>STHB01000004.1:14920386-14938601 GCA_018908115.1 Anopheles rivulorum
AAAAAAAAAAAAACAAACACCCATGAATAAAGCAAATAAGCGAAGCTGAAGACCACATACACACACTGGAGTGGCTGGCAGCGTGGCGATGAGACACCAACCCGAAGCAAACCGGGGCAAAGAAATGCGTCGTGTGAATGGCACCGTCAAAGGATAATTAAAATTTAAATTAATATTCATAATTCGCACTGATAAATGGAAGCGATGCGAAACAAAACCCACCACCGCTGCTTTTGCTTTTGCCACCGTTTTGCTAATGCGCCTTGTAATACGTGTAATGCGCGAACGTGTGCAGAACAAACGAAACTGCTGGCACAGGTTCGGTTTCACAATTCTCACCCATCCACCCACTCGCCCCACACCCACCAGCCCCGCAAGTACGCGGATAGGCTATCGAGAAGTGGCAGACTTGTTGGCTCCTCATTATTTAAATCATCTTCATTAAGGGCGAACCACCCCATCTTGCCGAACCGCCGCCAGTTGCCAGACCGGGCTCGGGTGATGAAAAAAGGGAACGTCTTACCAGGCGGCAGTTCTGCAGAAAGCTTCTTACGCGCAAACCGGGCACGACAGATTGCGGTTTCGTCGATCTCAATGAACGGGAAGCGCTGGCAGCCGGCAGCCACTCTTAGCGCGAAAGATTATTGAAGGACGAGCCACCACTCGTACGCCGTACGGTGGTGGTGGTGGTGGAATGATAATGATGAATCATCTGCTGCCTATTGTTTTAAATGAAGTGTAGTCGGTGTCGGTCTTTGCAGCAGCGCAACAGCCTAATGGTGGCCGCCACTAGGGTTGAAGATGCGAAGCGAACGTCTGCCTTTATCGGCTGACAATTTAGTGGCCCGGGGGCTTTCGGGACAGGGGGAATGACTCGCTCCCCATAATAATGCTTAACGAATTTTGAAAGACAACGCGCCTGGGTACAAAGCGATTAGGCAAAAACTGGGTTGTGATTATATTTTGTGTCATTAATCGTACCGGGGCTGCAGCACACGTGATGCGACACATGCAGCTAATGAAAGCGGGGTGCTTTGTGCTAAGGATGAACCTTTTTCCGAACGTTTGGCACAGAGAGTTGCGGATCTGCAGCAACAAGTTACTTTTTATTGCATTGAAGTAATCCTCTTGGTCTAATTACTTTTTTTTTGTTCACTTCAGTTGTAGTTAGAGGTTGGTTTATGCATCCTTTAACGTTTTTTATCCTAAAGTCTAATGAGATTGGCCTGTTATGTTAGCGGATAAATAAAACTGTGCCACCGGAATCATGTTCTGTTGATTTAATTAGTAATTATTCATATTTTAACTAGTAAAAATACAAAATTTCATTAAGACGAATTATTTAAACTCCTTCTCAGAGTATAATTATATATTCGAATAAAATGGCACATATGCAATACAGATTTTGGAAAAATCCCGAATTTTTACACAATAATTATTTTTTCGACTTGAAACGTCCGCCATTTTGTATTATTCAAATTAATCACAATTCGCAAAGAACAATTAAGATTTCAGTATCTTCTTGTAAAATGTTTCTCTTTGTTTTGAAGATAATAGTTTTTTAACGAATTAGTATCCAATCTCTGAGTTATGTATCCGTTTTTAATGTTAAAAACGAGACGACACAAAAAAATTTCTTTTATATACTCATTTTAAACCTGTTTAAAACACAAATTACAGTGCCTTGTGTTTGAATAATTTTGACAAATAATAAAATAGAGCGAAAAAAATTTCTACCCAAAAGCAGATCCTTTGACCTTGTGTCCAGTGACCTTTGATGTCTAGAATTTCTCGAAGATTTAGTATTCGAAAAACTTAACAGTTCAACAGGCTGGTTAAATATAAGTCTAGTGCTCCATCCATATAATTGAAGAGCCAAAGGTTATTAGGTTCAAAACAAAATACTCTTTAATATCTTGCTCCATATGTATTCCGAGCTATTTCATACTCATGATTATATTTTCGTTTATTCAATATAGATGGATATTAAAATTCGCTTGTTTTCTACTTGCAGATACACGAAATTGTTAGTCTTACTAGTGACCTTACAGCTGAGCTTTACCGAATCCAGACGGGTAAGTAAAACGCGATTAAATCTAGTCGTTGGGAATCTACCACACAAAGGCACACAATCTACACTGTAGACCGTAGAAGATCGTAAGGCGAACACCGTCGGTTTAAAAACAGCTGAAGTAAAAATTCAATTTCCGCAGCACTTGGTGCTAGTGGCGGTTGTCATTAGGCGCACCGTTTTCTAATTGAAACTTCTAGTCGTTGGAAGAACCATACACACATACACACCCATCCACCCATCGGTTGGTGCTGGTGGTGCTGACACTGTTTAAAGGTGGAAACAACTTCAATCCCTCGTTAAAGAACACACCGGAGGGTTCTAGAAACAACGGGGATCAATGTTAATGAAATGGAACACCGTGTGTCCAGGGTGGATGGTTTTACATTCCTAACCGCTTGAGGGTGGTGGAAATTAGTTTTTTTTGTGTTGGGTTTGTTTGCTGTTCGGTTCGCTTACTGCGCCCTGTCCCGATCGGGTAAAGGTAATGTAGGGGGGTTTCTGTTTTTCGCAGAAAAAGGCACCACTTGACCTAATGGTCTCGAAAAAAAAAATACAAGTTGTCCCCTTACGGAGTGAACTCCGGTTCATTGAACATGGAAGAACATGCAGACGGCAGCTCGGTTGACAAAACGCCGGGTTGGCCAACTTTTGGTTTACTCCAATGGGCGAAGAGTTGTCTTCCTATCCTTTTTTTTTCGGAGAAGGTGATCTTAACCTCACGGTTCGGACTAAATCTGACCCTGTACAAACAGTAAAGCGGAGGCCACCGAACGGCAGCATCCATTAGACGCTTCACATTAATGGCCGTACCGTAGGTTACATTACGCTTTAAGCCCGGACAAAACAGAAACGGAGTCCGGCCAGGTATTTAATCGAAATGGTTCGCATTCTTCTACATAACCGAAACTGCGGGTGGGACGGGACCGGGTATCGGAGCTGGGGAGAGTCTAATTTTAAAATTAAATTCACAACTTGTTTACATAAGAATGGCCGCCCACTATCGACAAGGCCACCGGCCGATTGGACCGACAATCGTTGGACATCTAATCGTCTACGGCACTGATGCGGCATCCATTCCGGCATTCATGTCTAACGATCGTTCTCTGCTCTCGTTTCCCATTAGTTCGGTGCTCGACATAAACGGCAGCATGGCAGCAATCTGTACCAGCCGGAAAGTTTCATCATACTCGGCGGCGAAGGACCACCGAACGAGCGATGGGGCCCGTGGGGTTCCCCGTCGGAATGTTCGCGGGCGTGCGGCGGTGGCGTTGCCTACCAGGAGCGCGAATGTCTTGATCGGGAGTGAGTATTTGCTTGTACGGATTGATTTTCTTTTCCTTTTGAAGGAACGGAGAATCTGTTTTAAGGAGAAAAAGAAAAACATACAAAACTTACGGTTTATTGTCCCTATTGTTTCAGCCACACCGGTACGCCCGTCTGTACGGGTGGTAAGAGAAAGTATTTCTCCTGCAACACACAGGTAAGGATGGTACCGATTGAGGGCAACCGTGGTTGGTGTAAGATACTCATTTGCAGCTTTTCGTTACTCGTTGTTAAACGTGCTAACAGTGAGTGCACTGTTTACCCATCAAGCAGGCCATTTCAATTTCCATTCCATGAATTAGATACTTGCGGAATCGAATCGCAAGCATGGGTGGGCATCAACTATTAATGTAATTTGTGTCCGGTCAGGTCAGTGAATGGAGGCGCACAGTCATTTGTACGCTGTGTGTTGGTGCAATTGTGCCGAACCGTTTGTTTGGCGAATTGGATTAATTGCAATTCTTATTGGAGGATTTGAAGATTAAGAGCAGCTAATTTATTATAGATGAAATTTGAAGTGAGCATTGAATTTGGATGTCTTTCCCGGGATTGGCTTAATAAAACGGATTTTGCCTCAAAATAGACTTTTGTTTTGGAAGGAAAATCGACCTGCCAAAACACAATCCAATGTAAATATTTGTTAGGCTGGGAAGTTCTGCAATTTTTTCGGAAAACTTTGGTTTAATGGCATTAAATGTTCTTTAGTGGGTTATCCTAAATAAAAATGTTGGCTAAGGAAACACCATCAAATCACTGGAGGCCAAATCCGATCAATAACTCTTTATGCAGTTTTTGCTAGAGTATCAATCGCAATCACATGTTAAAGACTCGGATATTTTGGTGAGTTCAGCAAGAAATTCAAAACAAGAATGTATAGAGTGCTTTCTAGGTAGACTCTTAAAGTTCCTGTCATTTCTGGTACTTTTTTGATGCTAATTTCGTATTAGGAGATAGTTGGGCAGCCCACACCTCACATGCTTGCAATAACTTTGATTGCTTATTTAAAATACCTTGGGCTATTGGAATAATAAGGAGTTGTTAAATAAAGGAAATTCCTCTTTAAAAACATAAGAAAAATCATATTATATGAGAAAAATCACAACTTGTAAAACATTCTACCCATGATTCATTGGATGAAGGTATCAGTGTCAGATCAGATACAGGCGGTCACCACCATTTCCGACGTCTACCCTTTTCGCACTGCTGAAACATTTCTCTTTGTTCCGTTCGATTGTGTCCCTAAATTGACAAACAAGTGTACACACGGCCCGGCCAGTAACAGCTGCTTGCCGGAACACGACCCCGACCCATAGAAAGCTGGCACCGATGGCGCTATCATCGCATTAAAAACACCATCATTGTCTCCAATGTGTGTGTGTGTGTGTGTGTCTGTAGGTGGATGCATGTTCCTTTTCCCAAAGCCACCATCACCGCCCAGTGGTGTCCTCATCGCTGGTTTCCTAGCTTCCCGATGATGCGCTATAATTGTGGCGATAAATTTTATTATGCCAGAGAAACATATTCAATTGCTGCTACGCGAAACGGTACCACACCGTGCCGGCGTCAGTCGAGACGGCCATGCACAAGGCCTTCCGGCAAAGGATGGTATCACAACCGTACGATCTCTTGTGTTTTTTCTTCCTTCTCTGCTTTTTTTTTGTACCTTTACCCAAACCCGTGCACTTTTCGCCTCAGAGTGGGCGCCAAAGTGGGCGAGATGAGAGGATGGTTCACAACATCATTGGCAATATTGAGTCTCCGGGATTGGTTCATGGAACCGCTGTGGTGTGGAGCAACAAACGTGTCCACGTGCAAGAAATTGTTACACCGTGCATCGTGCATGGTACGGAAAAGCATTCGATTGAAAATAACATCGCAATCGTGAAACCGGGGGCAAAAAAGGATGGCCGACCAACCTGATCCTAACAAATCGATTACATTATGGTTTCCGTTTCCTGGTGCATTTTCTCTCTCTCTCTCTCTCTCTCTCTTTCTTCGGATACAGTTTGGTGCACTCTTCTGAACTGATAAACGATGGCGGCAATGCATCGTGCCATGCATTCATATTGGGTTATTTTGCTGCCTCCTTTTGGCATTGTGTCCGCCTGTGTGGGATATTGTTTTTCTCGTCCCATTGGTGAATGATTGTGATCGATTTGTATCGGTTAGATGGGTCCTTGCAGCACATTAAAAACACAACTACCTTGGGTTTAATTTAGTGAAATGCCCTCACACGAAAGGCTGCATTTGAGTGACATTTGAATGTGTGACGTTAATTACAAGCGTAAGACAGCAACGAATGCGAATGGGATAACCGTCCGTTTCGATCTTCCATTGCAGGATTGTCCCGAGCGAGAACTGGACTTTCGCAAGCAGCAATGCTCAGCGTTTAATGATGTACCGTTCGAGGGACACCGATACCAGTGGGTACCGTATACCCGGGCGCCAAACCCGTGCCAGCTAAACTGTATGCCCGTGGGCGAACGCTTTTACTACACGCACCGGGCGAAGGTGACCGATGGTACGCGCTGCAACGATGAGTCGTTCGATGTGTGCGTCGACGGGACATGTCAACCGGTCGGCTGTGACATGATGCTCGGTTCCCAGGCCAAGGAGGACAAGTGTCGCATCTGTCGCGGTGATGGTACCAGCTGCCGGACCTCGACCGGTCTGCTGGATGCGAACAATCTGCAGGTCGGCTACAACGATCTGCTGCTCATCCCGTCCGGTGCGACGAACGTGCTCATCAGCGAGCGTGCGCCATCGAACAACTATCTGGCGATACGGAACCTGACCGGGTTCTACCACCTGAACGGCAACTATCGTATCGATTTCCCGCGCACGCTTCACTTTGCTGGCTCCGATTGGCACTACGAGCGGCGTCCTCAGGGCTTTGCGGCACCCGACCGGCTGACGTGCCTCGGTCCGACGACGGAATCGGTCTATCTGGTGCTGCTGTCGCAGGACCGTAACGTCGGCGTACAATACGAGTACAGCGTGTCATCGGAGGTGGCACCGGTCGATGAGCCGGACAGCTACTCGTGGATGTACACGGCGTTCGAACCGTGCCCGGTGAGCTGCGGTGGTGGTGTCCAGACGCGCAACGTCACGTGCAACAGCAAGGGCTCGCTGAAGGAGGTTGACGAGGGGTTGTGCAATTTAAGCGAAAAGCCACCGACGACACAAAAGTGTGGTCAGCAGTCGTGTCCACCGCGCTGGTTCGAGGGCCCATGGAGCAACTGCTCCAAACCGTGCGGCACCGATGGGAAACAAACGCGCGAAGTGTACTGCGAGCGGGTATCGGCCGATGGGTAAGTAGGAAGGTGTGTGCAAATGGCATCCACCCTCCCCCGGATGCATCGAATCCAATGCGACCGTTTCTGTCTTGTTGGGATTTTTTGCAGCGAAACGAAAAAGATCGAAGATGACGTTTGCCTTGAGCAGGTCGGCAACAAACCGGCCACGGAGCGCGAGTGCAATCAGGGCCTTATCTGTCCCGAGTGGTACGTTGGACGCTGGTCACCGGTAAGTAGCGAAACCGTCTAAACGTCCCAAAATCGACCGGGAACCAGAGGGGAACCGACGTGTGCTCAACTTGTCGACTATTTTCTTGCAACAGTGTGACAAATTGTGCGGCGAGGGCGAACGTACGCGCAAGGTGGTCTGCTATCGGAAGGAGAATGGACGCATCACGGTACTGGAAGATGACGAGTGCATTGAGGAAAAGCCGACCGTCAGCGAAAAGTGTATGCTGCGTCCGTGCGAGGGCGTGGATTACGTCACGTCGTCCTGGTCCGGGGTGAGTATAATTGAACTTTGCCATTATGGGGTTCCATGTGAGAAGGTTCGGTTACTTTGTGAAAAATATAATATTGGAAATAGGATAGAATTTATGTTTAAACCGAGGACGAAAAAAGACGCAACGAAAGACGATTTGCCATCTTCCAAACGTCTCATGGAAGGCGAGCACACATTTGCATACCTTTAGGCGTTTTTATTTTGCTCTCTGTACACAGCGAGCTGTTTTGAACAAACGTCTTATCACGACGATCAGAAATGATTTAGCGAAAAATTTCAAGTTATTAGCGATTGATATCATACATCATGATCAATTCAACCAAGAACGAATAGTATTAAAGATACTGCAACACTTATTTGCAGAATTAAGGCTTGTTCTTTAACGTGCTATCGCCATCATTTGATCCATAATTTCTTTTTCACTATGTAGCGTTTTTCTCTTGTTTCTTAAATAAATACAATCGTCTTTAATAAATACAATTGTACAATTTGTACAATCGTCGATAAAAACGTACACTATGTGCTAGTAGATTTAGCGCGTAGCGCGTTTCGCTACGGATTCAAGCTATTTGATTTTACTTAACTAGTAATCGGTGTTTGAAAATCATTACCTATCTTACCTTGTAGTGTGATGAGTGCGGTGCAACCTTGGAAACACGAACAGTACACTGTGCTTCAAAGTCCGGAACCGTGTACGATGCCTCGTTCTGTGCGGCCCGACAAATGCCGGAGTTGCAGCGCGAATGTAAGCTGACGCCGTGCGAATACCAGTGGTACACGTCCCAGTGGAGCAAATGTTCGGCCGTATGCGGCAAGGGCGTACAGACACGGACGGTCGTCTGCGGGATGTTCGATGGCCAATCGCTGAAGCGTGCGGACGATGACTACAAGTGCGACGCGGACCAGAAGCCGGAGAAGGAGCGCGAATGTGACGGACCACCCGAGTGCCCTGGGCAGTGGTTTGCGGGACCGTGGACCGATTGTGACAAGAGCTGCGGCGGTGGCATGATGTCGCGCAAGGTGCTCTGCCTCGCCAATGGTACGGTCGTGCCGGAAACGAACTGTGACGTGGACAAGATACAGCTGGCGACGGAAAGTTGCAACAAGCATGACTGCACGGAGGATGAGGTCATACCGGTGACGGTCGGTAGTAAGCAGCCGGAGGAGGATGACTACGATGAGGACGAGCTGTGTGATGAGGACGAAGATGGGGAGGAGAGTGGATCGGGTGCGGATGTTAGTACGGAAGGACAGGACGGTGTGATGATGGTGACGGAGGATGCAACACTGGTCGAGGGTGTGGATCTGGACAGTTCCAGCGTTAGTGGTACGACGGAAACTTCCCTCGAGACGGATGAGGTGATGATGAGCGATGCAACCGGTTTCGATACGGGCGCCACCGATCCGGACGAGAGTTTGACGACGGAGAGTACGGTGGAAGGATCCGGAGATGGAAGCAGCCGTATGTCCGAAGTGTCGGAAGGTTCAGGTACAGACGACGGTGAGGCAACTACGGTAGCGAGCGCATCTCGTGCCTCGGATGATGCATCTTCCGATCTTCCGGCTGGTAGCTCTACAGAGGCCACCGGTTCTTCTGTTAGTTCGATGGAATCGGCCTCAGGTGCTTCCACAGAAGCCAGCGCGCAAAGCTCAACTGAGTCATCGCAGGTGGTATCGGACAGTCAATCAACATCGGAGAAAGATTCAGTTATGACCACAACGGATAGTGTGTCCTCTACGGATTCGTCGGTTTCGACGAGCGAGGCTACCGAAACGACAGTAAGTTCTACGGAACTGGAAACGTCTACCGATCTTAGCGTTAGCTCGTCGACGGTTGAAGCCACCAGTACGATGGATGATACGTCCACAACGGATGTACCTTCGACGACCGACAGTGAGCTCCAAAGCACAACGCTGGCTTCGGATCTAGCCACGACCAGCAGTCCAGCGGTTGGATCTTCGGATGCCTCGACCGATGAAAGTTCGACCGATTCCAGCACCAAGATGGTGGGAGGATCGGACTCTACCGATACGTCCCTGATGTCATCTTCGAGTGAAGCATCCGTAACGGAGACCTCCGTATCGGGATCCAGCGAATCTGGATCTACGGAAGAATCGGTTACAGGAGTCTCCACCGGCGACAGCTCCACAACGGTCGAATCGACAGAACCCACCGTGACTGGTGGATCCACGGAGGACTTTACCGGTTCTACCGTCACCGAGGAGACGGTTGAAGACACCACATTCGACATCTGGGCTTCCTCGACGGGTTCCACCGATGACGAAACGGATGACACGGAAAGCAGCACACCATACACACTCACCTCAATCATTGCCAAGGAGCAGAAACCGCGCAAGTGCAAGCCACGTCCGAAAGTGCCCCAGTGTGCCAAATCGACGCACGGCTGTTGTCCCGATGGCAAAACGAAAGCGTCCGGACCCTTCCTGGAGGGTTGCACACTGGCGGAAACGTGCAAGGAGACGAAGCATGGCTGCTGTCCGGACGGTGTGTCACCGGCCAAGGGTCCCAACGGTAAGGGCTGTCCGAAGGCGGAATGTGCCGACACACTGTTCGGATGCTGCCCGGATAAGGCGACACCGGCGGAAGGTAACGATGGCGAAGGTTGTCCGGTGGAGACGACGACCGTTGCCGGTTGTACGGCCGGCAAGTTCGGTTGCTGTCCGGATGGTACGACGGAAGCAAAGGGACCAAATTCGAAGGGTTGCCCAGGTGTGGAGGAGAAGGGTGAGGAAGCACCATCCGCCACGGAGCAGCCGAAGGTGGAAGAACCAACCGCCGTGGAAGGTTGTGCCAGTACGGCGCACGGTTGCTGTCCGGATAACGCAACCGCTGCCACGGGTCTGGATGGTATGGGCTGTGAGCCATGTAGCAAGGAACCGTTCGGATGCTGTCCGGACGGTAAAACGCCAGCCCACGGGTACAGTGGTGAGGGTTGCTGTCTGCAGACGCCGTACGGCTGCTGTCCGGATAATATCGTGGCCGCACGTGGTCCAAATATGGAGGGTTGCGATTGTCAGTACGCACCGTACGGTTGCTGTCCGGACAATAAGACGTCCGCCCGTGGTCACGATAATGAGGGATGTGGCTGTCAGTATGCGAAGCATGGTTGCTGTCCGGACAAGGAAACGTCCGCAACGGGTCCCGCATTCGAGGGCTGTCCGTGTCACGCCCATCAGTTCGGTTGCTGTCCGGATGGTGTTACGCCGGCCAAGGGACCGCACAATCACGGATGTCACTGTTCGCACAGTGAGTACAAATGCTGCACGGATGAAAAGACGCCAGCGAGCGGACCGAACGGTGAGGGTTGTACGTGTGCGAACAGTAAGTACGGTTGCTGTCCCGATGGGGAAAGTGAAGCACAGGGCAGCAAGTTCGAAGGTTGTGCTGTCGTGCCGGAATCACCGCAGAAGGCTTGCGCACTGCCGAAGGATAAGGGACCGTGCCATAACTACACCGTTAAGCACTTCTTCGACGTGGAGGNCTGTCACTGTTCGCACAGTGAGTACAAATGCTGCACGGATGAAAAGACGCCAGCGAGCGGACCGAACGGTGAGGGTTGTACGTGTGCGAACAGTAAGTACGGTTGCTGTCCCGATGGGGAAAGTGAAGCACAGGGCAGCAAGTTCGAAGGTTGTGCTGTCGTGCCGGAATCACCGCAGAAGGCTTGCGCACTGCCGAAGGATAAGGGACCGTGCCATAACTACACCGTTAAGCACTTCTTCGACGTGGAGTACGGTGGTTGTGGCCGGTTCTGGTATGGTGGATGTGATGGTAATAATAATCGCTTCGATTCGGCTGATGAGTGTAAGGAGATCTGCGAAACACCGACCGGGAAGGATGTGTGCCATCTGCCAAAGATCTCGGGACCGTGCACGGGCCAGTACAATATGTGGTACTACGACGCGGAACGGAACATGTGCGGTCAGTTCACGTACGGTGGTTGTCTGGGCAATGCCAATCGGTTCGAGAAGCTGGAAGACTGCAAGGCGACGTGCAGTGTGGACGACTCCAAGCGTAAGTGGACATTGGGAGGACTCGTGAGATATGATGAGTTGTTGTATACTGATCAAGTGATCTTGTACATCTTGCAGCACCATGTGAGCAACCGATGGAGCGTGGACCCTGCAATGGTACGTTCGAGCGTTGGTACTACGACAAGGAATCGGATGCGTGTCATCCGTTCTACTACGGCGGTTGCAAGGGCAACAAGAACAACTACCCAACGGAAGCGTCCTGCGGCTATCACTGCAAGAAGCCCGGCGTTCACAAACGTAAGTATACGGTTTCCGATGCTGTACCAGCGGTAAGGCATGGACATGATCGAATGGAATGGCTATCTACTCACTTCCAATGGTGTTGGACCCAAACTACTTTCGGTCGTTGGTGTATGATGCATTTTCTATCTTTCTATCTATCTCTCCCATCTATCACCTGTATTTTTTTACTCTGCGATTTGTTTGTCCTAACATGTTTGGCATTATCCGGTGCTCCATTTAAAACAACTCGCACTATTTCCACTCCCTGAACAAAATTTAACTCTTCCAATAAAAAAACACACAAACACACGAAAACCTCACATGTAGCGAGCTGTCGAGAAGCGCTGGACGCTGGTAACTGCGAGGCAACGCACGCCCGCTGGTACTTTGCCAGCGCCAGTAACAAATGCATGCCCTTCTACTTTACCGGTTGCGGTGGCAACGACAACCAGTACGTTTCGCGCGAACAGTGCGAAGAGCAGTGCCCACCGAAGGTTGGTAAGTAGTGTGCGCCTGAACCGGTGGCCAGGAGGAACAAACCATACCGTACCTCCTCCTCCACACAGCCTCCCCCCACCATGTTTGCTATAATGCCCACCCTTCTCCGAGATGCTTCACCCCGATGCCTAGGTTACCTACGCGCGACATGAAGCACTCAGCACGTGGAATGATTGGATCACGAACAAAACTTCGAAATTTTGAACCAACCAACTAAATCGGCAAACAAACAAACAAACTGTTTCCTTTGGCACACACACACTACACAATTTGGCAGCAAACCATTCGGCTCTGCGAGAACAAGCATCGTTTTCCATTGTTCGACCGTTCCAGCGCGTGTGCGGTGACTAATCTAACCATTCCGCCTAAGAACTAAAACCACTCGTAACATAAGCGTAACTCACACACATACTAGCAAACCAATTCTCTGGCTCTTTAAAGGCACTCTGAATTGTACTTACCTTCCCGCATTGTTATCCCCATTTGACAGAGAAAGACATTTGCTTCCTGCCGGCGGAGATTGGCGAGTGCCAAAATTACACGGCCCACTGGTACTTTGACACGAAGGACGAACGCTGCCGTCAGTTCTACTACGGTGGATGCGGTGGCAATGGCAACAACTTCGTCGATGAACAGTCCTGCATTAGTCGGTGTATCGACGAAACACCGAAGCCAGCGGAAGGTCCCAAACAGCCGCATCAAGCGCCGGACCGTACCGAGCCGGCAGCATTCGACCGCAGCCAATGTCAGCTACCGATGGACAATGGTGATCGGGAATGTACTCCGTACGTGGCGCGCTATTACTACGACACTCAGTCAGGAAGCTGTGCCGTCTTCACGTACACTGGCTGCGGTGGCAATGGTAACAATTTCCACAGCGTGGATGAGTGTGAACGAAGCTGTGCGGCCACGGAACCACGCCAACCGGTCGATGTTGATCTGCGCGGCCCGATCGATCAGCGACCGAGCAATGGTAGTCGGTGTGAGGATGCGCCCGAGTTTGGCGATGGCAATGGCGATGGTGAGCTGATCCTATTCTACTACAACGCGGAACGCCGATCGTGCGAACGGTTCCGGTACAGTGGTGCCGGTGGCAATGACAATCGCTACAGCTCAGAGGAAGAGTGCGAACGGGTGTGTGGTGTGTACCGAGGCGTTGGTAAGTAACGATGGCAACTCTTTATTTGTTTGGCGTTTCTAATTTCATGACGTACTTCTATTATGCGCTCTCGCTCCAAAGATGTCTGCAGAGAAGCGGTTGAGGCTGGCCCGTGTGGTGACTTCATTCCGCGGTACTACTACGACGCTAGAGCACACGCTTGTTACGCCTTCAACTACAGTGGCTGCGAAGGCAACGGTAACCGGTTCGCCAGTGCGGAAGAGTGTGAGGGAACATGTGTCCATCAGCGACCTGGCTACGATGATGCTGGTACGTATAGTGTTTGTGTTTGGAGGACCAGAGAACATTTCCAGTAGTTCCACAGATTGATCAGCGATCAGTGATCTAGCTGCACTTGTACAAAATCCCTTTATTTACCTATTTCACCTTTTTGTTGCGTTCGTGATCGTTCTGTTCACTCTTGGGACTGCAGAAAAGCTAGCGATCTGTAGCCTTCCAGTTAGGAAGGGTGATAGCCGTTGCCGAACACGGTCCGGCAGACGCTGGTACTACGATCCGGTGCAGGAAACGTGTTTTGCCTTCCGCTACAAAGGATGCGGTGGCAATCGGAACAATTTCCCATCGTACGACAACTGCCGCACGTACTGTAGCATCGAATGTAAGTCGTTCGTGTCCGAGGCGTGGCTGAGATCGCCCGGTTATCGTGCTAAAAAGCTGCTTCGATGATAAATGCTATCTACATCTGCCGGACTTCTATCGCTTGCTCTGTGTTGCTCTCCCAACTCTGGCCGGCGAGAATGGCTGCGAGTGATTCGGTGTACTTGTTGGTGCGGTTCAATTGGGTCGGTTTGTGGGTTTAATCAAACGCTGTTAAAACCCATTACACAAAATGGTGGTATGATTGCGTGTAACTTGCGCCTCGTTTCTCGTTGTTCCTTCTGGAACGGTTCAATCGGGTTTCGGCTAACCCGAAAATGTTACCTTCGGTTCTGCTCTATCGTTTCTAGTCGCTAATTGTTGCTGTTCATCATCGGTATCATTTCACATTGATTAATAAAGTTTCATATTCACAAGTCATTAAAAAAATAAACCTTGATTGTGTCAGAAGAGAGTGCGCGAGAGTTGTGTGTTGCAGGACCACGAATCATTAAATAACTCTTTAGTATGGAATAGCATTGTGGTTCTAGTGTTTTACATTGTTTCTTTCATAATAATGGGCAAAGTTTAGAGTTTGTTTTTATCAAAAAAATTTTGATTTGTGGAAAATTATTGTCACACATAATCTATTTCCGGTCGTGAAAAGCTTCGTTATGGTTGAAACCAACTCATCTAGAAATTGAGAATGCTCTCAGACGAAGTTCTCAGAAAAGTGCCAACGTATTTTGGAAGAAAACAGAGAATTGTTTACCTTTATTACAAAAAAATAACACAATACACTAGAATTACCACAGAATGATATGTAGGCGACTCTTGAGCAAGTTCTCCAAATGTTTCACAGTGAGCACGACACACGTCACAATCTTATTTGTTCCATTCTCATTTCGATCACTCATTTCGATCAAACATCTTTACTTCTTCATGTGTTGTCGGTACTTTCATCATTTCATCTTAATAGTAACCTAAGATATAGTCTGATCATCGCTGCTATAGTGACTAACCTGAAGAGGAGCGATCTTGTCTATGGTAATGATCATACTAATATTTACACTTGTTTGCATACCCGTCCCTACAGCGAACGCGGTGAATCCCTGCGAGCAGTACGAACAGGAATGCAGCCGGCTCCAGTGTTCGTATGGCATTGCCAAGTCGTACGATCCCGCCAACGGCTGCGAGAGATGTCAGTGTAATGACCCATGCGACGATTACTACTGTGCCGAGGGTAGCCTGTGCGTGGTGGATGTGCAGAGCAGCGACGGGCCTGGCAGCGGTTCCGAGTTTGTCGGTGTTTGCCGTCAAACGAACAAACCAGGCGAATGTCCACCGCTGGCAAACGCAACGCAGTGCAATCCCGACTCGCAGCAGTGCTACTCGGATGCGGAATGCCGTGGTAACAGCAAGTGTTGTCAGGCCGGTTGTGCCAACATCTGTGTCAACCCGGTAGAACGTCCGGCGGTACCGTCGGGACCGGTGCAACCAGATGTCCCGGGACCCACCGTACTGGAGGAGGTGCCACAGGAGGAGCTGGACATCAAGTCGGAGGAGGGTGGCATAGCGACACTGCGATGCTTTGCAACCGGATTCCCACCGCCCTCTATTCGCTGGCGCAAGGGACAAGTACAGGTAAGCGGGAAGCTTTTACGTAAGTCTCTGCTGAAAGTTGGATTTAAAACTCGTGCCCGTTTCCTTGTAGCTCAACACCAACCAGGGACGCTATGTGCTTTCGTCCAACGGAGATCTGCAGATTGTGCAGCTGCATCGTACTGACAGTGGCACCTACGTCTGCATCGCCAGCAATGGCATCGGCGAACCAGTGCTTCGAGAAGTCACGCTCACAGTAAACGGTAAGTGCACGCCCTTTGTACGGGTGGACGGAAAGCTGGTTTTGTACGATCTATCGCACTCTAAGATCGCTGTGACTAATCACTCCGAATGCCCTTCGGCATTACGCTATCAACTTTATGGTAACACGCTTCCGGTAAAGCTAACTCCTTTCCTTCTTCTTCAAACCCGCGTTGCTCCTCGCAAACACTTTCTCGTTCTATCTTCAAAATCCTTGGACCTGGAACTGGAACTGTCTAAACTAACACGAACGGTCGGGTGGGTTTGATATCTGGTGGCGTTTGTCATGTTTCCATCCTGCACACTAACACCACACGCACGCACGCACGCACGTACACACTGTCGCTTCGGGGTACACTGTGCAGACCCGGTACCACGGGATGCCTACATCGCCGGCAACACGAACGACACGCAGGTGGTTGAGCTGGATAAGCCTGCGACGTTGCGCTGTGCGGCCGGTGGCCATCCGAAACCGATCGTTAGCTGGTGGCGCGAAACGTACATGATGCCGCTGAAGATGGTGAACCGCGACTATTCGCTGCACATTGCAAACGTCCGGCTACCTGATCTGGGCCCGTACGTCTGCCAGGCGTATTCCGGTGCCGGCAAGGGTATCTCGCGCACGGTCACGCTGCTGGGTTACGGCCCGGCCACACCGGACAGCCCGGTAGATGAGAAATATCTGAAGTACGTTGTGGCCCGACCGAGACCGCCACCGTCGCTGCCGGTCGATCGCTATCCGTCGCGACCACGGCCACCAGTCGCTCAACAGCCGCCGGTTGTCGTTCGTCCACCAGGTAAGTGGTAACAGCTCTGTTCCTATTATGTTTCCACTAAAATCTGTGTTTGGTGTGGTAATATTTCAACTGCTTCGGTTTGGCACAAGCGTTGCTATACAATGCCGTGTGTTTGTATCGTACTCGGTCGTACGAGGACACACGCGGCTGTATTCTCACCTAGTTAACATGATTTGTGTGTTTGCATTTTTAGTGCCGGTGACGGTGCAGTTGCACCTCCCGCAGGGTCGTGACCCGATGCCAAACAGTAACTTCACGATCAACTGTACCGTGGACGGATATCCGCGGCCCACGGTGAATTGGTTCAAGGATGGCCAGATGCTGGTACCTACCGATCGCATACACATTACCGACACGAACCTGCTGTTCGTGACCGGTGCCATACCGGCCGACAGTGGCCGCTACAAGTGCCTTGCGAGGAACGAATTGTCGGAAGCATTCCAGGAGCAAAGTATACGCGTGGAAGGTATGTAAAGCACTCGGAAGTTGACGCGACGCAATGTACTAAATACTGATGTACCCCTCTTGGGGTTTCCTTCTCTTTCCCTTCCCTCAGGTGTGTACGTACCACCAGGATGTACCGATAATCAACTGCTCGCCAAATGTAACCTGATTGTGGCTGGACACTATTGCAACCACAAGTACTACGCACGGTTCTGCTGCCGATCGTGTACGCTGGCGGGACAGATAAACGTGAACAACCGTTACCGCTAGAAACCGCGTGCCATAGCAAAGGAGTTTTTGACAGCCTGTTGCACACACACACACACACACACACACACGCGCTAGCCATCTTGTACCGGACATTCACCAACCACTGCGGCAACCTAAACAAGCCAAACACAGAACAAACGAGCAAATTTTCCGGCGATCATGTCACAAAAATGAATTGCTTTACGCAACTATTTATTTCTGTCACAACTGTCCCAGCACGGTTCACGGCAGTGTGCCATTAGTGAAATCGCATTTATAAAGCATAATGAACAGACAACAGCAGCGCAGATGCCAATCGTTACAACGGCTTGTTTGAGTAGTAGCATTTAAACCAAAACCTCGAAACCTGGTGCGAAACGTTCGAGCCAACCAAGTAGTGACAAGTGTTTACAAGTAGTACTTTATATAATGCAGTCGTTGTTTAGGTAATATATTTAAGACATAGGCAGTGAAATGTTAAATGTTCGCAAAATGAAAGAGATGAAAAAACGATCACATGATCGGGGATCAGCTCACACCTGGTCAATGAAACAATCAAACAAACTTAGCGCCAGGCATTAGGCTCCATATAAGCAGGCAAGAGTACATAGACAAACACAATCAGGTTGGTAAACGTTTACATCAACAACAACATGGCGATAGCAGCAACAACTCATATGGACAAAGAAAAATGAAAAATATGATATGAAAACAGGTCATGGTACTGCATGTACTGTAGCACATACATAAAATGCATTTCCCTCAGTAGTTTTTCATTTGCAATGTTGCTTACTGTAAATATTTATTGTCCACAATCAGACCTTCTTCCCTGTTCCCTTTCAAAAGTGCCACTGAAGAACTGTCGTCTGTCACCGAAGGTACAGTGAAATAGTGCAGAAAAAGTAAAACCTAGAATAAATTCGATAACTGATTGATAGGAAAAAATAAATGAATGAAACTGAATGGGATGCTTGTTTCGAGCAAAATGACCACTTGTGATGACAATCGTATACACGAATACTGCACCAAATATTTGAAAACATGTGTATAAAAAGTGATCAACTACAATAGCACCGCCAGCCAATAAAAAATAAATGTGTAACCAAATACAGTCATACTTGGGTGCGAGCTTTAT
>STHB01000004.1:14938690-14954624 GCA_018908115.1 Anopheles rivulorum
TCGGAAGCCCACAGTCAATCAACCAAATGAACGTTAATAGTCTATCCCTGACAGGGCCCACCGGTTCGGGCCCATTACAAGAAATCGTTACTCTTCCAGCAGCAGCAAAACACTCGCCGCAGCTGCTCCTTCAGCACGTAGCTGCCCTTCGGTGGCAGCAGCTCCAGGTTCTGCGAATCGTCATCCTCATCCAGCGTATCGTTGTCCAGATAATCGTCCTGCCCAGCACCGCCTTTGCTGCGGTTTAAAATTTTCCTGTAGCCCTTGCTGTCGGACAGTTTGCGACACTGCTCGAAATCCAGATCATCGTTGTCCGACTCGATCGTCATCTCCTGAATGCTGAACGTGTCCGAAAGCTCCTGGCGCGCGTGTGCCCCACCACTGCCCTTGCGATTGTGACGTGGGAAGAAGGATACATTTTCCATCTCCTCGTCACTGTTAAAGCCCGTATTAACATCGACCAGCTGATGGCTATCGCGGCCGGCCGGTATCGGAAGCCGGGAGATAGGTATGAGGCTGCTAATTTTCGGTTCCTTTTCGACCGGTTCCTGCAAACAACAAATGAAATATTTAATATCATCACCCACATAAAGCGTCGGGTCAATGCTTACATGGCCATCATGGTACATTTGTTTGTAGTTGCGTTTGGCGCGCTCTACCTTTAGCTCCAGCTTGCGCTGCAATATTTTGCACGTGCTTAGCTGTGCCACCGCACTGTGGTCTCGCTGCGAACCATCGTCCCCGTTCGCACCGGAAGGCACCGTAGTTCCGCTGGACGTCGCCGATGAGGAAGCGAACGAATCGGTACTGTTGTCACTGGTTAGCACCTTACGTCCACTAGCACTGGATGGATAGTGTTGCTGCTGCTGCTGCTGCTGTTGACCAGAAGGAAGACGTTCCGAATCGGGCACTGGGGCAGCTGCTGCCGCTACAGCAGCCCGAACAGGGTCATGCCTTTCGCCCGGATTCTCAAACACGACATCGAAATCGTTCAGCTTGGAGTAAATGTCACTTTCCGCATCGGAATCGAGGCTACCTTTCAGGACGTTCGTCTAGGACGATAAAGCACCACCATATTGGAACGAACACAACATTTGCTAGCACCGTTCATCAACTTACCGTCGCATCCTTTAACAGCTGGTCCTCACCGAAGCTGGGCAGTTCATCGATAAACAGCGATTCCAGCTTGTCGCCGCTCTCGATACCACTGTCGTCCATAAACATCTTCTTGACACTGCTTGTATTACGTACTACAAAACACTACGCCGTTGATACATTTCCACGGTTTTCGTGCACAAGGTTTTTTGTTTCTTTACTTTCTATTTATCTGTCAGTCTCACTCGCCATGTTTATCTACCACGCTTCACATTGCTGCAGTGAGCTGCACGTTTACGCGTTTATCGATTTTCCTGACTGTTTTCATAAACACATATGATTCGAATGACAGAACGCGCGTGCCAGTGCGCAGACGCTTCGCACAAACGCGGTTTATTCGTAACGGAAAATATTGTCTTGTTGCGTCGTACATTGAACTACTACAACATATTGTGGAACGGTAATTATAACAGCTGTACAACAATGGCAGTTATTATATTTTATTAATTAAATTTAATTTATATGTTAAAATCAAATAGACCTACCTTTAGGCGAACACTTTGGACGTCGTCATCCCGAAAGGTAAAAAAGCAATGTTCGTATCAGAGTATTGCTATTGGGATATTAAAATTATTAGAAAACTCCCCACATCTCGTCCCAGCCACATTTGTGCCCTTTACCTTTGTCATTATAAATCCTCAAAAAACAATATTATCAAGTTATTAAATGGTTTGAAATTTGCACTAACTCTCGTTCCACTCAACACCTCCAAGGTTCTTGGCTAAACAATTATTGTCAAAAGTTTTGAATGTAACCTACTTTTTCCCTGTTACCGTAACGTTTTTAGTGAATTTTTGCATAGATATAGGATATAATTAAAACGATCAAATAATCTATGTGGACCAATGGTTCACCATAAGCAAACATTAAAAATAATGCTCCAAAATAATTGTACTTTATGCACTAACAAAAAAAAAGATTTAACAAAACCGTGTAAAAGCACTGAAAGGAAACATTAGAAATTTGTATGAAACATATGGAATGAAACCGCCAGGCCGTTCTTATATAAAACTTAAAAATAAAAATAGTTTTCAAATGATAATTTAACAATAAAGGCTTTGTGAAGGAGTTAATATATTTTATTTAACAGTAAGCGCACCGGATAGATACAATAATTTCGTCAATCTTCCGTTTGCTGGAAGCATTATGAAGCACGCTAATCCAAATTCATCGTTAGGCAAACGCCTTGCAACACCCATAAGCTGGCGTGTTCCTCGGTGCGAAGGTCAGCTTCAAACACCAGCCCAACGCCCATCGCATTGCGCCGCTCGGACGTAGTGTACACCGGTGTACGGAACGTGTTCTATAAGTATAAAGTGTGAGCAACAATGAAGCATTAGCAATACGAGTCAATACAGTAAGCAAGCTGCACAATTAATAACCACTGCCGAGCACTGCGAGCCGCGGGAATGCTGACGAACGTTTAGCGAATGTTCCATTGCACCATCGCGTTAGAGGTGACAATGAAAAGGAAAGGGGTGACAGTGTGGCACGCAGCAGCCGGGGCACGTGAGCGTACAAAAAAACACTCGCCAAGAATAAATCGAAATGTTTATCAAACTCGGTATGTGACAGCGGCAACATAATCAAATAAAGCCCCGGTGCCTCGGTGCCTTGGCGCGTTTACTTACTTGTAATTTCAGCCGGTGTGTTTCTATCGGTACGATCGAGAGCACGGGCAACGGTTCGACCAGCACTTTCGGCGTCGAACGTGTCAGACATCGGTTTACCGGATCCCAGCGTGCACCCTGAAGGTACAAACCGGTCACGTAGCAGCCCTGCATTTATCACCATCATTCCGGCGGGGCGGTGTCCGGGGGGTTTTGTGCCGGGTTAGTTTGCCGAGTGGCCCGGGTGTACCAGCGAATCCCAGCGGAGTGAAAACAGAAAAAAAACGGAAAACAAACGGAGAAGAATGAACGTACAAATAAGACAAATTGCATACGACGACCTGGGACTGGGACTGGGCGGGAATGCACACCCGGTTGGAAAACGGCACCACACTGCATATCGCCAGATAGCTGGCAACCGTTGGAGCATATTTGCAGCAAGAAAAGAAGCAAAATCTAGCAAACAAATAGCAAAACAAAGCATCATTACCGGCAAGTAGTGTAGCCGCAGGCAGGCACACAACAAAATACATCTTTTTGCAATAAAGAAAGGGAAGCTTTTAAAAGGTTAAACGAATAAATATAAGCAAACATTTTCTTTTCTTTAATTTAATGTTTTCTTTTTCGACAATATCCTGTGCAGCTATTCATTTAAATCACAACCAATGGTGTGTTGCTTTGTTTTAGTGTGTATCACTGTTGGCGCCCATAGAAAAATGCTCTGTCGAGCCTACAAATCGAGAAAGGAAGGGCAGAAATTCTTGCCAACATCAAGCGATGAACATGTGTAATTGAATGCCAACTATCAAGCAGCAACCCCATGAAGACATCGATCACTAACAGCCCCACAGCAAATGCATTATTGGATTGCTCTGATCCATCGTGGGTCATGTAGGTCAAAGCCAGCAAGCGCTGGCAGGAAGCGAATTCGATTTGTAGAATTGAAGGACTTGGTAGCTACAGTGCCGGTTCCGGTCGGCATATTCAATTAGGGGCGCACTTATCAACGGTGCACACAAAAAAAAAACTCCCGATAAAGAGACCAATATCGGTCGGTACCGAGCAGATGAAAAGAAGCAAGAAACAAGTACAAGAAGGAAAGCGTTGCACCCAAAACACCCCTTGCAATCATCGTGTGGCCAATAGACGTCACACCACCACCCAGACCGTGGTAAGAAAAATGTCTTTAACACCACACGGCAAACGGCGGTGATGTGATTTGATTCGTACCGTAGCCAACCGAGGGTTTCGAGGTCGGCAAGGCCGGGGTGGACGTGCCACGTGGGTAATATATATAGTCATGTACCACGGTCCACCGCCATTGGCCACAGGCGGCAAAAAGCATCCGTGTTCTTAGCTTCTAATCGAATTGCAATCCAACGTGCAGATCGGGAAGGAAAATCTTTTCCTCCCCAGCCCAATGGACGATTTACGTGTCTTTCACACACACACACACACACACACACTGTGGGACAACCCCGGAGGGTGTGGGTGTGTGTGTATGCATCCAAGCCGTACCGAATCGCTACTAATCTAAACGGATCTAATGAAATCGTCGGAGAAGAGATTAATCCAAATTGATTTACCGCTTCGGGTCGCTCCTCGATTTCATCCTCGCGCTGGAACCGGGTGACGGACGTGAACAGCGTCGAACGATCCAGCGGCCAGTTGTTCTTCCGGCAAGCGATCTGCAAATGATTCCCAAAACCCGGGTCGGGTGGATGGGTGAGAAAAAGAAAATTGAACTCGAGCAGTGCTAGGCGGATGTGCAGATTGAAGCGCTGAATATGCAAATGGTCGGCACTCGAAAGGAGAAACATGACCTTACCCGGGATGGGAAGCGGATTGGCAATATTGGGGAAATATTTAATATCTTCCCTCGTTTTGTGCCGTTTAAAATGGTGAAATTGCAGCTTGTGTTTACGGACATATTGAGTGGAAATGAAATTAGTTTGAAAAAAGTTATGTGTGTGGGTACTATCGAGCTGTTTACGTTTGAATGTATATTTAATTGCACATTTTAAATGGTATGTGCGGTAGAAACAAACATTCAAGTGATTTTAGTATTTCTCGTGATTGCTTGTTGGCGTTTGACTCGTCAGTGTTGGAAGAACTAGTTGTAGTGTAATGATTTTCAATAGTCAGCAAAAATCACGCATTCAATGTAAAGAACCCTAATGAATGGCACACTCCACTCCACTCCACTAAAGCTTAGCGTAATATTACGCCGCCTGGCACAAATTACATGTGCCGTGTGGAAGCTGCTCACTTGATCAAATAACGACTGTCCGCTTCATCATTACACCGCTGCAATCTTCCCACAGTGCAGGGCGAGTGTGCCCAAGTGGCAACGGGACATGTAATTTATATGCTGTTTGTTTAATTTACCTGAACTAACGCGGTTAAATAACTTTCCGGTATATGCAGTCCGGACAGCCACATCACCAGCGGTTCACCGGACACTGACCAATATTTATACTGCTGTGATCTTCGCTGCTCACATTACAGCACACGCGCGTCGGAACGCAGGTTAATAGTGGTGGGTCAGTGTTCGTCCAGCAGCACAGCATCATTAGCATCGTTTGGAAAACGGGGGGGGGGTGAGAAAAAAGAATTGTGAGGAAAATTAAAACCCAACTCTTTGATACACGGACAGGGGAAAAGTTTGGTGCTATCTTTTTTAATTAGCCGGGAATTTGAAGCTGAGCCGTAGCGTAGCAGCATCCTTTTAGAGGGTGGATGTGCGGATCCCTTTCTGTGGCTCCACCCGGGGGTGTAAACTCGATTGGCGGTGCGATCGGTTTTTTTTTTTTGGCAATAAAAATGCTCGCGCTGTAGCTTACCAGCAAATGTTCGATCCAGTCGCCCAGCTGTTTGCAGGTGGCGGGCGCTAGCTTACGCCAGTCATCCGGCAGCTGCCCGTTGAATAATGCATGAGCCACGTTGTCGAGGACCGCGTCCATGCCGATCTCGCCGGCGAGCGCCTTGCGGAGCTGGTTGAGCGTGTGCTCCATCCGCTGGATCAGCCGGTTGTAGCGCTCGAGCTCCTGCAGCAGCACCACGCAGATGGGCGTTATGTTGACCTGGTACGCCTTTTTCACGCGCCATATATCGAACGGTTTCGGCAGCTTTTTCAGTATGTCCACCGCGGCTCGGTCGATAAACTCATCCCGGCTGATGCCGCCCGTATCGGCACCTGATGACGAAGCGATTATACGTTACACACGGTACCGCTTTATACATGTATTTACGTACACATACGGGTGAGACATTGTCGCATGGGCATGGGCATAGTTTCATTTTGCCATATTTTGTCATTGTTGGGGCGTAAAATTTCAACCATGTGCTCGTGGGTGCCGTGACTTGCGGCCCCGGTAAAAATAAAACGCCCCCGGATGCCCCGAACCGGTGTCGACAAGTGTGATTGATGACCTGGCGGCGTCAAAGCTACGCGTCAGGTTCGCATGCAAAAGCAAGTGCTTAACATTCCGCCGTGCTTGTGTGTGTTTGTGCATGTTCATCAATCAACAACGCTAGGGCTATTTTGCAATCAAGCTAGGTTTAGGAAAGCTCTCGATGTTTACCGTGCGGTGCAGAAGGTGTATAAATCAATCGGTTGCGATAAATTTATTTCTAATTGCATAGAGTTAAATTCTCGTCATCCTCCGCGATACATACCATTTGCTTCGGTGACGACTGGCTGTGGAACGATATTACCCACGCAAACTGTACCCCGGGAGTGGTAGAATTGATATTAAAATATTTTTTGTTAAATGTTAATACTTCAACACGAATGAATCGTTTGGGAAAGTGAATAAACCGCAGTGCTTTACCAAACACTTTACCATTAATAATTTCGCGCGCGCTTCTCACCAAATATAGCTGCACCCCATTGTCATTGCCAATAAACCTACCTCCCCCCCCTCTCCCGCCCACCTCCCCACCTCCTTCTTTTCACTTACCAGTTTGCGGTTGCAGATCAATCAGGTGCGCCCAGGTTTCGCGGACCGCCGTCGTGTAGTAACCGATCTCGGCGTTCGAATGCAAACCAAACACTTCCGGCGTGTTGTTGAGTGGCAGCTTATCGATGGCGGCTGCAATTATAAACCAGCGCACAATGAACAAAGCACTGTGTGAAAATACCAGCACCAGCAGGCTAGCAAGCGGGAAATGGTTCGCTTACCGATAAACTCGTCACGATTCGGTGCCGCGACCGGTGCGTACGTAAACGCTTCGTCCGTGTAGAAATTGAACGGCTGAAACGCATCGAACAGGAAGTCGCCCATATACTCGTCCATGTACGTTTTCACAACGCGCCGGTCGAAATCGTCTATCACGCGCCCACCGNAATTATAAACCAGCGCACAATGAACAAAGCACTGTGTGAAAATACCAGCACCAGCAGGCTAGCAAGCGGGAAATGGTTCGCTTACCGATAAACTCGTCACGATTCGGTGCCGCGACCGGTGCGTACGTAAACGCTTCGTCCGTGTAGAAATTGAACGGCTGAAACGCATCGAACAGGAAGTCGCCCATATACTCGTCCATGTACGTTTTCACAACGCGCCGGTCGAAATCGTCTATCACGCGCCCACCGTACATGACCTGTGCGGATGTTCGGGATGTGGCATTAAATAGTTCTAAATTAAATATATCAAGTGTACGTGACGAATGTGCGTACCTCGCCAATTAAGTATTTCAAACTGTTCCACGGCATGCGGGTGTCGCGCGAATCCACCGCCTTCGTCAGGTACGTATCGAGTATCTGCAGGCAGACGTTAAAGTCGGACTCGTTGAAATCGTAACAGATGTTCCAACCCAGCTTGCCATACTTGCGACGCTCCTGGCAATGGAAACGAACAAACACACAACACAGTGAGCAAATGGCGATTGCGGCTAATCATTTGGAGAAGGAAATATCACTGCTCGATGTCACATTGGTTTGTCACTTCCACGACCAACGACAAACGTGACACGCTACGGAGAAACGAAGATACGCCAAAAAATCCCTCCAGGGTACGTAAGTCCGATTTCGCAAGTGCATTTGCGTAATGATAAGGATTGTTGTTGATGGGAGTAACTAGACATCATCAGTCGGTTGATCATATGCATCATAACTTCAAACGATTTTCATACATTTACTTCTTTGCAGATTTTTTTGCCCCTCTGTATGCTCGCTAAACACCGTGTCATCTGCATGAATATGCGACAGCATAGAAGTTCTGCAGAAGTAAAACGAAAGAAAAAGTGCACGATTGCATTTTCTGGTTGGGGATGGGCAAAGTTTACACTCGCACATGCAATCACCACCCACTGCGGGGCGATGGGTTCGTTATCAGATTTAGTGGATTTGAGTGGAGATGAAAAGCGGTGGATGGTTAGAAAAATCACGACGCTTATTATTCATGAGGGATTTTGCAGCGCAGGATGGAGATAAAATTTACATCCTCCAACTTTCGAGCGCTGCTACGGTGACGACTGCGAACTTAACCACCGTCTGGCATTACCTGCTTGATGTGTACAGGCAGGGCGAAGCAGACGGTGCAATGAGTGCATTTGCCCAGATGTGGTTCATCTAACCCTGCGGTGAAATAAATCTATCCGTATGTGTGTGGTGCATCGGATGCGGGCAAACGCTTCTTACCTGTAGCACGGCATGGAAGAACGCTAGCACGTATGCTAATGGTTTGAAGGCGGCGTGGGTGCACGTGTCAAGCGTTTGCTGGCGAAGCTTGAAGAAGGTGGCCCGCAGATTCATCTTCAGCCCGTTCGGTGGCTCGGTAACGACTTTCAGCGACTTTTGCAGTATGCCAATCGGAAACGTTGGCGTGGCGTCCGTCGTAATCCAGAGCCGAAAGTCCGGGTGCGGCTTCTCGATCGAGTCGATAATTTTCTCCAGCGTTTTGATGAAGCTGATCAGCAGGTGGCCGTTCTGCAGCATCAACCAGAGACCCTGGTCGAGGGCGGCGTACAGCAGCTTCAGGGCCGCCCCTTCCTGGCCCTGCCCGAGCGAGATGTGCTTAAATTTGGTACCGCCGAAACCGCAGCGGTCGGCAAGCTTCATCAGGTCGGAGGTCGGATCGGAACCGGGGCTCAGTATAAACACGACCGGCGTCGCTGCGGTCGATTGTTCGTAGATGGAATCGAAGCTCAAAATTGGCGGTGTGATAAACTCTTCGCCCATGGTTTGGGCGACGTAGTTGTTGAGCATCCGGTACACACGGTCCACCCGCAGGCATCGCATCAGCAACAGGTGCTGCAATTATAGGAAAAAAAAAACACCGAACCGAAAGGTTGAAATGAAAGATATTCCTTACTTAATTGCTGATTAAAAGGCAAACTTACATCGTAAGGTGTCATTCGGTGCTCAAAGTTGCCAGGATATTCGTACCCAGCAGTGTCGTCCAAATCATACCACTGTACGGAAGATACGATAAGAGAATTAACTTTTTGAAAAAGCTACTCAAATGTTTTGCTGAGCGGAATGTCTTACACTGCTCCATTCGTAAATGTTGCGCTCGATGTGGCCCGGCAGGTCGCCAAACTTTTCCGGAAACATTTCACCCAGCATCACGATATCCTGCCAGCCCTTCTCACTGATCCAGGTCACCGGACAGGGACGGTCAGTTTTCTCCAGCGACACCTTACCCTTGATGAAGAAATCGACCTCCGTCTGCGACAAAGTGCCCCT
This sequence comes from Anopheles rivulorum, assembly GCA_018908115.1. Lineage (NCBI taxonomy): Eukaryota > Metazoa > Arthropoda > Insecta > Diptera > Culicidae > Anopheles > Anopheles rivulorum. The sequence continues at coordinate 14,948,147 of STHB01000004.1, forward strand.
GTTCTGCTCCAGCTTGATCGTGATCTGGAAGGAGTAGAGCAGCTTGTGCTTCTCGAATATCCCGATACACCCATAATCGTACACGTTGCGCGTCAGCGTGTTGATGATGTTATCCAAGCGCTTCGACAGCACGTTGTCCGGGACGGCTTTGCGCAGCGAATAGCTAAACACCTCCAGGTACGAGTTGAGCGAATATTGGTACATCGCATTGACGGCGGCCATGTCCGACAGCACAAAGTACAGGATGGCGCCGCGTTGCGCGGCCAGCCGGTACCCGTTACGGAGCAGATCAATCTCCCGGGACGTTTGCTCCGCTAGCACAATCTTGGCCGAAACTTCGGCCGCCTTTTCCTTGGTGCTTTCGAGCGTCGTTACCAGCTCGACGTTGTCCAGCATGTTGCCGGTGGACGTGGCCAGTTCGCGCAGCAGCGAGTCCTCCAGATTCTGCAGCAACGCTTTGTTGGCACTCGTTTCGGCAATGAGCGTTTCACGCTGCTCCTCGAGATCGGACCGTTCCGCCCGGACGACCACACTCAGCAGCTGATCCTCCAGCCCACTAACCGTGACGGTGTAGTTGATAACCTGCGCCTTCGCGTACACGGCCGGATCAAAGTTCGGGTTGGCCAGCTTGGTCGTGAGGTACAGCCGGAAGTTAGCGTCCACGTCCACCTCCTTGTCGCCGATGACGACGATCTGCCGGCCCGCCTGGATCCGCACGTTACGCTCCAAAACGTTATCTATCACCGGATCGATGTAATCATCCACATCCTGAAACAGTACCGGCGTGCCGTACTTTATCGCCATCTCGAGCTGCTTCAGGAAGTCCTTATCGTTGAACGAGAGCGTTTTCAGATTGTTGGGCGTTTCGCGCTTCTTTATCCACGACAGGGCTTGCTGCTGCGGGTCGATGCAGAGCGGAAACCGGGACGCCCGGGTCGTGAGGATGCCGTTCTGTATCGACAGCTCGTCCGGCGGTAGCCCTTCCGAGGCCCACGTGCTCTGCTCGAGATCGCTCGACAGGTTGCCGTTCACGCGGTACGGCACCGTGAACGGTATTTCCTGCCCGACCACGTTCGCGTACCAATCATCAAAGAGTATCGCCTTGCGGAACTCCCAGGAAAAGGGGCCCATATACGCGAGAAACGACGCCGACAATAAGGCGTTTCCGATGACCTTGGTGCGCTCGATTTGCAGCTTGCCCAGATCGATCACCCACCGGTCCCGCTCGGAGCTGAGACCGGATATCAGCTTGTCCGCGGCGAGTAACCGGCGTTCTGCCTGTTCCATCATTTCCTGCAGCATCTGCTTCTCTTTGATCGCGTTCGCGTACTTGCTGTTCAGCTCCGACAGCTCGTTCTCCAGCTTGCCAATCTCGTTCGTCAGCTTCACCAGCAGCCGAATCTGCCCGTTGAGTTCCGACTCCAGAAATGCCACCCGATCTTTCTTCGGTTTGATCTCTTTAAACACGTCACAGTAGCCGAGCACGGCGCGGACAAATTTCAGCAAACCATAGCCGGCCTTCGAAATGCTTTGCATCTCGTCCAGCTTTTGTGATCTCTGTCAAGCACGTGTGGTGGTGGTATAAGAATTAAGCATTTTAAATTCACCTTCAAGCCGCCATCTGTCCTTACCTTCATGTTCGCTCGCACCGTCGCCACCTGCTTCTGCGTGATGGCATCACAGTCCAGCTCCTGCAAGCTGCGCAGAAAGTTACCCTCCGACATCATGCCTTTGGCCGTTTTCCACGAAATTTCCTTGTAGCCCTTGATGATGGCGACACACTCGCACACGACCTGCACCGGTTCGGGCGGTGTGGCAAAGCTGCGAATCTCGGTAATGTCCGACTTGTCCAGATCGGACAGCGCCAGCCGGGCGACCTCGAGGGCGGGCAGTGCGGCCGCCAGCGCCTCTTCCGCTTCCGCCTTTTCTACGGTGATGATTTTCTTCTGCTGCTCCACCTCGACCGACTTTTCCGACGCTTCCAGCTTTTTCACGTTCGCCTTTTCGGTCGCTTAAGAGAAGAAAGATGGCGAGAACCAGGTTGGGTTGGAATGCTTTCATCAAGCCCCGGTACACGGGTGGGATATAATACACCACCAAGATTCCCAAACGGGTCGGGAATGTGTTCCAATTTCCCTCGGAAAACATCCACACCCAAACACACACACACACACCCACACCTCAACGAAACTCGTTTGCCGAAAAGGGGGAAATAGCCGTGGATATGGGCGTGGTAGCGCCATGCTGCTGCCAACACTTACATGTCTCAATTCCCGCTAGCATCGATTCACAACGGTCCGCCGCTTCGATGACATTTTTCCGCTGCTCCTCGACGATGATACTCAATTGATCGATCTGAAGTGAGGCTTCATTAATTTTCTCGATTCCATCCGATAGTCGGGAGCACTGTTGCATGATGAAATTATCTTTCTCCTCTGGCGAAGCGTGACAAATTGAAAATGAAAGATGAACATTTATTTTTGCTAGCGCAGGGCAGGGAAGGTTTTCCTTCGTTTTTTTTNCATTTCCTGCAGCATCTGCTTCTCTTTGATCGCGTTCGCGTACTTGCTGTTCAGCTCCGACAGCTCGTTCTCCAGCTTGCCAATCTCGTTCGTCAGCTTCACCAGCAGCCGAATCTGCCCGTTGAGTTCCGACTCCAGAAATGCCACCCGATCTTTCTTCGGTTTGATCTCTTTAAACACGTCACAGTAGCCGAGCACGGCGCGGACAAATTTCAGCAAACCATAGCCGGCCTTCGAAATGCTTTGCATCTCGTCCAGCTTTTGTGATCTCTGTCAAGCACGTGTGGTGGTGGTATAAGAATTAAGCATTTTAAATTCACCTTCAAGCCGCCATCTGTCCTTACCTTCATGTTCGCTCGCACCGTCGCCACCTGCTTCTGCGTGATGGCATCACAGTCCAGCTCCTGCAAGCTGCGCAGAAAGTTACCCTCCGACATCATGCCTTTGGCCGTTTTCCACGAAATTTCCTTGTAGCCCTTGATGATGGCGACACACTCGCACACGACCTGCACCGGTTCGGGCGGTGTGGCAAAGCTGCGAATCTCGGTAATGTCCGACTTGTCCAGATCGGACAGCGCCAGCCGGGCGACCTCGAGGGCGGGCAGTGCGGCCGCCAGCGCCTCTTCCGCTTCCGCCTTTTCCACGGTGATGATTTTCTTCTGCTGCTCCACCTCGACCGACTTTTCCGACGCTTCCAGCTTTTTCACGTTCGCCTTTTCGGTCGCTTAAGAGAAGAAAGATGGCGAGAACCAGGTTGGGTTGGAATGCTTTCATCAAGCCCCGGTATACGGGTGGGATATGATACACCACCAAGATTCCCAAACGGGTCGGGAATGTGTTCCAATTTTCCTCGGAAAACATCCACACCCAAACACACACACACCCACACCTAAACGAAACTCGTTTGCCCAAAAAGGGGGAAATAGCCGTGGATATGGGCGTGGTAGCGCCATGCTGCTGCCAACACTTACATGTCTCAATTCCCGCCAGCATCGATTCACAACGGTCCGCCGCTTCGATGACATTTTTCCGCTGCTCCTCGACGATGATACTCAATTGATCGATCTGAAGTGAGGCTTCATTAATTTTCTCGATTCCATCCGATAGTCGGGAGCACTGTTGCATGATGAAATTATCTTTCTCCTCTGGCGAAGCGTGACAAATTGAAAATGAAAGATGAACATTTATTTTTGCTAGCGCTGGGCAGGGAAGGTTTTCCTTCGTTTTTTTTGTTATTGTTGGTTTTCGTTGCTTTTCCTCGGTGTCTCTGTCTGTGCCACCGGTTTTCCCTGGGCCGGGTGTATATTATATATTTATTTTCTGCTCGCACCTCCACGCTCGAGCCCCGACGAGCTGCCTCGGGATGTATGTATGTGTGCTCTGATAGGCTTGCTCCTTTCTAGGCTGTAACCGTATCGGGCTGGAAACACTCAGTTGATGTGTTGCGCCCACTTCTTAACCAACCGAGGCTTTACCGATTGGCCGCTACTTTCCCATCCCATTTACCCACCAACCCACCCACACTCCCGGCAGTGACATCCGGTACGGAAAGAACCCATCAGATCGGATGAAAAATAAAAACGAGCACAGCACACAGATCTCTCTCTCTCTCTCTCTCTCTCTCTCTCTCTCTCTTTCTCTCTCTCTTTCTCTCTCTCTCTTTCTCTCTCTCTCTCTCTCTCTCTGTCTTGTAAGTGTTGTGAAGCACAGTTTTTTTTCTCCCGATGGTCCGATGGTATCGATTCAATAGAATTCGCCCACCGTTGAGCCACGGCACGGGTTGGGGGGAGATGGGAAAATTTGGATGGGAGGCGGCCGCGACGGTGCGTCATATTAGTGCTTCCGCTTGATGTGACTAAGCTCTTTCCAGCCGTACACTTCTGGTGCGGCTAAACCGGAAAACTCTCGGCTGTCGAGCGTGAACAGGCTCTTGTTGCCGGAGTGCTTCCGAGTGCCCCCAACAAAAAAAAAAAACGAGGGAATGATCGATTATTCCGGATAATACGGTGCTAATTAATTATGGACCACGCAGAACACCGATGCATTGCCGAAACCGGAATGGGATACGCACGTGGCATAACCTAGAATCTTTTTCTCTCTCTCTCCTCCAACATCGCATAAGGAATGATACACCAAATGGAAATGGTCGACGGTTGACTGAGCGATGAGACATTTGATAGACAGCATTACGGGTACCGGTCGGTGCTGCTGACAGCAATCGTGCCAGTTTTGCCATGGAAACAAATTGATATGGGTAGTTTCACGCAACTTCATTTCATTTTGCTACATTGCATATAAACAACAACGAATAAAAAACAAAAGGAAGGAAATTCCTTGAGGACGGCCGAGCAGAAGCACAACTTGCTTGGAGACCAATTTCCCAATTCCCCCGGCCCTACTGAGTGCTTGCTGTCAATTGTCGGTGTACGGTAAGGTCATCAATAGTCATGTCTAGCAAATCAGCGTATCGATAAGATATCGTCCACTTACCGATCAGCTTCAGGTAGGTATTGATGAAATCCAGATAGTGCTTCGGTGTGACGAAATTCTTTCGCCGCAATTTCAGCAGATACTGCACGTTGTATCCCTTGAGCGACTGGTGAACGTGCACGATGTGGCCAATGATTGGTTCTCGATAGTTTTCGGGAATCTGCCAACAGACCAGACCAATGAAAGCGAAAAAAGTGAACCAGAAGATTAAATTATCATAGTTTCACGAATACTTCATTAGTTACGGTCAAGTTTACCGCACCGGGTGCCTTACCTTCGGATGGTCAGCGAGAAACACCTTCGCCACGGCAAACAGTGCTTGCTGGGGCCATGGAAACACCCAATCAATCGTGGTGCTGCCCACCAGTCCGGGGAAATTCCGGCACCGGTTACGTAGTGCGTCACCCTCGGGCGACATACACAGCACCACGTGCAGATTGCGTATCGCGCGGTCGAGGAAAAACGACCAAACGCCATCCCTGCCGGAAGTGGAAACGTTCGTGTGCGCGGAAAAAATGTATGAAAGATGCGATAAATGGATTTAAAATGGCGTGCCGGAAAAGCTTCAGGAAATCAGCGCAAACACAACAGCATCGCCCGGTAGCTACAGGCTGTCTGGTTCGTTAACTTTTTTTTTTGTTGATAGCATGAAGCCAATAAACCACGTGCCAGCAGCTTGGGCAAAAGTTTGGGGCAAAAGCGTAATAAATACCATCAACCTACTTGCTGGGCGCGTAGCCATGCTCCTGCGCTGCACCGCGGCACTGACCAATTATCTGATCCTTTTCGTCGTCGGTAAACATTGCTGGCACCATGCCAGTGGTTAAAATATTATTTATGAACTCGAGAAATCCTTCTTCCGCAATCTTTGTTCCGGGGACAGGGAAAATGAATTAAAGCAACAACAAACAAGGAAAGAGCAGGGCGACATGCGAAGAAAAAACAAACGGAAAAGTATTAAAATTGAAATGCGTCACCTTCAGCGTCGCAGCGGAGGAAAGCTTACTTGGGCGGCTTTAAAGATGAAGCAGGTCTTGGTGTTTTTCACTCCAACCTGCAGGAAGAGCGTTTTTAGATCCTCACGAAACGATACCTCGTTATAACCGCGGCTAAGCACGATTTCGAAAATTTCGCAACCGGCCGCAAACGCTGCGAGCCGCGTAATGCTTTGCTTGCCCGAACCACCGATACCGACGAGCATGACGTGCCCCCTGTAGAGTATATTACGATTCGCAATGTTTATAGTACAGTACGATTACGCCTGTTTACGCCCAAGTACGCCAACCAAATTTCCATCACCCCGATGCTTACCGGTGCATTCGCAGCGTACGATGCACGCGCGTCAAATGCTCGAGGCAGTCCTCAAACAGCACCAGATTCATCTTGCCGCGCTGCTCATTGTACTCCATCAATATTTCCTGAAACAGGAAGTAGATCGCTTCGTAATCGAGCAAATCCTCGTAGTA
>STHB01000004.1:14954649-14969649 GCA_018908115.1 Anopheles rivulorum
ACCGCGTTCCGGTAGTCGCCAAACAGGAGCGGATCGCGCAGCGCGTACTGTGCCGTCGACAGCTCCACGAGCGCACTCTTGATGCGTGATTCCAGCCGGCCTTGCTGGGCCGGTTCCACCTGCACCGTGTGCCGGAAGCTGCGCGGTATCGGGAACTGTTCCATTATTTGTTCGCTGATTTGCTGCTCCATAAACTGTTGATCCTGCTCGTTTATCAGCCGATCGCAGATGACGCGCGCAAACTCGTTGCGCCACACCCGGACGAGATGGCGCATCTCCTTCACGAAGCTGGGATGGATTTGCAGCATGCCGGCAAAGATGCGCGACAAATCTTTCATGTTGAAGATGTAGTGGAACTTGGACGGCGTGGGCGGTAGCTTGGTGACGAGCGTTTTGAACAGTGCCAGCGTCATCTCGATCAGTTTGTGTGCGTTGGCTCCGAGGTCGGGTGCGAACGGCTGTAGGTGACCCTTCAGGATCGACATGTAGATGTGGTGCAGCGTTTCGTCGTTCGGGAAGATAATGTTGATCACCGAAAACATGGAAATGAAGCGTGAATCCACCTCATTTCGGCCTCCACCAGCACGGCCCATCGCGGCAATAAATGCTGTTAAGCGAGAGTCACATCACCCAAAGTCACATAAGCATCTCTGGTTAAATTATTTACTCAATATCCATACTTACACATATCTTTGAACTTTTTCCAACTCAAATCCTTGGTACGATCAAACATTCCCTCCTTTTCCAACAGCAGCTTGAGCAGCGCGATTGGTTGCTGTGTACCGTAGCTGTCCACCTGTGGCATGTTCATATCGTCGATGAATGTGACCAGCTTCTTACCTACCGGTGGGCCAAAAATGTCCTTCGTTCGCTTCTCCACTGCTGCTTCAATCGTCTTTTGCACGTCCATTGAAGAAGTTCGTGAAGAAAAGTTGATGTTCAGCACGACGAACGAGTCTCGATTGAGATGCCGCAGGAAATGAGATATCACTGCCGTTTTCGACGTTCCTGGATCGCCCACCAAAACGACTGGGCGGCGAACCTTTTAGGGAGTGTAAAGTGCACCAATAAAGAAGATTTATGAATCTGGTTCAAAATTTGGTGCACAAACATCTTCATTACCTTGTTCATAAGATCAAGAATTTTCTGGATCTTCATGGTGTCCATCGTGGGAACCAAGATGTCGCTAAAGTTTAGCGTCGCATCATGCTCATAGCTCGGTATTACCCATTCCCATGCAATCCACTGCTTACGTTCAATGTCGAAGAAATAGTCAAAAAGCGTTGGTTTCGATGTGGGTAATTGTCCGGTAGTGGCCGGGTTATCACGCGTATCCTCTGCGGCAATCATTTCCAGGTTCCGCTTGACAAACCCATCGAACCGAAGGCGCGACTCCTCGAGCAGCGAAGCGCCGAGCGAAAGATAGACGCACTGAATGAAACCACACTCGACCACATCTTCCTCGTGCAGGCAGGCGGACGTTTTCATGGGAAACAGTGCATCGTAAAACTGGCACAGCTGCACCACCATGTTCAGGTTCGTCTGGTGGATGACGAGCTCGAGCGGATCTTCCTGATTATTGCCATCGACACCCTCCAGTATGTAATCGATCGCAACCGGTACGAGCGTGGTGAACGTTTTTTGCAATATTTCCTGCTCCTCGGCGTAGCGTGCCTTCAGCCACCGGTCCCAGTAGCACACGTAGCCGAGGTTTTTCGGATCCAGGTACACCATGCCGGCGCGCGAAACTGTCGCGGGCGAAGCGTACGCCAGGTCGCCAACTTCAAACAGCAGCGCACAGTAGCTGTTGAGCCGGATGCGCTCGCCGTTCGCCAGCGTTAGCAGCTTGTTGTCATCCATGACGGAGTTCATGTTTTCGATCCACAGTGCATCGACGTCACCGTCGAAGCAGACGTAACGCCGTTCCTGCAAAAAATAAAAGACGAATAAAAAGAGCAGCGCGCTCATTAGACCCCGGCTCGTACATATTATGCTGATACACCAAAACCCGGACATGACACTGTAGCAGGGAAATGCATCAATATAGTACGGGCACGGGTACTTACATCGCGGTCAGTGGGTTTATTCATCTCTCGGAATATGTTGGAGAACAATCCATCGACCCAGTCGCGGGTACTCGGATCGAGAAATCCGTACAGCTCTATCACCGAGCAGGCCTACATCAGCAGCAGCACCAAAGGGTTACACAGAAAAAAAAAGATATTGAAAAACCGATGAGTACGACAGGATTGAGGGGTTCTTTCTGATGATTGAAATTTTCTGTGAACCAGGTCGCCCATAAAAGGTATCATATTCAGTCAATATTTAGAGCATTTCAAGAAGGAAAGATGGCAACAACCCAAAAAAAAAAAGGATCCGGGAATACGAAACGAATCCATCTCATCCAATCTACTAACTCGTTTTTACAACAACAGCAAGCACAACACACACACAAAAAAGGGGACGAACGTTCGACACAGCTATTGCCTATATCATTCGCGATGGTGGGTTTTGCACCGCATCCGCATCAAGTGACTGCTCTAGAGAAAAGCATCGATTTTTGCGGAATGAGCATACCCGCCATCATCTCAGATTCGCTGCCAGTGAATGGTTTTCGACCCCGCGTATGGTATAGTGGAATGAATATCCAGTTGGCTAGTTGGGGATTCGTCCGTTAATTTATACGTGAGTTTTGGGGTTTTCCAAGAACTGGGCTGGCTAGCAGCGCACCGTCTGTGTGTATGTGGTTTTGCCTGGTGGGCAAAACCATTCTATCACCCGGTTCGGCAAAATTGGATTGACTGTGGAAGTGCATCCGAATGGATCCAATCGCACAAAGAGCTTATCTTTGCGTACCAATTGCAAGATAACGATTATTTGCATCGTTCGTGTGCATCCCTAGTACACCGTCCGGGGGTCGGTGAATGCACTTTTGGGGGTGGGTACCGGCTTGCCATGGAAGCATTTTTGTATGCGCTGATGGACGCCTTTGGTAAGATTCGCCCATTAGCCGATATTGGCATGCTCAAGTTCTTTGAAAACATAGTTTGCCCCGTGTTGGGGAGATCGCTATCCCCTTTCGCAAGGTTTAAAAACAACCCTAATAACGGTACGGAAAAACGCTCGTGGTTTATGCTGCCGATATGCTTTTGATCTAACCAACCAAATTCTCTGTTGCTTTGAAAAGTGTTTTGAAAAATTTGCAAATATGCATGAAGTATTCCATGCATGTGCTGTGCAGAAGATAATACAAAAAAAGGTGTTTGAATGTATCTTACTTTTGGGTTAAGCACAGTACATTTCGTAGGCAGCCCCATATTGGTTTGCGCCTTGATCAAAGTGTTAATCACAACAGTTTTTCCACCGCCCGTTGGGCCGACCACCATCGTTGAATGGCGGGTCATCATCGTTTCGTAGAGCTGTTGCACTTTGTCCATCTGAAAAGAATTAATTAATCAATTTGTATGCAGGATTCCTCGGGGGAGGCCACCATAACGCAAGTAAAATAGATAATTCAACCTGTTTCTGTATGATGATGAATCCATCGGTAAGCAGAACATCCTTCGCAGCTTCATTAAAGTCCGGGTAACCGACGCGCGGATAATCCACTCCCGGGAACAAATCCTTTGAAAGTCGCAAAATTCATATTTCGTTAGTAAGCTACTTGCCCAAAACTAGAAGCAAAACCTTCATTCTACCTTTATGAGCCCCATAAACAATGGCACATCGTCAAACACAAACTTGGGAAAGTTCATGTCGAACAGTGTGCGCATCAACGTTGCAGCTTCGGAAATTTCGGGCGTTTTGCGCTTGTTCACGCCAGCCATCCGAAGCACCGCGTTCAGGGATCGTAAACCCCAATCGTAATGGTACTGCTTGGACAGTTGCTCCCGGGCCATCTTGTACAGGACGGTCATCTTTTTTGCCAACACCTTCGCCGTTATGAACCCGTCGGAGAACAGCGAAATCATACAGATCAGCTCCAGATCGGGCATGATGCAGGTAACAGGCCGAAACAGGGCTTTCACCGACTCTGGCAGCTCCGTTCGTCCGGCGTAACCGGGATTCATCGTGATGAAGATGCCGACCTTCGGATCGAGATTGATTTCGTTACCTTCAAACTGTAAAAACAAAAGGTTACAAAATAGATTTTTTTAAATCAATCTGAAGAGCAATAGTGCAGCAAACTTTGAAGACGTACCATGAATGTTTGCACGCGTGACACTAGCGCCGTGCGAATGGTTTGCAGCTGTGTTGAAATCACGCTCAGCACGGATATATCGATACGGTTAAACTCGTCGAAGCATCCCCAGGCACCGCACTGTGTAAGCCCTGGTGGACATACATGCACAGTTTACAGAGAAATATTAATTTCCAATGAAACATGTAACAGTTGTTCGTTTAGACAAAAGATTTGCAGTAAACATCGCCGTAAACCGGCTAAAATTGCCACCGTACTAGAGAACAGAAGCTTTAGTTTTGCGACTTAATTTAAACAAATAGTATTGCAAATTGTGCAAACAGTCGTTCGGCCGCTAAACACACACAGAGAGAGAACACAGAGGCCGCTAAACGAAACACAGAGAGAGAGAGAGAGAGAGAGAGAGAGAGAGAGAGAGAGAGAAAGAGAAAGTGCCACGCGTTTGCAAAAGGAAATAGAATTCTGACTCCGTTGCATCGATTCTACGCTTCCCGTGCTGCGGTTTTGCTGCACGAAATTGAATCACCATTTCGATGCACGCTTTATTTGTAGTGCAATTTGTGTTTTATAAAACGCAAAGCCGATTACCGATCTGGTTGGTGCTTGTTGGTGTGTGTGTTTTTCCGGTGCGTCTTTTGTGGGTCCGGCGAACCGCCGCCGCCACCGCTTAAGTACGAAAAGGCATCCCCGTGTCGTCCCGAACCGTATGCGGACGCACTGGTATGCAAACAGGTTTACCAGTGCCAGTGCCAGGTTGCGCCAGGTTAAAGAAGAAAAAGAAACGGAGTGTAAAGCTTCGGCCAGTTGGCTGCGGTTGAAGTTATGGGAAAACCGGGTTTAAAACATTGTGTTGGCTGGCTGGCCATTTTCCAGGTGGCGGGATGGGAGGGGGCAGGGGGGAGGGAGGGGGGAGGTTGGTGTGTGGCCCACACAATCAGCCACCAGCATCACGATGAATTGCAACCCTCAGACCTTCACACACACACACACATATACGTCGCCCAGCTCAGGTGTCCCGAGTGTGTATGTGTGTGGCGAGGATGGATTAAACCGCTACCGTACTGATAACTGGGGTGCGAACAGGACGCACCGGACGCGCATGGTATCCGTGTGGGGTGGTGGTTCACACCGACACCGAACCGGAAACACAAGCACACACACAGACACGAAACGGCGTTCGAAATTACAGCATTTCTGCCGAATGCTGCTGAATGCGGCACACGTTATCAGATCAGCAGATATTTAGTTTGCGGATTACTGTTAAACCGTAAAATTGAGAAATAAATTTTCCGATTCAATTTGATTATTTTAATGAGGTAAAGTTTGCGCGAAAGGCTTTACGGGGCGTTATCCACGCATCCAGCAGTATCTAGCATTACACCTTGCTTTCGTTACTCCCAAACGGCATAGTGGGAACAATGGAGAAGAAGCGAACAAAAAAAAATAAAACAAAACACTCTCCTGACGCACCGAACATATATCATGTGCAACAATTAGGTTTACGCGAACATTCCTACATTGCTGCCCGCTTTGTGGCTATTGTTTAGCACACAAAACAATCCTTTTCCATCCAGTGTGCCAGATCGGTGTGCAAATCCCAACCATTACACACGGGCCGGCGCGCCGTAAAGCGTTCCGGTCGTTCCCGGTGACTAACGAGAATAAGATTGAGGCGTCAAGCTACCTACCTGACAGTACCGTGCCGACGGCCCGGAAGTCCATGCCTTCGCCACAATTCGTTACCACGCACAGCAGGGCGAGCGCTTTCGCCAAATCCTTGGTAGTTTCGGTCTTTCCCGTACCGGCCGGGCCTGGGCCGCGTCATCGTCGTCGTCGGGCATGGGAGCAAGTGGCAGCGAAAGCGTTCGGGGTTAGTTACAAAAGGAATGCTAGATAAACATGTGCACAAACGTTCGCTTTCCGATAAGAGACAAATGTGCTTGGATGGATGCCGAAATGCTGGGTCTTTGGAAAAGCGCACAACGCGCACAGCCGGTACAGCTCGGCTGAGATTAGCAAACCGGTGCCGTTGTTTTGCTACAATTTTGGAGGGGGGGGGGGGAACGAAATTGTGTGTGCGAGCTTGCAACAGCTACCGGGTGTTGTAGCATGTGAGGTGACGAATGCTGCTGCTCGTTTTTTTTTGGGCACCACCGTATAATGGATGCAAAATCTAAATGAACGTTGTCAACCGGCATCGCCATCCAGCAACGTACAGGCCGGCATCGTCATCCAGTGCAGCCAAATGTCTTATCTTTTTGGGACCGTGTGTGCCCGATACGTGCCGGGACCGGGACGTATCGATTATCACTTACCAGCTGGTGCACCGCCCAAATTCATCGTCAGCGCCTGGGTGATTGTTAAATATATCCTATCAGTCAATGGCGTAATAACGAGCCGTCCATTTAATCCCATATACTCGTAACCGTAATCGAATTTTCCTATCAAATCATCGTCGTTGCCGTTGTCGTCGTCACCCATCGTCATTGGGGTTGTCATCGGTGTGCAGGCGGATTCGGAGTTTCGAGGACCGATTTTCCCATGTACCATATGGCGATGATGTTCGACAGTGATTCCGGAAAGCCGGACCCGGTCCAATTTATGCCCCGGATCGGTGATTTGAGGCCACCGACGGGTGACGGTTATCGGAACGGGCAACCAACACAAGACGAATGTTTCGTCCATCCATCCATCCATCCGGTGGTGGTACGAACAGCGATCGGCCAATGAAGAGCAATCAGAAACGAAATGTAATTAGTACAGGATTTGAAGTAGCTTCCGGAAAGCGAAAATCGTATGGTTGAAACGTTGGGAATGATTGCACTAGACAAATGGTGAGTGTGGAGCCGCAAAGGAGATTGCTTCCGACAAAAAATGTCTTTTTAACCGGTAGCTGCGAACAACAAACAATCTGATAAATGGCCAGTTTCCGAAATGGAGGCTGGTGACCTAAAGAAACATATTTTGTAGTGGAAAATGGGTCTTAAAAATGTTTTCTTTTTATCGATTTTTTAAACTATTCGTTCGGAGTTCGTATAACCATTGTGAGTTCATTCATTTAAAATAAATAAGCTCAAAAATAGTTGTTAAATAGTATTAATGCTAATATCAAAAAAGCACTCAAGAATTTCGAATTATATAAACTATAAGGGTTTAAAATAATGATTTAAATCTTACCTGTACATTGTAGAACACACAAATTATCCATTTCCCGTATCCAATAAAACCTGTCTCGATTAAATTTTAAATTGATAATAGTTAAACAGAACATTAAGAGTCCAAATTACCAAATTCAGAAAAAATCCCAATATTCTTACCGCAGTTGACTTTCCCATCCAAATTCATGCGCATCCAGAATGCTGTCCCTTACGAAACCTTCAATAATGTCCCGTGCATGGACGTCGATGGTGGCAATCGTTTTAAACTTAAGCCGATCATTGGGTGTCAGATTAGCGCGCACTGGTAGGAGAAGACAATTCTATCAGTGACCCAAACATTTTCCCACCAAACTCACTAAATGCGCTAAATTTATTGAAGCAGCGTCATGTTCTAACGAGCTGAAAATCACAGCTTACCTTTCAGTACGAGCTCATCGAGCTGGCGGTTCTGCTCCTGCAGATATTCCTTCATCGCGCGCTTGTTACCGTGGCGTACCTTGGCAAATACTTCCTCAACTTCGGCCGTCCACCAGACCTGATTTGCGGCGAGACACACCATGCCTTGGTAGAGCATTATCCAGTCGGGCCTAGATGAAGATGAAAGTCGCACCCAATTCAACCGAAACCGACACAAACCAAAAAAAAAAACAGGAGAAAAACGTGCGTGGAATATCACACATTTCTTGGTTCTAAGAGCTAGTTCCGAACCGGCCCATTGGTACTAACCGTGCGAGTTCACGATCCTTGCCGTAATGGTAGATTGCTTTCTTCGTTATAAATCGATTGGTTCGACGCATTTCCTTCAACACGTCGTTCATCCAGTGCTCCACGCGCTCCTTTACCGGCACTGTTGCGCGTGGAAACAAATGGAAATCAATAAAAAAAAAACAAGGGACACAACTTCGTAACGCTTTCGCACGAACCGTGCGGTTATGCTTCTTCTCTTCCCATCCTCCCTTTCGCCCACCCACCCACCAACTTACTGCTGCCCATCCCAAAATGCATCCGGTAAAGGGAGACAGCTTTGGCAGACCGGAACCGGGAACGATTGATACATTTGCTGCCATAAAATAAACTTCCAGCATGACACGCGAACGTGAGGTAATAAAATGAAAAATTGTGAAATATTTTCCACCTCACCAACGCCTCACGATCGTGTCGTGTTCCGCAAACCCGGAACACCTCAAAACTCCCCCCATCCCACCCCGCCACGCATGTTGGAAAAGCGCTCAAATTTGCTTCCGGCATTCATCGGCGATCCATCGGCGACGGACACTGCTAGGACGATATAATACATACCCGTGTTCTCGAACTCCATCAGCTCGCCCTCGCTGGAAATCATGGCCGTTACAGTCGGCGTGTCGAACCGATCTTTAGCAAATCGTAAAGATTTTATGTTATCGAACATCTGCAAGTGAGCGAAAATCGGTCGGTGCGTCAGTGTCGAGTAATTGGGAAGTTGCGCGCTCGGCGCGTAACAGCTTGCAAAGTGGTAGTAAAAAGGTTTTGTGTGACACCCCCGTGCCACAGTGACCTGATTGTCGGTTGCGTGCGCTCCACGCACCCGGCAGGTGCTTCCGGCAAACAGTAAACAGTCATTTGGCACTGCGTTTGGTTGGTGAAAAGGAAAGACACAAAAAAAAGCACTCCGGAAATAAACTTTACCTTTATGATGTGCTCCTGTACGCACGTTGGCTCACTGTCGCCTAGTATTGACAGCAGCTCGTCCGTCGATATAAAGTAGAACCTGTAACGTGGCGTTACCGCGTGGCAGGAGGTGAGAAAATGATAAAATATTTAGCGCGAAACGGCATGGTAACGAGGGATTGGACGAACCTTGGAAAGGCGCGACGCTTCTGTTCCAGATAGTCGTTTAGCGATTTCTGACAACCGTCCAGCGCGAAACCGAGCCGTATGAAATCGTTCAATCTTCCCGGCACAAGGCAAACATCCACCACCAACGGATTGTCGTTGCTGTTTTTCATTATCTGTCGCAATTTCAAACCAATGGTTGTTAAATTAATGTTTTGATTGCTTACTCCTAAATCTAAATAAATAATTCATTCACCTCACGAAACTCCTCGTCGATGGTGTTGAAATTTTTCGCCTCTTCCGGCAGCTGGCTGCTTATATCGCCGTCGATAAATATGCCTTCCAGATACAACCACTTCCGCTGTACGCTTACCCATTCATCAATGATTTCCGATATGAGCGTTAAATGTTTCTCCCACCGCTGCACTGTGGGCATGAAAGGACCGATAAATCTGCCGAGAAAAATGTTCGTTCATCATATCATATCCTTACACTGAGAAGTATTCTTCCATTGGTGTTGAAAAACTTACTGCGACGCGGCCATGGATTGCAGGTTCATGGAATTTTCCTCAAGCACTTGCATGATTTCATCGGTCGCACCAAGGATGTGTCTGCAAGATGGGCATAAATGTAGTGAACTGGCTCTGGCACATCACTCACCGCGTTCCACGTTTAATTAATGGCAAACGTACCCTCGGACGCGACCACCCTTCTCGTATCGTATCATGTTGAAGCACATTCGCTGCCAGATATGGGCGATTTCCTGCACGCTGCGTTCGATTGCCAGCTCTTTGATGGCGTTGTTGATGATTTCCTCAGCAATATCCTTTTAACGAAAAGAGAGAAAAAATCAAGCAATCACACACAAAAGCAATAGTATGATCGAGAAGCAGAAGCGTTGGGGAAAAAGAGTGTCCCGTCCCTGGAGTGTTCTATATGTTGCAAGAATAACAATTAGTGTGGTGACAGCCTGTTAATTATTCATGCTTTCCCACCGATCCACCTGGACCTATTCTCCATTAATCAGTTTGGTGGGTTTCAAAAATTAATGACAAACCAACCTGATACTTGTGCAACTCCATCGCAAACATGTTCTCGAGCGTGAACCGATCCGGTGACATGTCGAAATGTTGACCAGTTTTTTCCATTAGCTTCATCCAGTGGCGCTCCCGCAGCGCTTCGTCCTTCAGGCTCAGCATCAACGGGATGGAGGATTTGAATTGCTTCATCTTTGTGTCCAGTGCTTGACCGACGGGCGCTTGTCGAATCTGATTGGGTTGGTTGAGATGGAAGGAATAAGAGAAAAAGTGTCGAGATCCTTGACTTTGCGACACAGTTCGAAAAGGGACTCACATTTTTGGGCAACATTCGGAACTCCTTCATGAAGTTGTCGATGCCTTCCAACAGTGCCTGCGGGTTTAGATTTGCCCACAGCGTGTGGGACCACTTTTCACGAGCAACCTTTTGCTGGACGTATAGCTTGTACACCTAAATGAATATGATGCAGAGGGAAAGGAAACTTCATTTAACCATGTAATTCTCACTCATTCTACTATTTTGATTTAAGTATAAATATTGAATTAGACTAAATTGAATAAATTTAAATCAACCAAAGACAATCACCGAACAGGGAAAACAAACGCTCACAGGGGAGAAATGAACTTACCACTTGTATTTCTTCGTACTCGTGCTTGCATTGCAAAAAATCGCTGTAATCCGTTAATGGAATATCAAACAGCTTCTCAGCATTTTCTGTAAAAAAATGGGATTTATTTTTAAACGGGACATTGGTTCGAAGAAAAAAGAAAATTATTGCAAATGGAAAGCGTTTACATTGGAGAAATGAGCCAATGTTAAGGTTGGATAAAGCAGAACCAAATTCACACTGACCTAGCTCGATGCGCTGACGATCCATCGCTTCTATTTCTTTGCCGTATGATTCCATCAACTCAACACCTCTGTCCAGATCCAGCCCAACGGTGCCTGGCCCTTCGGTTCTGAATTTCGTTGTAAATTTTGCCAACTAAAAGCAAGAAATGTTTTATCATTGATTCAACCATTAACGTTTGTCTCATTCTGTGGTACCTCCTCACTAAACGTGTGTATTTCTTTTTGTGTAATTTCGGCAAATTTCGCCTTGGTGGGTTGCAGCTTGCCCGAACGCAACAGTGCTGAGTAGTAGATTTTCTTCCACCGTTTTTCCAAGTGATATGCCATAATCATGTCACCCAATGGGAACTGTTAAAAAAGCCATCCTTTTAATTCGCGTGAAATGATTACCCCTGGCAAAAGCTGTTTGCTCACCTTGATGCGATGCTCTTCCAGAATGTTGTAAATCTCCTGTATTTCGTGTATTTTAAGCTCAACCGTTAACGTACTCGATTGAATAGTCTGAATTGTTTGCATGACCGTCTTAAAGTGCGATAGTTCTTTAACATTTCTGTCCAAATCTGTTCTCAGTTTCTGCCAGAAAAAGACAACCAAATGTTCAATAAAAAGACAATATTGAAAAGAGAAGATTGATTGCACTTACCACCATGTGTTCATGCAGTTCTATCATTTGTTGGCGCGTTCTTTCCGCGAGAATATTTCCCAGTGTGTTACGCCACTCAACAGCATGATCGACTATTCCTCTAATCAGTGGTTTCAAGTTAACGCGAATGCTTTTAATATCGTGGAATGGTTTATGCCGTTCGAGCTCATTTACGATCTGGGTGTAGTAAATGAACTTCTCATCCAGCTGCGCCAGTGAAACATTTTGATTGAGAAACTTCTCACAAACACTCATCTTTTCGTACATCCAAAGGTTGCGATACTTTTGCCAGCTTTAATAAGAGTAACAAAGTTAAGAAAATATAGCTGAAATAGAATAATTATTTGACTTTAAGAAAAAAATACCTTTTCAAATAAGTCAACACTTCCGTAACCAGATTCTGGACACTTTGCTGCAAATTGATGACCAATTCGCAAACTCTCGGAATCTATTTTAGAAAATAAAGATAACATAATATTTGAGAAAATGTAGCCTGTAAACCATTTTTTAATGGAATAAGCTGCAGTTACCTGCACAACGTCTTCAAAGAAAGTAAAGTAAAACTCTTTCTCCTCACACTTTGTCACGGGACACGGGAGACAAGTTTCGGCCGTCCATCGTTTAAAATTCTTCAATCTACAATAAAGTAGAGTAGATGCCATTGAGGCAACAATTGTTTAAATTAAATTGCAAAAACAAAATCTCACCTCAGCAAAAAATCTTTCACGGAGCTGATCATGATGCTGTAGGCGTCCGTCGACGATGGTCGCATCAGTATTTCCGGCACCGTCAGTATTGCATCCACTTCGAAGAGCGGCTGATTGTTGAGCAGATGGTTCATGAACTTTTCCAAGTTTTTCGCTGCAAATCTAAGTAAGGGGGGAAAAAGAATGCATAGGGTAACAAAAGCGCCAAAAGCCGAGAGGAGTGAGAAATAAAGGTAAAGATTCAGTTCATTGCATCCCAGTCACTGGATATCGGGCATGGCAAATAAAAAGAAAGAAAAAATAAGCCGAGTACCTGGTGAAGCAGCCAAACACTTGTTTCTCCCAGTGGTTGTAGTAGTATTTCATCTCGACACACTCGCCAGTAAACGTACCGAGCACCAAGCTTTCCAATTTAATCAAAATGGGCCCTATAGAATCGTACAGCTGCAGCAACTTGATCGTTTTCGCATTGCGATCCTTCTCCAGTGCGTCGAAGTAATCCCGGCACGGCTTCACGCTGTCGTCCACCTCCTTGATGGACACCTTCTTCGGGCGCTTCTGGCGCTTCTCCTGCTCGCCGGCCTCGTCCGCGGACCGGCCGGCCATAATGGACGGTGTCGCTCCGGCACCATCCGTCGGTGTGACACTGTCGTGGCGCGCATCCTGCTGATGGTGCTGCTGCCGATGGGACGAATGGTGATGCGGATGATGGTGTTCCTTTTGTTGGGTGGGTGCCTTTAACACCACTTCCGCCGCCGGTGCTCGCTGCTCCTTTGTCTTATCACCCTCCAGCTCGAACATCGCGAACGACTCTAGCCGCTCGATGCGCACCTTGATGTCGTTGCTGATGTAACCAATTTGCGATACGAGCGACGATAAGCTTTTCATTAACTACGGCGCCAAAGTAATGTCCGTCGAACGGAAATCGGTATCATTAAAGTGCGGGCGCTAGTACACTTCCGAACGCTTACCGTTTGACACTTTTCCGCGTACGCTCCAATGTTAAAGGATTGCCAAGTGAACCGGCCCAGCCCGGCCTGAATGATGGTTTCCACTTCATACAAATGGCTTCGCAGGAAATGCACCTAAAGCAGCAGAAGAAAAGAAATGTAGCTAACGTTCCGTTTTTGTTTCCAAGCACTACGCAAAACAGTTAGATTCTTGTTTAAAGATTCCAGATTTCAAAACACCTTCGCATTGATTCAAAGAGTCGGTTAAAAATTAACGCTATATAATTTTATGTAAATCGTAACCAGTTATTGCGTTGATGGCTGGCGTCATCTGCCCTGTGTCGCTGGAAGTTCGCCTTCCCGCCCTTCGAATCTTCAAAGATTCCACCCAAGACGGATGAAAATTGAACCACTTGACGAATGAAGTGTCCAACTGTTTCCAAACATACGCCCACCCCGATCCGGCGTTCGCCAGACCGATCACGCCTCGCCGAGCGGCGGACAACAACTTTCTGGTATACTTATCATTTTGCATGAATATTTATGACGGCGGGATAAATTAATACTCCTAGCCGGTGATATTTTTGCTCTCTGCTGCGATTTTGGCAGACGTTCGAAATGAACCCACACACACACCGAGAGATCTCGCCTTGTGATCGTCGGAGGTGGATACGCTCGGGATAGCCGGGACGAATTAACTGAGTTTGGCCTCATCCCGAAGACCCAAGCTCCAAGAGACCGGCCGGGGTTCTTATACATTCTACGACACTTTCCCCCCCGACAGCAAAAGGCGCAGCGGCTACGGATTTCAAAAATCAATCCGTTCCCAACGACCCCCCCCCCCCCCAAAGTTTGTCACCGACTGGCAAACTGGGCTTGCATACTGAGCAGCCGTACCGAGCAGGAACGGGGCGCTCAGGCTATCGGCACTTGGAAATTGGTTTCGGTTTCACGAGTGTTGTCAATAATTTATGGAACAAAAGGATTTTCTTGCCCATTTATTATGGAAATGTAGCTTTCGGGATATATTAAGCCGAAAATGGAATTGGAATTGAAGGCGGCTGATTACCATGCAGAAAGATGATGGTAATATTATTATTATTATTTCCCACCATCCAAGCGGAAGATGTCCGGGTGCGCGAGATGCTGGAAAGCTTACGTCCGCGGGTAATGAAATCGAAGAAAACTTGCCTCGATTGCGTAACATGAAAGCATGAAACTCTTGTGAAAGACTGTTCGGGTTAAAGCACAAACTACAGACTGATATGAACGAAGTTGTTACTTACCTCAGGAGTGGAGAGGTTAAGCACGATGTCGTTGTATCTGTCCACCATCTTACTGACACATTCAACGTCGCGAAATAATTGATCCTAAAAGTAAATATAAAGAATATATTTCAATTATTTCTCTCCAAGAACATTCGAAACCAGCACCATTCGAAAGCCAAGTGCTATACTCAGCATTAAAGAAATAACAATTTTTCCTTTGCACCGGCTATTAGCGCATTATGATTTGCTTTCCCTTGGGAGGCAACGCTCCAACCCATGCAATAACAACCGAGAGACCAAAAAAAAAATCTTCCAGCGCTTGTAGGAAAAAGCAATCCGTGCTCTGGTATTCTCCGCACGAATTTGAAATA
>STHB01000004.1:14972149-14978389 GCA_018908115.1 Anopheles rivulorum
TTTGTGTTTCTGCGAAATATTAAGAAGAGATATTTTAAAAAAATGCTCCGAAATTCGTAAACACGAAACCAAATTTGTCACCGACAGGCCCTGAACTGACTGGGGTTTCCCCGTTAAACTGCGGTGAAATTGTAAGCGACTTAAGGCAACCGTGCAGCTTCGCCCGTAAGTGCAGCGGCGGCATTCTAACAGGCATTGCAACTTTTGAATTGATTTCCGGAAGCCATTAATAATGCGCAACCAGCTAACAAAGCGGGCTAAACTTTTCCCGCTGTTGGATGGAAAAGTTTTCCCCCTGTGCCATGTTGTGGTTTCCGGCCGGTTTGCCAGGTAACGCCGGCATTACCCATTTTGTATTGCTTGTGTGGGCATGTGGGGGTAAAATCTTCCCTCCCGAACTGAAATCAATTATGTGGCACAATATAAATTGTACCGTGTTGTTAAAAATTTTGCCGACGCGTGCATGTGAGCAGCGTGTAATCAAATCTGCTACCAAAACAACTGCCGCAACAATCGCCGCAAGGTGATGTAGGGCGCTGTTTTTGAACGCCCAAAATCGGGCAGAAAGAGGGTGGGGGAAAAACAAAATAGTGACATCTTTGCCATTTGTGACATCATTCTTTCTGATATACTGGGAAGCAAAAAAAAAGCATGGCGAAAAGAAACTAAGTAAAAGTTATGAGTATCGGGCGAGGCAAGTGCTTTTGCCGTTTGTTCCCATCATGAACTTTTTGTTTCATTTCGTTTTTGGTTTTGTTTTTCCCCCTAGCTTGGTGCACCCAATTGTCAACCCCTTTTTCGCCCTGTTGCCGGTTTTGCAACGGGGATGCGGCCGGTTGCCTTGTCGCCCTGGTCGCAAAGTATCGTAAAGATGACAGCAAAATTTATTTATGTACCAGAAACTCGTGCTCAACCATTCCGACTTCCGCGAGGAATTGTTTCATAATATTTTCATACTTGGATGATAAATGCTTTGCCAATGCTGGCCGTGTTTCGATGCGGTCTAAATTTTTTATCAGCTCCAGCCCCAGCTCGGCGGACCTGTTGCGTTTGGCAGGAGAGTATCACGGCAGCGGGATCCAGGATTCGGTATCCGGGCGTCCGTACGTTTACCGGCGCAATCGCGTAGGCCGGAAATCAAGGTGTCCGCCGAAAGTTCACCAGAAACGATGAAGAATTGTTGCAGTCGCACATCGTTTTGCAAACGTACCATTATCGGGTGTTGCACGGCACAGTCCGTGAGGTGAGAAAGCCGGGAATAGAAGAGGGCGAGAAATAGAAAACATGTCCGAACGAACGGTCCACTGGATTACGGTGATTTATGGGCCGTGCCGAGGCGAAAAAAGGATTTTGGGGCCGGTTGGTGTACGGGACACCGGTTTTGGCACACCCGAGACTTACGGCAACACTTACCGTAGCGATGGTATGCAGCGGTCCAGCGCTACCTTCGCCTCGTGTTCCACCTGTTCGACGCCCTTGTGAAAGTAGTCCAGCGTTGCCTCCCAGTTCGCCAGGTTGCTCGAGGCGAAGATGTCGTAGTCGACCGAAATGATGTGATTGATGAGGCGATAAACCTACCCCGGACGATATCCCGCCATCCCGCCCGATGTGGTGACAGAAAAGAATGGATATCATTAGCGCTGATGAATTTCTACTTATCGCTAGTCTGGGTGTATTCCCTCTCTCTCCTTATAGGGGATGTGCTTTAGTCGACCGCCAAACCAATCTGCAGCCTATCGTGAGGGCTGTTTTCCAAGGGAGTATCTGTTATCCTACGATTACCACATACATACCTTGCTCAAAGTGTTATCCACTTCTTCAGGATCGGTAATCATCGCTTTAAAGTTGGCATCGAAGATGTTTTCAAAGTCGAGAAATACCTGCAAAATATAATGTCGCTCGTCTCACTTTAATTTCCGACATGAACGTCTCTCGGGAAGGGTATGCCTACCTGAGCAATGTGAGCCATATCGTGACTGATCCGCGTCATGTGATCGATCTCGCGGAACAACACATTTTTATCAAATTCCCACCGCGATCCAATGCCGGACTGTTCGATTTGTGCCCGTGTGTCCATGTACGATTGCTTCCAAGCCTGCAGAAGCGTTGCACAGTTCGTGGCGCATCGGTGTATGTGCGCAGCTGAGTGTCTAATATCAACAAAAGGGCAGATATACCTTCAACATGTTCTAAAATGTCTAGTCCAAATGTAAACGAATCAGTTTTTTTTTTAAGGAAAATCGAGAACACCGAGCACGAAATTGGTTCGTCAAGCTCATGTGAAACCATATCGCACTGGACAGTGGCCGGGCCGTGGCCGTTACCTCGTTCACCAGCGCTGACTGCTAATTAAACTTTCACACACAAAACGGCACCCGAGAAACCCCTTGGTAACCCCGGGACTTTTTCGCACGGTTTGGGTTAATTATGATTTAGCAAAACAAGGAGCAAACTTACTTGAAAATGGTATCCACATTAATTAATATTTTAACCTTCTCCGCAAACACGTACGATATCTTCCCGATCAGGCTGAGCATGTTCTCGTCCAGGCTGTAATAGTTTGACATCGTCCAAATGTGTCTCAGTATGATCGTTATGTTCGGTATAATGGACAGGATGAATTTGAAGTCATCACCGGTTTTGATTTTCTGCGCGTACAAACACACACAAGCACACAGGGAAAGGTCCGAAAGAGTGATCCAGCGAAAGCACCCACCCAAACGGGTGAAGCGAATGGAACGAAAAGGATGAATGGTAAAGTTTTATGTCAGACACGGCGCACGGTAACAAATAATGATTATCATTTGTAGAGTGAAGGGATTGGGAGGGCTGTTTGTTCGGGTGAATCTTTCGTCCCACCAAACCGGGCGAGAGTGTCAGTCTCTGGAGCGTGATTTGCTCCCTTTTGCCGGTGATGTGTTTGCATCACCATTTGGATGGCCCGGGACACGGGTTTTAACTTAACTTCCAACAGCATAACGAGAATGTTTGTAATAGAAATATAATAATAGACGCACCAACGCCAGTGCCAGTGTGGGCTGGGTGGGCTTTTCACGGTTGGACACGCTTACCTCAAGGTAGCTTTGCAGCATGGCCAGGTGTTCGACGTTTTCCCGCGCCAAGCACAGGGCTTCCTTTAGTTTGCGAAATCGGTCCGGCCAGGCCTTCATGATGCTGCTCTGATTATCTTTCAGTGCGTCTAGAATGAGTTTAACACAAATTTTCAAACTTCCATTCGTCTCCAAGCTAGTCCTAGTTGTGGTATAAAAGCCATACTAATATCATACCAAAAACCTGGATCACAAACGGTGCCTTTAATTGTTCCACGATGGAGTTGTACTGCAATTCTCGCTCGATCCACAGATTATACTCCGCCATCGGTGTGCAATCGGTTGGTTCCTGTTGGCGAAAATGTTCACATTGTGATGGTTAGCTACATGCACCTGATGGAGTGATCCAATTTCCTTCTCCTTTACCTTCTCGTTTGACTCTCGCAACACCTTCCCGATGTAGATGGACCATCCTTCGACGATTTCCTCCAGCTGCAGCGTAGTGAGATCCTCAATTGCCGTCTTCCCGATATCGACCTTGATTTTAAACTTATCCTCATCGACCGTGATGTTCTCCTGATTGGGCGCATTGTACTGCGTCGGCAGCCCGAACGCACACTCCACATGATCGATCGTCCACTGCAGTGTGTCGATGAACTTCTCCAGATTCACCTCCAGGTTCTGCTTCATCGGGCTTTCCTCCGGTACCGGTTTTGCCGGCTGTTGCTTGACCCGCTCCACCTGCCCCTTCACCTTCGACTCTTCCAGCAGGGTGTCCCAGCGTTCGGCCGACGTTTGTGGTGGTGGAAACTTGGCGTCACTATCGCCGGTCGTCGATTCGGACGCTTTCGTTTGCGTCAGGTTCGATTCACTGCTCGGCGTGTCGGCCAACGACTGGCGGCTGCTATTCTCCAGGGCCGATTCTTCGCGCAGCGCCATGCTCGGCGTAAGCTTCTTCGCCTGCATCGCCTTCATGCGAAAGTCGGACGGCCGGGTGTAGTCAATCAGACCGACACTTGCCCGGCTGGACGAACGGCCGGCCAGTTCATCCTCGTCAGCGCTGACACTCTTTTCCGGCTTGGGACGCTTCGTGTCCGGCTCGTGAAACTGAAACTCCACACCGGGCCGGTAGATTCGCTCCAGCATTTCCTTCGCGTTGTGTATCAGGTTGCCGCGGATGCAGCCGACGATCACTTTACGTGGCATTTCCGCTACGCAGTCCTCCAGATTTTGGAACGTCCCTACGGGGAAACATAATGCCTTGTCAGATTGTTTACCAGTAAGCAAAGGACCATTATGAAGCTACTTAACATACCGATCGGTGTGCATAAGCGCCGGACCATGTACACGTAGCGCACGTTCGGATCAATTTTCTCCTCCGGTATGATGCCGAAGCAGATGTGAACGATTGGTGTTTTGATCGATGTTGGCACAATTTTCTGTGCGCGAGGTGCGTGCGAAAAGCAAACAACGAAACATTACTTTTCCATTAGGCGTACAATGTACGCGGTACGGTTGGTCAAGGATGGTGTCCCATTTTTTAACGCCCTCGTCAGCGCCAGGCAGCGCTGTTAGAAACTTACTGTAACTTCAACCAGCTCATTATCGTTGCTCGCCCCAAGGAATCCGGCGTCTCCAGTAATCTCATGGTCAGCGTCTAATTAGAAAAGTTGTTTCGAGATGCGGAGGAAAAGATGGTTTGCGCGGTGCAAAACAACAAGAAGGATTTTTTAATTAGAACGTTGACGACGCTGACGATCCACTTCGCACCGCACCGGGCCTGCCGGCGAATGCTGAGCGAATCAACAAAAGGGGGCGTAATTTGCTATCGGTGGATGTTTTCGCACGTCGTTTTGCTGTGCACATTATTGCACATTGTTGTGCTTTATGCGCTCACCATACGGCTGTCTTAAGTGGGAGTGTTTTTTTTTTTTTTTGTTTCGCTTCTATTCATAATTATGTTTCCCTTTTCAACAATACGTACCTCCTTTCTTGCCTTTCTTTGGTTTTCCCTTTTTCTTGCCTGTGGGTAGATAAAGGGAGGATGTTATAATAAAAAATAAATATTTTCTTTTTCCCAGCAAGTCTAACAAGCGTGATCTACGTGAGTTACACCAAGCAAATCGTTTCGAAATAAACAACTACCAAACTCCAAACTTAAAACGGTGCAAAACTGTTGCACATGGTGGCAGCACCGGCAACTCAATCAGGTAGCAAAGTAAGTGCATTAAGCAAAATCAAACATAGTTTCCAACCCGGTATGCACTTACTGCCATCATCCGCATCGTCTGCCGGACCTAGAACGGGGTTGAGAAAGCTGGTGAACAAATTGGCATATTTTGTCTACCGACGGTAAATGTTGTCTGCGAACAAAAATCGTTTAAAGGTTGGCACACGGCATGTAGTAAAATGTTATAATTAAGAAAGTGAGCCACACCAAGGCAGCAAGGGTTCCGCCGGTACGCCAAACACAACGCCCAACAGTGTTGCCGGGACCATGGTATGGTAGTCAACTTGCACGATGTTGTTCTCCGATGGTGTGCGCTGCAAATCGGGGCAAAGATGGCCCGACGGGTCGGGCACAGGGTGGCGCACATTTTTGCAATACCCCATAGCGCTACAATAATGCTATTAATATTGGGCGCATTCACTGCAGCTGCACTTCGACCGGATGCTGCACGGGGGCGCACTTGGGTGTCGCGATTGTGTACCGGGTTTTTGGGGGGGGAGACAATAATAACACGCAAGGGACGACAACGACGATAGACGACGTCGCAGAGTGGTCTGGCAACGTGATGAACCCACAATGTTTGCGCACGGCGCTCGGTGCCGGGTAAGTCGACTAATAGTGACCGAGGGCCGTGTCAGCATGGCTTCGACAGTGTGCTTCGTTTGTTGCAGTACAAATTTACAGCGCAACACCTCAAACACCTCTCGATGGGAGGGAAAAATGGGAAGGAGAAGAATGCGGAAATGGGTGGCAACGGGCTTCGAACGATCGGAAGAAAAACATAAATAAATCAAATTAACCTTCCAGAACGTGTTGGCTGCAGGATATGAAAGGCAGCCATGCTCACATCCGTATTCATTTCCTCACCAGTCCCAGGCAGCTTATCCCGTGGTCGGGTGTGTTATTGTGTTTTCACAATGTTTTTTTTTACTGTTTTGTTTCTTTTTTCCATCAAGTTGC
>STHB01000004.1:14989980-14994980 GCA_018908115.1 Anopheles rivulorum
CTAATTAGTAGTGTGCTGTTTGTCGGTGTGTTTTATTACGTTAAAGTTAGCTACGCCGTTCGCTTCGGATGGGGATAATACGCTGCTTTCCCGCGTGACACCGACCGGTGTTGGTCGAGGGTTTGGTTGTTGCCGTATGTAAAACCGGGGAGGGACGAGCTTTCCTTCTCGAACAACGATCGCAAACACGACTAGCCTGGATTGGATGTCACATCGGCCCATCCGGCACACTGCGCGAGCACAAATTAATTATCCACCACGATGAAGACGTTTGTGTGGGTACGATTCTCTTCTCGCCCAGGGTGCAAGTATAAGTTTTGCCCATAAAAATAGCTTTTCGACTGGGTTGTGGTAATTTTTTTTGGTGTGTGTAACACTGTTTAAATGGGCGAGACAGTGGCACCGATTCACGTACACGTTGCACCGTGGTGCGTAACGAAGTGACACACAGTGGCCGGCGGGAAATTAAAACTCCAACGTGCGGGCCCTGGTCGCCCGATCGAAATGCTCCCACACACACACACGCACACACTTGAAGGTTTTCCACCCGATGACTTCCCATGTGCCGGGGCTGCAAATGGTGAATTTTATGTGGCGAAGGAACCGAAAATACTTTCCGCTTCGACACGATGATCCGCATCTATCCTAACTGAGCCTATTCACCGCACGGCTTCGCACCGTGGTTGGTTGGGTGTTTGCGGGTTCATTGGGAAGAATGGATCGGTACCCACTATTCATGCCACTCGGTGGAACAAAAACACCCACCAGGGGTGGAACATTTCCACCAGCGTCGGAAAAGACACCGTCGCCGTGTCGTTCGGTGTGGTGTTCTAAATTCTTCCTTATGGCGTTTCGGGCAGGTTCACCCGCGCCCAAAAACGATTACCGACGTTCCAGGCGTGTTAGACACGATTTTCCCACAACGCTTTTGGCTGGTTGATGGCACACCCACACACAAGCCACTCATCACACTGTCATAAGGAGTCGGGCGGCGGTGGTTGTGAGGTCGCGAAAAGTAATTAACTTTTTATGTAACCCACCCCCCGACTCTTGCGTCGGAAAACTCCGCTCATCCCGCCCCCATCGGAACGGATGGATGCTTTTCAACTACTTTGGAGGGTGGCTCGGGGTGAACTGTAGTGGAGTGAAAGTTTTACCCGTGAAAAAAAAAAATTAAGTGAAACTAATAAAAAAAAGGAACCTTCAACCTGTTATATTACCCACCGGTACGTGGTTTCGCTGTGCCGGCACACCAGCGGATTGTTCTCCCGCCGGCAATACCCGGGACTAATGTTAGTTACATGTGCGGGCATCGTTGGAAATAATCCGCTTGACAGCCGTGCCGGATGAGCACGGTCTGGCCCTGTCTGTGGAGGTGCGTGTGTGTGTGTGTGTGTGAATGTACCCCATTTGTACTTCCTTTCTACCTTCGTTCCTTCCGTGATCCGTGTCACAGATCCGTGCCATTTTTGTGGCCTCCATTGTCAGGAGAAATGGAAACCAAAGCAAAAAAAAGGAACTGAATTCAACCAACTAAAAACTCAAACCTCAACGCCACCAACAGTGGGAATGGTTGTGGCAGACAGTGCACGGTGGCAGAACCGCCGTAGCGCAACACCCATTAGGACAGATTTGACTTGTGTCAATGCACCCACATAATAATCGGTCCAATAAAACCATTATTTGCCAAACCAAATGGGCAGATGGGTGGGAATGTGGTGGTGGCGTTAGCTTCCCATCTCGCTTTCGTGTGCACATTTTCTGTTTTGTTCGTTTTGCGTATTAAATGGCATAATCGATTGTAGATCCTTGTACGCGATAGGTGACATGGTTTTTGGTAATTTGGTGCATTTTATTGGATTAAATCGGTGCACGGTGGCCGACGTGTGTGGATAGGCGGTTCATGCGGAGTGCCAAAAAACCTCCAATAATGTGAACCCGAACCGCCGATGTTTGTGTTGGGAAAATTTGTTAAAATGCTTCCCATTATTACAAACCTCCAGCGTTCGCTTTTCGCCCTGTTGCGTTCTTCCTCCGGAACAGCTTGATTTGAATTGTTTAATTTTGATTAGATTCGTATTACACACCCTCGCGCACAGCTGTGCAGATGAAAGGCCATGTTTTTTTTTGTTGTTGCTAGGGAATAATGTTATTGTAGGCCGTTAGCCATGGTTGTTGATTATTTATCCCGCGTGGTTTAATTGAACATGGTTTTGTATGGAATTCGGACAATGAGTTGTTTTATAAGGGATTAAATTAATTTTAACAAAGAAAACTAAAATTCAGGTAAAGTATGCTGAATCGAATGATTTGTATCAGGTTTCACTTTTATTTTGGCGTTGAAACATAAAAAATAACATAATAGAAAAGAAGAAAGTTATTGTTTCAGCACATTGTCCGCTACAAAGGGAGTAAACAATGCGGCGTAAAACTACAATTATTCAATTTCAAAACATCAAAGTTTGTAAAAACATTAATTTAAAATGAATGAAGCCTTAATATTTTAATCATTACAGGCATATATTGCTAAAACATATTCAAAAGGAAAAGAATTTATAGTAATTGTTAGGTGATCTACAAGGTGTATTCATATTTTATAAATCAATTCAAAGCGGATTGAAATTAATCAAAACTAAAGACTTTTTGTATTTGTATATTAGTTTGATGTTTTATATTTGTTACTGTTATGTTGTATAGTACACGCTGGTCACGCTAGACTTATTTACAGCAATCTGTTCCGTCCGATGGAGACGCCCAGTCCTTGTGAGAAACAATCCTTACGCTCTTACGGACACAGACACATCCATACACGCAAACGCAATATAATGGCTATTCAAACGGCTATTGTACGGAAGGGCATTAGAAGAAAATCTGGTTTAATCCATTTCTGCAAAATAATTAGTAAACCATTGTTCCTGCATACGCTTCATTAGTGTTCGTACGCTTCATTGTTGGTGCTGGTTGTTGAAACACCAATTGTATGGTTCTTTTGGGGGCGAGCTGGGTTTGGTGCTCGAAACCACAGTCATGCTACATTTGACATACCTCATAGCCAGTTGACCTGTTAGCAAAACCGGGCCAGACTACTGCTGCTGCTGTTCCCTGAAGCCCCGCCTGACCGGACCGCAAAGATTCGTCATTTAATCGGATAAAATGTCAATGCAAATATCAACCTATTCATAGTTAAACCCTGCTTAAATTATTGATTCCAATTGATTCCCCATACAAAACCGGCGGGCCAACCAAAAACACAGCTTAACCCCGTACCGTGGCATGGTCCGCCACGATCGCCCGATCGCTCCTTGCGCTTCCCGGGTTGGGTTGCTTTCACCCGTTTGGTAATGCCACCACACGGCATACGTGTGAAGTGAGGCGAAATGATTATTATCGGTCACTCGGATCGAATCGATGCACAAACAATCGAACCACCAGGAGTCAACGGTTGCAATATTGAGCAGGCGTGCCGGGCCTGCCAAATGTACTCGGGCTAATGCTAACCGCAACCCTGGTGGCCAGGGTGCGGCCAGTGCATCCCGCATGGATAGGCCGGACAGGATCCGTCTAGCCCACCGGACACCAAATCCCGGTGTCAAACGTCATGCCACTCGTTGAGCGTGCTATTTTTTTGTTTTGTTCTGCCTAAAACCATGATTCGCCTGTATGCCTGTGTGTGTGTGTGGGTGTGTGTGTGTGGGTGGGGCCGGAATGTTCATCTAATTATGATTAGATTTCTATCATCCCATCGAACGCGCAGCGCCACCGGTAGCTCGGATGATAGCCGATCGGAAGCGAAATTCGATAACATTTCGTGGCAACTTGGCTGACGGCTTCGGCCACCGGTCCTTGCGTGGAGACCGGAGATGGGAAAAGTGAAGCCACTGCTTCAGTATGAATTATGCAAATCATGAATTAAATCTACCACACACACACACACGCGCGCGGAAACCCCAGCTCGATTGCTTTGGATTTGTGGGAATCGAAACGAGCGAATCGCTTAAAATGCTCATTCAACATTAAAGTGCGTTCGCTAAAGAGTGACCACCACCGGTAGAGTGGAAATCGCCCAACCCCGGGGGGAGATCGCGTCCTAACGCGCGAGCTCCCTAGAACGTGCAGCTAGAAGTGACCTTTTGGAATGGGAAGAGAGAGGAACAGGGGGATGGGAGAGAGGGGGTAGGAAGGTTTTTTTTATGCTTTGTACCCAACCCCATAATGCCCATCGACATTCGGTGGCGTGACCTAGAATACCGGCAATCATCGAGAGGTTAAAATAACCGACATAAATTGATAAAACTGTTCTCCACACCCAAAGGGCATGGGCGGGCTGGGTTGCGATATCGTGCTGCAACAATTACTATCCGAATCAATTACTAAACACCGTCCGAGGTTGAGGGCGGACCGGAACCTGTCCAAGCACCATTCCGGTGAGGTTTGCCGCACCAGCCAGCCAGCCAGCCAGCCAGCCAGCCAGAGCACATGGGGGAGTTTGTTAAATCGTTTCATATGGACATCGCAAACGCAGGTCAAACGCGCGAATGAAAACGGGGTTTTTCTGTTCAGCAAAAACGCACGTGCAGGGCACAGTTGTCGAGTGGTTCCTGCGAATGCAATGATTAATGGAGATTGAACGTGTGGGAATGGTGAGTGCATCATGTGTAAATCAATTTGCTCATCTATGCACATGATCAACAACACTATTAAAAACAAGGATGCCGTTTCATCATCGACACGATGAAATGTAGTTCAACTCTGGCAGCAGTTTATTTGACCTTTAAATCGTGCTAGAAGTACTCAGAATTTGGATTTTATTGCAAATAATTGTATACTTTTGATGCAAAACTACGTTGCCTGAGACTGGAAGTCTCTTTAGACAATCGAAACACTTGGAAAAAGGATTTCGATTCGAGCATCAAACACTCGAGCATCAATGGATACAAATAAAACTGTGTTGAAGGGACTGGACGGACTGAATAGACGAACTCGAGTGTATAAAATACACA
>STHB01000004.1:14997480-15003892 GCA_018908115.1 Anopheles rivulorum
GCACGGCCACGGTGACGGCGTACACGAACATACCCTCGTTCACGTGGAACCGGGCCCACACCATCGTCTTGTAGAACGTGTCCCAATCCTTCGCGTAGTACAGCACGTGGAACAGGGCGACCGCCTGCTCCCGGTGATACTCATTGTACAGCGAGAAGATCTCCTCCATCGGCAGCATACCGTACTTGTAGTAGCGCAGGAACTCCTCCACGACCTGGGGCTTGGTGAAGTGTTCCTTGTACGTGGCCAGATCGAACGATTTCTGCTCCTCCCACAGGTGCGTGTGCAGCTCGGGCTGGTGCACGTGCTGGAAGATCTCCAGCATCGCCTTCTGCTTTGCCAGGAACGGCTTGTCAGCGTACTTCACCTCCTTTGTCATGTAGTATCCGCTGGCGGTGCAGGCCAGCAGGCACAGCACCGTGATCGCGGCGAACGATCGCATCGTGCTCGTGTGTTCGTTTGTTCCGATCCCAGCACTGCCCGAAAGATGTGCAGAGCTGCTTTGCGAACTGACTGCCGTACGGTGGCCGTGATGGTTCCTTATATAGGAAACATTGGCTCAATCACTATCGCTCCGGATGCAGTTGGCAACGGCCTTCTGACCTTGCCAAAAATGGCAAATGCGGTAACTTCGTTATCAGTGATTTTTGGTGGATGTCTTGCACATCTTCGGTAACCTTCAGGTACACACCATGAAGATGGATGCAATTAAAGCGATTACGTTGACCGGGTGCATTATGTAGTGATAAGCGCACCCGTGAAGGTCACGCCACGGGATGCTCGCTAGACATTCAGGCTCTGGCTATGCTATGTTTGGTGATAATATTTGTTACTTTGTTTTATTCTTAAAAACAACACTACTTACCTCATAGAAGAAAATCACTGTAAATGTAAACAAAATTGTTTCGGATAGCAAACCACACACAGAAGAAATCAAAGAAAAGGCAGCACGTTTTATTAATAATAATATTTATTCTCTTAACTTTTGCATTTTTTTGTTGTTGTTGTTGGTTTGTTCGTACGATCATACGATCGGTCGGAACTTCTTCCACGATCGCGGTACACAATTTTATCTCTGCTTGGCATTTTATTGTGGCATGTAAGGGACAAAAACAAAACAAGTTTTCCCTTATTTTCTGTTCTGTTTCTGTTCATTTTTCACCAACCCGACACGTGGTTGGAAGCAAGTGTATTCTGATTTTTTCGTTTCGTTCGCGTCACTCGTCACTGTAACTGTAACAGTTGCTGTCTGCACTCATGTACAACTATTACGTTCCCCACTCCACACGCAGATATTGTTGACTGTTTCATGTGTTACGCATTACTGCTCTACTGCAACATGTGTTACGAACTTATGTCAAAAATGCCCTGAATTTTACGATTACACCTTTCCATGCTTACTTATTTGTATTTCCTTGCTTCTAATGGGGGTTTTTTGTGTGTGTCTTTGTATGCCTTTGTGTTAAATCGTAGCATTATTCCTTTTTAATTTGTTGCTGTTTTCTTTCTTCCTTTTTTTTTTTGCTATGTTTCAGCGGTTCTGTTTTCCTGTTGAGTTAACGGTCGATTTTTCGGCCGCACTATTGTTACACTGTAGTGAAGCGATTGATGTCCAATGTTCTATAACTAGCATTTTTGTTGTGGTTTAGTTTACGTTCGACACCGAAGAGAGTGTACCGCCAGTAGTATTCTGCCTCTCGGCGAGCAGAATGATCCTTACATAGGAAGGACTGTGATGCGATCAAGCTTGCACATGCATCGCAACCAATTGACGTAAAGTGTCAATTGATTAAAACGAAAAGGATAGCAAGATATAAAATACAGAATTCCAGCAATGGAAATTTACACGTAAAAGTGATTGAAAAGAGGATAACAATAACACTTGAATATAAAAATAGTCAGATAATAGTCAGAAATAAAGGAAACAAACGTAGCAATAGAACATTAGAACAGTCTGCATGCAACGTGAAATGCTTGTATTGCGAGTCTTCCATTTGTTTTTGTTGCTTTTGTTGTTCTTTTCATGTTTACCTCCCAGCCGAGGGGTTTCGTTTTGCTTTGCTGTTTGGTGTACTTGCGGAGGCTTATTTGTGTTAGTATGCTTGTTTCTTCTTTTCTTCTTTCTTCTTTTGTTTCGTATCGATTAGTTCCAGTACATTCATGTTATGTAACAGATAATAATACTTACATTTGTCTACGCGCCTCAGCTAACAAGTTTTCGCTTACTTACAAGAACGGACAGATCATTCCGTTTAGGGGGTTTTCGGAGGTCCACATTGCTCCATAACCAGCACGATGCATCCTACATTTATGCTAGAACTCGCCTCGCACTACTAAACTATAACGCACGCAACGGCGCTGTCCCTGTGCGCACCCCGTGTGCCATGCTCCGTGTGCCACTGTTTGCTGATAATTGCGCTAAATTAAACCAGCAGCCCCTGCTAGCACCGGACAAAGCAAGCCTCTTAGTACATTTCTGCTTCCATTGTTTTGTTTGCTGTGTTGTCATCTCTGTTTTTCCATCATACATTTTCTTTTCACTCTATTGAGCATCATCGCTACCACAACACATTCGTTTGCTTGAGTGATGGAAGTGTTTAGTGTGAGTGCCTTTTCCTTATGCCTTTTTGTTTGCGTCATTTTCACACCACTCTTCACATGTACAGTCAGCGTTACAAAACTACCCCATTATACAAGTTTTGGTTTTTGTGTGTGTTTTCAAAATGTCGGAACAGGGAAAGGACTAGTATGGTTGGTAAAGTCAAACGATTAATAGGTCGGTCCGCTGGGAGAAAGCAGGCGGATCATCCATCCCCTTTTTACGGCACACCTGACTTGCTCCAACGGAAGATCTTTGTGGTAACATTCTGTTCAGTGTTGTTGTTTTTTTTTGCTTTATTTGTATTTTTTTATTGAGTTTTTGCTTTGCTCTTGAGCAGTACTGTCTGTCAGCTACTTTCCTGCCATTCCTTTGACAGTTTGATGGCCGAGTAGGAAAACATCATAACCTATTTGGAGCTGGAAGCGAACTGTTTTATGGTTTCTGGGAGCATAAAAGAAGAAAGACTTGGAGCTGCTAGCTCACCTCGGAACTGGTTTCCATCCTGAGCATGATGTGGATGTCGGTGTGGTAAACTCAACCCTTGTTCTACTCAATTCTTTCCCACCTCCTACACAACTCTAGTGTGACTCATCACACTACGCTCCAGGAGTCGTCAGTGCTGTTTTCGGGAGGTTTTGTTTCCAGTTTTCTCGCGACAAGAATGGTGATGAGTGAAAAAAGCTCAATTACATATACAATTTACACATACAGCTTATTCGCAGTTTTGCCAAGATGCTTTCCCCAACCCCAAAAAAAAACCTCCCAACCCATTTAGCAGCCATTATATAGGATTCGTTCTCGAATGTGTGAATGGGTATTATTGTTTCACACCTTCTTCCGTCCATGTGGCGTGTAGGTTTTTTTTTCGATCAAGCGAGAAAACACAACCGAAAACCGTAATGGAAAACCACAAACGCCTACAATACTGCTGCTACCGGCCAGGAGCAGAAGAAGGTTCGCTTGCGCACACACACACACACACACACACTGAGTATCAAGATCATTCCTATTATTTGTTTTGTTATTTATTATTATTATTATAATTATTCTTATTACGTTGGCATTCTTTTTATGTCATATTTTCTTTCTCACCTCACATCACACCTCCCTGCTTCCTTCCTCCTTCTCTCTTTCTCTCTCTCTCTCTCTCTCTCTCTCTCTNATGTACAGTCAGCGTTACAAAACTACCCCATTATACAAGTTTTGGTTTTTGTGTGTGTTTTCAAAATGTCGGAACAGGGAAAGGACTAGTATGGTTGGTAAAGTCAAACGATTAATAGGTCGGTCCGCTGGGAGAAAGCAGGCGGAACATCCATCCCCTTTTTACGGCACACCTGGCTTGCTCCAACGGAAGATCTTTGTGGTAACATTCTGTTCAGTGTTGTTGTTTTTTTTTTTGCTTTATTTGTATTTTTTTATTGAGTTTTTGCTTTGCTCTTGAGCAGTTCTGTCTGTCAGCTACTTTCCTGCCATTCCTTTGACAGTTTGATGGCCGAGTAGGAAAACATCATAACCTATTTGGAGCTGGAAGCGAACTGTCTTATGGTTTTTGGGAGCATAAAAGAAGAAAGACTTGGAGCTGCTAGCTCACCTCGGAACTGGTTTCCATCCTGAGCATGATGTGGATGTCGGTGTGGTAAACTCAACCCTTGTTCTACTCAATGCTTTCCCACCTTCTACACAGCTCTAGTGTGACTCATCACACTACGCTCCAGGAGTCGTCAGTGCTGTTTTCGGGGGTTTTTGTTTCCAGTTTTCTCGCGACAAGAATGGTGATGAGTGAAAAAAAGCTCAATTACATATACAATTTACACATACAGCTTATTCGCAGTTTTGCAAAGATGCTCCCCCCCCTCCCCAAAAAAAACCTCTCAACCCATTTAGCAGCCATTATATAGGATTCGCTCTCGAATGTGTGAATGGGTATTATTGTTTCACACCTTCTTCCGTCCATGTGGCGTGTAGGTTTTTTTTCGATCAAGCGAGAAAACACAACCGAAAACCGTAATGGAAAACCACAAACGCCTACAATACTGCTGCTACCGGCCAGGAGCAGAAGAAGGTTCGCTTGCGCACACACACACACACACACACACAATG
Organism: Anopheles rivulorum; assembly: GCA_018908115.1. Taxonomy (NCBI): domain Eukaryota; kingdom Metazoa; phylum Arthropoda; class Insecta; order Diptera; family Culicidae; genus Anopheles; species Anopheles rivulorum. Next base: position 15,002,183 of record STHB01000004.1, read on the forward strand.
AGTATCAAGATCATTCCTATTATTTGTATTGTTATTTATTATTATTATTATAATTATTCTTATTACGTTGGCATTCTTTTTATGTCATATTTTCTTTCTCATCTCACATCACACCTCCCTGCTTCCTTCCTCCTTCTCTCTGTCTCTCTCTCTCTCTACCATTATTTTCCTGTTGGTGATGGGCGCCCTTTATTCCATATTTACAGCTTCTGCGCAGTCACCAATCACAACCCGGTGGAATGATCCGTCAGCTGTCCGGTCCAGTGCAGCACTGCGGTACTGACCGCCCGCAGACCGAGTAGTGCCAACAGTAGCAGCACCGTTGCCGGTGATCCGCCCGCCCCCACACTCCCCCCGGTCAGGGGTGAATTGTCTGGGTCGCCATTGTTTTTTCGCCGATTGTTCGACCCATCCAGCCCGAGCAGGTTGGGCGAGATGGTCGTGACGAGATCGCTCACCAGGATGCGCTGCTGGGCGCTCTTCGTGTAGATGTGCAGGATCGAGATCTCGCACATGACCGTGAGGCTGGTGTGGAACGGTGGCATCGATTGGTAGATGTCCTGCAGCACCTGGCTGTGCGGGAACATCTCGAGCGACGAGAACGTGGGCGTCCCTTCGTACGAACGGTACGTGATGCGCTGGTACGGCGATCGATGGATCTGGTGCGGAAGAAAGCGACAAAGTGGCAGCAAGACGTGAAAGACGATACTTTGATGGAAAGGAAAGGAACGGCACAATTTACAACCCGACTGCACTTGGAGGACAGGATGGTGGATAACCTTCCATCCGACCGATTGCATCCGACTGTAATAAACTTTCGTAGCAAAAAGCGACAGCGGTGCTGTTTGCCCAACTGTTGCACGTACGGTCGGAACAAATGGGCCAACTGCACAGACCACACTGTGTGCTATCGCTCTCGATAACGCTGATTGCTAACATTCAAATAAACAGACACGCACGACGGACACGCTAGTGCTGTGCTTTGCTTTTGACCGTTCGGAACTGGATCCGGCTGGATCAAACTTCAATTTATGGTCAGCAAATAATGCGCCCTCCCAGATTCGATCCGATCCGTTGCCCAGCGAAACGGTACCGGATATCGATTGACCTCTCTCCCTAATTCCACTCACCTACCCTGCCTCACCCCGCGTCCACCCCTAACTTACCCGTTTTGTGTTGATGTACCAGGTAATGTTGGCAGCCGGAAAGGACGTCCCCACCGTACAGACGGCCCGGAAATTGTCCAGCGTGGTGATGTGCGTTTTGTCCACCTGCATCAGCGGGTCTTCCTTCGGCAGCTCGACCACCTGCATGCGTGCCTGCCGTATGTCGGTGTGGAACAGTGGTGCATCCTCGGACACTTCGCACTGGAACTGGCCGGTTAGGTCGCGCGTTACGCCCCGCAGCGTTACCGATGTGGCATCCGATTGTGTGCCCTGCGTTTTTGTGTGTTTGCGTTTGCGCAACAGATGAGGATGAGAAAGAAGGCAGAAAAAAACAAGGGTTGGAGTTGTTGTTTTAGGTAAAACGATTTTGCTTGATGGAGCAAATTTGATACCAGAACTTAACGATTTGTTGCTCTACCAGGTAACACACAACATATTCGAATTACAAACCCATATCATAGTTTGATCTGATTTACGAAAAGGGCTGTTTGTTGAGTTGTTTTTTATAATTTTCAATTTCGTTTTTAGATTCCTCGTAACAGGA
>STHB01000004.1:15090653-15113787 GCA_018908115.1 Anopheles rivulorum
TGTGTGTGTGTGTTCTGTCTTTCCTTTTGGCTGCTCGAAATTTTGTGAAAAACGTTTCGTTCTAGGCATCGGTTGCCTCGCGGCACAATTCCAACGGGTTAACTTACCCGTGGCAAGTGAAAGCGGTCCCGTGAACATGACGGCCCCGGTTGACGGCGTGTAAAGAATGTTCAACTAGCTGTCTATGTTTGGCAGATAGGCAAGGTGTCAGGAAGCAGCGTATTAAAGCCCCGTTCAAAAGATAAAAGTTTGCTAGTGGTATTTTGTGGATTGGTTTTTTGTTTGTTCTTAAAATAAATCAAATTGAATCCAAACTGTTTCTACGAGAAAAGCGCCACTAAATTTAATCATCTCACATTTCAATCATTTGCACTTGCAACGCAAAGCAAGCGAGCTGTCCCACGGCCCTTCGCAAAAGTTGCCAATTCCAGCCACATGGAAGGTACATTTCCATTAACGTTAATGGTCGAGTGCCACTTGCCGGACCTCAATGTGCGCTATTTAATCGAAAATGTAGATAGCTGGTAGCGAAGCGAAAAGCGAAGGAAGGCACAATAACACCATAAAATGCGATCCAACAACGCACAATAATAGCCCCACGGCACCAGCCAACACGGGCGGAGTGTGAATACCAAAACATTCGACTGATCTTGCCACGCCGAAATTCCATTCCCGTCCATGCCATTCCATCGTTTGCGTAAAAATGGTGAGACTGGTGCCCCATCCCTAGCTAGCCCATGACGCTCGTTCTAACTTCCCATCAGCCAGCGAATGTACCGTGTGCCGGTTCGGTTTTTGGGGAAGAAGTAGAGAAAGAAGAACATTTTAAATTGTTTACATTACCATTAAATCTAAATTATGTACAATTTATTGTTTTCAAGTGTTTCGCCTGATAGCTGCGGCACCAGAAGCAAGGTCTTCGCTGGATGCTGCAGCGTACAGTCACCGGGTTGTACGAAATTGTCCAACCTCGGAACAGAACGGTTTGTTCCGGGTAAGTAAGTGGATTTGCAAAAGGCTGAGTGAGAAAGGATACCAACAACAACTGACAGCACTGGCGACGAAAGTCGAAACAGGAATGATTTAATGCGTCTGTCAAAATTTACATACGCCAGGTGAGGACGCCACGAAGGAAATTGAAATGCCACCGGTGCGTTTTGCATCGGTTTGTTTAGGTTTCAATTTCCAATACGAAGAGGTCTTTTTCTTTTGTTTGCTTTTCCCGCTGCAATACGTCTGTGGACATTGTTGTACTTATGTCTACAGTTTGTTCCATGTTACGATTGATAAATATACATAAAATGAAGGAAAAGCCATTTAATATCAGGAATCGTTCAGGAAACTAAATAAATGCGCAAAAAAATTCGCTTATTTCCTGTCCAATTCCTATTAATCAAGCAAGCATTTTATTCTTTCTAAAAGAATTGTACTTGCACGTTCGTGAACAGACTTTCTAATGCTTTCTTAAAGCTTGTTATCCTTTCAATTGATAATGCATCACCGATTGCAGCCTTTTAGGCGTCAATTTGGATTTTTGTACTTTTAATATTGCTAGTTTCTGGTTTCATTATTAGCAACAGTCTGTTGCGAATAATGTACCAAATTATTTGCATTTGTGCTCCCAAAATTAATTAATAGAATTTCCCAAAAATTCCTTAAATTGATTTCATCGACCAAATATACATGTTTTTTAAATTTTTTTATCAACAATGAATAGTAAAACTTGCAGTTTTCGATGCAGTTCATGTAAGATTAATTTCTTTGTTCTCCTTTAAGTTTTCCAATACGATACACGAATTTTCATTCTAGTGGAACAGAGCTTTAAATTCACCCTAAATCATGCTACATTGAAGATTTCTTCCAAGCTCATCTGAAAATCTCTCCAAACGATTGAACTATTTACTTCATCAAAGTCTTCCAAAAATCTTCCTTACCCATCACCTATCGGCTTACCATCTTCAATCTATTTTGATCGCTAGGCATAGAAAAAGCGTTCTTGCCAAACAGGGTGGTTTGGCAAGAACGCTTTTTCCCCCCAAAACCAAAGGACAAGACCAAGCCACCGTTTTCTAATCCGTCATCCAAGATATCGCCCCAGAACGGGCCGAAACAAAAATAGCACCCTTCGCACAGCCGCCACTTTGTATAGTTTAGTCAATCCTGCCGGATAGTTGACAGATTTGGCACAGCACTCGCAACACCCGGGGTTTTGCTGAGATCCACAAGGAAAAGGCAGAACAGAACGGAATGCCTCGGAATGGAAGCTTCGCTGCATTGTGCACGTTGTACACAAAAGCTTACGCCTAAGCTAAATAGACACGTTGAGTGCCACTACTTGGCACGGTTGAAAGCACTCTCATGAAAACCTGTCCTGCCCACTTAATTGCCAGCGAGGGAAAAACAAAGGTCCGGTGCTCCGGCACCGGTGTTCGTCGGGGCCGAAGCACCGAAGCAATGAGAGTGAAAAACTGCAACGAAACAAGCGATGGCCGTTGTGTCGCCCTGCTCTTATTGTTGTTGTGCTGTATTGTTGAGCTGGACACCTTTTTCCCCCTCCCCAGTTCCACACCACTCCTTGCCGCTCCTCGTCCCTTCTTCGGATTGGGAGTATTTTTCGGCAGTTGCCCGAGTGCCATAAATGCAATCGGTACAAGAAAAGGAAGATTTAATGTTTCGATAGGATTAACTACGTTTTTGCACTTGCCGTCCCCGGGTTGCGTGGTTCGCTTCACTGTCCACGCGAAACCGGCACACACTGGACGAGTTGATCCTTTCATAGAGCGATTTACTCTGTAGTTCCGACATTTTTTTTATGTTGTTCACCCCACTTTTTGTTTTCCTCTTCTGCCCTATCGGTGTGCGGATATTCCATTTATTCATGTTTCCCTCGTCGTGCCGGCAACTTACGAAAACGAGCTTCCCGCTTATGGGTGCATCAGCAGAAAAAAAAAGGAAAGGGAACACAAAAAATCCTCCTCTACCTCTCCGGCATGCTGGAGGCAGTTGGGTGCAGGAAGGATCCCATTCATTTATTGTTATCCTTTCTGCTGGCCGCATTGGTGTTGGTGTTTTTTTTTTAAATTTTATTCTGTAAGTTTTTCGGTGTACCACGTCGCTGATCATGTCGCTTTCGACAGTGAAAAATTGTTTTTTCCCGCGTATCGTAAGCGTTAGCACACACATCCAACCAGGGCCAACGCAGCGGACGAAACAGTGGGCGAAACAGCTGTTCGTGGTGGTTAAAAGAAAATAAACGTAAAGCTTTCGATGGTTTGCTGCAAGTTTTGGCAACCAAAGCTCATTGGCAAAGTGTGTGTATTGGCATGATTGACTCAAAGTACCCGGGAGTTTGTTGTTTCGAACGTTCGGCGAACACATTTCCGATTGATCTTCTTACATTATGTGCGAAATGTGCTTGTGGAGGAAAAAAAAAATACGAAAATTCCTGGTTTGTGACCACCATCAATTGCCCTTCCTTAATGCAATTGTTGTGCCACCAGCACCGACAACAACAAGCGATTATTGCACTTTTCATCTCAACATGAGGTAGGTGGTGGAGTCCACTTTTTTGTTTTCCTTTTACGGAGCAATAGCCGAGATGCTTTTGGCGCACAAACACATTTGTCTTTTTTTTCTCCCGTTCGTCCGCTGTAGTGCTGAAGCACTCGCTTTTTGGGGAAGCATTTTTTACACTCCAAACGATTCTACCAAGTGTATGTGTGTACACATGTGTGTTTGTGTAATATTTCCACCAAAGTAAAGGCGAGTGCAGGGTTCGCTTTTTCCTTTTTTTGTTATACGACGCTTTGCATCAGCTCGCTTTTGCCCAGTCTTTTGGTCTCTTTTGTCTGGTGGCGAAAACGGCTTCGCCAGTCGATTGTTTGTTACGAGAGCGGCGGCGGCGCACCGTTGCTATTATTTATGTTTTTATTTATTTTACGCCATATTTTTATCCTGGCCCTCCCTCGATGGTACGTACCGGGCTGGCTGGCTAAAGCGATCGAGTCGATGGTCTGTGCATCAGCACCGGCAGGCAATCAGGAGATATATTTTCCCACGGAAAAAAAGAAAATAAAACAAAAATAAAATCGCCATAACCGAACCGAACTGTGCTGGTTCATTGGCTTCTCACTCTCTGTGTGTGTGTGTGTGTGTGAAACAAGGTGGTGTAAGTGTAAAAAATAACCCTCTCCCCCCCCCCAGGCACGGTTTTGTATTGTGATCTTTTCAACCGTACGTGGCACATTCGCTGAATGATGAGATGTTAACCCGGTCTGGGACGGTGTAGAGTAGATACATGCGGACTTGTTTATGTTTTCGTGTGCTTTTGTTTTCCACCGCAGGGGCTGAAACAGTGTGGCAACAAATCTGTCAATCACGGACGGTTTGTATAGGGTTATTTGTTAAGAAAGGTTTGTTAATATGTAGCGTCAGGTTCATTCACAACCGTGCGTTTTTTCTTTTGTTTCTATCGATATCGAATGAATTATTGTTTAGGTATTGTTTGTGCTGATCCTTTTGGAACAAGGGTAATAAATGTGTTTCATAAGATGTATGCCGTATTTACTGTGTTAACAGCACAAGTTTATTACTCTTAACGTGAAGGCGTAGATCCACGATCGCTCACAAAGAGCTGACAAATTTATCTAAACGTAGCATTTGACACTTTTTGGAGCTTAAAACAAATATTCGGAACTTGGAAAATCGTCGACTAAATATTGACAGCAAAATTTTGACGTTTGCTCAAATCGTAAACAAATGTCAAACCATGTCAACAAACATTCTTGCAAGGAGACGCATTCGATTTGAACTGTTTCTTTTGCGCCTACTTATTAGTTCTCTGTTGATAATATGACAAAATATAATAAAACCATCGTAGTCGAAGTTTACAAATGCAAACTCGCAGCCATGGTTAAAGCTCTTATGTGTAGTTGACAAAGTAAATGCGTTTTTGTCACTAGATAAATTTGTCCTTCTTTTGTTAGCGCTCTGGTGACATTGACGTCACGATAGCTGCACACAACACGTTTTCCCTATTTCGTGTACCGCTCGTTGTGTGGGATTTTACTCGTTAACAAGAAATATTTAAAAAGCTCATAAAAATCGACCCGCTTATTTAGCCTGCCTGCACTATTCGATTTCCTGTTTCGCTCCGATTTCGAGAAAATAATTAAAATTGTTGTGCAAAAACCCCTTCAAGCGAAATGCTGAATGACTGACTTCCCCACCACAAAGCTTATCCCATTTCAACCGATTTTGAAGTGAATGGAAAAATACACACCACCGGCAGCCATCAGTTCCATTTTGAGTTCCTTTTCCCAGCTTTATCGCTCATTCCGCACTGTTGTGCGAAACTGTTGGCCGTGTGTTTGTGTGTCGTTCGTTTACGAATTGGTTTACGTTCACGCAGCACGACCGTGTGTGCGTGCGTCAGTCAGTGTCAGTTCGTTTGATTGATTTCGGGCACCGAAAGCTCTCCCGGGCTAATGATGAGATGTCATTTGGGATTACGGTAATCTGGTGGGATTATTAAAAATCAATTCCACGCTTCTCTTGAGACGCAACCGAAAACAAACAGAACCGTCGCTTGTGAGTGTGCGAGTGTGTGGTGACGTTTTATGGGGAAATTTGCTGAGCTTTTTTCACATATCTTTTTTTCCCCCTATAATGCTGCATAATCTCATGATGGATGGACGTATTCACTTGCTTGACGGTGGGAGAGATCAAAGAGTAGGCAAACTTATATTTGTGCTTTTTTGAATGAAATATTTTTTTTTTTAAATACATTAATAAGTATTTTAAAATAATGTACTATAAATTTACTCCTTTTTGCAGAAAACCGGTGCTTCACGCTCCAGCTAGAGCTGGACACCATAATTGGCTTTTCTCGAGGCGGATATTCGAACTTAAAACTGCACTTCCGGTGGCATAAACGGTGCTTTCGGATGCACCACGCGCTCGAAGCGTTGTTTTTGCTTTTTCCACACAATTACGGCGACCAAAAAAGGCGGACCGTACGTGCGCCGGAAGTACGCTCACGACCACAGAAAACGGACCGCCTTCTGTACGCTTCCTAATAGCGCCATAATTAGCTCTAGCCATCTCCCATTGACCGATGAACGAACGAAACGACGGATGATTGCGGACATTTTTCTGCCTCCGTGGCTTTATTTTACTTTTGCGACTGGCAATTTATTATCATTCCTATCATCCACATGGTACGGCGACAATCGCCACCGACCGGTCGCACGGACCGACCGGTCCAGAACGGTCGTGACTGTCGACGGCATAGCACGAGCGCCGTACGGCGTAAAGCGTACGAGCGCTAAACCGAAGCCGAACCTTGGGATGAACATTTTGCACAGTCCATCGCGCACCGGTTCGCACAATGTTTCCGATCGGGGTAGACCACAACCGGTAATCGGTGGTGTGCGTGACGGCCGATGGCATGTCCAGCGGCAAAATGGTCAACTATTTAACGGTGTCGTTTAAAATGGATCAACAGAGATGAATGATTTATCATTCGTTGCGAGTGAAGCATAAGTTTATATAAGAGAGAATTATTTTACCATACTTATCACAATTTTAACACAGAGTAGGGATATCTTTTAGCAACTAGTTTTCCACTAATTGAAGTAGCAACACCCTTTTGTTTGTCCTTCTTAAAATCGCCGTTACAGTCTCATTATCTTATTTCCGAAAACCGACACCGGATGGGCTTAATGGCGATAAATTACACCACCCAGCAAAGCCGAAACACGTCAAAACTCACAAAAGCGACTCGGTTTCACAATACGGTTTGCCCAATTTTTGTTCGAAACGGCTCAGCTAAACAATGCCATTGGCAATGGTAGGGAAACATTTCACCACCATGCACCTCGAAAAGCACGACACAAAGAAGAACGGATCGTCACATACACACATACACACCCAGCGTTCTTCCAAAAAGGGGGTGGGATTAGGATTCCATAACTAAAGGGTAGAACATCATTTGCCTGGGCGGTCCAAATCGCAGAACCCATTCGAGGGGCATTCATCCGGAACGGAACGGAAGTGAAACTTTGGACCGCACCGGTCGACCGTTGTCGAGCTGGCGACGCGCGTCCACAAGACCACAATCGGCTGCACACGAATGTTTATCGTCCAAACCCCCGTTCACACGAAGCTTAATGTGTACAGGAAACGGGACGAAAGCACTTGGCCAGCACAATTGTTGAAGCGGTTCCGCTTCGGACGCGGTTCTCTAACGCAACAGCACACATCCGGCTGTTACAGGTGGAATCAAGAATCAACAAATGGGAACCCTTCCCATGATGAATGGGGATGTTTTGCAAAAGTTTCACGATACAAGAAAGGAGATGAAATGGAACGTTTTGAAAACAGTGCGCAATGAGTTGTTATTTAAGTGTCTGAGTAAAGATTTAAATTGCTTAACCAACTCATACTATTAAGGAGAATAGCGAAAAATACACCAAAAAGTGTGAAAATAGGCCATTTTTATGAGTTTCTTAACTGACAACTCTATCAGTAAATTTAATAATTCTTTAAATGATTTCATTCCGTAAGAATGTCAAGCTGAGCTCCTTCAAGGAGCCCAATCGATCATTGAACGGCACTCAGCAGCCACTCAGTTGTGTTGCACTCACAGTTGACATATTTTCAAAAACAAAACTGCATTTATCAGTCTTATAGCGGATATTCAAACAATCAGAAATCATTTAACAATAAACCATAAATACATAAGTTTCCAGAAAATTTACTTCAATATCTTTCTTAATTTTTTAATATACCTTTTATATACAAGTCAACAAGAAACGCATTAAATAGCGCATTAGCTCAAATTAAAACTGAGCATTGCTTTAAGTTACAGCTTGTCCCAACAATCCCACGCCAAGTTATATTCATTACGCCCTGTTGAAAATTGAGACACCCCACCCGTTAAGCGGAAGACGAATGGGCATAATTTTTAAAAGGAAGTCATTTTGAGCACTATTGAAAATTTATTTCTAAACATACGCACACCGGCACACCAGCCCGCATCCGGTTGAAATATGCTCCCGTAAGCGTTATTACGCGATCTTTCGAATAGATTTAAATTACCCACTGCAAACTCATCACATTTGCCGTCCGTTCCACCCACCATGCAAACCATCCAGCGCAACCATATTCTTCGCCAAACAAATCCGCCTGATTTTCCATACAATTTGCTCCTCGTACCAGCAGCAAGCTTTGCCACGAGAAAGTGGTAGAGAGTGAGTGAGTGAGAGAACGATGGCCCGCACACGGTCGGTGCAAAAAAAATAAAAACACACGAAAAAACGGCCCATTCAGCAGTGGGACAAATAAAATTTCACCATAAATTAGGATGAGCTGTACGACAAAATAAATATCTGGCCCCATCGGGGCAGACACTCTCGCGTCCCACTTGTGCCAACTCCAACACCGAAAAGCGTGTGCGTGGGAAAAAGGAATGGCGCAACGAGTTGCATGCCGAAGCGTTCGGAAGGAACTGACAATGTGGACATTTTTCATGTCTTCACCCAGCCAACCCCCTACCCCTCCTCACACCCTTTTCCAGTATCCCTTTTCCAGAGGCCGTTTCAGACTGGTAGGCTCACCTTCAATCATGGCCCACCATCATCATCGGTCGTACGGAGCCGTACGGTCGGGGACGATCGGGATCCGGGAATGATACCTCGGGTTTCACGCTGAAGCGCCCTTCAAATAGAAAAATCTGAGCCAGCAATTTTACAGCTTCTTTGTGTAGGACCTCTTTTTTCTTACCATTCTCCACCCATGCCAACTAGTTCCACCCCCTCCCCCTCTCCCTCTAGGGCTTTTCATTCCTGTTTTTTTTGTCCCTCGCCGAGCCCATCACCCATCGTGGCTGAATAAATTTGCAATCTTTCAAAATGAGATAACGCTTGTTACGCGTGCCCGTGGTCGAAGTGTATATAAATAAATGATTACTTAATATTCAAGAGTCATTCTCGTCGCCTTTCGTCCTTATGGAGGAAGGTGTTTTTTTCCTTTCTTTCTTTCTTTTGTTGCTTTGCACTGTGAAGGTTGGGACAATATGGCCACTTTTAGGTAGCAGAGCAAAGGCACCCAGCCCATCCATCAGCTGTTGTGACTTTGCTGACACTCACTTTATTCTCTCTTGCCCATGACTGTAAAATTGGGTTTTCCCTCGAATTGGGCTCCATGCGCGAGCATATTCATGAAGGTTGGTTTTGCAAGGGTTTTGCACTTTTATTTTCTCGCTCCCTGCTGTGTGGAAATATGTTGGAGTACTTTTCGTATAGTTTGCCTGTCTGGAGTGGATAAGTATGGATCCTCTCTTTTTTTTGGGTTTAAATTAATTAAACAAATTAATTGAAGAAACTTTTTTAAAGGAATTTTGTACTGCTTATTGGACATTAATTGGGAAAGAAATAGTTCATATTTTTTTGAAGAAGAATAGAAGTGAAAGAACAAAGTTGGAATGACAGAACAGAATATACGACAGAACAAAATTAATTAAGATATTCGACATTAAAGTAAGTGCACTATGTATTGAATAAAAGTTTAGTTTTTGGCACAAATTTAATTGTTTAAAAAATGCAACAAAATAAAACATTAACTTGCCGAAACATGAGTATAAAGTAGAAGAAATAAAATATAAACTATTGGAAAATAAATGACTAAAAAACCATTTTCTAAAAGTGTACAATCAAGATCTTTTTTTACCATTTGAAAATCAATCCATTTTACGAGAGGGAGAGAAAAAAACAATAGTATAGTACGATATTCATCTCTACTGTTTTGCTCTCAATAATCCACTCCGGTGAGTTTCTCCATCCTTTCATCAAAGAAAACACAAACAGAGTTTGCTCTGGGTTTTCCAGTGGCAGTATTCCGCGCGGAAAGTTTCATTACAAAACCCGCTTTTGTCTTCCATCGAAATCCGCTCACATTACTCCCACATTACACCACCACTATCCAAGGATCGGGTGAAGCAACAAACAAGTGAGCTTGAACAAAAAAAAACGAACTCAAACACACACACACACACTTCAAAGCATCGCGTTTCCGTTTTTGCATATAATGCACCTTGGAATCGTTCAGCTACTTACCAAAAGTGGTGAAGTAAAAGTGGAAGCAAAAAATAAAAGGGGGGAGAACAAAGAGGCAGATATCCAGCAAATAGATTCATGGCAAACAACTTGCCCTGTCTGCCTTCATACCTGCCTGCTGGGTGGTTACTTCCCCTTTGTGAGACGCCAATCGGCACCCTTCGATTCATTTACACTTGGGCCGATATATTTCTGGGGCGTCCGTTTCCTTTCGGTTGGGAAGCTCATTTTGGGGTTTGGTTTCCGCGTAAACAGCATCGGAAGTGCGGCAATGGCACTCCTAGCCATCAATGGCTGAAGCAGAACTTATTTTTTCTCTCTTACTTGCTTTTTTATTCGCGCGCTTTTTTTTTGCTGTTGTTGGTTGTTTTGCTAACCAAACTTTCCAATCGTGCGCTTTCGAATCAAAGTTTTTCAAAAAGTAATCAACTCACTCTCGTTCATGCGTCGTTTCCTCCGATTTCGGACGGAATGAAGTTCTCCCAGCACAAAAACAAAACCAAAAAAAATCTGTATTCGATTCCAGCCAGAGTTTTCCCGAGCTTTTTACCCAGTTTTCCAATTCCACGCACCCACGTCCGTAGAATCGTTTCCTCAAGTACCTTTCGCGGAGAGAGAGCGAGAGAGAGAGAGAGCGAGAGAGAGGTTTCGATTGGAAATGGGTTTGCGTTCGCGTGAATGCAAAGTTTCACGCTTCGGGCCCACCGTTGCCCACGGGTGTTCAGCGACCGCTTTACTTCAGCCCAAAATGCACTTTTTCCAACCGGCACCAACCGGTAACCGGCTTCCGTATGCAGATTTAAACGAATAAACGAGTGATAGATTAAAATGAGGATGAATTTCTAATAAGCCTTACGGGACGGGACTTACATTTTCGCTTCCATATCCTTCGGCATTGCATTGGCTCGTCTATCGCACGAACGGTGGACGGGACAGCATTATCTCTGCAAAGAAATGGAAACGACAAAACGAAAAAGAGAAAGTGAACGAACGTATTCAGCTCGACTTGCACGGCGGATGGTGGTGGAGTTGTACAAAACCGATTAGAACATTTGGCCTTCCGGTTGGATTGGGGGAAAAGCAAACGCTAAGAAAACTGAGTGGAAAGTGAACTTTTTACTTAACCTTTGATCGATACGAGTAGCGACAACAAAAGCGGGAGGGGAAAAAAACAACATCCCCGTAATGGTGATGAATTTGAAATTTAGATAAGCCCGTGGCACGTGGCATGAGTATGTTAAATACTTTTGAAGACAGAGCAAACGCATTGTATTTTTTGTGTGTTGAAGCAAATCGAACGCAGTGAAGCAAACTCATCGAATGATAAGAAAAGGAGGACTTTTCTGTGAAACTTTTCTAATAATGGTTGTGTTTTTTTTTGGAAATACAAAATTTCCTTATAAATACAATCGATTAAGTTGTACAACTTTTATAAACTAAATATTGATTTGCTTTAACTCTGTTCAAGCTGTTTCTAGCTTCTCCGTTTGTTTTACCATCATGTACGGTCAATTGAACGTTTGCTCTGGTGAACATTCAACCGTAACCCTGGGTACAGCCCAATATGTCCACCAGCGTTCGCCACCGTGGAAATGCAGGCAATTTTCCATCGAGTTGAGTGAAATCTAATCTCGCTAATGAGGAAATATGACAGGCTTATGACGCACACACACACACACACACCGAACCTCCTGGTCAGTCATGATCCTCCTGGTCGCATTCATGAAACCATAATGCTCGCCCCTTAAGTACGGATGGAATACATCCAGAAAAGTGGCCATTCGAGTAGCATTTACCGCCCAACGCCCGACCCCAAAACCACCGGTCGCGAGGTTGCCGAGGCTTATCGGATTGAAAATCAAGTCCAGATCATGCTCCGATCAAGACCCAGACCGTGCCTGTTCGGGGAACGAATCGCCCACATCACCCGCGCAAAGTATCATTATTTTTATTTTCGCCATTCAACCAGCCAGCCCACCACCCTGTCAGCATGCTGGTGACCAAATCACCCAAAATGGAGGATATTGGACCGGATTATCGCGCGGGATGGTAGCCGCTTTTGTAGACCCCCGGTATCGATCGGTCGCCCCGTACCGTACGTTAAATATCTGCCATCATCGGCCTGCGACGTCGGTCCGTTGCCCGAAAACACCATCAACCGAACAACATCCCGCACTTTCGTACGACTGTCAATCGATAGCAGGCGAACCGTATCTAATGAAGCTTTCAGCAGCAGCTCTCCACATGTCTGCAGGCAGCCACCGATTGAATGGCGAACCGGGTTGACCGATTTGAGGGTGCGATAGTGGATAGCGACGTGGTACACGTACCAGCGTACCAGGCGCACAGCAGTGAATCACGCAGCCGTAGCACGGTACGATTGCGTACGTTTGTTCATTCATTTAGTGAATTGAAAAACATTTATTTGCTTGATAGAGAGAGAGAGAGAGAGAGAGAATTAGAAAAAAAACGCACTTACGCACTCACAAATAGCATCGGGAAAAAGGAAAAATACCTGTATTGCCTGGGCAGGAAATAAGCCTAGCTGGGATTTTTTGGGGTCAGTACCCATCCGACTCATGGCACCAGAAAGCTTAGACGTAAAACTACGCAACTCGCCACTCGGGATCGACTCAGGATCGACACGAACTAATCCGGTGCTCTCATTGGTACTTTAATCGAGAAAAACAAAGCAAACCGCAACAGGAACCGGAAAAATGGAAAGCACCAAAAGCTAGCACCCGGGAGCGAAATGAAATAAATTAATCGAATGTGTGTGTATGGCTGTGTGTGTTCCCGTTTGCTCTGGTGCTCACAAAACTACGCACAAAACAGCACCGATTCGATGACAGATCGAATCGAAATCGAGGCTCGGTTCATTTGATGGACCGTAGCCGGCAACAGTGCCCGGTTCGCCCTGTTCGTGGGCGAAGGCTGGCAGCTGAACACATTAGTCTTCCTGAGAGCCAAATGGGATGGATAAAATGGTATACAACAGCAGCAGCAAACAAAAAAGGAAACAACAAGCAAAGCCACGGTACACCGTACACAACCGTACCGTAGGGCCCAACAGGCCAATGCCAGCTCGGTTCAGGTTCGGTTTTGGGCCGGTTTCGATACGCTCGGTTCGATTTTGTCAGCCACCAATATTGGTTGGTCGGTCGTCCACTGCTCCCGTTTTCGTAATAGTTATAACTTATCGACAGATTGATAAATGTTCAAACCGCTGAAGGGCTACGGTCTCGATCCGTCCCGACACTTAAAGGGAGGAGCGCATTGTACCCACGTGGCTCGGCCCGGAAAAAAGTTAACGTTGTAGTGAAAGCTTCGTTAGTGGGGTGATGGCGTTGTTTTTTTTTTGTTTTGCTTTGGCTTTTCGTTTTCATTTATGTTGTTGTGTGTTAGCCGACGTCCAATCTATTGCTTTACTACGCATTTTTTTTTGTTTCCTTCCAAGGCGAGCACTGTTCCTCTGGTGATCATGCCAACGATGATGATGTTGATGTTTGATGATGACGGTACGCGTCCTGCAGGGGATGCGGGATTTTGCTGCAAGACGGAACGCTTATTCATCATTTTTGCCACAAATAAACTTACGCACCGACCGGAAACGGTTCGGTGTGGCGAGCAAGGCCCACCACCACACGCCGGCACGCAGCGATCGGGGGGGGGGGGGGGGGGGGGGAGAAAAAGCTCACGTAATGAAATGACTTTCCATCCGTTCGAGTATTTTCTTTTTTTTTCTAGAGGAGAACTCACCAAAACAAGGGGGATAAAGGGGTAGGTGGGAAAGGGGGGACGTTGTTTTGTGACGTTGTCGTTGATTAAAAGAACTACACAAACGCTCGAGTGAGAGAGAGAGAGAGAGAGAGAGAGAGAGAGAGAGAGAAAGAGTGAGAGAGCCTAGCCAATTGCCAATGTCCCTAAAAACGTAACACATACATCAGGTGATTTATGGCGCGTAGATCGATCGTAGCCCACGTACCACGTACGCTATGTCCTGTGGTGATAGAGTGCGGATTGGATGCGTTGACAAATTTGCTGATTGAAGGGCACCTGGTTGCGTATGTATGTGTGGGGATTTTTTTTGTCCTTAATCATTGAAAGCCGACCTTCGCAAAACATTCACATAAAGTTGTTTATGAAACTATACTTCACATTCGATGCAATGTGTGTTTCGACAAATTAAATTTGAAATGATACAATTCATAAGTCTCAATTCTTGATAGAGATAAAATATTTGTACTATTTATGACGATTTATACAAAAAGTTATAAAGATCTGCTTTATTTAATTATAAAACCCAGGGCATTCAAGAGCAACTGTTACAAATAATTGTTGTAGTTTGACTTCAATTTTACCAAGCACTGCAAACGATTAAAACTATAAAAATGAACTTGAAACATAGCAGAAGACTAGTTTTTTTGCTGTTTTTAGTGATACAATTTAAACATAAAAAACAAGAAAATTGAAGATGTTCCTAACGCTGACCATAAAGTTTCTTACTACGTTCCACACTCGCCTAGATCGTGCTTCAAACCTGTTACGCTAAAGTTTTGTTTTTCCATTTCCCACTTTCCCACCAGTTCCTTACAGTTCGCTTCGCAATCGGGAGGGGAGGGGGGGGGGAGGCAAAACTTTTTGAAGAGAAATCGCTTCAACACTTTTGACACTCCTGTGCAAGACACTCGAAGAAAAATCAACCACACTTGAAGAAAAGTACCTTTTTGCCCGGCAAAAGCAAAAACCCCTTAAGTGGATGTTTGGTGCTGTGTGTCCCTGCACTCATAATTGATCAAAGACGGATGCGCCCACGGCACAAAAACTTCCTCCCAGCGTTTTGGGTGTCCCCGGGGGCAGCCGACTCGTGCCGACGTGCGGTTCGACAGCTAACAAACAGTGAGTGATAATAATAAAAAAAAAAACCGGGAAACAGCCGGACACAACATATGCACATTTACGGCTACTCCCTGCTAGGCGACTGGCCTGGTTGTGTTACGACTTACGATTGCCTTGGGAATGGCTTTTCCTGCGGGCAACCGCAAAGCGGGTGGTTCACAGTTGGTGTGGTCTAGCAGCATGGCCATTTGCCTTACATTTAAGGGGACACACAGCTTCAGTGTGCTCGTCTGCGGCCGAAACGATGTGACTGACCTTAAACAAACACACACATACACACGCACGCAGCTGTGTATGTGTTTCTTCTGTAGCACCCGGCAAACGGAAGAAGATTCGTACAGTAATTATTGCACCAACTGAGCACCCGGGTACCCGACGGCTATGCTGGACGCATGCTATAAAACCCTCATGCTCATGCCGTCCGTGTGTGTCAGTATCGTGCCGACGCCCGTACGCCGTTGTCGCTGCTGTTTTTTTTTACGATGGTCTCAAATAAACAAGTTATTAAACAATTTTCGTGTTATTAATAGTAGTGGCGGGAGCTCGGAAGCACGGCCATGCAATAACAACAACAACAACAACAACAAAAAACAAACACCCCAAAACATCTTTATGAGGCCACATAAAAGTGCCATAAAATTAGGATACCCAACCATTTGCTTTCCCAGCATTCCCTTTCCCTGCGTGTATGAGCATGTTCGTAAATATTAACAACATTAAGGGAGCGTTTGTGGCTCTCCGGTTTTTTCGGTTTTTGTTTCAGCCTTTTTTTTTCTCGGTGCAACGCTTTGTTGTTTGGGTCTGCCACAGGAATGACAAAAACGATAAAACTCCATTAAACGCAATCACTAATGTGGCGAACATTTGATTGCGGTTGCGTAATTAACATGGCGCTTGTGATGCTAATTCGTTTCACTGCAGCACCGTGCGTGCTGTGCGCTGTTTGGTTTAATCAAAACGCCAATTTTCGCTACATTATAGCAAGCGTTTAGCGTGCGTAAGTGCGCCCGCATGTGTGTTTGAGAAATAAAACACAAAAAATTGCTTTCTACCGCGGTGAAGCTTAACGGATGCCCGCCAGGGTGCGCTTTTTACTGTCAACTGTCAAACAAAAAGGTTGCCGTACAAACACCAAGAAAACATCATTGTCAGCCGGCTGGGAAGCAAAGGCATGTATTGACGAACACGCGTGTCGTTACCATGACGAAAGCAAAACATACACACCCGCAAAAACACACGTTCTTTGCTGCTGTCATCTTTGCAGCGCGCACTGTTGTGTTTCCCTTTCGGGTGTTTGTGCTTCCCTTTTTTTTCTGCTGCTCTTGTTGTTATTGTTGTTCGCTGTTTTGTTTCTGTGTGTGTGTGTGTGTGTGTATGTGTACTTTTTTTGTTTTGGTCCCTCCCCGACCCGAGGCAGGACGGCAACACTACATCCGATCCATAAACAGAGTCTAAAATCATTTTTATGTTCACGCATAATGGCACCTACCCTAAACCAATATATCCAGGAAGTAAAGGAAGCGCCAGAAGCTCTGCCGTCAAATGCCGGGTGGAGAAAATGGAATGGAAGAAAGAAAGAAAAAAAAAAACGCCAGGGAAAGTCAACCGAAAAGAGGCCGCCCAAAAAAACAAAACAAACAAACGGTGGATCCTCCATGCAGCTCTCCAGCCAAAAGGCTCCTCGCTGGCGCCAGAAATAAAGTGGTGATGAAATATATATGTGTGTCTTCGATGTGCTGAGGGAAGCCCGGCGGCAGGCCGGCCAGAGTAATAACGGATGGGCAAGAGAACGAGAGAGTGAAAAAAAACAACGAAGCAGTAGAAACAAATCTTGGCGGCAGATAAGTGAGTGTAGAACTCACCGAGAGTGGTTTACTGTTGTTTTTTTTTTGTTTTGCTTTGAATTTCATCTGTTTTTTTTTTTCGTTTGCGCCTTTACATCACATCACATCACTGCTTTTTTATGATCCCACGTCACAAACCGTACAAGAAAAACGGACAAAAATCAACAATATTGAGCAGTGTGTGTTATATTTGCTTTTTGCGTGGCTGGCATGGCAGTACCGGGCATTGGTTGTCCTTTTTTGGTCACACTACCGATAATGTTTGATATTTTATTTGGAAGGATAAGAGAAGGCACGTTTTTCGACGGTTTCGATACGATGAGCTTTTGCGCGGTGCAGTAATAATATTGGTGCCACTGTGGAACAAATAGATTGATGCAAGCAATGGAGACGCCTGGTGTTTTACGATAAATGCACGTGGTGAGCAATGAAGATCTCGAATAAAAATAGCTAACAGTTAAAATATTAAATGGCTGAAAATTGGTTCTTTCTTTTGAGTTTTCGAATGATTGTTTGGTTCCAAGAAATATCAGAATCTTTTTTTTAATATTTTCATTGTCTTAAAATACAATACCAAGTAAACCGGTTGACCTTTCTTTACACTTGAACTGCCACGACACTGTAGAATGTCACCGTTTGTAAGAAAAACCATTGAAAAAATTGCCAGACTTTCCTAACTTAGCACAAGTGAAGAAATGAAGCTGAATTCCCCCCCCCCCCCCCCCCCCACACCCCATTCGTCGGAAAGAAGCTTAAAATGGTGAAAACACTTAAAAGCTTTTCACACGACGTATTGATCCGAACGAGCGACCGGCCGGTAGGTGACAGTTCACGCTGGGTGTTGAATTGCTAAAAGCGATTGTATGTAACCGAGCGTACTGACCTACGGGGGTGTTTTGTTTTGGGTGGGGGATGGAATTTAAACGCTCGATTTGAGTTCGGAGAAATGAACGCTCATATTTGCTGTCTATTGTGAAGGTATAGGAAGGTAATAATGTGAGAGCTATTCAAACATGATGGAAAGTTTTTCAAGGAAAAATTGTATCTTGTTTTATGGAACAAATGTATAAATGGAAAATGAAAAAATAAGGTCAATTTGGCAAATGGGCTTGATTTAAAAGGTAATTCCCCATGAATGGCAATTTTAAATTCCCAGTTCCCTTTTTTTTTAAAGATGCAACAACAATAACAAACGAAACGAAAAGCACATTTCAGATGCTTCCCACAAACCCACAATGAACAAATCTTTGCTGATGAACCGTCAACAATACACCCTTTAACATGTCACATCGCACTGAAAGCGAAACTTACTTCATTGTCTTTTGTTCACCCCAAAACACAGCCCCTACAATACATCACCAGCGTTGTAATCAAATCAGAGGCCCTCAAATCATGGCACCCACCTCCCACTCCTTTTCGCCACTCCCCCACGGGACCCACATCCCTGTTGTAACGGGTAGAAGCGTAGATTCCGGGACGGTTTGCCTGGCTCCGGAGGCTCCGGTGTGGCTCATATATCTAATGATCTAACATGTGTACCAATCGACAATGAACAACAAGTTCATCCATCAGCAAACAATGGGTTTCGGCGCAGTCAACAGCAGTCACAGCGCCACGTGTTCGGCTTTTCCCTGCCCGGCCGAAATTGTCATCGTGATGTCAGCCAAAATGTGCGTACCACACACACACACAGCCATCAGTATTTTCATGTGGTGCCGCAGCAGGGTGGCTGGAGGGAGGGCGTGGCGGGGCGATGGAACAAAATGGAACGATTGCGCCGCACGTTACGATTGCCCCGGCCGTGCCAAGTACTGCACAGACACCGTCAAGCCTTCGGATGAAATGTTATTACTACATTTCGAGGGGTAGACACATTGTCTGCGTATCAGAATCGTTTTCTATTCGCCAGAACCAATTCACCGTAAGCAACGCGCTCGTCTGTGTGTAAGTGTGTATATGTACTTTGACAAAAAAGCCTAGCAATGTGATGGGAAAAAGTAAATCGAACGCCCCGATTGTAACTGTGTTGTTATGCAAGCTTAACGTATCATAGAAAAAGTCGTTTCGCAGGAAGTAATTTAAAATATATGTTTAATTGTTTTTGTACAACTGTTTTTAAATCACCTTTAAGAAAGACAAATATATAAAATGTAAAACTTACTTCATATATCATCAGTTACCAAGGTGTTTAAAAACACCTGCAATAAGGATTGTTCGACTAAGGATTGCTCAAAACTACAAAATATCGATACAAATCAACTGCAAGAAACTATAGAATGCAGTTAAGTGTCGAATCTGAACCTACTTTCTTACTCTTTATTAAAAAATAGGACCATTCGGTTCGATTTTTTTTTTACAATTTTTCACAAATTTTCACTTTATTTTATACGTGGTTGAGAAAGCTTTCCTACAATACAGGCTTCCAATCCTTTCCATACAGGCTTTCACGCATTTTTCATGCATTTTTCATCACTTTTATTTATAAAATTCTATGGTGTTTTCATCATAGTTTCCTAGTAACTTGTGATTGGATTTTCCCTTACTTTTCCGTTAGAAATTTACGAGATTCATTTCAGCCTATATCCGATCGCACCATAGTAAAAACAGTCGATGGTTTCTAGAAATGGT
The DNA here is from genome assembly GCA_018908115.1 of Anopheles rivulorum. Lineage (NCBI taxonomy): Eukaryota > Metazoa > Arthropoda > Insecta > Diptera > Culicidae > Anopheles > Anopheles rivulorum. The sequence goes on from STHB01000004.1 coordinate 15,110,140, forward strand.
AGTAAATAGAGACACAATTTTCCATCTCTCGGTATCTGTCAACACTACATCAAATCCACATTCCGATGCAGTTCGTTTCCTACGAAAATCCACCCTTAAAACAGCCAACTTCCCATCACACGCGATCGGTCCAGGCGCTCGGTCCAATCACTGTCAGTTGATGGGTTTTCTATTACACTTCCGGCACGGAACGACCACGGTTACACCTCGGTTGCCCATGAAGCGGGTCGGAATTTTTGTTTTTTTTTCCTGCCACCCAATCGTTCAACTTCATTGTTTTACGCTAAAATCTTTGCTCCATCTCCAGCGTTGAGTTACTACCACGGTGGGGGTAGCAGGAATCTGCACACCACAACATCCCACATACAAGCTTTTAAAGAGCCACAAAATAAAATCAAATCGGCCACCGGGGAACACTAGAACCGAAACATCTTGGGCAGGTTTCCATGCTCAAGCCACTACACCCGGCCGGGGCTGGGCCACTGGCCTGACTGACGCGCGGTTGGTTGGACATGGTTTCCCACCGGCGATGGGAATCGGGGCCTTCGTTGGGATAAGATTTACACACCAGCACGTGAGAAGCCACCCAGCGGATCAGCCACCAGGCCTGGAAAGGCCGCGTACAATCTCGGCACCGCAAATAGCACCGTTGTAGGCCTCCGCACACTCTGGGAAGGTCTCGAAGGAGCCATACTTTCTTTTTAAGGATGTTGGCATTTTTTGGCCTAACCGGAGCCGTTGTGTGGTGGCTTGTGACCAAGCATTTGACGGGGATAAGATGGTCGAGTGAAGGAGCAGAGATGAGCTCACAACATCGCCTTAGGCGTTTGCTTGGTCGGGTAGATCCGTGACCGTGGATGATGATGATGAGAGTGATGAGAATGATGATGCGGGTGATTGTGATGGTTCCATCAGTTAAAGCAGGTCGGTCGCAGAAACCATGAGCGAAGGGTAATAAATTTTACAATCCTTTTGGGATTTTAGTGTAATTTGTTTTCGCTCTCGTGCGGCACTGTGTCGCCCTTCCGTGTGCAGTCAGTTTGGCACTGGTTGAAGTAGGCTTTTAAGGGGACACATTCTTTATAAACTAGAAAGGGACTTTCTGAAGATTGGTTTAATAGAAGAAAAAGAAAAGTGTTTTTCACAGAAGATTTTTCATATCGTTTTAGTCTGAGTACAGTTTAAACAGTGTTTCGTTGAAATTAAATGTATCATTTATCGAATTTATCGAAATAAAAACGGTTTTTAATTAAATTTCTACATCAAAATAAATATCGCGACCGTAATTCATATTCATAGAAACTAAATAAAATAAATCACACATTCTATACCGACACGTTCAACGCTGCTCAAAATAAACACCATGAAAAGCAAAAGGAAAGCAAATATCTACACCACAGATAAATGAATTTAGTAACCATTTTACTACAGGTGCGTTCGCCTTCCGGAAGCACAAAAACACCTGCACACACCAACTACAAAAAACAAACACAAAATGCAAATAACAAATTTATTATCGGATAGCAGGTTTTGTGATGGGCACAAACAAAACAAAACAACACATTGGCATAAACACCACGAAACCTGCCATTCAATGCGCCAATGTATTGAATTTGAAACTATTTATTAAATATTCGTTCGCGTACCGGTTACTACTGTCCCCATTCTAGCAGACCAATAGTCTCATACTACTGTAGCGTTGTGCAAATTTGCACCAGCACCACCCAGCACCAGTCGATTTGAATGTAAATCCATCCGCCATGATTTATTCTACATCATCTATTTGCTCTCTCTCTCTCTCTCTCTCTCTCTCTCTCTCTCTCTCTCTCCATTTTTGTGTTTCATTTACTGCGCTGCACGACCAGAACGTGTCCGGCCTAGGCGGGCCGTCACCTGCCTGAAGCTTAGAGGCATGGCCCTTGTTTTCCATCACAAACGCATCCACAACGAACTGATGGATATTTGCAGTACAGTGCACCAAATCGTACTACACACCACGCTCTGCAGGCGGAAATAAAGTGGAATCAACAAAAGGCAACAAAAACAAACAAAAAAAGGACACAAACACACATACACGTAATAGCAATTCCATCCATCGCTTCAGACGCAACGGGAACTGCTTCATCAGATTGGCATCGACACTGCTGCAAATAACTGTGTTCCGTAGCATAGTTTACCGATCCGGCCGATTGTCTCCATGGCACCCCGAAGCACCATTGTGCACTGGTGTGTGTTTGTGCGCTCACCCCTTAACATTCCAGCCAGGCAGTCCAAAAAGGGAGAACCAAAGGGGAGAAAAATCAATTTGTCATCAAACAAATTCAATTCATCGCTTCGTACTCGGGACAGAATTCAAATAAATGCATCCACTCCGTTGTGGACATGCGGGACAGCTCACTCAATCGGCAAGAGTGGAAGGGCTGTCCCTTTACGGACATCGCGTGTGGGTGTGGGGAGGAACGGGTGTGTTTGATTTTTATGACGCTTCATGGTGAAAGTATTTAAAATCGATTTATCGCACGAATGTCACGAATGTGTTCTACAAAAATCTTAATTACCGAACTGTCCAAAGCGGTCCAGGCGGTGTGTGTGTGTTTTCCTATTTGGTTTTGTTTTCTTCACATTTGTTCTGGGCTGTTGTTGTATTTTGCATTTTATCATCTTCAACAAATGATTGAATTGGTTCGAAAATGAGTTTCTGAACCTTTGTGTAATATTGCCATTCGTTTGTCTTTTTATATTAAATTTGTATTATTTGTTTATTAATATCTGCAGAAACGATCCTCGGTTGCCCTTACAGTCGATATTGATAAAATTCTCGTTTTAAACATTGAATTAATAGTGTTTCTATGAAAGGTTCAATCGATTGCAATGGAATATACTCATGATGTTGAGGAGAAAATTATGAAAAAAAATTATAGAACCATTTTAAAATATTATAGTAATGATTATGGCAACAAGGTTCAAACCATGACTGGCTTGAAGCTGAGCACGATCTCTTTTCTTGTAAAGTGTTTTTCGAAACAGGTCGTAAGTTCAAATAGTGAATTTATAGTGAAGTATTTACTTATTTTTATTGTAAAATTAAATTTATTGATAAGTTAAGTAAACTAAATCGTAACTAATTTGACATGAACTCAGCTAATATTCAAGCATAATTAGCTGAGTTCATCTCAAATTTAGATCGAGCCATCGAATAAAATATACGTAAAAGTGCCTCAAAAAGCAGCTTCAGGAGTAAGGAAAATCTTTAACATTTATTTACTAATATCTCACATTCATATAAATTTCCATCTATGGCAAATAAAAAATAACAAAAAGAGAAAATCTTTCTTATAAGCGAAAAATGGTCAGAAAAGGATAACTATAAATCACTTGTAAATTTTCAATAATAAAAGTACAAAATTACATAAAACCAAACACCGCTCGTACATTGCTGCTATTCATCTGTTGAAACATCGTCAACTGCTGTGTTTGTAACCGAGAATTGAAATGATTCTATTAATCAACTGATTACGACAATTTCCCTTATTGAGTGCTACATAACACACTCATCAAATTGCTTCCTCCAGTTACGCTTTCGATTGCTGCTTAGCCAACTAAAACCCAACTTATGCTTTACTGGGCAAAAGCAAATCTTCCATTTCA
>STHB01000004.1:15129318-15168934 GCA_018908115.1 Anopheles rivulorum
CTCTAACCGTGCTCCATTCTTCGGTGCGCGTTACGCTGAAACCATCATTATCCTTCATCATCTGGGGGAGAACCCGTCAGCACCGTCAGCGGCCGTATCGATTTGAAGGATTTTACGCCAATTTTGCCACGCATCGAACGGGCGTCCTGGCGAATCAACATACATACCAAGCACCAAGACGGCGGTGGGAATGCGTTTCGTGTCGATTAACCCCAACAGCGTCTATCGCGGCACACTGTTTGATGTGGTTGCTGAAGCGCTCAGGCTGACACGACACGATCCGCGGAGCAGCGCAGACACCGCAACGCACAACGTGTACGTACAATCAATCATTAAGTCTCTTCAAAGGCCCCACCCAGGGGGGGGGGGGAGAATGCAATTACACGTATGGCAGTTGGGAAGGTGGTTTAACATTCGGTAGCACACTCATTGCCCCTGCGGTAATATTAGTTAGGTTATGTTTGCCCAACAACTAGAGACGAGATATTGGATTGCTACAGACGAAAGAGTAAAACACATCTCGTTCGTTCCATGTTCTTTTAAGTGATGAGATTTAACGCCTGAAGGTATGCAAGCTACCAAAACAATACACTCAACACGGCGGGCACACATAATTCCTCCATTCAATTATTAAAGCCATTGCATACTTTAAGGCGCCTTTTTAAAGACTTCCGTTCCAAACAAAACGACGGTAAATGAATCGGTTTAGCGCCGAGTTGCTTCCCATAACCAACTCGTTCCTTTTAAGCACCAATCATCCGTAACAGCACGCTCTATTAAGCTGTTGTTCCTTACTGTCCAAACAAAGCGCCTCGTCCCCTTGTTAGCACCCCCAGCTTAACATGCCGCCGGGATGGGGCCAAAAAAAAATTTCCCAACGGGATCGTTTCGGCGCTTCAACGTTAAACTGTTAACATACTGAATAAAAGTTTTACTAACCTTTGCCTTTTCTTTTAGCTTTGTTCGGTTTTTTCCATTTTTTTGTTGCTTTTCGGCTTTCCTACGAACAAGATCCGAACGATCCGAGCGTCGTGTGCAGCGCTCCAAAATATTTAATTTGAAGTTGCCCGCTGCCCGCTAAAGCCGAACCTTACACCGACGATGGAAAGGATGCATCCGCCGTGCTGTAAAGTAGTGATGTTGGCGCGATGCTTGGCGAGAAAAAAAAAGGATGAAGTCTCGCTGGGGAGTAGGTTTATGCAATAAGTTTCCAACCACCCGGCCACAGCCAGAAGCTGGCCAATGTTTTCACCCAGCCCGATATTAAGGATGTACGAAAAGCGGAGAGAGAAAAGAGAAGCGAAGAAGCACACACACACAACACAAGACCGACGCGAACCATTCTCCATTGGTCGGATAATTGAAAAGCGAGAGGGAACAAAAAACAAAATGGTCCAACTCTATCGTTTTATATTAATTTCCCAACCTGCTTCCCTGCTAATCGACTGTCGGGGTGCTCGGGGACGCTGGGTGTGAAATTAAGCTCTCTACCAAAGCATTCCCACAGCGGGCGGCAGGTAGAAAACGGCAGGTAGAAGATCAAGTAGATCGTACACAAAAAGGCTCCCGTTCCGACAGGTCCGGACAGGTGAGGCATTATAATCCACGCTAGCACAAGACGGTAACACTATTAAGATTTATTTTACCTTTTCGTTAGAAAACGCGAAGGAAAAAGGCTCACACAACCTACATTGGCAGGGAAAAAGCCAACAAGCTAGCCAGCAAGGCCAAGAAAATATTGGTGACGGAAAATAAATTCGATAAGAAAGATAATTTATCACTCTCGAGCAGAGAGAAAGAAACACCACGCTACGTCCGCTGGAAAGTTCGGCTTTCGGGTCAGTCGGTAGCTGTATGCCCTGGGTGCCCTACTGGATACCCCTTTCATTATCACCGTCATCCGTGCCACGCGATTTTCACGTTTTTTTTTTGTTGCGACAAGCACCAAAGCATTATTCAAAATGTGGCCGCTTCTTCTAACCGCTTTCGAGCATCAGCCGCTTGGTTGCGAACAAACCAAAACAGAAAAAAACACACCTTGACATTCACCGTCCGTTACCACATAATGATCGTCGGCACCGGAAAGAAGTCGATGGGCACAACAGCAAACGATGGCGAAAGCCGAAGCCAAGCCCAAGATGGGCAGGCAGCTCAAGATGATGAAACTCCCGGCATCTAAACCGGCACAGGCGGAAGTGAATGGAAGTTCTTCCACTTGTTTTCTTGTGCCTTTTACTGTACATTTTCTTCTCCCATCGCAGCTTCAGCTCAGCAGTCTCTTGGCCCAGCCGTGATGACTTTTTTTTTGTTCATCATCGGCATACTCGCGCCATCGCTTCGTTTGTCGACACCACCTGACCTGACACCAGCCAGTGTGGCAGGATGTGTGCATGTGTTTTTCTACTGCCTTTTGTATCACGGTAATACGGCTTGGCAGTATCCGTCAGATGAGCAGAATGAACAACAACAAAAAAAAAGGCGAACCCTTCGTACAACCTTCCCAGAACGTTGCCCACTCGAGGTGAATGGATCGCACTACCGCCGCAGCAAAATCACCTGCAACCGAGTGCGCTCGCTATCTAATGAGATGATAAATTGTTTTATGTTTTTTCAACCCTCGCGAGGTTTGCCTTCGTTCGGTCTCATCAGCAACAGCCACAGGCCGGGCCAGGGTTCTTGTGATGATTTGACTGTTAGGGCAACAACAACGAAAACAAAAAATGGCGTCACTTTCAACATTTCCATCACGAATGGAACCGTTCTTCATCCCCAAGTCCGAGCTGGAGAGAAGGTGTAAAATAGGTTAATTGACTATCTGTTCAAGTGATTTGTTGGGTGTGGTCTTGAGGACCATTCTGCTTTCATCTTCGATTTCGCTTTCGAGCCAACAACGCCGGCTCACACCGGCTAATGGGATATAGCTGATAAGTTTGCTTGGAAACCCTCGGTACAGGAAGCTGCTCGGAAATGAAGCTCTCGTCCTGGAGAAGGGGGGGTGAGGGTGAGAAGAGGAGGGTTTGGAATATGGAAGGGCAAACAAACCAGTCGGACACAGCATCAAACATAACGAAGTACACAGCCCTGTGGCGATGTACTACAAAACGAGTGAAAGTAAGAGAGAGAGAGAGAGAGAGAAAAAAGGGATGAAAAAATGAACTCTCAATAATAAAGGAATCATCGCCAGTTGATCTTCAACCTGTGTGTGTGTGTGTATGTTTTTTTTTTTGTTGTGTCTCTTCCTGCTTGTTAGCATCACGCCAACCTGCCAACCGCAATACTCGTATACAGCGGCACAAACTTTCATCCAAAACCCCAGCTGGGCTCGTTCGCCAAATCCTCAAGAAGGGCCAAGGGCGTGGAAGATCCTTTTGATGAAGAAGAAGAAGAAGAAGAAGAAGAAAGCAAGCTGATTGGAGATTGGAGAAGGGGGCGATACTACCGGAAAGAAGTGAAGCGGTTCCTTCATTGGGTCAGTTTCCGGTCGTTACGGTCGGTTTGTGTGATGAAAGAAGCAAAACGATTCGCCAAAAATATTCCAGACACAATCTTTCGTTCCGCCTCACACACACACACACGCTCTCTCTTTCTCTCTCCCTCCCTAGCCGTGCTACAATGGCTAAAGTTCCGATCGAAACCAAAGGAAGAAGGTGAAGGTAGAAAAAAAAAGCACGAAATTATGGTTATAATATTGAACACACGCGCGCACACGTGGCCCGAACAGTTTGCCGAGGGGTTTGCCGAGGAGAAAATCAATGAATATGAATAAAATTGTTCACTCGCACCGGTCCGGTCCATCAGGTCCGGGGGCAGGAGATCGAGAGCGGGTGGATCGGGCCCCGATCGGGGTTGGATCGGAGAATCATCCCCAAAGCACGCTGCAAACGCCGGAAATGAGCTCGAACGAACGATTGGAAGGGGGGAGGCCTAGAGAGAGAGAGAAACAATTTTCTTGGACGTGCTCGTTTGAGCGTGAAATAGTGGAGGCTGTACGTGTGCGTGTGTGGCTCTGTGTGTGTGTGTATAATGGGGATGGAGGGAGTTGAAAAATTGGTTCGAGTCCGGGGCTCGAACAAACCGGACAAACACGAAGCGCCAGCCACTATCGCCAACCGGAAAAGCCGTCCGTTCGGAACAGACTTGTGCCACAACGGCACTGTAGGGGGGTGGGGTGGGCTGTTCAGCGGAAAAGCCATTTGCATTTCTGTGTGTGTGTGTGTGAGTGTCTGTTTTTTTTTTGTATATCCCCTTCCGGTAAAGCACAGGTAGAGTGGACCAAAGCGAAAGGCCCACCCGTTTGTCTATTCTTTGTCCCATCGTTTATGCCAATGCCAATGTTATCTCTCGGCCCTGATCCGCTCCTAAGGAAGTACAGCCAGCTATTGGAAGCTGTCCGGGTGTGGGTGTGTTTGTCTGTGGCCTAGCGCAAGGACATCGGCATTGACCGTACGGGGTCTGGGAAAGATTTTCAACTTTATTGGTTAATAAACCAAGATTGAATACATCAACTAGAAGAATCCTTCGACCGCCCACCCACCTTCCGGCACCCGTCCGATTGTGTACACGGCGGCAGGAAGAAAAACCAATCACTAAGCAGAAAAACCCACCCATCCCCAAACCCGCTATCTCAACCGCAACAATCCCTCCCACTCGGCTCTTCCCTATTCCCAACCCACCCCACAATCTAGGGGGCTGGGGCAATTTGTGAGCGGTTATTTTTGAGCTTTTTTCCCACCCATCCACCCACCCACTCTCCGATTGCGGACCGAGCCGTGAGCCCTATCGGTGTAGTTTATGGATTTTTCCCGCTTTCCCGGGCTCACCACGACGTGCTACGTGGAAAATTGTGCGGGTTCCACAATCCGTAAAACGTTATTACCCCTTGCGCGTTTTCTTGCGCGTTTTGCTGCAGTTGTCCCTTCTCGTTTGCTTCTTAAAAATGGACGGAGTTGGGCGTTTTTTTTGTCTTGTTTCCTTTTTTAAAAAAGGACAAACGCACACTCACGCGTTTGAAGGATTTTTCTTTTTGGAGGGCTAAATTACTTCTCCACACTACTATAGATTTACAAGCGCCCATGGCAGACGGAACACCAGCTCGTCCCATCCTGAGCGACCCTTTTTCGAGCGACCTCCCTCAAGACTCATCCTCTCTCTCTCTCACACGTGTGCGGCTTAATTTTGGGGGTTTTACCCCTCCCCATTGGTGATATCTTTTATGGATTAACCATGCTGGCCATAACTCATCTCGCATCAGCCTTTACGAAAGGTACGGTTATTAAAACCAAAAATTGATCAATCTCAAGATGGGCTGCGTGCAGTTCAATACAGATCATCTCAAGGATCGTCTCTCTTTTTCTCTTTGTGTGTGTGTTTGTGTGTGTGTGTGTATTACATTCAAAACACACTCGTGCTATCATAATTCGTGAAAAACCGGTTGAAAAAGAAACACGACAAAACCTTGTCCCCACAGACAAAAGGTACGCCATAACTCTTCGTCACCGTCGCTCCCTGAAGATTATTGTACTCGCTTACTGAAAAAGGACTTCAGCACACACACACACACACACAGTGACATAACAGGGACGTACATTGCACAGGGATAATCCACTTCAAATGGGATCGATCGGTGATTGGTGACAAGCGTTCCTGCAGTGCACTAAATAAGGCGCTCGGCACTGCAAGAACAAGCTTAAAACCCCCTAACGCCCAGCACACAATGGGGGAGGAGGGTGTGATGGGTGAGTGGAGGTTCTTTACAGGACGGAATGCAAAAAAAAGAAGAAGGACAACGGACAGCAACAAAAGTAGAAAAAAAGCCCCACTCTGAATAATGCCACAAGGCAAGGAAAGGTTAGTGCTGCTGTTGCTGCTGTTGGGACCATATTTTTGCTTTTAACCGTTTTAAACTCTTAATCCAAATTTATGGCTGACCTAAATCTGGGCAACGAGCCACTGCATAACTTTGGGTGTTGCCCATTTTTTTTCTTTTTTTTTCGGTGGCATGTTTGCCTTGCGCCGCTGCCCTTCCGACCGAAACTCGATCGATTTGGCATGATAAAAAAAACAAACAAAAGAATGGATGGTCAACGGGTGTGTACACTTCACTGTATTATCCATTGAAATCCACTCGAGTAGTCTGGTCACACACACAGATAGAGCAAAACATAAAAGCATTAAATAAAATAAAAGCGCCATGAGTGACGGGGACTTTAAGGTGCTGCAGTTTCTATCGTTCCATCGCACGATATATTCGTGTTGTGTTTTATTCACTTCGCTCTGTCTTAGTGAGAACAAAAGCCAAACGCAATCATTCAGCACCTAAATGATGCTGTTATTGTATTGTTTTTTTTCGTTCTTTTTTTTTGTTTTATTATGTTGTACACTCTTTTTGTCGTTTACGGTTTCGTCTGATCGCGAAGTCGAAAAGGAACGTTTGTGTTCACCACCATCTGTCACAATGTGTCGATCATGTGTCAATTTTGCTTTTTTGCAATGCTTTACGTCGGATTGTATTAAAACCATCCTCGAGCTTCTTGTTTTTTTGCCATAACTTTAGGTTCGTGTAGCATGTTAGATAAATTGATTGTATTTCAATAAGCTTTTATTACGAGTAACATAATGAACATCATATGGCGTTATGGAGCGGCCCGGTGGAGTATTTGGCAACGGCGCTAGTTCCTAACACGACCGGACCGGGTTCAAATCCCATTCGGACCGTTCCCCCGTAGTGAGCACTGACTATGCAACTACGTGGTATCTAATAGTCTAGTAAGCCATTTGATGGCCGGCATGACCGAGTAGGTCGTTAAAGCCAGAGAGAGAGAGAGANCTTCTAGCAACGGGCAGACTTTTCTACACCATTCCCATGAAATGATGGATCGACAGTTCGGTGTAAACTATAATTTAATCCATTATTTGCTACCTCTGAATGAGCATACTTTCCAACGTTACACGGTTCAGCAACCACAATGAGCAGTGTAAGTTGTTTCCTGCTATGTTTTTAATTCTATACAAGCAAAAATTCTCCACACATCAGCAAAAGTGTTGCCCCCACCCGGATAATTGTTGCACCAGCTTGCCACAATACAATGCTTGCACCTGCCGGCGTTTGATAAATGGTTTTGCACCTCAATAAACTCTATATCTAAATCACTTTCGTTGTACGTCCATCAGTGCCGTCAGCCATTAGTATGAAGCGCCGTCAGCTAAACCCGGGCACGAACCTGGGCACAAAATAAACTCGCCCCTGAGGCGCAACAGCAAACAATACAGCAAACTCGATACATTTTAATAACTCACCGGGTACCACACACACACGCCCATAAAATGTTGCAAAACGCGTATGGATCAACTAGCTGGAACTAGCAAAAAGTTGGCTACTGTTTCACTTATCAAATCACTGCTACCGAACCGATCCCAATCAGGTGTTTTTGATAACCCCGGCTGCAACCGGCACGGGAGATTGAACTGAACTGTTCATTAGCGAACCATCCCATACCGGCACTCATGTCCCTCGCCGGGATAGTGGTCTGCCCGGTTTTATTGCTGACGCTGACGTATCCGGTATCAATCAACCGCGTAACAATCCATAAACGATCATCAAACATGGCTGGCTGTTTGCTGGCTGCTTGTAACAGGGGTCAATCGAATGGAAAATATTAGCCATACTAAACAGTTTACACTTCCCTGCACAATCACTGGAATTATCGATCGGTGTACCGGTGGGGGAAAAAGGTGTTTCGAGTAGAATGGTGTAGGTATGGTTGCTTCGAACGTACCGATATTGCATCGGGGAGCCATTCGGTGGATTGAATCCATTTCCAACATACGCAAACGAGCAGTTCGATGTTTCCGCCCGGAATCGAACTTTCCCACTTAAGGTCCTGTTTCATTTGATACGATGCAACCTCCCGAACCTAAAAAAAACCAGCCCCTTATATCGATCTGCATCAGCTTCAAAACCTACGAAATTAAATCAAATTATACCTGCTTGCAAATGTCCATTACGCACCACGGAGGAAAGCAATACGACGGGGAATGGCTTGGCACTCGCTGGCGCACAAAAGCTGCCCGAAACTCGAAACCCCATACGTGTGTGTGTGTGTGTGTGTGTGTGTGCCCACCACTGTCTATCGATGCTTGCCCCGTATGTGCCATAAATCGGCATATGGCTTGCAATCATGATTTGAAATGAGAGTATCTGAATGCCGAATGTGGCCGCAGAAGGCGCAAAGAAGGAATTGGAGAAATTGGAAAGGAAAACCCTCCACCCCTAGACACAGGTATGCACATGGGAGGGAAGAAGGGAGAGGGAGAGAGAGAGAGGGGAGGTTTGTTCATTGCTGTCGCTGTGCATTCATTGCAAGCCAGCTGCATCGAGGTCAAAGTATGGCTGATTGCGATCGAAAAAACCAAACCCAGGGATCCTCTATTAGAGTGCCAGGGAACGTATGTGAATGAGAAGAAAAAAACGCGCGCACACACACACACAGTGAATGGGGTGAAAGTGGGGGAGGGGGGGGTGGAGGAAATATTAAAAAAGCGTAACAAAAAAACCCTCCCATCACGTTCAACCATCATATCCAGCCGGGTACGGGTTCAATCTAAAAACGCTAGGCCAGGTGTGCCCAGCCGGTGTGCCGGAGCGATTCGCAAATGAAAACTCGTCAACAACAAAAGGCACTGTGGGGATGGTGAACACACAAACACAAAAATCGCATCCAATCGCTTCTTCTCTTTCCAACTTCCACCGTAATTGCCGGTGGTCGTCCCGGAGAAAGGAGAGATACGCACATGCACATCCCAAATGCTGCTGCACTCTCGGGCCACAGCACTGTTCCATTTCCCGAGAAAAAAAAATCGGCCAAACCAATTGAGAAAGGAAGGATACACACAAGCGTACTCATTCGATGTGCTGCTGCTGCTTCTGCTGATGCGGTTTCATGTGATGCCCTTACGCGTACAGGCAACGATATTTGCCACTATCAAACTGCACCTGCACACTGCACTCACGGCTGTCGAGTCGAGTTTTATAGCACATCCCCAAAAGAAGCCACCCAGTTCCCGAGTTAAAATCGGGCAAATTTCGAGAAAGTACGCACACTACCGGGTAGAACAGGGATAGATTTGGATAGATTTGCAAAATAAAAATGTCTGTTTTCTCCATCACCCAGAGTGTCCTACCTCTCCATCCCCTTCGTCCACACCGTTCGATTGGTTTTGGTTAATTTGCACCATAAAGAAACGAATGCAGGCGTGGTGCACTCGTTCGTCCGGGGGAGGTGAAAAAAAACACCAAACACGGTACGTGTGCACTGAGTTTCGTTTATTAAACGAGCACACACAGTCACGCACCACGAGTCGAATCGACCACAACCCGAGGCAGTGGATGGGGATGCAAAATTAACAAAAATCAAGTGATCGAGAGTAAAACAGGGTAAGGGGAAAAACACTAAAGATGCATGCAAAATGCATGTGCAGTCAATACTGCAGAGGAGAGTAATAATGTGAAGGCTGGTCCAACCACCAATGTTCTTGTTTTTGTTACATTTAATTTTTTATTGTTCAAATTTGAAATATTCTACAATTAAGCATGTTTTGATGACTATTAATTCAATGTTTATAATTTTTTGTAATTGTTGTCCATATTTTTTATGTTTGGTTTTAATTTAACAACATTATTTACTGTTTTTAATTATTTTTCAAAACTAAATTATAACTTTTAAAATATTACATTAACCATTAACTGCTTTCATTTTTTGATTTAAATTTCCTTTTGCTATTTTTTGGTTAAATTAACTTCATAATTATTATGATGTAAAATCTTACTTATATTTTACCATCGTATTTAGAATCTCTTTATATAACTTAACTTAAATCTTTTTATATACATAAATCTTATTTATCTTTTTATTATAACTTAAAGTTTAATAATAATTCTGCGACATTATAACATTTTATTAGGTCATATTCAACATAGAAACAAAGCAAACACATCATCAGTATAAAGTTATTTTTTAAAAATCACTAATTTATGTTGTTTAGTTTAGCATTTTGTTTTCGACAGATCCCAATTATACGATTTGAAAACTAAAACTCGTATGCTCACCACCTAGCACTTTCGCTCCCCAACATAAATAACGCAAGAAGCGCTTTTGAGCTTTTTATCTGTTGTTGCGCTGTTTTTGTTTTTTTCTTGTTCTCACCATTTACCATACGCGGCTTATTATGATCCGTCGCGCAAAGCTGGTGTGACACACAAACGTGCGTTTATCATTTAATTCCAAACAAACAACATGGTGCTTGAGATCAAATAGCACCAGATAGGCAAGTTTTAAGGCGAACCATAGGAATCGCTGTCTCACCATTGCCCCGAGGCACACAAGCACACAAGCACACACACAAGCATACACATACAAGCACACACACACAAAAACACACACATAACCAAAAAACCAGCCGTCATGCATAATCAGAACTTTTTACAACTTTGCTCCGCGTCGCGCTCGAAGCTTTGGCCCACCGACGAAGCTTGCCTCACAAACACGGAAAAGCCATCAGAAACGTGAAAGGGGGAAACAAGCGTGGAATAATGCTCGCATGTCATGGTGGCGTGGCGCGAGGTGACGCTCGCTGTCTATTGCTTATGCTGATTTGCCGCTGCTGCGCTTATCATCGTCGTACCGAACCCGTATAAACAACATTCGAACAACATGAGCAAAACTGGGAAAAAGCGTCCCGAGCATTCGTCTTACTTCCTTTCTATGACGGTCGGTCGTTGCTTTTCTTTTCTTCTATTTTTATTTTCTTTATTTGCTGCACATGTGTGTACCGGATCGTTCAAATGAACCACGGCCACTGGGCCAAGCGCATGGGGAAAGCAAAAGTTTCACTTCAACAAGATAAAACGACTTTCCAGATTGTCTTACGTCGAATCGTAAGACAGCGCAGCAAGAATAAAAGGAATAATAATAACAGAAGCAAACAAAAAAAAAACACAAAAAGGGTAAGAAAATATAAGAAAATCATATCAGAACGTATGCATGCATGCAAACATAAATTAGAATTTGAATGCTTCCGGTTGAACTTTTGCATCTTGCGCATCAAATACAATAACGAACGAGAAAAATAAATAAATGAAAAAAGAAACACACACACACACACATCCAAGGTAGAGAAAATAAAATGGCAGCAAAAGAGAGCCGGTAAAGTACACGCCAGTTGGCAGCTGGCGGGTTGGCAATATCGTTCCGATCGACAGAATGGAAGAATAAACTTTTTGCTCCTTCCCAAAACCCGGGCACGATACGCAAAATTTGCAAAATAGCGAAACATCATTCATTTGCAATGAGTGCTCCTTCTCACCCCTTTTCAAGAATGTTTCGTGCACTATTTTTTTTTATTGTTTGTTTTTAATTTTAAATTGGTTGAAAAAAGTTAACTATACGTTTGCTTGTGACGAGTGATTATTAAGAGGCCTGATCTAATTTTATATATTTAACCCAAAAGTAAAAAAGAGCTTTTCTGTCCCTTTTTCCTTGCTTTTGATACCAAAAACTTTGGCCCTGTTCTGGAATTTGTGGACTGTTTCTTGGATGCCTTAAATTTTCTTTGGACCCAAAGAATTGCTAGAATGATCTAATCTAATGAAATGTGATCCCAAAAATGCCTTAGACACGTAGATAATCTTCAAATATATTTGCCCATAAATGCTGTTGGCAGTGCACTGTAGCGTTCCTGACGAAGACGTTCAATGTTGATCATTGTTCTGATTTAATTGTTTAGATTTAATAGTCCGACGTTAGAACAAACTATCCGAAATAGACAAAAGCCACCACCACAACGATAACGATAACTCCTCATAGCAATAATAAAGTTATAAAAGTTAATTACTACCCCTTTATCTTTAAATTGCTTCTAACCATTAGCGTACGATTGATCGAAAGAACAAACAATCGAACATGAACAAAAAATTATATGATTAATATTTAAACAACCTGAAGTAAAAAATAAAAATCCGTTTCATTCTTAAAAATGAATTGTCTGAGAAATTAAATCACAAAGTTCACCATAAAAAGCAACTCTCAATCCACCTTTAACGTCCAATCCAGCTGTAACGCAACACAAATGCTACGGAACGTTACACTCCACCAGCAGAACTACACCGTGAAGCATCACTCAGCAGTGAAATCAAAAATATCGAAAAACTCAATCAAAAGTAAGCGCACCGATGAATGGACAAAATATCGATCATCCAATTCCTGCCACCCCGATATCTTCGGGAAAACTCTGTAGCCAACCAAACCGAAAGCATTTGCACCTCGCTAAACAAAAGAACCCGAAACCCAAAACGAAAACACCTACACGCACCACTGATAGGAACAACTTCGTCGACCGGATTTCTGGCTTTTTGTTTCACTAAATATCAATCACAAGTGCAGTGGAGCACAAAATTCTATCCAACCACCCTTGTCCCCACTATCCCTTCCACACACACACACAGACACAGACACAAAACCTGTACCGTGATTGGCAGGAAAAACTCGGCACTCCGAAACTCGCTGCCTTGCCAGCGTGCGGGGCATAAGAAATGAAATCATTCTCAACTGGCTCAAGGCACAGTAGCTGTACCTGTACTGGCACCTTCCGCCAACCTTCTTCGCAGAAACCCTCCCAACCCACCAGGCAATCGCAGCCAACCCTCGAGAACATAACACAACGCCGTGTTGCAGTACGAAATAGGAAAACTTTCTTCGGGAAGAATTTTAATGCGAAACTAATTTAAATTAAAAACTTTTACCTTTTTGCTTTTTAACCGAACGGGAGGAGGCAGCAAACGTGACCTGCCACAATCACACCCCTGAAATGCTGGTGCTCGGGGCACACACCTACACACGTCCGAGCACGCCGCCGTTTTTGGAAGAGCCGTCGAAGAAGCCGTGGTTTGGAAATTGGACCAAATCACAACATTTTCCAACCTGGGAAACTGCACTTTCATCGTTGCCGAATGTTGCCAGATGCCATTGGAAATGTGTTGGTGCGAATGTGTTTAGGCGAAACAGACGGATTTTCCGCGTCAAAGGAAAAGTTTCGCACCGGGTGACCGGACGAGCAAACGGTAAAATTGACCGTACAAAAACGGGTGAGGTGATGAAAAGAAAAGCTTTTGTTCTCCGGTGAGAAAAAGCACGTAAATGAAAATGAATGGCAGATTTCGGCCATTTTTATATATTTTTTTGTTCATGTCAAGCATCTCATTCACCGTTTGTGGCAGTAAATGAAATGACGGAAAACTCAACACTCTCCTACATTATGTTATGGTGGCCTTTTTTGTTCCCACTGGATGGCCTAAAGCCTTGATGGGTGTCGGGAGAAAATATGATAACATTTAAAATCGTATTTAAATCAATGTTTCGAAATTTTTCCCAAAAATTGATTTTTACCACACTACACGCTCCGCTGTGGCCGTGTTCGATTGACCACCAATAAGGAAGGACCATACGCAGCAACGTATATTTTCCAGCGAGAGAAAAAAAAAGAAACAGACCATACTCATGAAAAGCTCATGAAATATTCATCAAAGTGTTGTGCCTTCGGGAGTTCGGTGGGTGTAGTTTTTTCCCTTTTTTAATATTTTTTGTCCCTTCATTCATCCATCCCGCTCTACTGTCACAACAAATGCGCCACATACATAGGTACGTAGCCAATTTCATTTCATTGGCCACCGTTGCGTTCGATAATCGTGCTGCCCGTCGTCCCTTTTGGTCACTTTTAGGCAGGCAGCACTCATCTTCACGAAGCGGCACTTTTCCATTTTTAATTCCATCAATGAGCGAACCGCGCACTGTCTGGTCAGGCGAACAAGGGAACCAACCTCCCCCTTTTTCCCGTACGACCCTCTTCTTTTGGACGACCACAGCAACGGGTTGTCTTTTTCCGCATTATTTCTTGCCCTTTATCCCGGGCAAACCATCAATCGGTGTTTTTTTTTCCCTTTTTTGTCTCTGTTCTGTGAAAAGGTTTTCATTTTCAATATAAATATATTGGTGCGAGCGTTACCAATAATTTTCCAAACCACGCTTGCCATAAATTACGACACTGGGGGGTTTTGACGCGATCGCGACCAAGCC
Source organism: Anopheles rivulorum (assembly GCA_018908115.1). NCBI lineage: Eukaryota > Metazoa > Arthropoda > Insecta > Diptera > Culicidae > Anopheles > Anopheles rivulorum. The sequence continues at coordinate 15,143,445 of STHB01000004.1, forward strand.
CAAGCCCGACTGAGGGACCATTTTTTTTTTTTTCTTTTCATGTTTTTTTTTCCCATGTGCAACTCCCAAATTCAGGGCGAAATGAGCGTAAACATCCTTTTTGCCTTCATTTTTCATAATGTTATTATTTTACGGTCACCTGGACAAATTAGTTTCGAATTCGAAAAGAGGCGGTGACATGGAATCATTTTTGCCAGGGTTTTGTGTGTACTATATACACTTTTTGTCCCTCTCTCTCACACACACACACACACTCTCTCGCCTTCACAAACACACACGCACGCACATTGGTGCCAATCAGTTGGAAAATGGTTCCGCCTGTGAACTCAAAGGTAAAAATGAAACTGTACCGTAAATTAAAAACACAGAAGCTGCTGCAACCAAATTAAAAAAAAACGAAAAAAATCATACCTACACACACACACACACACACACACACAAAGAAAAATACGTTGCTCGGTGGCAAAAATTAAAGCATTTTTTTTTGGTTCTCTTTGCTGCAGTTATTATTAATTTATATCGGTATGATTGATTAATCGCACACCTCGATTACGTGCGATGCTATTAAGCGGAATTTCGATTCAGCGATTTTTATCTGTCTTTCGCTCTTTCTCCCTCTCTCTCTCTCTCTCTCTCTCTCTCTCTCTCTTTTTAGTGTGAAATGAAGCACAAAGCAGCGCGAAACTGGTTAATAATTCCCGGTAGGCATATAGATTTTAACTAAATTTCAATTAAATGTTTGCATGTTCAAAACTTTTGGTTGAATTTTGCTCGTTTATTTCACTTTTTAATACATACATTATTTAAGTATGCATTCCCTGAAAATTTTTAAACAGTTTTCAGATTATTGCTGAATGTATTTTTGACTAGTCTATTTTTAATTAATAAACACATTACTCGGAACTCGTAAATTGATTTGAAATTGATAAAAAACTCATTTCAATGGAATACAAAACGAATTTGTTTCGATTGGAAATAAGTTAATCTTCATATCAACAAATAGATGTAGATGCAGACTTTCTGTCGCACAAATTAGCTATTTTAATATCCGTATATTACCAAACTAGCGGATATTTCTTCACTAGTTTTAGTATCTCTAAAACATTCGCTCTTCGATCATAATAAAATTCACTTCGAAAAGCAACACTCTAGCTTTAGAAAGTAATCTCTTCCTCATTTAAACAATTTCCCAGAACTACATAAAACAAATTCAGCAACAGCAACTCTAGCCAAACTTCCTTCGTCGCGTACACTCTTGCACGTGCGTTTGAAGTGTTTTCCCCACGGGACGGACCGAACCCCATTTTGATGACTCGATTTCTTGCACACTCATGTTGATTTGTTTAGAGACGAGTTAAATAGATTTGCGACACATCGTCTTCCTGGGTGGTTTCATACGTGCTTTTACAGCGAAACAACCAGAACAACCCACCCACGGTGCCCCAGTGAGCGAAAGAGAGATCCAAATTGTACGAGTATCAAACAAATCGCACCCACATACACAGTCATTCATCCACGAAATGTCCTTTATTGTCGTAGTTCTTCCTGTTTTTTTTTTTACTTCTGTATCCAGCGACTCCACTTTACATGCCATTATTTCTTTGCGGGCCAAAAACCCCTTTTCCGACATGTAATAGGATGACTATGATTATTTGCACAATGGAAATTGGCCAGCCCGAGCCAGCCAAAAAAGGGGAGCGCCCAAAAGGAATGATTTGGTGCTTCTTTGCGGGGTTCCTTTTTTGGGACCGGTTCGAAAATTCGGGCATTCCGGGTCCCAGTGGAAAGAAAAACGCACAGAAATTACTTCCAACCAGTTCCAACGGATCCACCCGGCGATGCTAGTGTATTATATTGCCTTGTCCTTCTCTTCACCCCATTCTCCCACCACCGTCACTCGCCGTACTTGATCCATCAATCCTTACGGGACGAGGAAACCCGAAATTGAATGAAAAACTTTGAAGATAAATACACTAGATCAAGTGTGAGCGTCTGTCCCTTAATGTTTCAGCGATTTTACGCCCGGCTGCGTATTTGGGTTTTCGGGCAGCGGAAACGCATCGGTCAGTGCAAAACGAAACAAAAAAAAATAACAGCACGCCCGATTCGGGGGCTTCGGCGATCGAGGGTGGCTCGATTCGTGACACGCTTGACCGCAAACAGTATTATCCTTCTATTATGTGAGTTGAGTTGATGAGTTTTAATATTGCTATAGTTTGCTTCTTTTTCTGTTCATTCTCTTTCTCGTTCTCTCTCTCTCTCCCTTCTTTTTTATGGTCACCGGTGAATCATTCGCCAGTTTTACAACAACCGGGCATCGCTTTTCGACCCTTAACCAACCGTTCACGCATCATTAAAAGGCTTTCGCTGTGATGCTGCCCATTCGTGAAGCCATAAGCCTTCCGTAAGTACTATCGGACGGTACGGCCCAAAAACAGCATTGGACATTGCATTGGAAACATTTATTGGTAAGCTGGAAGTAGTAGAAATAATTATACCTTTAATGTTAGCTTTTAATTGCTTTGGAATCACAAACGGAATAAATTAAGTTAAGTAAGCAATTAAAACAATATTCCACGCTTCTTTTTTTTTGTGTGTGAAAAGGGTTCTTTGAATTCCCATTAGGAAAAAATAGCTTTCATTGGAAATAGTACAAGTTCATCACTATAACCTTCCCTATAACAGTGGCATATCAGAAAATGAACCCTCCGTCACAGGCAGACACAGGTCTTATCGCAATCCACTTGTCACCGGAAAAACACCAACAAAAAAACCACATACCTTCTACACCTTGCGCTGTAAGCTGACGCTATGTGCCACGTGCAGAAACGAGAAGGAAAAGTTAATTTCACTAAAAACATGTCTCGAACCGCCACCGCCATTTGCTATTTATTTCAATTTACTTTTGTAGAGCACAGAAGGTAAAAACGAACAGCACAGGGTGCAGTTTAGACAAACCCAACCTACGCCAAGCTAAACCATTCTAACCATTCCAGCACGCTGTGCTTGCGTTTCGTTGCTTCACCAAACAATGATTCTCCACAGATAGTTGAAACAAAAGCGAAACCTTCGAACGAGCGTGGACGCTTGCCACGCTTGCCTGATCCCTGGAGAAGCTTATAATAAACAATTCACTTCATGTCCGAATATTTGTTTGCTGTTTTTTCTTATGGAAAAGTACCGCGATAAAGCCGCTCGGTATGTACCTAGCGCTGAAGGTCCTGAAAATAGAAAAACCACACTTTGGTGCTTTACTTTTCGCAACTTATTTTTAGCGTACTGGTTAAATATTTTCACTAGCCCTAACATCAACGTCCAGCCGTTTATTTCTTTAATAAAAATGTAAAGAAATTCTTTCTCAATCTCTCTGTCTCTCTCTCTCTCTCTCTGTGCAGTTGGTATGAAGATACGATTTAATAAAAGCATTTCACGGAAATTGTCATGCAAGAAAAGCAATTTCGCCTAACGTTTTTTTTGTTTCTATTTTTTTGCAAAATACCTTGAGTGTTGCTACAAGAAGACATTAAAAGGTTAAATGCACGGCCAACATATGCCGCCCGACACTGATACTTTAAACAATCAACATTCCTTTTGCGACTGGCGACCAGCTGGCGTTTGCCAATATGCACAAAAAAAAATCCCGAATGCTCCTTCACACTGCCGGCAGTTTTGTTTATTGACTTACGGAAAAATAGTCCGTATTTGCCTGGTTTTCTGGTTTTGAAACCTGGCGTGCAGCAGCAGCAGCCGGAGAGGTTAAAAAAGACCTTTGTTTCGAAGTGTCTACCCACACCGGTGAGAAAGTTTGCTCTCCCTTTCTCACCCTTTCTCTCTCTCTCTCTCTCTCTCTCTCTCTCTCTGGCTCTCTCTCACTCTGTGTTTTCCTTTAAAGGGAATGGAAATTCGCTAGAACACTCCGCCGTACCGAGCAGACGGTAAACAAACCGTTGGACCGTGTTGTGCTGTGTGCAAAGGCAAACAGTGAAGAAAAACCATTTCCCAAGACCACAACCACCATCGAAACAATCGTAACCGACAGTTTTTACTCCCCCCCTACCCAAACAAAACAAAAAAACCCGGTCGGCCACGGCAATGATTCCGATGGATTTAATGGGAGCAAAAACACACACTCGCTCGGTCGCTCGCTCACAAACACGGTGGGCAAAAATGGAAAATGTTTCCCTACAGCATCATCATCATCGTCGTGGCCACCGCCGCCACCGTGGCCAAATGTTTGCCACCGTGAATGGGGGAGGGGGATGGGTGGTCGAGGGGCCAGAAGGGAGTTCGGAGGGGGGGGGGCGTGTTAGAGGGAAACATCAACAGCAAAACCTTACGCCACACGACCGCGCGACATGACCGTTTCCAGCAAACCGTTCGGTTCGGTTCTCATTTTTGTATTTCAATTAAATTCACTTTTAATCTGCATAACAAAAACACTCGTTCCTTGTTTCCGCAAAGGGAGGGGGGAAGGGGGGGTTTGGGAAATGGGCCCACAACCACAACGAAAAAAACGCACCACAGCTACGACACAAAACCTCCCAAGAAGCTGCACAGCATGCCCTGTGTGTGTGTGTGTGTGTGTGTGTGTGCTTTTCCCTCCATTTTTTCGCCCATTCAGGCGCCAGTTACCCCATCGTCTTTGGTTCGGCAAAACTCGGCGAAAGGAAAGCACCAATTTACGCTCCCTCCTACCCCCCCGCCCCCCCTCACCATCCTCTCCTTCCCTTTCCCGGGTTGGTGGAAAAGTGGAAAAGTGGGAGGATTAATTTCGGAAAATATTCTGGGGTTGCTGTAGAACAACCATTGCAGATAAATAAGGTAACGATGACGGTGATGGTGATGGTTTGTTGCGAATGAAGGTAATGATCAGGCCATGCCGGGAGGACGGCAATGAACGCGAACGAGATTATGAAGCGTTTTTCAAACAACTTTAGAAAACAACCCCTCCCCTTAACCGGGTGTGCAGATCTTGAACTGTAGTGATAAGGTGTTTGTGTGTCTGTGTGTATGGGAGGGAATTGAATTCTACTTCACATGAACTAAGTTCTGTAGGGTCAAGTACAGAGACACTTTTAAATGGCATTTAAACGATCATATAAACGAGAGACAAGCGGTATAGCGTTGTGATTATAAGTACATTTTAGCATTCTTTACATACTTAACTGATGTTTCCGATCAGAACTCTTACCTATAATAGAAAAAAGATAGAATATTAATTATTATCAGTTTTTTTACAAGCTTTTAAATGTTTGTTTTATGTTAAAAGGATTTAAAAAATAATCAATTGATTAAGGAGAAGAAAAATACTTAAACCGAAAAGATTAATAAAAATATCGCTGCACAGTGTTACGCCAGTTCAGGGTAACCTTAATAAAAGCCAAAGACAGGATCAATGATTCCGAATAGTTCAGTTAATTATTGGTCATTCCGGTCTGGACATTAAATTATGCGATTTACCCACAAATATGTTATTGATCCTATCTGATCGACTTGGTAAGATATTTCAATCTTAGGTATCTGAGGGTCTGCCCAAGAGGACTACCAACAGGACTTGCATCTTCCTTTGCCAAAGTCCTTCATTTTCTGCTACTTCTTTACCATTTAGCAGGAAGCTAAAACCGCCAGATCTACAAACTAGGACGAGATCTCTAGTCACTTTGAGGTAACATGTATCACATAATTACCATAAATACCAGGGATTCACAACAAGCCTCATGTAGAATGATAACTCCTTGAAGAATTCATCTATTTAATACTATTGCTTGACCACAATATGAATTGCTCACTAGCGGATAAAGTCATCTAATCATGTCTACAAACAGCCAAAAAGCTGCAATAAACGATGAATAAATGCATATATATTGGTCTGCAAATTCGATTTAATTTGCTAAATTTTCAAGTCATTCGTACAACATTCGCCATTTAAATAAAATCTATCAAAAATAAGGAAAAATTTTGCTATTACAATATATTTAGATATTACATCCTACTCTCTCTTAACATGTTATCGATATAAATAAAATATAATCAAAATATAAACATTCCGCCCCATCTTAAGCTAGCAGCACACCAATAAATGTTACAAACAATTGTATTCTTCAAACTTGTACACATTCCTTGTACATTAAGCTTAACACGCACACACACACACGTACGAATCCCATTACCAAAAACCCAATACAAATACCAGAACGATAGCAGTAACAAACATATATGGATGCAAAACTTCGAAACTCCGAGTGGAAAACTTTTGCTAATGTAAATTGCCTTTCATAGAGCATTATCCTTCTTAACTTGCTTGCTTAACGCAACTAGTGTACGATTGGTTCAGCGATCCTCCCGGTCGCCTCTCGGTCGCTGAAAGCAGTCATATCTGGCAATGATAAAGGAAATTGTGCACCATACATTACGGGCTGCTAGCCGTTAAAGGTAAAAGCTGCCTTTTACACGGAAGATAAGACATTTCACACACACACACATACCCACACAAACCTGGTAACCGCCTTCACCACCATGCTGGCACCTTCGTCAGCCTGGGTAGATAATCCTTTCCCTCCAGAACCGACCAAAACCCCCGACCCGACCGAAAGTGTTCTTCCCCTCCATTTTCCGTACCGAACCACCCGGGCGCGGGCGACAAGTTGTGGCAGTTGAACCACCTCGTTCCCATCTTCCCATTCCCACCCAGCAAAGCGTTCCATTAACCGACAGCTTTCAACAAATTCGATCCCGCTCAATTGCTCCCGATGCCTTCCGGCCGTAAACTGGTTGATCGAGTAAAAAAAGGGATGAAAAGTGAAAGTAGATGCTGTCCCGCGTCATCACCGCATCAGACCACCACAACCACCATTGGGATCGATCGGGATCGTGTGACACACATACACACACACGCACGCACATCGGAACGACATCGGGTTTTCAAAGCAGGCCCGGTACCGCGCTGGCGGAAGTTTTCGGCAAACTTTTGCGGTAATCCATATTAATAGCTAAGGGGATTACTATATTATTAAGTTTATCCGTTCGATATTTTGCATCAGCATGTTTTGTTTGACTTGCACGGTATGGTTTTTGGAAGGAGGGGGGAGGGGGGCTGGCAAAAGTTTTGTCCCAGCCCCTTGTTGTGTGTGTTTTTGTTGGTCGCCCATTGCACACCCACACCTACCCACCCGCCTTTTGTGTCATACCTTTCGTAATTGGTTGCCAAACCGCCCTTAACCGTCGTCCTCGACACTCCGGAAGATATTATGCCTTTTTGCTGTAAAGTGTGGCTGAGTGAGAGAGAGAAAGAGAGTGAAATAATTTTCGTCGTAAGACTTTTCAAAACATGCTGTTGAGCATGTTTTTGCGTCGGGATGGTGATGAGTTGTGGGTCGAAGGATGGGTGGTTTTTTTTTTGCTTTCACCCCACATCATTTTGATCAAGTCAATGTGGATCGCGCGAGAAAAAAAAAATTCTTATCGAATCATCCTGAGCATTCCCCCAACGAATGTGGGAAGAAAGCGATGCAAATTGCTTCGCGTAATACGACAGCCAACACACACACACGACAAAAAAGACACACGAACGAAACGAACTTTCGGCGCTCTAATGCACTGGTGCAAAGATTTCCGCACCAGATGGGGAAGTTTGCTTGACGACACATCAGTAACACCGCGAACAAAAAAAAAAACGTGTCCTCCCAACAACAACAACAAAAAGAAGAAGAAAGAAAGAAAACCCACCCCAACACTGTGTGACAGCGTGTGGGAAGAAACAGAAGGAACATCGATACGAAACATCCTGCAGCATACGGAGATAATGTTTGCCTCCCCCCGGTACCAAGTCCACCCACCACCACCCGCTCGAGATGGTGAAAACTTTTCGCTCCAAATCAATCCCAACAGCTCCACAAGCCTCCCCCACCCCCAAGGGTGCTTAAAAATCTGTGTGAATCTGTTTGTTCCTCTTTTGTTTCTGGTTCTCGATGCTCCAGAAGCGAAAGCCGCATTTGCTCTAATCTACACGCCTTTCCCGCGTTCGTATTATCATTTATCACCTTGCCACACCGCTCTCTCTGGTAGAATGGCAAGGCAAAAGCAAAAAAAAGCTGCCGCCATTTGCACCAAAGGCTGAAAGCACCGTGCGCAAAGTTTTTCCCGATTTTCCCGCTACTTTCATGCCGCTATTTTCCCGACACATTCGCAGCATATCAGCGAAATCGCCGCGTGTACAGATCACGCGTACACACTTTCCCTGCCGCTTAAAGATGTATTTTAATAAAAGGAAAATCTTCTGCCTCCGCCGAGGGTTCGAAAGCCCTGCTGGGTTTTTTTTTGGGTGGGAATTTCGTTCGTTCGATTGAAGTTCAGCCGATGAGAATATAGTAGCTTCCCGATGCCAAGAGCCGTCCGAAAGTCTCTTCTCTATTCGCTCGCGCTCTTCACATTAGGATACCGTGGGCACACCAAACAAGCACACATACACACACCCATTCGGTGCCAAACCACAGACGGGTTTATCCGGGGACCACACACACACACACACACACACACACACACACACACCCAACCGGGATGTACCGGACCGGGCTTCGAAACTCCCTGGGAGGTGGTGTTTATTGAAATTTATTGAAAATTGAGTTTCCTTTTCGGTTCGGCTTGCCACACGGGTTCTGTACCGCACACATACACAAACGGTTCGTTTCTCCAATGTTTCTCCAAAAAAAAGAGGAAGAAAACAGTACCAGAACAGGTTGCCTGAAGCCTTAAGCTACCCAGTCGACGACCTCCCCCAGGGAGCGTTGGCTCAAACGCGAAACCGTATGCGTATGCGTGAAATACTCCCCCCGGTAGCCCAAAAGCAAAAAAAAAGGGGTCGGGAACAAAACGCAACTCAGACAAAAGGGAAAAACACCAAATACGCATCGTCCTGCCAAAAACGGTGGGCGTTTGGAAAGCAAATTTGGCACACGTACCACCTAACAACAACAGCAAAAACAGAAACAAGGCACCGATCCCCAACGGGATGTATGGAAAATGGATGCAGAGGTTTTTCCTTCTTTTTCCCGCCTTTCTTTTACTCTTACACGTGTGCAGACGGGAATAGGCAACCAAATACCTTGTGTTTTTCCTTCGTGAGACAGGAAACTTCACAAAATTCCTTCGAGTCCTTTGCGCTGCGAGTGTCTTGTCTTCATCATCAAAACCACGATCCACTTTAAGGGTGGCAAACGTCGAAACAAAACCGATTTCCCTGTACAGGGGGTTTGGGGGAAGCACTCGGTACACCGACATCGGCACCGTACGCTGTAAAACCCTTCCTTTTTGGCTGCTCGAATATTCGTTGTAATATCCTGTTTTGCAAGCGATAAGTTTAACAACAACACGGCTGTGCCGGGAACCGTGCCAATCGGGTAGGGAAACGGGAAACGAAAGAAGTTCTGTGATGCTTTTGGGACACACGATGGGAAACTCCCGTGAAAAGGAAGGCCTACTTATATACAAACCGTGACCTTTTGTACGATCACCACCCAGCACCGGTGTGTAATAAAAACGCTTATGCTTAACAAACGACGTGTACCGCTGTAAAATGACCACAACTTTAAACGATTGCCACCAGTTTCGGGGAAATAGACCGTGGAACACTTATATTTGCATCGCACTGTTCCGTACCGTAACCATGGCTCCGATGGCAACCGATGATCCCGATCGGTTGTGGCTAATTTTCAATTAGCCAAATTGTACCGAAAGCAGCCGAAAGCAAGCAGAAGAGAAAATAATTTACTAAATTGATGGCTAACGCGCTAGCTGCTGCTTCTTCTACTACTGCTGCTGTTGCTGCTGCTGGTAAAACTGTGATGCTATGCTACCACCCGTTACATCCAATTTACAAGATTTTCAGCACAGACCACCCGCGTCGTTGAGCGTCAACGTGTTGAGCGTCCCCATGTTTTGTACTACATTTTTTTTGCCATCCAGGGCAGCTTAATCCGTTCGCTTCGGAACGCGGCGGATTATATCTATTAGAAGTTGATTGAAACGAAAATTTTCCGCCTCCAAACACCCCCCCCCCCCCCCCCCCCCCCCCCCCCCCCCCCGCCACCCCACAGACCCGACCGGGGGATCAGACCCGGCTCCCCGGTTTTGTTGTTTCTTTCACGGTGAAGGAAAGCTTTTAAAGTAAGTAGCCCACCACCCGTCACCACCGCGTGCGGCCCACTGTTCCCATCCATTACTCCTTTGTTTGCAAATCGCGGATGCTCACACAAACTTTACTTATTAAACTTCTCGGATTGGTTATCAAAATTATTACTCCCCGAAACTTTGTCTGCACTGTCGGGACCGGCGTCTCGCAGCACAAAAGGGGGACGCCATTGCGCCCGTGACCCTCCCATGACCGAGAGGCGAGTGATGGCCAGAGAGAAGCGGATTGGTGTAGCTGGACCAGAAAACACACACAGACACACACACACACACACACTGCTCTGCTCTCTAAAAACCCCGCCAGCTAAGCTGGATAACTGGCCACCCGTTGCACGGTTGAAGGTTGTGTGCAACTGCTCACAACTAGACTGGGCGGGGTTCCTTAGAACGGGTGGCTGACGGGTGGCGTGGATATGATCTAGACGCACCAGGCTATGCCCCAAGCTGGTATGTTCGGCCAGAGTGCTCGAATGAAGTTTCCATAGACTGCTTGGTGGCCGGACGGACCCGAAAGTTAGCAGCATTTTACTTCAAATTAAATTATTTACGTATTGCCGACCATATTAAACCAACCAAATTGTGAGCCCGTAAATATCTGGCACAGATATGGTAGCCATTTTTCGTTTTCACTGGTGGCGAAATGATAGTTGAAAGTTTGAAGCAATTGTCATATTTTTGTAAAAAGTTATAAAGTTTTATTGTACTTCATCTGTTGATTGAAAAGCTGAGCATTAAATTACTGTCCTAATAGTTAAAATCGTAAAACAATAAACAAAACTATTACGTATGACAAAATAATCACAATTTTTAGCAAATGAAGCACAAGATAAGACAAAAAAATTATAATTACTCTTTTGAAACTATTTTTAAAGCTTCCTAAGGGATGTTAAAATTAATGTATGGTGTCTTGAAGAAGATAACAGCTCAAGAAGGGCTTGCTTTAAATCCTAACCAACAGGATATTTGCATGAATGTTTTCTAAAGGTAATTTGTGATATAAAGTGGCAATGAAGAAGTTTTTATTTTGCATTATTCAATCTTAAATCAATCTCGAACATTTATCCTATCGAAATCAAAAGGTTATCTCATGACACGCTTACAGGCTACGGGCAATCCACCTAGACTCAAAGACCTCCTGAAGTACCACAGCAAAACGGATTCGCTATACTTTTTAACCGTAGCAAATTACTATGAAGCACTCATTGGCGACACGTGTTAAACTACTTCACGGCAAACCGGGGGAAAGAGAAACTATTCCAAGGTGCCTCGTAGCACGCTCGTCCTCGTAGACACAAAAGAACACTCGTCCGACGAGAAGTGCCTCGTCAATGCCGATCGGCAAACAGAAATTAAAAATTTCCACTTCAACCACCAATTGACAGTCAGTGGGCGGGCCGGACTGTATGCTTTGCACACTTCGCTTTTTCGTTGCGAACCGGCCACCGATGCAACCTTTCGCCCGCAGGCAAGACCAAGGCAGACATCCTAAGGGTTGTGCACACGATGTGTCCAATCTTCTCACACTTCTCACCATCTACCTTTTTCCACAGCTCTCCTTGCCATTATCGGAATACGATTCACTTCCCAGAGGCTAAAGCGATAAGCTAACGATATCCTGCGTGTTACAACAAATGCACCACCCAAGTGTGTGTGTGTGTGTGTGTGTGTGTGTGTGTGTGTGTGTGTGTGTGTGTGTATATATATCCCGAAGAAAGCGTCATAAAGGTGGACCGTTAGCTTGTTAGACAAACGCTAAGCGGCAAAAGGGCACTGGGCGGAACGCCATAATTCATACAAATCGAACCCATAAACCATTGGTTGTTGTCGAAGAATTTATCATACGCTTGCCAGGGGCCACCCATCTCCCAACCCAAACCGCCCACTCTCGGCACCCCGACGGCCACGTGCGAAAGAAGCGTTTTGCAAGCGTGGATGAAATTATAATTTATCGATTTTTAAACATCCGAACGGTCTAATGGCCATATGGAATTGATGGTACGTAAACAGGGCATAACACACGGAAAACCCGGGTTGTGCCCGGGGTTTTATGTGTTTCTTCTTTTCCATTCCACGTCCATAGAAAGCTCGCTCGTCACGGGGTGTAAGCCACTCGAAATAAACGAGCTTCATCTATTCCATTCAATTTATGTTTTTTTTTCTTTCCCTACCACCGTTCAGCTCGGTTCCACGCGCCAAAAGGGAGGAAATAATAAAAGGTGCAGATTGTTTTCCCAACTTAACCATAACGTGCACTCGTTGCACACCGGCGAGGGGTTAGCAAGCCGAATGTAAATTATTGGTTAAAGTCAAGAGTTTGGCAGCGTGTGGGCGCCGAGCTTGGTGGTGGTATCCCGGGACAGAAACAGTGCGAAAGCAGCAAATTATGGACGGCAATTACTGCTGTACGTGTTGCTGTTGTTATTGCCGGGCTGTGGAAAAGGTTTTTGTTCGAGCTCAGCTTTCTTCTACCTTTGCAAAACGGACACCGTCGTCCGGGCACGGGACGCAACCGTTCCGTTAGGGCACGGATATTCACACCGACAACCGGTACGCTTTGTCGGTCATGTCGTTGATGGTACCGTTGGGACTGTAGCCTGTACCACGTGCGCCACCGAACTATTTTACTATCCTCTCCATCCCAACCCAACCCGCACCCAAAACCCACAAGCCCACGGTGTGAGCTGCCGCATCGTTAACGAAGGTCCGTAAAGGCACACCAACTCCCTATCACTCATCACTCACCACCGCTCATCATCACCACCATCACCGGCACAGCCGGGCGCCCGGACGACCATCCTGACGACGCCTCAAATGCTCATCCCGTTGCACATTGTGGTGATGCAATTATCATTCTCGTTATGTTACATAATGAATACCAGACGCACACACACACACACACACACATATAGCGAGTTCGTTCCGTGTGGATGCTTAAGATGAAAGATTGGACTCTTAAGACCGGGTACCGGGTCTAGTCTAGCTAACTTGGTGAACTTGGTACTACGAAAGCAACCCGATGTTCGTTGCCTGGTTGCTGGATGCTTGTTTCCGCCTTTCGTATCATTCCCATCCCGAAGCCCCTTTTTCCACCCAAGACGGAACTATCATCCGTCCATGTACGTGTGTGGGTGAGTGTATTTAGCAAAAGCATGTGAAAATTGTTTCAACGTACCTTCATATCTCGCCGCTTCAATCGCAAACCAACTGCAGAGCCAAGCCCTGGACGGAGCTTTTCGAGCTAACAAAACGCAAATGGGATTAAAGCAGCTTTCTAGCAAACAAACATGGACAGCAGCACGATACGTGTATGTACAATGCAATGTTGCAGCACAGTTTAAAGGTTTCACAGTGCGTGCCAGGTGCGAAAAATTGGACAATTTGATTAAACAATTATTTAAAGTACCAGCCATTCACGTGTGCCGGTAATGCATTTGGTTACTTTTTTTTTTGCCTTTCGCATCAATATTGCCAGGAATGCTAATTTGTGTCATGAAAGTATTTGCGCCACTGGTGAATGTTGATGACCAAATTCCATAGCAATTTCACCAAAGATAAAAACTACACAATCCGACGCAACATGCTGTAATGCATGCCACAACCCGCTGGTTTATCATCCGTTCCGACCCTTCGCATCATCGCGAATGTTGCACAATTATGCACAACCACGAAATGTGGATCCATTCATTGATTTGCCGAGCAAACCGATTAGCATTCCCCCGGCGTGAACATTTTTGGTTGCGAAAGGAGCTCGGATTTAGAATTCCCTTTTACGCCCCCCCAAAAACACCACACCGCCTCAAATGCGCTAAACGCTCCGACGCTTTCTGCCTTTCTGCTTTAATGCGATGCGATTTCAGTCATTAACGAATATTTCCGATCGAATATATCGGTACAAACGGCAAGCATCAAACGTTTCAGCCGATCACGCAATCGGATAATCCCGCCAAGAAACATCAGCGACCGGGCGTCTCCATCGATGGCAGCAAAAACATCAGCGACCGGGCGTCTCCATCGGTTCGAGAAGGTGGAAATACAGCAACGACCGCCCCCAAGTCGCCATCGAGGAGTGCCCGAGGGGCAAAACAGAGCAATCGAAGCCACCCAATATCCGGCTACGAGCCGGGTAACCCACACCGATCCACGGTTGTCGCCGCGTACGGGGTAACGCTTCGCACGGCCAAAAGAAATATCGATCGAACGTCACGCGCAAGACGCCCTGCAGTGAAAGGTGCATCGAAAAGGCGATTGCCTAATGAATGTTCCAATCCACTTGACGATGCCGAGGGTGGGCAGCGGGAGATGTTGTTAATGACACAAGACGAAGATGGTGCCGCCTGATGGCGCTGATGATTGTGTTTGCCACTAGCGAACACGTCAAGGTCTAGCTTAAAGCACTGTCGAATAATAATGAATAATTTATGCTCATGCTGACTGCTGTGCCATGCCCTTTTCCAACAGTCCCCCCCCCTCGCCCCCCTGATTGATGCACATCGACGCCAATCCCCGTCAGTCCTGTATGCCGTATGAAAACGAACTCGCTGCTTCGAATCAGCTCGGTGAGTGTTTCGAAGGGAGCATTGCGCCACATTCGCCAAGTGCCACACGTTTGCCAGCTTGCCAGCCACCGAACTGGAGTCGATGATTGAACGCTTCCGTACCGCAACGCTGTCGTTGCCCGGTTGCGGCACAGAAGAAGCACAAACATACTTGAGACTCACTTAACCTACGCCCGGGCGACCCTCCCCCGCACCCCTTTCGGTCACCGATGATAGTGCAATGGTGCTGCAGCTGTCTGCATGCATACAACGGTGCACGGTACGGTTGTACGTGTGCCCTATCGATGGGTGATCGAGGCTACCGTAAGCCACGCGGGAGTAAATAGGGACGATAAATCGAACTTCTAATGTCTGCCAGAGTGGGTTCCCTGCCCACCTACCATCTTCGCACCAATTGACGGGTGCTCGGTGACGCCGGATAAAAGATTCATCGTTAGATGTGTTGCCAGTCGTGCCGCCGTGCTGCTCTTATCGGACGGGAATGGCACGGTCTTTTACGCCATCGTCTTTTCAAAACCGAACCGCACACTTAACCCATCCCCGGGGGAGAGTGGGGGGAGGGAGGGTCAGGGAGACACACATTAAATCTACATTTCTTACCCGTGGTGCCTTTATCTAGCGACGTCTTATTCGGAACCGCAGGCTAAGATGAAGCGCTCTCACCTTAGTGCGGCACCGAACAGAAGAAACCCGGTGCGCACCCTATGAATAGGCCGGTAAGAGTAAAGCACCTTATACACGTATGCATGTGAACCGCGGTTAGCCTACCAAGAGGGTTCCGGAGCTGCCGGTATGACAGGATTTGCGCCAGGATCGATTTGTAATCAGCGGCAAATGAACCGGAAGCCGTTGCTGGTGGCGATGGTTGACGTGGCAGCAGCTAGCAAGGTGCTGGAAAGGAACGTATGCCACTGCTTCACGCAGCATATGTGCAGAAAGAGTCTAGGAAATTCCACCTGCCAACCACGTGTCCCGAACGCATCCCGAATACACACACACAAAAAAACCCATTATGAAATATCATTATGCACATTTTTCAAACTGCCTTCCGGCAGTTGGCAGGTTTTGCAGCACAAGTCGTTCCTTGGAACAGTGTCGTGCTTTTCTGTTCCATATATATTTGCTACAGTCTTCCAAAACTAGTTCCCGCTTACTATGTTCACTTAAACGTGCTACAGTATGCAATGCATCAATGGTGCGCTGATGCATGCATTGTTAATTAGGTCAAATACCGCAAAAAAGCGGGGCACACGCAGCCCTTTTGGTGCATGAATGAACAAAATGCGGGCCGGGTTAGAATTTGTAAAGTATACAATACACAAAGACAGAGAGAGAGAGAGAGAGAGAGAGAGAGAGAGAGAGAGAAAATCCCACTTTCCAGTATTATCCCGGCAGTGCAATGCAAATCGATTCACTGATTGCTTTTCAATTGCATTCAGTGCAACAATTTGTACGGGTCGCTGCGGTACACACACCCGCAAACAGACACACAGTTCGTGGTTCGTGACACCATTTTCACGTATCGAAACGCTTTGAACCTTTGCAACTCGCCCGGTTTCAGCGGCCTGATCGATTGGCAGGCTTACCGTCAAGGTTAGCGCACAGTGCCTGACAACGGTGCGCGCCTGCCACACTGAACCATTTTTCAAACAACTACCTCCCACCACCACCCCCTTCCCACAACTCATCCCCCGGAAAGATACGAAGCATCAATTGAATGCATTAATAATTCATCATAACTTCCGAGTGTGGCACCACAAGCTCCATTATAATCTCAGGCACGTGTCAATGCGGTTGTTGCTCCGATCCACTGCCGTGGAGTGTGGGATCGCCCGCGTAATGGCACGGCAGTATCACTTTTCACGCACCCCCTGTGCTCACATTGACGTGCACAGGGTGGGCTACACAAAAAAAAAGGTACATTCCTTTTTTTTGTTTTGTGTGTTCGAGGTCTTGTCGATACCATTTGCCATTTCACTTCGTCCATCAGAGTGGAGCATGAAAAATACATACCCACCAATTGATTGACAGTTCCAACCGCCACCGATGACAGATCGGTGTCATGTAGTGGCAACAGTCACCCACGCTAGTATACTCTCCACGCCACTGCGAGCATTTGACAGCGCTAGATTTGTGTTACTTACCCAGAGAAGTTACCAATAAAATACCAAAAACAACTTCAATATCATTCAATCTTTTCGGTGGTGAGAAGCGACAGAAAAAATGGGGGACGCCCAAAAACAAAACATTAATTTAGTTTGCACTTTATCGACTCGCCGATCACGCGACAAGTTTACATTATTCAGTGGCCAATAACAAATAAAAAACAGTTTCGAGAGAGAGAGAGTGTGTGAGAGAGAGAGAGAGAGAGAGAGAGAAAGAGAGGTAGAGAGAGGGAGAGAGAGAGAGAGAGGAAAAACTACCCTCCAAAAGAAAAACTTTCAATCATCCGCACAAAGTAAGTTTACGGCACTGGCAAGCTGATCGCAAGTGGCGTGTAAATGGTGAGAAAATGCAACCATGCCGCATGCAGTGTCACGGTGGATAAATTTTCTTCACGGCTCGCACACCAATGTGTGCAACAAAGTTGTCCAGCGTACGTGCACCGGTCGGTTGCGACAATGTTCGCTGCAAACTAAACTGCAGCTAAGTAAGCATCAAAATTTGATTACGTTCGTATGCGTTTTTTTGCTTCCTTTTTTTTTGTTTGATATGTCGAACTATTGCTTGCTATTGCATCCTGGTGCAGACACTGGTGTGTCGTACAGTGTGCTCACATGCTATTTGCCTACGTGACACTGTTCGTAAACACGCAGCCGGCCACCGATCTGGTACGGTTGATCGATGAGAGCCGAAAACGCACAAGCTTTAGCGCACCGCTAAGCTGACGGTGCGCTAAGTTTCATCACCAACTCGGCAACCAACTTTTCGACAATGTTAAGGATTAGATCAGCTGCCGATCAGGTTCTAATGTAGAAAGGGAAAAACAAGTTGACGGTTGGGCGGGAGGTAGAAAATTATGTTCACTAAAGGAAAACACTTCCTTTACTCTTCGTTAAATTCTATTAAACTCACCAGTACTATTTACCCAGTTTGGCACAAAACTATCGACCGACCGGGTCCCTCCGTTTCGTACACATTTGGTCGAATTAAATTACCGTTTTGCTGGCGATACCGTACAACGAACGTGCTCGGCAAGTCTTATCGCAAATCCTTCATCCCGGCGGGTACATGTCACCGGACCGTACACACCGGACCCATCGACCCATGGACGGACCCCCTACCCGTACATGATCACGTGAGCTTTCGCCATGTGCCAATGTGATGCTAAATAATATCATTCACTCCGTACTTATTTATTCATTAGCTTCTGTAGATTTTTCCGCAAATTTTATTATTCATAGGATCTCATGTGGCAAATGCGTTCGTCCGGTTATTTTTTTTTTTTTTTAGCATTCCGTTTGTTCCGGTCGGGGAGCCCCGGAGCGATATCGAGCCGAAGCCAGAGCCTTGCCAGGGCTCGACGGCTTTCTCTAATTCATTTGTTGGATAATTTTTCGGGTGAGGATGGCGAAGGATTTGTGTCTCGCTTTGGCCATTGTTTTGTCGTTTCTTCAAATCTGTCCAGCACGTGGCGTGCGTGCGTGCGTGCGCTGGTGTGCTTCGTCACGGCCACGCCAGCCCGTCTTCATTAATGGTGAATGTTTGAAATCCCGCCGTGATTGAGTTGAAGCGACATCCTCCTGTCAGCCCCATATCCATCCGGCCGGCCTGCCAGTGCCGGGTTTCAGAAGGTTCTGGTGCTGTTTCTGGGCGGTGGTGAGCTCGCCGGAGAGAAGGAAGCAAAACTGTGTATGTATAGATCGTACTTTAAGCTGTCTGCCAATCCGAAGGCGGACACCGGCTTTTGCTAAGCCATCCGAAGCCAGAAGCCGGCCGACGACGGTAGGTTCTCGCAGACAAGCGCACGACGTTACGTTGCCCGGTGAAAGTTCGCTTCCGTTTCGGCACGATGGACTCGAACGGTGGACTCGGGTTTGGGATGCCTGGCTAAGTCTGCATCCGTCGTTGAAATTATGGTGCAGCTCCGAGCCCTGTTTTGGGGGAAAATACCTCGCGCTAAAAGCCCCCTTAATCTCTGGGGAATGTGCGCCTACGGACCGGCACGGTCCAGCAAAAGCTAAAGGCTTTCTCCTGTTGCCTGTTTTTCCTGTTTGCTTCTTTTTCAACCTTTCTCGCAACATACCGCAAAAAAAATGTTTTTTTTTTGTTTTTTGCTGGCTCTTCCGGGACGAGATGAGAAAAGTTCGCCCAACGCTTTAAGCAACAACTAGACCAATCCTTGATGAGGATATTTTTTTCTTCTTCATACTCATGTCGCAAGCTTTTGTTTGTTCTCGTTCGTTTCGTAATTTTCAGCTCAAAAATAAGATTAAATTAGTCTTAACCGATTACGGGCTTTAAGCTTGCAGTGAGAACTAACATTATGAGTCTTTGCTGTGCCATAACCCTTTAAACACAAAGCGCTTTCGGATTTCATTTTAATTTTGGTTCGAAAAATTAAGAGATTTTGAGAAATAAACTCTTCATAAGACTTGAAAGACACATTGAAAAAATGAAAAGACAAAACCCCTAAACGATCTTCAAATGTAAAATATCACTTATTTTACCATTGATTAGTACCATCAAAATAATCCTTTTGAATAAAATGTGGCAATTTTCATAAAACAATTATAAATTTAAAGTTCCAAAACAAAACAGAAGAACAGCATCATCGGATTTAAGCGCAATCATCCCTTTTTATCTCCCATCCCGCTTCGGCCCTATCTCAACTACATCCGATGATCTTTGCGATGCGCTTTATCAACCATAACTCAATAGGGATGTTTCCAAATCAAACAAATACCATTTTAATTAAGCACACCGGCACGAAACCACTTTCGAGTGCGCTACGAAACCGTACGCAACCAAACAACAAGCGAAATCAGATCACCGGATCAGGTTCCTGTTCCAATTTCCCAAACCTCATCCCTCCCACCCCCCTCCCTCACACCATTATCAGAGCTCCAAAATTGCAGCCACGCTCGGTGCAAAACAAAACCTTCGACCCAATATTAACCCACTCGAGCGCTTCGCTTCGCAGCAGCATGTGTGGCACCCACAGCGAACCGTATTTCAAATGTAATTATCAAGATGAAGGCTTTAATTGCACCCGGTGCATGCGAGTGCATCCAAGGCTATGTTCCTCAACAACCCACCGGCCCAAGCTCCCACAAACAGGTAAGGTCAGCATTACAACGCACCTCCCACCGGTATACCCGAGGTCGGAGTTCCGATTGGCTAAATCTCGACCCGATCGGTGCAGCACAATCGAACAAGCATGTTAGTGCTGAATGAAAATCGCAATTTCCTACACTCCCTTCACCACATTACACCCCTTCTCACATCCCTTTCTCCCACCCCGCTGTATCGACCAAATCTTCTCAACCGCCCTGTGCACATTTTCACGCGAGCCGGCACTTTCCGGGAGTTTCGCAATTCTAACATCCGAAAAATCGAACCAATCGACCGAACAACCGGCTAACCAACCGTACAAACACGCTCTGCCGCTCTTGGGCCAAGCTTCACCCGGAGTCGAGCTGCACTCGAGCACGATTCCGCATTCCGGCCGGTCAAGTTGTTGCATTCGAGCTGCATACTAATAGAGCAGAACGCGAGCGCACCAAAACCCACCGTGCGAGTGGTGAGTGCGAGGGTGGCTTAGCATATTTCGGTACTACAATTCGGAAGCAAATAAAGCACATACACACACACGTGGGCAACAAACAGAAGGAGAAAAAATTGGAAACCTTTCTCGTTGCACCCGGTTTCGCATTCAAAACTCGCCACCAACGGCACTGGCATCGACGGTGCGATCGATTTTATAATTTTGTATGCTGTACAATTTCAACTAACAGTTGATTAAGGTTAGTACCGCGTGTCGCACTGTACCGGCCCATTACAGACCCTTTACGCACCCTTGTTAACTTTGTGTGCAAAAGCGGCTCGATTTTACACTTGCCGCCACTGCTTGATAATGAAAACGGCTCAGTACAATGTGTTGGTTTTGCGAAATAATATTATCTATTGCATCGACGGGCGCAACAGTGGGAATGCAATTAAATTACAGCGTTGCTGCAATGTGTGCTGGCTGGCTCGTTGATTAACGTTTTACGATCCACCCCGATACAAAGTATTCATTTGAAGTACTTTAGGTCGGGGGTTTGAATGTAAAAACATTGCATTCCCCTGCCAAATATCAAATGCTCAATGAAATTTCAATTTTTGTAAATTAATTGTTCGATGGTTCAGCGAATGCTGATAACGCGACCTATTAAACCTGTTCACCAAAGTGACCAACGGCAATCAAAAATCTGTAAAACAAATGGAAAATATTAAAGTTTATTGAAGATTATTCACATCATATCAGTCATATTATTTTCCCGGTATACTCAAGCCACTAAACATCTCGATCGCACCTTTAATATGAATCATTTGTGTTTGTGTTTGGCCTGTTTTGTGTACAGATTATATTAAATATAAAAGAGTGTTTTGTCCTATTGATTACTGTACAACAGTTGAACCAGGCCTGCAATTTTCCACAAATGTAAGAATTTACAATTACACACATTTACAACTTATTCCCTCCGCTCTTTGTAAAATAGAAAATCTTAAATCGTACAATAAACATTCAGTTTTACAATAAAGCTTTCCTTTCTCACATCAAACATAACATTAATCACTATCATCATGCTCTTTCCACTTCCTAAAAATACTTTCCTTCAACGTATCAATTATTCTCGCCAATGAATCATACAATCAAACACTTTCCCTTTTTCCATTTCCCCGTTTTGTATCTACCGAGAAAACCCAGCCCTGTGGCATGCAAACTGTTTACAGCGCACCCCGGGACGTTGCTCCCATTAACAGTACTTATTCCACTCAATTACACACCTTTCCGGAACGTGGAACTGGAGGGCTAGAACCAGCCGGCAAACCAGCAGCTGTATCTATCGATTATCCTTTTTCGATACAAGCAGCACCCACACAAACCGCCTCGGTTCGGTGTCGTTGCATTGGTTGTCGATAAATCTTATCCCGTTTCACTAGAAATCCACCCCACCGCCCTCCGCCCATTTGGAATGCTGTACCACGGTTGAAGCGAACCAGAAGCCACATTTTCAATTAAAAACGCAAACTTTCACTGCATAATTACACCTCTAATAGACAACAGAGCGCTGGAATGCTGTTAAGATGTTACATTACCTCCCTCGCGCTTGTCTCTCTCTCTCTCTCTCTCTCTCTCTCTCTCTCTCTTTCCTATTCCCCTTTCTCAGCACTGTGGCCCCGAAAACGAGTGTAAATTAATGTATCAATTTCTCCCCAAGGGGTGTCGGCTGGGTTGCAGATTCCACCACCATGCGGCACCAGCCGGACCGGATGCACTCCGAGTGGGAAAATGTAATGTAACAATAGCTTCCCAATTATCTATTCGCCAAACTCGGCATGCTTGTTTTGCTGCTCGGGTTGTTTTTTTTTGTTTTTACTCCTATCCATTCGCTGTTTTGCATCATCGCCTCGGCAGCTTCGGACCGAACAGCATACCCTCCGCCAATGGTTGACCACGCACACGAAATGTGTTGCTTCCGGAAGTGCCCGCACCATAAAAGGAGCTGTTGGTATGTGTGAGTGAGAGTTGCACTTGGGTGAACTTTGAAGTGTGCTTGAACGTTTGCGGTTATTCGGTAACCAGAAGCGAGTTTCGACACTCCCGGCACGGTATTAGGCAGGAGGTAGCACCTAGCATGGCGTCGTATGGCGTGATCGAGAAGTTCGGGAACACGGGCAGGCTGTTAGACTGTGCCCGGGTGCCCGGATACCCAGCGGAACTTGTACAGAAATTGAGAAAGTATGGCACTGCATTTTTTGGCCCCCTTTCTTACCCTCACTCCATTCTTCCCCTCCATCACCCTCGTTTCTGTTCAGTGAAGCCGATTACACAGCCACATTCAGGGTTGAAACGCAACGGGCAACGGTGGGCTACAGGTTTCGACCGGTGGAGCAGGAAGCAACATAAAATTATGCCACACATGGTAAACCGTGTACGTGGCGTCCATTTTCCCGTCCATGGGTGCCCCTTTGTGTGTGTGTGACGTGGACGCGTGTCTCAGCCTTTGGAATGTAGTGCAAACATACAGGAGAAAGTTATTTTAGTTGCAAATATATTCAACACATAGTCCACATATCGTTCGGGCGCGTTTAGCTGAAGCCAAATTGCATCAACAAAAACGGGGGGGGGAGGGGGACGGCCGGGGAGGAAATGGGGCTAGGGGGAGGAAGCTCTCGGAACAACCGTACGGGACGTGCCACGAAACAAGGCACAAGGCAGTGAATGGGGCAGGATTTCCGCTTGGGAAAATTCGAATTTGCGTTTCAGCAAAATTTTGCAACACTGTTTGTGAGCCCGAGTGTGCGAGCGCTTGTGTCGGCACTAAATTATGAGCTCCAAATCATCCCCATTCCCCTCGGTGGTGGTGGTGGAAAATAAACGCAGCATAGGATAAAAAAAAACGAGCGAAGAAAGGCACATGGTACCAGTTGACGACCATCGGGAGTCGGTTTGGGGCTGGGAGGGGTTTTTTTTTTGCCCAACCACCACCGGTGTGAAAGTGGGACACGATTTTATGAAAAACGAGCTCGTTACCTCTGTATTATCAGCGACTGAAAAGCGGTTGACCTGCTGGTTAGAGTTTGCGGCACCCGGTGCGGTGGTAGTTAAGCTCGAACCGAGCCCGCCTTAGACACGGGACACACCGGTACGAAAGCATCGGCCGACCGTTTGGAAGCGAAAAACTTAATTGCGATACTCCAAGGAAAGCATAAGCTTGTTGCTGAAACAAATTAGAACCGTTCATAGAGTTCGGTTCGGTGGACAGATTTCTACTCACTACACAGGCAGTACACAAAGTTTATGCTGCCGGGCATGGGTGCTTCTAGCACACACACACACACGCACACCACTAGGGCTCAGCTTGCAGTGAAAATGAAGCTGACATGTCAAACTGCCGCCGCCGCCTTGCCAAACGTTTTTGTAACGAAAATGTTCCAAACCTCCTGACAACAGCAGGTAAAACCGTTAAGGTGTGCGCACCAATATCAAACGATTTAGCGAATACACAACACTCACTCACACACTCAGACACATATATGCCCGCCAGCATGCTAAATCCATCAATCAATCCATCAATCAGTCAACCGATCAATCAATTGCTCGCGCACAAATGTTACCGCGATATTAATGCAAGACCGCCGCACACCGTACTGCCTACGCACCAACAACCAAACGGTGCTGGAGCATGATTTCGATTGCGTATTTTCTTACAGCACCACACCTGTCAAGTGCCCTTTCTCTCTCTCTCTCTCTCTCTCTCTCTCTGTCTCTCTCTCTCTCTTCCACCTAACCCATCCTTCCTCCGACCGGCGGGGTGCTTAATCACCAGCAACACTTTACGCGTAATGAGTTGCGAACGTGTGAAGAGTGTATTGTATACGAGCAAGCGTGTGAGTGTTGCGATCGATTTACACGCTTAAGCGATGCATTACCCTCTGGCATATTTTAATACGATTAATTGTAAAAGTTTGCTGTTAGGTACTACAACCGATTTTCTTTTCTTCGAGTTTTCACCTGCTTTAGGCTTAATTCTAAAAATACACCACGGAAAATATAGTACACATGAAACTTCAGTTTCAATAGGAACAAAACGAAACAAAAACCTTTAAAATTATAATGAGAGATTGTATTTCCTTAAAGCAACAGTAACGACAAGGAACCTAAACTGTGTGTATGTTTTCCATTTGAGAACATAAGTTAAAAATACGAGCTACTGGGCGCCTCCATCGCTCTCACGAAGGAAAATTTAAATGAATATTTCATGTATTCCCTAATGATAGGCAAACGATGGGAGAAATGCATAAAAATAAATGCAAAGAACATCTGTCTTTCTTTCCCTTATTTGCTTCATTTGCTGTTATGGGTGTAAAAAAAAAATCGTCTCTTAAAGATTTATTCAAGGTAAGTATTATGTCCCCGGCTCTATTGAATGTTTCGCTGCACAACAGCAGCACACTCACATTATGTCTGACCTCCCCGAATGTTCCACGAATCATGTTTCTGATTATCTTTCGCTAGCATGCAACTCTTTCACGCTAATGATTTGTCGTTTGCCGATTGTTAACGAGCCTACCAACCGGTTCCAAAAATTCCAGGAACATCCGCAGCTCAATCGTACATACTAGACAGCGTACCGCCGTACCATCAAAACATCAACGATTGTCCATTGTAAAATATATTCCATTCCCACTTTACATGCCATCCCATCCTGCCATCCACGTGTACGTTTAGCCTAGCGCGCAGCCAAATTGCTATCCATTGCCTTTCACCGCAAAGTATCAGCGATATTCGCTCGTAGAAGCAGCAGTTCCACCGCAGAAAGACGCAAACCGAGGTATCCGAAATCACTTATTCAAATATTTTTTCCCCCATTACTCACCCATCGAACACCACCCTCCAGGTTCACCCATCGTCGATGTGCTACGCAACAGCAACGTAGAAAAAATAATAAATAATTTGAATAACAACCACACCAGCACCGGTGTGGCGCAAAGTGCCGGATCCGTTTCAAACCATTTTCACCACCCTACCCCCCCCCC
>STHB01000004.1:15189997-15337831 GCA_018908115.1 Anopheles rivulorum
GCAATGATGCACCGATTGCCGTTGAGTTGATTGCACCGAGCGCCAACCGTTAGATGCGTTGCACATTACGGCAATGCAGTGAGGGTGTGAGCACGGACCAGGGGGAAAGGGATAAAAATACATATTAAAAGGACAACATTGTACACATCACATCATCCGGTTGTTGTCGATGCGCACTGGTTGCCAGCCGGAGCCACCTGCAGCATCGGACCGTACGTACCGGGCGGCGCCGCTGCATAAAATTGTTATCCGGATCAGAAGTGTCACAGGAAAAATTATGGTTTCGAAAATGCTTGCCCCGATACCGGGCGCTACCCACGTTCCCGTTCCCGATGTTCGCTTCAGAATGATTGAACAGGCGAACGGATCTCCATCCTGGAGCGTACGTACGACTCTATCGATGGGATGCGATTTGCTGAAGATGCATCCAAGTGCACCACTTGCGTATGTATTGCTTGAGTTTCTTCAACTTGATACAGCAGTATCGGCATCCGTGGCAATGCGCACGTTTTGCGTTCACCCGTCGTACCAGGTTGCACCCTGCCGGTCCTGTATGCCCTCTCTCTCTCTCTCTTTCTCTTCCTCTCTCCGGAATGCTATAATCTTCATCCGGTACTTCACGACCGTTCCCTGGAGCAGGCCAGCTCCGCATGCACATTTCAGCAGCATCACAACCGATTATTGTTACACACCACCGAGTGGTTCTACGTTGCACCGGGCTGCACCGGGCTGCACCCGTACACCGTACCGAGTGCTCTGATTCAATTACAATCACTTATCGATGTTTCCAAGTAATCGACTTTTTAAGAATGCTTATATTTTTAAGTGTTCTTAGACTGCTTGCTGCAAGCAAGCAGTGCAGCCTGTGTGGTGCAGTACGCCCGCTGACTCAGCTGTATGCTCTATGGTACGGGCTTTCTTAATCCACCCGGAAAAGAGGACCCGATTTGCCCGGTCAAACCAATACCCCTTTCGTTTAAGAAATGATGAAACTAATCAAAGTGCCCCAGCTCAGCTTCTTCCGGTGGCAAGACTTTCTGCCTGCTCGTGTGCAAACGGATTTGGTAGGGCAGACGGTGTGCCGAACCTACCTGGTCGGCTAAGGTAGCGCAAGTTAGTACGAGGCACATGTTCAAGACTGTGCCTTGATAAATCTAATCGAAGCATTTGCCATCGAGTGTTTGCCCCAACGACGTCACTAGTGGGCTAGCTGGTTGCCCTTGCGTGACAAATGACGGTAAATCAGAATCAAAAAGGTGTCTTGGAATAAATTGTTTAATTGCTAACAATTACTCACTAACAGCGTCTTTCAAGTGAGTGAAAAATGATGCCTTTTAAATGTTTCATTAATAATACTCACTTAAATTAATAAAATTTGATTATCTTTTCAAATAAACTTATGATGAAGCATTATTTGTTAAATAATCTATTTGGTTATATTTATTCCTCAAAACAATACGGATATTTTGCTCCTCATTTTTGTACAAATTCTAGGACATAATTGATCCAACATGCAGTCATGCCTTACCATCAACCAACAATTTTTATTTAAATTCGTATTTTAAAAGTTTCATG
This sequence comes from Anopheles rivulorum, assembly GCA_018908115.1. Taxonomy (NCBI): domain Eukaryota; kingdom Metazoa; phylum Arthropoda; class Insecta; order Diptera; family Culicidae; genus Anopheles; species Anopheles rivulorum. The sequence goes on from STHB01000004.1 coordinate 15,191,573, forward strand.
CCTAACAATTCTCCAATTTCGTTCAAGCAAGTGGTTCATTTTAATAACACTCTTAATCGGTTGGATGCATTTCTCTTTTTTTAATTTATTTCTAGTATTATTTAAGACAGAAGAATAATTATAAAGCAATTCAAACCAAAATTCTATTTTAAATCTTATGAAATCAAAAACAAAAATACACACATTCCCTTAGGAAATTGAAATAAATTGAATATAATAGCTTCAACTGGTCTGTACCACCCTATCACACACACGGCACGGAACAGAACGATCATTTCCATTAGATTGCTTTAACCGACAATCGACCACCGGTTCGCCAATATACCAAAACGGCACCCACTCGACGGGACGCATTCGATTGGCACAATTTTTGCCACTACATTGTGCGCCCTGCTTCACAAAACTGTGGGCCGCCAAACGCATCACGCCTATCGGTGTATGCATGAGTTCACACATGCCGGGCGCTCGTACATGCATGCTTATTTGTTGTTGTTGTGTTTCTTTCCCCCACGATCCGATTTGCCCACCAAAGGAATGCCGATGCGCGGAACAGCAAAAAGCACACAATCACTAACGACAAACGTGACCGTAAACCCGGGACCTGGAAGCAGCAGTACACAGCGTACTGCAAACCGCGCAGTGCATCAAAACTTAACGAAGGAAATAGATAAGAACAAAGCAACAACAGACAACAACGGTCATGGTACGTACAGCCCGCGCAAGAAAAAGCAAACGAACGTAGCAAACGCAAACGGGAAATGGAAGGATAAACTCGAACACAAATGGAAACCGTGGAACGATCCATTGAAAATCATCAATGCGGAAGAAGTGAAAATAACGACACAAAATTGCAATACGGCTTCAACCGATAGCTTGTCCCCGTGCCCGATTTTATGCTCTCCTCAGTACGGAAAGGAATAAAAAAAACCATCATTTCTTTTCCCCTTTGTGAATGGGGGCTTTTTTTTCTAAGATTTAAAATTAAGCAGCCCACCGAACGTAACAAACAAATAACAACTCCAATTATCGCTTGAATCATTAAAACTTAGCGAAAAGTATGTTCGGAGAAAATTATTCAATTTAGCATCTTACCGAAGTTTTTGTTTCCCCATGTTGTTGTTCTATACGTTTACACAGTTTCGTGCGCATTTCAATGGGACACAATCGAGCACAACTGAAGCCGTATAACAATATAGCAAACAGCTTGCCAAAGTGAAAGAAACAAATCATTGGCATGGAATGTAGTCGCACCTTTCATCATTTTTTGGCACCAAATTGTGTACACGTTTTCTTTAGAACTAAGTCAAGTTAAGGTAAAATGTAACTTTTGGGGGGAAATTTTTTTTTTGTTCCATATTTCTTAAGTATATTAGTAGTTTTTTGTTGTGCCAATATTGTTTTTAAAGTTAAGGGTTTTATTAAAAAAAAAAATCTTCATTTCTTGCAGGAACTTTAAAACCACCGCATGCAAAGTCAGAGGTTTTGAAATTATATTTCGTTTGGTGATATTTTATGATATTAAAATTTTGTTTACAAAAAGCAAGTTGCTCTATCTATTTTAAAACGAAGCTACAAAGTATAACAGACGAACATTGGAACGAATAAAATTATTTAAATTTTGCTGTATCATTTGCTCACCACTGCTTGATGCAATAAAATATACAACGTCCCAGTGGAAACGCAATAAATACTAACCCAACACAAACGGTTAATGTACAACCATGCGCACCACCACCTGACGGCAAGAAACGCGCCAAAAACTCCACGCCCGATCCCTTCGGTAGGGAACGAAAGCGCGCGAAACAGTTTGGCAACGCCGTTTGCACCATTCCATGCCGGCAATGGTGTTATCGAGGTGCGAAGGATTACGGCAAGTACAACACACCGGTACACACCCGTAGGGTACATTGGTGCATTGCCTGTTTTTGTGCACGTTTGCATCGCTGCTGGTACGATTCTGGTACCCCTCCAACCCACAAATGGAAACGTCCCCATACACTCGAATCGAAAAAGTGTCATCACCATGCAACGTGCGACCGAAATCTGGAAGGTAGTACCGGGAGGCCATTACGCCCCAAACCTTACACCAATAAATTTCCACCCATTGGAATTTTTCCTTTTTTTCTCCTCCCTCACACTCTCTCTCTCTCTCTCTTTCTCCCTCTGGAGAGCATAATTCCAACCACCGTAGGGAGATGCGGCAGACGTCTCATTGCTGTTTCCGGGCGACTATTGCTTCCTTTGGAGACCCCTACAAATAAACCCCCCCCTAACGACACATCCGCCCGACCCGAGATCGGCGCATGTATCGGAGCGTACCATTCTTAATTTTAAATCCAGACACCCCACTACACTGCCACCCACTGGCAGGGTGACATTCGCACTCCCAAAACCAGAACCGCACACTACACTACGCGCTCGCAGCCCGCAAAGCAGCACACTGGCTGTGACAATAAGCCATCCGAAAACGTCCAACCATAAACAAATACTGAGCGGGCGCTCACCCACCCCCCGCATACACACACACACACACATACACACGGCTAGTGAACGGAGTCCACGCGTCAGCACGATGAATCTGACTAAAGTGGAGAATAAACGTGTCATTTTATGTATGCATATCGGAGCATAAACATGATGCATGGCGTCAGCCCCGTTCCCATTCACTCCACTTCGGTTCAGCTTACTACCTTCCACCCTTGGGTCGAGTGAAAGGAACTGAAAATACAACCATTATGGTTTCTCTTTTTTCCCACGCTTTTTTTTTTCCCCACCCAAAAGCATTGCTACCAAACATCGTATTCCTATTTGCAAACACACGTTGTATTTTTTGCTTTTCCTTTTTTTTTTTTGTGGGGAAGAACTTGCCACCCACCCTCTGGTACAAGTTTGCAAACGTACACACGGGACTCTATTCGCACGTTCCCGGATGCAGGGAACGTTCTAAATACTAACAGCGAACAGTAACAGGCAACCTTGCAGCACAACAATACACACCGAATTTCCACCTTCCGAATGCAATGGAAAATGGAAATAAAACGGAGAAAAGAGAGATAAAGAGAGAGACCGAGAGACAGAGAGAAATAAAACGCTTGCACCAACACTAGTCGCTACATCGGTGTATGAAAATACAACACACGCGAACACCATTTTCTGCGAGGTGATGCTGTGTGACGTTCGTTTCGTTCAAACAACAACGGCAGCCGAAAGAAAAAAAATACCTCAGCAGAAACGAACAAATGTGCCCAGCCCGGTGCCACCACGGTCACACGCGGGAACCGGCAGTGATGCCCATCCGTAACAACACTGCCGACCCTTAAAACTGCAACAGACCCCCGAACCCGAAACTGGGGTGCGAATCGACGACGAAGCGCAGCCAAGTCCAACGAAAGAAGTCGCACCAAAACCGCCCGCCAACGGAGGCCGCACGGAGGCCGTACACGCGAAGCAGGCCAACGAAGCAACGAGCCCTGTGGAATTGGGGAGGATTTTTATATTTATTTTCCATGCATAAAATAAATATATTTCTAAAACTTAGTTTTCATCATTTTCCCATGCCGCGCCGGCGTGCTTACGGGGCTGTATGCGAGAGTGTTTCCCTCCATTGCTTCGAGTTTATTTCGTGATTTTTGCATGTTCCTTATTTATTCGCACCAGCGCGTTGGGCGAACGAGTGCAGTGAGAACGCTGGCAGCACGGCAAAACGGTGCAGCGTACGTCCGGGCCGGGAATGCAAACATGCAAACGTGCCCGGTCACGGGGTTGGACATCCGAGCCAAAGCCATTTCATACCTTCCTCTGCTTGTCGATGTAAGTTGGCCACTTGTTTATGGTTTTTCGCCAGCCTCCCGCTTTGCAAGCAAAACAAAAAAAAAAAGAAAGGAAAAGAAACAACCCCGGTAGATCATTTCTGCACTTGCGAGGAATTTTTCTGCTCCTTGTCCAGCTGCGCACACGAGAGCAAAGCATCAATGTGCCAACGACGTCTCAATTGCCACCAATTGAGTCACGGATGGTTAGTGCTCTGTGCGCCATCCGCAATAAAGGGTTCGGGTTTTGGGTGGGCTGGCCCGGAGGCGAATAGGAAATTGATTGCCCACCCCCCGGGGATGGCCGGGCGATTTTCGGTTCGTCCCCATCCGGTTTTCCTTTTCTTTCTCACCGCGCGCAAGGAATCGGGCCGGGCGAAGGCAAGTTGAAAAATGTCTGGCAAACATTCATACAAACAGTATCGGTACTACGGGTTCGGTTTTGGAGCTGGAGGGCAAAGGGATCACACCGTACCACACCGGACATAAGAAATGCCGTCCCCGCCCAGGTGTCAGTAGCAGCTTTTCGCATGCATCCGGGTTTCGCTACCGCCTTCAATTGCTGTCCGCAAAATGCATACCACAACATCGTGCTTTATTGAATTTTCCATTCGCACAATGTCCCTGTGCTGCTGCTGCTTGCGGGTGAGGAAACAGTGAAATAAAAATTCGGAAACGAAGAAATATTCGAAAAAGCGATCGATAGCTGCGATGTGTGTATAAGCTTAATGATTTACTGCTGTTAAACAATTCTCACAATAAACATCAACACTAATGACTTTCCAGTGGCATCAGGGGTGCATCTCTAGTGATGAAATGTTTTGTATGGATCAATCACTTGAGAAGGACTAATAAAACGATTCTTTGACAACACAAGACACTTTTAATAGTTAAAAGATGTTCTTAAATTTTGTAAAAAAGTTTATAACTTCTGCTACACAGCTTGCAATGGCTATACAACCATGTATTCTAATTAATACAAAAATAAAATAAATAAAAAATATATTAAAAATAGATAATTAAATAAATTAATATTTCTTCGTACAGGCATAAAGGATGCCAAGTATTGCTAACCTAAAATAGCACATTAAAATTCGGAAAATGAAGCTGAACATTTCACCATGAAATAAATAGCCAGTAAAGCCTGAATCTATGCAGATTCATTATGAGATATATGAAAATTGGTACGATTCTTCACGAGTCTTCCTCAAAAAAGGTTCCAAATCTTTTTATTGAATTTTATGATACATTCGAATGTATGGATCGCCTATTACATTCATCGAAACACTAGACGGAATCACTTCATTCCTTTAACGAATTCCAGCACGTGCAAAAGTTTGGCCGGATAAACTGTACCAATTAAATCATAATTGTCTACCCGGTACACTGGGTTCGGATTAAATCTGTTGAACCGCAAAATGTATGCTTACCAGGGCCAGGGGAAAGCGAAACTTTCCCAACAGAAACAATAAGCAAACCTGTCCCGGTTCTAAGTAGTGTACGAAAATTAGTTTAAATCTCCACAAACACTAAACACCATCACATGCAGGGTAGCGAACAAAACATCGTGTTACCACCTGACCCGTTCTCGAAAAAACATTGTTTTTTCTTTGTCCATAACAATTTTTTCGCTTCGTTTATCCTCATTCACCTTGCCGTAATTGTTGAAATTGCTACTGTAACTCAAACATTCGTGCAGCGCATGCTGCATCAACCCATACGCTCCGGGAAATGCCCCGATTATGAGTTCCGACCAACCGTAAAAGCAACACTCTAGAATTTGGTTCATTTTTTTTGTTCGAGCTTTTATTTGCTGCAGTTAGTAACAAAACAACAAAACGTACAGGAAACGAGCACAAACGAAAGAAAAAAAACCAAACACAGCGATCACGTACAACACCGGCTAATGCAAAATAAATGTGAATTCATTTGACATCAACTCGCATCAAAGCGCGAAACTTTTCTGGACAATCCGTTTTTACCTCCGGGAAGTGAGCCATTGGTCAGCCGGACCAGAATGCACCGGTTCAGTTTGCATATGAACGAGCAAAAAAAATATCCCCCCCCCATCCTTCCCCCCTCCCCCCGCGAACGGACACGAAGCTTAAAGGGCCCGGGAGTATTTCTTTACCTTACCCTTACCAACCGGCTACCTACGATCGTGTATGTGCGATGCAGCGCTTTCGCACACATTTAATAGCGACCATGCCAAACTCGACCCACCAAACATGTCCGCATCAATTATCCTTCCACAACAACTTTACGCTTCGCTTCGGGTGTGCTGGAAAATGGTGGGAAAACCGGACGATCGACAGCAACAGCAGGAGGAGCAGCAGCAGCAGCAGCAGCAGCAAATGTTACGACACCAGTTCCCGAGTGAATTTCGTCGAATTTTACCAAGCCAGGTTTGGCAAGCTCCGGCTCAAACTAAAGCTTCAAAAGCTCTCGCTTTTCGAGTTGGGTAGCAACTCCCTCCAGACGGAAACGGAGGATGTGTTTGTTGAGATTCAAACCAGCAACCTCCCCTTTTGTGTGTGCGCGGCTGTGAAAAGTGGCTTACAGGTGGGCTACGTACCAAATGCAAATAAACAAGAGTTTTCGTTAAAAATACACACACACACACCCTTCCACACCCGCCGACGAAGAGAGCGAGCTTAGAGTGATGGTATTTGAGGCGGGAATGTCCGCCTCATATTCACCTTTCTAGAACACACGCTTTGAATCCAGTTTAAAATCCCTTCCCAAAACTGATCCACCCCCCCCCCCTCCCTTGTGACATGTGCTGACCATATCATTCTTCCACCACCTCCCTTAGACATTGTTAATTAAATACAAATAGTTCTCTGCCAGTTCCATTTAATGCTCTGACCTTCCATGAGACATGGCGCGCGCGCACCGACCACTCATCCTGCGATCCACACTTCCTGTTCGCCTGTGTGAGTGACAGGAGAATTTGTACCATTTCTTTTTTTTCTTATTTTGCGTTGGCGTTGCGTTTCTCTCCCTCAGGTGTGCCTGGTTTCGGGAGTGTTTGCCTTTCGCATGCATGTGTGCACACAACCGTGGAACGAAACTGCTGCAAAACTTCCGGCCAAAAAACATGGTTTCCGGGATGACGGGTTTCATTGCCTTCCAGCTGATGCCGTTGGTCACTTCTGCTGTGCCGCCTGTGCTGTTAAGATGTATGCATGTGTTGAGTACACACACACACACAATGCACTTGATGTGAACGTAGCCATCAGCATGCTTTCAGCGAGCGGGCAAGATAACTAGCCAGCCGCAATCTTTTCCCACGCTGCTTCCTTCCTGCTTAAGCGCAAATATGTCACTTTGCAACGGTTCCGTTTTAAACGACCGGGAATCGTACTGTGTGGAAGAGGGCGAAGCAAAAGTTACAAGCGATCGTTTGTTTATTGCTGTGAATTTCACTGGCAAACTGTAACTTGAACGATCAAACAGCATTAAGAGAAGGGCATCGGGTACACAAAACCGTTCCAAACGGGGAATTTCAATGGTTAGACAACTAAGTTGATGTTCCATTTCTAGCTGTGAGTCAAGGTTCAAACATACAATGTAGCCTTACTTAAGCCAATACTTTATTATTTATTAAAACATTTTAATCCCATTTAAAATATTTAAATGAAACGACAAGAGTCGACTAATGAATAAGTTTTAGAAAAAGTATTTTACTTACCTAAGACGGCCACAAGCGTTCCGCAGATCTCACGATGGACACCCTTTACTTTTTCGAAACAATTTATACCGGATGGATATATGCCTCAATGTATGCAATCTGCTTTACAAATTCCATATAACTACACAACAAATTTATTAGTTACACTCTTCTACATGGCTCTTGAAATAGGGAAAAGAATTTATTATACTAACTTCATCCATTGAAATTCCCTTGTAACTGTATCATATGGCATAACAGTTTCCTAATTGATTTTTTCCTTAAAGTATGCAACCAGCAATACAACACGGAATGTGCTTGTAATATGCGTTACAAAATCCCATTTTAAATGAATATTACAAACATGTTATGGCATAGGCATACAATTACTTCCACTGCTTCTTGCATTACAAATTTAAAGCTCACTTGCATCTGATCACCATTGTCGCCTAGTAGCACTGGACTCACGGCACAGCACTGCTTTCGTCACAATCGACTAACCGCGTTAAAGCTTTATCATCGTCCTGTCAGGATGCAACTATTAGCAACGGTCAATTACTTCCGCCGTCATTTATTATTCCTGATCTAATCACGGTGGAAAGCCGGTCGCTTGTAGGCACAGGCACAACTTACAGCGGCACCTCCAAGCATACGTCCGTAACCGGCACGGTTGCTCGTTACGCTAGAGCAAATCAAATCCACCAAACCATGTAAATCAGCAAAATGGTTTGGCCCCTTTAAACTGATCAAAGTGGTTCGAAACCTCCAAACTGACGAGGACAAGCACTGCCAAGCCAAACATTAGAGTACATTTAACACGTGCTCCCAACCAGGGCCGGTTCGCTTAACCTCCCACCAGTCTCCCTTTCTATCCATTTCCTACAAACACGTACTGCCCGCAGCGTTGAAAAATTTCCAATTCATGAATGCACCAACAGATTGTGCACCGCCAAACAAATCGATACGGCATTCGATGGCTCGGAACAACATTTATTGAATACATTCATCGCCGCTAGCGAATGGAAATACTCAATTTGCATGAAATCGGGGTGCACACCCCGGAACGGGTGCCCACACGGGGTAACTGCACATCCGCATCCTAATCTCCGGCCCACCCATTCCCCGCCCAGCCCGGCTACGTATCGTTTGGCGACGTGCGGTAGGCTTATGTTTTAAAATAAATGTTGAACCATTTTTCCATTCCACTAAACGCAGGTCCAGGCCGACGATGTCGACCAAACGATGAAGAGAGATTCGACATAGGTACATCGAACCAAAAAAAAACCGTGAACGAACCTCTCCCGTACAGCAATTTCCATTTTACAGCAGATTGTTTTTCTCCTAATTTCTATCTCCGGTTATATTTGATTTTTTTTTTACAAAACAGAACTTTCTACCTTTGCCGGTAGGGTTATTTCACAGTCGAATCATTTCGGATTTCGGTAGGCCAAATAATTACTGCAGCAGCGGAGCGATTTTGGGATCGAAAAAATGTAAAAGAATCGGTTAGATTTTTTTTAAACGAACTATAATAAATAGAGCAAACATTCAACTGATACGCCTGAAGGTATGCAATGCAAAAACATATGCACACTGTTTATTAATTGACAGGAAAAACAACGACATAAACACAGTGATTGTTTACTTTTAGGCGTTGCAACTTTTATACGAAATTTACAAAAATACTTTACAAATGCTTCAATCTAAGGGAAAACAGTGAAGTAACAGCAGTTCCTGCTAGTTCTTCTAACAGCCGTACAACACGAGCGAAACAGTATGAAAAATCTCCACAAAACTGCCAACGACTATTGTCACATTCTGATACACAAAATGATGCATTAAATGCATTCATTTTGCCCTTTAGTTTCACCCATCCAGCACACCCTTGCCCAGTACGCCCAACATGTGTGTGCCTAAATGGTTGACCAGCGCACGAATGGGTTTCTTTCTGCCGTAATCGAGAAAAACCATATCCAGATAATTGAATCTCCGATTGACCGAAACGCACCACAATCCAAACCAACCCACGCTAAACCTCCCCAAGCCGTTTTGCATGTGCTGGCGGCCTCATCCTGCTGGCGTTTAGTGGGCCTACCGCTCACATTCCATTTGACAGGACATTTTTGGTAATGGTTTGTGTTTTTTTACTCCAAGGCAAGGAGATGAGATGGTTACGACAAGGGAAAAGGTGGAACAGGAAGCGAGGGATCGGAGGGGTAAATGGCTAACCTTCATCGCCAAAAATAGCTTCCCATTGTTGGCCCTGCAGCCTGGTGTTAGGGTGTCATTTGTCCAGTTTTCGAAAATCGATTTTCATTTCGGCCCGGCCCCATTGCCGTGGCACGTGAGCGTTCCCATATCGCGGCGAGTTCCAGGTTACTGCCATTGGATTATCAATTCCAACATTCCACCCCTAGAGGGGTGTATTCCACCACAAGAGGGAAGAGAAAGGATATGGGGTAGGGGGTGAGTTTTGAAAACATAAATTTTATTTCTCTAATGGTATGATTGCGGTTAACGTGTTGTGGCACTTTTGCCCATTGGAATGGGTCCCCGATCCCTTCCCCGATCTCCGGCTGACGGGTGCGATTTTTCACCGGGTTTTTGTTGTTTTAGTATGTGTGTTTGTGTCGGGTTTGTTTTTATCTCTGCATAACAACGAAACCAAAAAAAAGCGAAGCCCCATCATCATCATCATCATCATGTGATCGTGTTTTTCACCGCCTGTTGAACAAATATGTACACGTTGTACCGAGGAAAAAAAAACACCGACCGAAGAAGGGTTGCAGGCGGTAGGTGGCAGACAGGGAAGTCCCCAATATAGAACCGTTGTACGTGGACGCGTGGTCGCTTGACGCGGTTTACCGCCAACGAGTTTATACGCTAGCGCCCAATTCTTTTACGCCGCTTTTGTTTACTTTTACCGCGCAAAACCTGTACGCGCGTGTAGGTCTGCGTGTGTTGTGTTTTTTTGTTTGTTATTTTCATGTCTACTTTTTGTATTTTTGTTTTACTGCGTAATTTTTAGTTTATTATTTCGTTCGTCGATTGTTTGCACTGCTGTGCTTCTGTGCGTTTTGTTGGTTGCTGTGTTTGCTTTACACCCATACGCCCCCTTCAGTCAGAATTTAGGGCATGCCTGGCCCAGTTTTTCCCTCTATTTTGTCAATGCCATCCAATCACTGCCACTCCGGTCACTGCTTTCATCATGCGCTCGTGCCGTTTACGATCCACAGCCCCTATACTCATTGTTTTATCAACCGGTCAACGGTGATGGATCACTTGTTTGAGGGATTACCCACACAGCGCACAACGGGGCAGACCCCCGGCATTGGCCAGGCATTGGCAAGAGGGTTTCGCGTTTACGTGCATGTTACCAACATTATGCTACTGCTGCTGTGGATGAGCCTTCCGGCCGCCACCACTAGATAGTTGATTGTACAGTCAGATATGTTGTTGTTGTTTTTTTTTTTGTATTGTGCCACCCACACCCCCCCGGTGAAAATCGAGAGCGTCAGGTCATAAATAGGATGGCGCAACAGGACAACAAATAATGCCCTGCACACACAAACCCCGACGCTCACGGTGAAGCTTATTTGTAGCCGATGTAATGTTGATTGCTGATAAAGCTTGCGGTGTGACATGTGGTTTCCCACGTGGACAGGAAAGAATTTCCCGGGGAAACAGGGGGGAGAGAGAGAGAGGAACGGCAACAAAAAAGAACAACAGCCCAGCGGAAGGTGTCACCGGTACCCAAAACCATCACCCGACCGTGACTCCTATTTGCTGCACGAGCCCACAATGCCTCGTGGGTGGGATGCCATAATCGATCGAGGTTCCGTGTGCGCTGAGCTAGTGAGACAGTTTGTGGTTTAATTAGAATTTTCCGGATCCGGTGCTCAATGCGCGCGCGTGTGTGTGTGTCTGGCGTGCTCCAGGTTTTTCGTGGACCGACCGATCGGAATGTATGTACGCCGTTAGTGGTGCTCCATTCCGCTGGATGGCATAATTTTTGATTGGTTTATCTTAAGCACCCCATCCCCGTGCCGGTTTGTGTGGCACACTGAGGGTAAATGAGTGGCCAAGATAACGAACGCACAAACACGCGTTGTGCCGCATAAATGAGCATTACGGTAGTGTATGTGTGTGTTTGTGCGCTAGCTTTCGATAGCACTGTATAACATAATTTCATGCATTACAACATTACCGTAAGTGCGTTACAGTGATGTATAAAGCTTTGTAAATATAAAACCAATCGGAGCTTATGCCTTAATTAATATTACACTCTTCACGCCAGTGCATTCACGTTTCATAAAGGGAAAAATCATATTTTCATATTTTTTGTTAAATCGCTGGATGGAGTTTTGAGTAATTTATGGCAACAAAGGCACAACGGTACAACTTTCGCACTTTCATGGTTGATCTATTACTTCCTTTATTTTGTCATCTGCTGCACGATTAATCGATCGGAAACGTGTGCCATAATTAGATGGTTTCACACATACACATTACGCTCCCACGCACAGAGAAACGCGCGCGCAAAGCAGCCCCCAAGCACCAGCTGGGCGATTAACTTTCCCCCTATCTCGACGTTAACGTCCCATCTCTTGCGTGACATTTTGCTTTTTCAGTACATTTAACCGTTCGACGTACCGCTTTCACTCATCAGCAGCGCTAACCCGTATCCAGCCTTGCTGGCAGCAGCTTTCGTGCAGCATTTATCCCACTTCACCACCAGAAGCATCCTCGGGAAGCTAATTACTCATCCACTCACCTTCGAGCGCACTCGGGCGTGGGCACACACACACACACGCCAGCAGCCGGTACGGTACGTGCCGGTATTGCTTTAATTTATGATTGCTCCTTAATATTACACACCTATCTTATTTTACAAAATTTATTGCAAAACATGGCGCTTAGAGTGGCGCGCCTGCCACCATTAGTTCCGCAGCTCATCCCACCCAGCGTACGCTCGATCCACGGCATCGCTGTACCTGCCGACGGACGGATGTGTTGTTTTTTTTTTTCTTGCTGTTGTTGTATATCCCATGGCAATTCAATCTTTCCCACCCGTGTTGTCCTACCGGTTTGTCTGTATGTCTATTCAGCACACAGGCGTGCGAATTATGTTACCACCTTCCCGGCAAGTGTAAATTGAGCCATCGGCGAACGGCGTCTTCGCGCGAAGGCGTTCCACCGTGTATCACCACCGTGTCCCACGGCAAAAAACGGGGAGATATATTAAATATATCCTAAACACTTTTATTTTCACTTACATCTACCGGGCCCAACAGTTTATTGTTGCACCTCCCCCCGGATAGTGGGTGGGAAGAGTGGGAAGATATGATATCACCTTGCGTCATGTCGGTGAGCATCTTGCCGTGCTACCGGTGGGTCGAGTTGGTGGCTTGGCTGCCGGCTGATTTATGTATCGCAGCTTAAGCTGTTTGCTGATGGAAGGTGGATATTTATGGTTTGTATTAATTTAAAAAACTTAATAACCGCGTGAGCTCAGAAGCAGAAAGCGGAAAAGACTCTCAGTGCAGTGCGAAAGTGGTAATCGTAGCCAATCGGTTAGATGTCATCGACATGTTTGGCCATGTGGGTAATTACAGCAGACGTCGTACTATTCGGAGCTATTCCATTGGATGTTGGATATATTTATTAACTACTTACTTATAACCTTTTCCTCGTGCCAGATTTAACACTCTCAAGATGGAAGTCACTAGTTTCTTGCCATGTTTGGTTCCACAACATCGGCATGCTTCATTATACTTCATATGTCCAACAATTTCGGATACTGTAAGATATAACATAAGTATATACAAACACTTACAATTAGTAAAATATAAGCACTGCTATTCGTGACTTGTTAGGCTGTTAGGCTGAAGAAATTCTTGGGAGCACAACATCAAGATACCTAGAAGAAATCATTAAATAAATTAACCTACGGCGATCCTGGAATTGAGACGACATACTGAAAATTATATTAAATGATGCATAAGATCCAAGAGATAGATTTCAACATCAGCCAACTATAAATCATCAAAACGAGCTATCACAGTCAGACAACAACAGTGTTCCAACGTTCTGTCGGCATTGCAAGGAGTAAGGATTTAAAGACATATTGTCATCAGAAAAATCTCACACTGAACAGGAATAGAGATTCGCAGATTTCAGTTCTGTAAGCTTATAATTTAGAAACGGCAGATGTAAATTCGAACAAAGTTATTAAAAGACATCGGGATGTTGTTGATCCCACAAGATTTTTGCAGGACAAAAAAAAACATTTACCTCGCTCCGTTTTGATGTACTCAATCTATCAACTAGCTCAACTATCAACAGTACTCTCATCATGATGGATAACAATATTAATTATGAAACCCAGAAACCTATCTACACATCTTCATTACAAACCAATTTGTTACGAATGGTGCTGATTAAAAGTGATAAAGAAGTGTTTCTTTTATATATCTCTCTCCGCTAAGATGTACGGCCTGGCCTTCTGAAACAAGAATAGAAAAAAACTCTTTTAGCCAAAAAGGAAAACAGTATTAAAAGATACGATAAGAAAATCCATAAAACGAACTTTGAATCGAAGCGAAAAAAGGGGTACAACAACATATTTTGTACCATTTGCAATCTGTCACGCCAACCACTGGGAGGGAGTGGAGAGCTATGCCCGCCGAGCATTTCGCTTTCGGTCGATCGAATAACACGATAAGAAGAATATCTTCCGGTAAGTAATGATATTCATTCTTTAGCTTCCGAATCCAAAATGGATAGAAGAAAACGGTGACTTTTCCATCGCAGCTTGCGGTACGATAAGATGCGGAATGTGAACCACGGTCCACGGGATGGGGGTCACTCTTAAATTGACCAAAGCGACTAAATTCCGGCAGCTAGAAGTTTGCTATAGCAAAGGAAAAATGATGCATAAATAAGGAAGACCCAAAAAAAAAGGGGAACACTATGGCACACGCGAACCAAATACGACTGTATTGTATTGTTTTGTGAGAAACAGTCTCTAGAAAAATGTCTCACGGCGATGCAGAACGAAACCTCGAAAAATTCGAACTAATTCCTTAACCTCCAATCCATTCTGAGTGTACACACAGTACACACAGCTTCCATGATTTCCGGGTTTCAGACCCGGAACACATTAAAGTACGCCTGTTTGTATTCGCTTGCCGTTTGTGGAAACATAATATCGCTGCACAACATAATATCTGTTAAAGCGATACCAACCAACCCGTACGGAATGGTGTATGTTTGCCATCGGGCGCATCAATGTAATTCCGTAACATTGTAGCAAAGTACAGCCGAGGCAACATTAGCCTGCCCTTGTTGTCTGCTTCCAATAAAATATTCAACCAATCAGCTAATCAACCAACATCATTGCCTTGTTCACACACACCAGCCAAGTCTCTCTTTCCCCGCTCTTGAAAAATCCGACGAGCTTTTGCACGATTTTTCCAACCACCCAACCCATCCCTCTTCCTCCTCTCGCGTGAGTAACCAGGCACAAAATTGGCCAAATGTTTTCGAAGCAATTTTTCCGCCATCTAATTATTCCCATTCGAACGGATCCGGGGAATGTAATTTAAGGCACTTAAATTTTAACGTTAATTTGCTTTTAACAGGTTTCCACGTTATCGGGCACGGAACACGCGATTTCAGGGTTTGCAAAGGTGTGTAAACAGACACAGGGTACAACGGCAATTGCAATGTTTTTGGGTTTTTTTTTTTGCTGCTGCAATCCTGCATGCAAAACCAGCAAAGTTTTCCATGGGGAGGCCAGCATCCCACGTACTTTTGGTCGATCGTCGATTGGAAATGAGAAAATAGCTCATAGAGGAACGAAACGAGAAGGGAGAAAGTGCACCCCAGAAGCACCCCGTGCTGCATGAGTTTGCGATCGGTTCGGATTGCTTGCCAGTTCCGTGGTACGACCTGTTTTTGGGACGAAGCAGACGGCACGAAAACTACTTAAGATGAAGGGGCTTTTTTCCTGCTGGTTGTTGTTGTTTTTTTTTTGGTAGCTGTACATACCGGTAAACCGAGGTATCGCGATGTGTGGCCGCGATCAAGCGGACGACGACGATGAGATGATGCAAATGCAAGAAGTTAGAACCATTTTCGCAAGATTAAAAAGTAACGAAACACCACACCCATAGTTCGCCAGTGCAAGTGCTTCGCCACTTCCGTAGCTAAACTTTCGAACAGAACCGAACTCATCGCGTCTCTCGTGGCCCTCCCCAAACGTTTGCGATGCACTCAACCACCTGCCGGCAGTGCAGGCCGTGTGTCGTGGAAATCGGCAGCATTCGGCTGACGGGAAAATGGGATGGAAATTTTCCATCAAATACCACCCAGCGTTTGCCAGCGTTTACCAGGGCTGGCATGCTTTGCCAGATCGATCGAACGTATTTATAGCTTTCTGCCATGGTAAAGCACACGTAAATGTGTGTTTTTTTAATGCCCTGTTCCCGTGCGATTACTACTCGAAAGGCTCACAACAGCTAGTAGTTGGGTCGCTCGCGACCAAAAAGCCATCGCGTTACACAGAGCGTTAGTGCAATGAATTATGCACGCGAGCTTGGAATTCTTAAGAAATGTTATTCAAATTAAAAATAACGAATGCATTGAATGGGAAAGAAGACTGAGGGTTCACATTCGAACGCAGTCGCGCACCCCAGCGGTAGATTATCGATTATCGTCCTTACTGCACCAGAGCTAATAATATATTAAAAAATAACTTTTCCTATTATCACGCCTTGGCGAATGGCAACGGACGGGCAAACCATCTGAGACAAACCAAAAAAAAGAAAGAAAGGAAACGAGAGAGAAAAGCAAATCAACGAACACGACGATTGGGGTACCGGGTGGGAGTGATTACTTTGTGGAATGTACGGTTCAAGAATGCATCCCATCTTAATCATGGTCAGTAGGAAAAGCGAGTCCCGGCCAGGCGACGCTTGCCACTACCGAACCCTTTTACAACAACAGACCAGCTGCAGCAGTGCTCCGTGTAAGAAACAACTCGTGTAAGAAACAGCCCGTACTGGTCGTGTATGGGGTGTAAAAAAGGGGTGTAGTGGCTCGTAGCCAATAAAGGGGAGCGAAAAAGTGTAACGCAAGTCCGTAGCGATATCGATAAAATATTTCACTAGTGCCTTGCGGGCTTCCTTTTTAATTGAAGAAATATCGCTCGGAACGCAAAACCAACTTACCCCGGGCCGATGGTGGTTGAAGTGGATGGGCGATAAAGCACAAGAAACTGCTGATCGATAGATCCGCTCCAACTCGAGACGATTGGCACGATACGATGCCACTGGATGTATTAATTAAGTGCTGTAAATACGAGCTAAACCATGGGCGTATCCATCATACTTTTCATTTGCTGTGTTGTAAACTAATGCATAGTTTTGTTAAGCTTAATGTTAAAATGTTCTTATTTGCTTTCCGGGAAAGATTATCGTAATGCTCAAACAGAGTACGACCTATGAAATACAAATTTAAATATCGGATTAAACGTATATCGCTTATCGACAGGGGTTCGATGGCTGTGTATTTCGGAAAACAATTTCCATAAAATGGAATAAAAGTAACATAACATTACACAAAACCAACCCAAAATAGGTGTTTGGGCGCCAGTTCGTGAAACTGTACGCCAGAAGCACACGTAAAATAAACACGATTGACTGAGCAAAACCCACGGCACCATTAGTTAATCAATATCTCTTTTTTTTTATTTTGTCGCTTCTGTGGAAGAGAATGTTATTAAGAGCTTTAACATTAATTTGCTGCATTAAGGTTAGCAACTGAATATGGTGCGAAATGTTTCGAAAAATACCAGATAATACAAGGTGTATGGAGATGCGCGACAACTAGATAATTGAGTAATTTTAAAGCGATAAAATAAAATGAAACTTGTTTAAAGTCGCTTGAAATGATGAATATACGAGACGGTACAGCAATTGACTCTATAACTTCCAACTATAAACGAAAGCAATCCCTTTTAGTGCAATGATGCTTAGCTATTGCATACTTTCAGGCGTTACAAAACTAATGATACGAACTACAAGCATCGAAAGGGAGTAATTTAGGTACATTTTGGGGGGATAGTAGTGGGTGTTTTTAAAGCAGATTTAATTTTAACACTAAACGGCTGTCATCAATACTTGCATTCGACATCAGCTCTCCGTAACGGACACACCTAAAATGGAGGATAATTACAAACTCCCCACAATCAAGTGCATTTTACCGTGCCGCCAAAATTATCTCCAGCCCGGATTATTAAAACCTTTCCACACTCGTAGGAGGTAACCGCCACACTCCACCTAGAAACCTTAGAAATCCACCCATTTCCCTCCGGAGAGCAGCCCGGAGACACTCCACACACTGGGCTGCAATAAATATAGAACCGTTAACCTTTCGCCTTTGTTTTCCACAATTTTCCACCACCGCCCAAAAAGGCACATCGACCGGCTCATCGTCTCCAAACTCCTGCAAGCAAACGCGCGCAAAGGACACTATCTTCGGCAGGAACAAGGGACAGTTCATGACTCATTTAAAAAAAAAAGAACCACACCCACACCCAGCGTTCGGTTGGCGCACATTGCGTTCCCCCGCTGTAGCAGCGGAGCTAACACGGTTTCTGGTTGCGGGCGACGGGGTTTCCTTCCACGGCACCGTGTGCCCGGCCAAACCCTTTTTTCGGGACGCCCGGGAAAAGGATTATACCGGACGACTTATCGTTCAGGACAATAAACTCGTCGCTTTATGAATGCGAAATGGACTTTCCCTTCTGGCGACTTCCAGGCACAGGCAGCATTAATTTCGTCCGGATCGGGCCAGTGCCGTCGCTTCCTTTCCCGTCGTGTTTTTTTTTATCACTTTCTCCGCACCTCCTTTTGACGGCCCCACCGGTTGGCAGTTTTATGTAACTGTCATCGGTATCTGTTTGTGCGTTCACAACAGACCACACTTATAAAAAATCAAATCGAAAAATAACAGAAGTAAACAATACGCCACCACGAGCGAGAGAAACTAATTTTCGATAGCGCAAAAATCTCCCGGACCAGATCTATAAACGGAAAAGAAAAACCCCCGGCCAGCATAGGTTGTGCCAAATAAAGAAAAAGAAAATGCAAAACAAAGCAAAACAAAACAAAAAGCATTCTTTATCAATCGCCACTCGTTCCCTTTCGGGATGTGTCGAACAGCACCCCGTACTAATATGCGCCTTTGTTATCCGTTTTTTTTTTTAATTTTATTTTCTTTGTGCTTAAATTTTATCATTTTACTTGAAACAATCCGGCACAAAACGCACCATTCGCAAACGGAACGAATTGTTCATAAAATAACACCGGCACCTTTTCGGAACAAAAGGGTTGGATGGGAAATTGGAAAACAAAAAAGAAAGCAAAACAGCTGCGAACCACTTAAAGCAAACGAGAAAATCATGGTACTCCTAGTACCGTGCTCCAAGAACGTTAGCGTTATTAAATAGTATTGAGCAGTAAAAACACTTTAACTAAACAAACTGTAACGCTTTGTCCGTTCCCAAGGCAGAAGCAGAAGCTTAACCAATAGTAAGGGGGAAATCACACGAACAAAAGAAAGACTCGCCAACTCTTTCGCCGTATCGATACAACAGCAAAGTGGCAAAACAAAACCTTACCAAACGCTAAAGACAATACAGCGGTACTACATCATGTCCACTAAACGTGGCATCCGCCTAGTTTGTCCTCCCATTATTTTCGATTTCTTACGACTACGGCAAAGGGTTTTTTTACCAAGCAGCATGCAAAGAGTGAAAGAAAACACCACGAAACAATGGCCGAATATCGGAAGGAAGCAATAAGGATAATCGGAATCGGCTAGTGTCCGCTTGCTGCAATCTATTCGGTGTACCAAACGGGTGCCAACGCAACAACGAAAGAAAAACACGCAAACACACCAGGCAACTCTATTTCCCAATACAAGCTACAAAATCAATCGCACTCTTCGTTTGGAAGTTGTTTCATATTTTTTCCCCCACCCTTTGGCAACATTCGGCCAGGCCAGTGAGTGTATATTAATTTTTTGTTGTTTTCGAATTTATATCTTTCAATCTGGATATCGAGATGTTCTTTTTTTTCTTAGTCTCTTCTTTTTCTCGTATGTCTTATCTTTTAGAGGTTTGGCAACCATCTTGTCCTCGTTCGTTTACCATTCCATTTTCTCTGTCTTTTTTTTCTTCTTCTTTCTTCCCAATACCCAAGAAAACCACGTTTTGTGGCGAATTGCTTAACTTGTGCCGGGGATTTTTGGCCCCACTTTTTACCCGTGTGCCGTCGATGCCGTCTTTTGTTTATTGTTTTTGGTTTCTTTCTTTTCCTTGTTTTTTTTGCTTTTGGTAGTTCAATTTTCATAATGACGCTTTTGGGGATGCAAGAAACTGTTTACTGGTGCCATGTTACCGGATAAATACGCTGCCATTGCCCCATGGTATCGGGACATGTGTGCAAAACATCACTTTTCACCGTTTCGTAATTTATGATCCAACAACAGATCGTGTGCATCGATTGTATCGGCACTTTACAACTGCAAATGTTTCATCCATTGTCGGTCCCGAAGGGGTTTTCTTTTTTCTTTTGTTTTGTTTGTGTGTGTGTGTGTGTGTGTTTTGTTTTTGGTTCATAGTTGCATCCCATGCAAAACAGTAAATTATGATTACAAAAGAAGAAGTGACACCATGGTGTGGATCCGCGGTGCGTCCTGTATCATATTGAAGTCGCCTGGGTAAATCAATTCGAGCACAATTCAATTGATGTGTATGGTGGATAAAATTAATCTTCGATCAAGTCACCAATGGAGGCGCCCAGTACTTTTGTCTAGCGAAGATCGATAGTTGTGTTTGCTATATTTTATGTACCCCGTGATGATAGATTTTATGACAAATTGTCTACGTGGATAGATGTAAAATTTCTAACAATTTGTATACAACCCCGTAAGCTTCTCGATACAAAAAAAAATAATAAAAAATGGCTCCCTTCCAATTGCATTGAACGCAATAGCCCACAAAGCCTTAATCATATTCAATTCGTACGGTTCATGAAAGTTGCTCGAAAAACAATTTCGCAAATTTTCTACCAAAGATTAAGATTTCATCTGACAGGCAAAAGTTTCGAACTTGGACATTCCTCAAGAACCGTAGTAAAATATATCTTCCCCCGGATAGGGGGGTTTCGTGTGCCATTCTCGACCGGCCGCTTCCAGGGAACTTCGCCCCATCGTTCACGGTGGTGCATATACCGACGGACTACTACTTGAGCGTGACACCACCGAAATGACGCTGCTCGCCATCGCCTTACGAATATAAATCTTGCAATCGTGTTCATAAATCAACATGTTTTACTTTCGACACTGTCGAACGCCAGAATACGCTCATACGCGGTACGCTTTCCGTACCGTTGCACCGTCGCGTGGATTGTCTTAAGTTGGTGGCCACCATTCCGAAACCTTTCCTGGGTGCAACGGATGTGCATGGAGTTGTCGTGCGCCCTTTTTGGGCTACAGGGGGGGGGGGGGGACTCATGTGAGAGTTGTCATCGAACTCTGCCCGTTTGCTGACATTTGACCAAACCGTATGCGACAGTGGTACGACATTCGTTAGCCCCAAAGGCTGGTGCTGCGGGTTTCGCCATAAAATATTTCCAACTCCACATCCCATCGGAGCGGAACAGTGGATTCGCTGCGGTGCTTTGGCGAAATTGAATGGCGATGCCAACTGGCGGATGCAATCGGATTGAAATGTGCAATTTAATCCACGTCTAAGGATGCCCGAAACCAGTGTATCAAACCCGCACCACAGCGCGTTGGGAATGGGGACCAAAAAGAAAAGAAAACACACACATACACACACATTTACGAAACACACAACAAACTTAGTTACTTTCCGGGGTTTACCCTACGCGAAACAACGCGCACGTACGTTCCAGTGCAGTTTAATTGAATATTTATACACATGTGCGCGATGCGATTCCTTCGGCAACCATGCGCCCTTGCATCATCATCACCGGGCTAACTTGTTTACAGTAGTTTAATACTTTTCGAAATTACTTTAATAGCGGAACGCGAAATTGCCTGCATGATTGCTTTCGGCAAGCGGACTATAAAACTGTACAGCGAAACGCTGCGAAGATGGATACAAAATGGACAGAGCAAGCAAACGAACGAAGAAGAAAGAAAAAAATACAAACTCGAAACGACTCCTTGACGGCGCAAGAAAGAATGGTTAGCAAAAGCTACGGAACTTGATCTCGCCTCCGTAACAAGGCCCCGGGAAGAGGTGATGAGAAATAGTGCAATGATTTTAGATTTTCATTTTGCTCTATCACGCTTCCTGCTTCCCGTGTCTTAGGGTTTGTCGGTTTACCGTACGACCCGAACTTTCACGTTCTATGGACAAAGGTTTTCCACCGGTAGATAGCGAAGTTTACTTCGTGGTGAACGAAAAACTTTACCCTTTGCAAGCCGTGTGGCCGTACTAAGCGAAGGACGATCAAGTGTATAATTGTGCGCAAAGAGTAGAAGCACGGAATGAAATATTGCGCGCACTGACAACGGTGTAAGCATAAACACAGCGAAATAGCAAACAAACAAACAAAAAACGGGATGAATGAGCGCAGTAGAAAACTTGCAAAAAAGATTTGAAAAATATCGGATTTCTGCAAACGTAATTTGACGAGCATTTACTTATAAGATACTATAAACAAAGCAAAACAAAATACGTCATGTTCATTTTTAAACACGCAATTTGTTTAAAAGTTACGATCTGAAAGCATTTTGTTCGATCCCAGATTGTTCGCAAGATTAGCTCTTCGACTAACGTTTACATCAACAAATGTATCAATTTTCGCTTAATTTGCGTAATGCGTTCTGTTTTCAAATTGATTTTCGTACTGGGGTTTAATTAAACAGTACAAATAAACGTTAATATCTTTGCTTTCACTCCTCATTACATTCTGTACTAAAATAACGTTCGATTTTTCGTTCAAAATCTTCGTACAGCCACAGTACATAGGTCTGAATATTACCACAGTTGAGTTTTCACTTGACAGCTAACGAGACCGGCGTTTGTTTACATCTGCCACACGCACATGGCAGTACCGAAAGTGTTGCTTCCTTGAAAATCCAAAATAAAACCTACTCAAATCATGTCTGATGCAGCCGACTTTACAGGTAAAGTTTCCCTTTAAACATTTTATCAGGAATTATTTAAGTGATGTCATCATTTCTACCAGCACTCGAGCTTAAGTACGACCAATCCGACACCCATGGTCATCAGCTATTCGTGAAGGAAAATGCATCCAAAGCCACATGTAAACAGAAACCCTCTGGTCGCACGTTGTACGTGCTTAACGTACCGCCGTACGCAACGGAAGACGCTCTACGGCATGCATTCTCATCTGCGGGACAAATAGAGCGTGTCGTACTGCAGGAAAAACCCTCCAACAAAGAGTCTGCACCGATTGAAATCATTGGCAAGAATGTGTTCTGCTTCAAAGTGGCTTATGTAGTGTTCGCCAAACCAAATGCTTTGAAAAAGCTTCTTCGAAAGAGAAAAATCGATCCATTACACAGCGAAGAAAATCCGCTGCTTACCGGTGTGCCCAAGTGGACCAAAGCGTATCAGGAACGCATTCCGGACGCCGCCGCATTGCAGAAGGAAATTGATGAATACATGGAATCGTACGACAAGAAAATAGAGGAGCAGAAAGCAAAGGAAAGCAACAACGCGGTCGATGAGGACGGCTGGGTGACGGTGTCGAAGAAAAACGCGGGCGTTTTTTCGCAGAAACAAGTGGTCGTGCAGAAGCTGGAGAAGAAGCTCGACAATGATCGGACGACAAAGGAGTTGAAGAATTTCTACACCTTCCAGATACGCGAATCGAAGAAAGATGACATTATCAGCTTACGGAAAAAGTACGACCGGGATTTGAAGAAAATGGAACAGATCAAGAAAGCGAAACGATTCAAACCTTATTGAATAGGTGTTTTGTAAGTAAAATAAATCCACTTGTTGCGTGCTATTCATTCCACTTGCTTTCACCTTAACTATTTTTATTTGCATTGATGACAATTTGTAGCAGTTTGTTCTTGCCTGGCAGTGCCTCCAGCCGGAACATTAGCTGCGTTATGTTACCGAAGATACAGCGCGATGTGAGTCCTACCTGTACGGCTTGAGCAAACCGTTCCAGGCAATTTTGTAGATTCTCATCCTCCAGTGATTGGCCCTGGTTCGTTAGGCTTTCCGTTTCTGCCTGGATTGTGTTCACTATAAGCATTAGATGTTGGGCGTTGATCGGCTGTAAGGTTGGCGGTATCGTTACGGGTGGTGTCGCTTCCAGCAAACTTTGCAGTACGGCTAGGTGAAGTTTGCTGTAAAGCTCCTGTTTGCTCGTAACCAACAACGAAAGCACACACCACCGGATGAGACCAGCGAGTGGAGTTATCACCGGCATCGCAATAGCCCCTGTAGGTAGTGCCAGCTGCTGCTGGGAAGCAAGACACAGGGATGGATTCTCCGATACCCAGTCCGTGATCACGTCCAGCAGCAGATCGGGCGGTGGAATAAGTTGTGATTTTGCCGTCCCATTTAGATACAGATCTGTCACGGCAGTCATTAGGTTGGCGGCAAAGCGTGGCGCTACCAGCGGCAACGATTTTAGCTGTTCGGAAGAATTTTTCGAAAAGATAACAAAATCCCGCACGATACATTGTGCCAACTCTAGGCTAGCCGGTGAAGTGCATCCTAGCTGCTGCATCCACGTTCCTGCGGCGCATAGGAGAGGCGCAATCGAACCCGACACTGCTGTACTAATCAGCTTATTCAGAACGCTCGTTCGCACGTTGGATCCTCCAAACAGCGATAAGAACACCGCATTACGAGTAGCGTCCGGACCGGGACGGGAAAAGAATTCACACAACACCAACACCAGCTGAAATTCTTCGATTGATGAAAGACGCGGTTGTTGGTTGGTTTGTTTCGAGAATTGGGCACCGCGTGGCTCATCCCGACGCTCGCGGAATACGAATTCCGCAATCAAGTCAATGGCCATATCATGTTTGTTCCGGTTAATGATGAGATTTTCTGTAAAATTAATCAAAACATTCATGTTGTTCTCAATGCATGCGTTCGCCGCGTACTTACCAATGATTGGTAAAGCATCCCTGGCCATATCAGGAAACTCCGACTTCCGCAACATATTACGCTCTTGGTTCGTCATGTCGCTTGCCTTGCAGATGCACAATTAATATGCTAATAGAATAATAGATTAGTCCCTACATGAAATGTAAAAGTGTCCGTGCCAAGCTATGTTGTTTTGTGGATCTGCAGTACGTTGTAAACATCCCGCTGTCAACAACTGTCACAACTCGCCGCTCGAAAGTTGTCAAAGCTCTCTTCTCTTTCTCTCTTTGGCGTTGAGTTTTCTTTCTCTTTTTCACATTTTCACAACAAACACAAACATACAACAAACCGAACCAAATTTAGGTGACGCGACGTGATGTGAAAAGTTATGCGGTGGTTTTCTGTGCTTAAATCACAATTTAAGTGAATAATAAGTTAAAATTCAAGACTTGCTCGATCGCAAACGATTACTAAAGTGTATAGTGCGTTGTTCGAACGTACAGAAAGTGCAGTGAGCGAATAGTTAAACTTTTAATTAATTTTTAAGGCAATTTCTGTGGATTGTACGTGCGTCCCAGTTACGCATTGTAAATTGTAGTTCAATGATGAACAACAATGGATTTAGTACGGGAGAAGAAGATTCCCGTGGGCCGGCAGATCAAATCTGCTGCTTGCTAGACGACGGAGAGCGTTGCCGGAAGCAGGCTGGTAATGCATCGTACAGCAAACGCATCCAGAAGACGGTCACGCAACGAAGGCTAAAGCTCAGCATCGACAGCCATGTAAGGTTATCTCCCGCATCTGCGAATTGTGTTTCACAAAACGCACACCTCCCCCTCCAAGGTCATTCAGTAATGTTTTGTTTGGCGTGCATTTTTCTATGTTATCAGGCACGACATATCTACATCTGTGACTTTCACAAAGCGCGGATACAGTGTGCGCGTACGAAAAGGCGACGCCGTGATTCGGAAGATGATAGCAACGAGACCGATACCGATCTGCCGGAGGTGGATCTCTACCAGCTGCAAGTGAATACGCTCCGCCGGTACAAACGGTTCTACAAAGTGTCCACGCGTCCAAGCAGCAACAAAGCGCAACTATCGGAGGTATGTTTCTGTGTAGTGGCGTGCGTGCGCATCGCAAATACACCAAACGCGTCCTAATGCTTGTGCCTTCCTTCCCATTTCCATGCAGACAATCATGAAGCACTTCAAGACGATCCCGATTAAGGAGAAAGAAATTCTCACATACTTCATCTACATGGTGAAATCGAACTCGAACAAGCTAGACCAGAAGAATAATGCCAGCGCAGAAGCCACCTGAAAGTAGTGTACGGTAGTACGGTCGAGACCCATGGTTAGGGGTCTCCTTCAGAGCGGCGCATCTCCCAAGCTGTGGCTACACGTTCACATCGGTTGCCGCGATGCCGGAGACAAGCTGAATGTTTACAAAAACAACTTCAACTTTTCGTCGTA
Source organism: Anopheles rivulorum (assembly GCA_018908115.1). NCBI lineage: Eukaryota > Metazoa > Arthropoda > Insecta > Diptera > Culicidae > Anopheles > Anopheles rivulorum. Next base: position 15,217,712 of record STHB01000004.1, read on the forward strand.
TTGTGCCGTTTATACATTACACATAATTTTTTTACGCTTTTACTCTATCGATGCAATGTTCGGCTTGTGTGTTGTGTGGTACTTCCTGTCCCGTATTACCGTGAAACTTGACCATTTTCGGTTTAACGAAATGCGTACCGTGAAAGTTTCCTGCGTTACGGGATCACTTCAATAAAGTGTAAATCACAAAAGAGCTGATTTTAGTGCGATTAGCAAAACAATCAATTCTGGCTCGTTATGTGTTGTTAAACCATATTTCTCGATGACATTGTCCATATTAGTCACCAATTTTATTACAAAAGCAGCTTAAATAGTGCTTTGTTATGATATGGTACAATAAAAAAACTGCTTGTTAGAATCGGTTTTTCATGTGTGTTTTTTTACATTTCATTAAGTTCGACCTTAATTTGTCTCTAATTTCGCTATCTCTCTATGATCCTAGAATGCTTGAAGCGTGATAAAGCAAGTGTGGTAATATGAGTTGCTAGAAAAATTCATGAGTTCCATCGTTTTGTAATGAATGATACGAAAATGCTGCAGAAAGGTGGATAAAAACATAACTTTCCTTGCAAAAGGAAAATATCCTACCGGCAAATGTATTTCTCCGAAATAATTATTGTCCAAAGAAAAACAACGTTAATTTCCCTAAGTGGTGGACAAGTTTTATTTTGATTACAAGAAATACTTTGCATATGCATTTGCACAACGATACAAAACCCTCTAGAGCTGTTCTATCCTCAGTACATCTCAATCGATCGTTGCTTTATCGTCAGCCAGGAATCAGAAACTGATCCCTTGTAATTATCTCGTCCATACAATCTGCGAATAAATTATCTATTAGTGAACAAAAGGAGAAAACATGGGAACGCTTATCTTCCCACAGAACGTGAACAATTAAACAACAAACATACGTTATGCTTTGTCTATTACTGCTCTTCGAAAGTTGGCAATTATTTAACAACACCTGACTGTTTTATCGGTCGTAGAAATGTGTTCTTACATCCACTTCCGATTGTAAAAAAAATAGCCCAACTGAATAATGTACTCGGTACCAAACAAAGCTTTCAAAATAATATTTGCCTACTATTGAGGACATTCAAAGGTAATTTACAAAAAAACAAAGACCGTACAACCATGGAAAATTACAACAATCAGCAAACCTGCAAACATCTCATTTCGTGACTTGCGAATGGGACTCACAATTTCTCTAGCCACTCACCATTTCACGCTGAAGTATCACGTAATGTTCGTGTGTAGAAGCACCTGGAACTGCAACAAGGAAACGCAGACTTCGTCTCAGTGCTAAGCTTGCAATGTTAAACTTTAATTCGCTTGCAGCTGCTTCTTCGCTGCCGTCACACATTTAGCCATCGTGGGCGAAGCGCGCGTAATCGGATCGGTCATGAAGAAGTCTGCCAACTTTTTCTGGACCACATCCACCTTGCCATTATCGAAGTGCACCGATGCGTTCTTCAGCAATGCGTCCGCGATGGCGAAGAAATTGGACGCCTCCAGCTGGCCGTAGCGCACAAGATGCGGTGCAATATCTTCCATGCGGGAACGCAGATCGTCCAGGTTATCGTATGGCAACGGTGTACCAGCTACCTCGGACAGAGCGCGCAAAATCTTCCAGTCTTCACGTGCAAGCCCCGGTGGCGTCACAGCTACCAGCGTCTGCTGAGCTCGGCCTTCCGTGTTCACATACGTGCCCTGCTTCTCAGTGTAAGCTGCACCGGGCAGAATAGCATGTGCCATCTGGGCGCCCGCGTCTCCGTGGTGTCCCTGGTACACGATGAAACAATCCTTCGGTAGCTTTTCCTTGTCGACCATGCCGGCATCAGCGCCCAACAGGAACAGCACCTTCGGTTGCATCTCAACGGCAGCATCGACGCCCGCCGTATAGCCAACGTCCAGGGCGGCCGTTTGTGCTGCGTTTGTCTGCAACACGTTCCATACCTTCCAGTTTTTCTGTAGTGAAAAATGGCTCACATTGAGTACAACGCTTGCATTTGATCTGAAGTTTTGGGGACACTTACGTCTGCCGGTGACAACGAGTTAGCAAATACGTGGAGTGCAGTAAGGAAAGACAAACCATCCTTTCGGGCAAGTTGATTGGCACCGACGATGATAAGCGGCTTCTTAGCGTCCTTCAGCTTCTTCGCGAATGGATGGTGTCCATTTGCGATATCGCGGATCAGCGAGGTATCGCTTCCCAGATGCTAAAACCATATTTAAAACCGACGTTACATTAAAACTATAGACCATCAACTTCGTACCCAAATCGCTACTTACCTCGTACTCGTAGGAAAGATTAACCTTCGGTCCAATCAGTGCAATGTTTTGATCGTTATGGATGTATCCCTTCCTCAAACGGGTGTTCAGCAGTGGTGCTTCATAGCGGGGATTCGTACCGACAAGCAGTACGAGATCCGCCTCCTCGCAAGCTGCGATCGATGAGTTGAGCAGATAGCTCGAACGGAAGTCCGTACCCGATCCGTCCGTGGGGAACTTTTGCTCAGTGCAGAGCGTTTCCGATCCCAACCGATTCAGCAGATCTTTCAGCGCAACCAGCGATTCCGCATCCACCAGCCCACCAGCAACGGCGGCCACCTTTCCTTTCGGTGCTCCGCGCAGCGCTTGAGCGATCGTAATCAGTGCCGATTCCCATTCGACCGGTTCCAGCTCACCGTTCGGATTGCGCAGCATCGGTGCAATCAGCCGCTGGCGCTTCAAACCATCACAAGCGAAGCGCGACTTATCCGACAGCCATTCCTCATTAATTTCGTCGTTTTCACGCGGCAATATACGCAGCACTTCGCCCGTACGCGTACTCACAACGATATTGCTGCCAACTGCATCCAACACATCGATCGATTCGACTTTGCGAATTTCCCACGGGCGTGCCACGAAGCTGTACGGTTTATTGGTCAGTGCACCGACCGGACACAGATCAATCACGTTGCCGGACAGTTCGGAAAGGAAAAACTTTTCCACGTACGTGCCAATCTGCATATCGTTACCGCGACCCGTCGTACCGAGATCATCGACACCGGCCACTTCCGATGCGAACCGGATGCAACGCGTACAGTGAATGCACCGGGTCATGATGGTTTTAATCAGCGGACCAATGTCCTTGTCTTCGACCGCCCGTTTGCCGGTGTGGTGGATATCTGTAAAGCGCGACCGATCCGAACCAAATGCCATGGCCTGGTCCTGCAGATCACATTCACCGCCCTGGTCACAGATGGGACAGTCAAGCGGATGGTTCATTAGCAGAAACTCCATTACACCCTCGCGGGCTTTGCGCGTCATTTCGGAGTTCGTCTTAATACGCCAGCCCTTCATCACCGGCATAGCGCAGGCAGCGACGGGTTTGGGCGATTTTTCCACCTCCACCAAACACATGCGACAGTTGCCGGCTACTGCCAGACGCTCGTGATAGCAGAAGCGCGGTATTTCCACACCAACTTGAGCCGCAGCCTTATGTAAACAATAGAAAAAAAAAACAAAGAAAAAAATATAAATCAACCAACACGCTGGATGTTTTCGAAGCCGTTATCAATTTACCTGCAGGACGGTGGTGCCCGGTTCCACCATCACGGATTGATCGTCCACGAAAACTTCAATCTTTTCCGGCGCCTTGGCCGGTGTAGTGGCCGACGTGCGCACTATCGTCTGCACTGGGAACCGGGCCCCGAAGGCAAGGGCCCGACTGACTGGCACTCGCAGCATTGTTCTGGAAGAGCGAAACGTTAGATACGGGAAAGACACCCGATCGAAGCTAGCCGAAAGCGAAGAAAAATTACATAATTCACATGAATTTTCGCGAGATGGCGTAAACAGAACGAACACTGCGGTGATGCAAAATGAGACGAAAGTGATGGTGCTTGCACTTACTGGGGCTATCTGCTAGCAATGCGGCGGTCTAGCACTCGATTGAAGATTGATAAGAATACGGCAAAAATTGTATTTTTCGTTTTCAAGGATTTCGATCGCAGAACAAAATGTCCAGATCCTTGACGTTTTCACTTTGGAAAACAAACGAATGACGGGCGGCTGTCACTGGCTGTCAAAGTGGAAGCAAAGGTGGTGATCTCGTATGAAAATGAACGTGTAATTTAGTTTTACGGTAATTTCAATACTAAACTGAAAGGAAAAACTCATACATTCTCAAGCTTTGATAAAATTAAACCTTTGCTTGGCTCTCCATCCAACTATGTTTGCGAAATACAAACACTGGTTCATTTTTGAGAAGTTATGTCATTAAACGACTTTAATCGCTACCGTGGGACGAACGAAATATTTCTCCAAATTGTTTAAAAACTCTGAATTTTCTACCATTTTTTGGGATATTTTTCGCTTTCATCTAAATAAAATCGTTTGTTGTATTTAAACGATTGCCCCTACCTTTCTTGTATGAACCTTGGGCCGCACAGCAAATGCATCGCACAACACAGAGCAACACAAGCAAAGCGCTGTTGCTGTTCGTACGAGCAGGATGTGTTTTGTGCGCGTGCTGCAATATTTACCGAAACATTAACAAAACCCCATAAAGCTCTACACAAGTGGATAGTTTGTGTTTGAAAGTGCACGTTCTATAGTTATTCGTGTTCTGCTTGTTTCTCTAGCTAACATATCTGTGCAGTACGGTTGCAGTTTCCGCCGCGAGTGATACACATCAAAGCAGTCGAAAACGCGCGCCGAAAAACTGCATCGTTCAAAAGCAGTGATGCGTTGCACTGGGGAAGATTCGCCCGCGAAAAGAGCAAAACTAAACCGTTTGGGGATGTAGGCGGTGTACGCGTTGCTCGTTGAGGTCCGCAAAATCGACACCGAACGCAAAAGAAGAAAAAAAAAACATGTGAAAAGAAAGTTTCCATACGGTGTTCCGTTGCATACGCACCCCCGTATTGCAGGCTGCGTGTATCGTGCTCGTACGTTTGATTGCGCTCTGCAGCACGCGGATCAACGCGAGCTTCCTTAATCGGGGGCGCATAATCGGAGATTTACGGTACAGTTAGTGATTGAGTCATACCAGCAACCCTACGCGGAACTGTAGTATAATGCACCCGGGCACCCCGGGATCATCCTGAATGGAGGAAGAACGTGCAGCAGAACTTTGTACCGTACGTTGATCGATAAGAGCCAGAGACTAGCAAAGGCAACGGGCATAGATTGTGTGCCGAGAGTCGAATCGAATAAATACGCACAACAGTCGCGCCGGGGATTACAGTGCGCAGCTATCGCGTGAAAGAGTTGCTTCTGCTTTAGTGAAAAGTTCGTACAGAAACCGAACCGCATCTCGGCGCGCGACTCACTGACACACTTTTCGCGGCTGCCAACAAAAGGCTTTGGTATTCACCGGCGAGACAACAGCGCGTGAGTCAGTCCGCACCAGCAACGACTAGCGAAGATTCGCTTTTTGTGCTTTACTGTGTTTATTTGTGCTTTTTTGTTGTTGCTGTTGTGCAAAATTAAAATCAAACGATTGGTGCCGTCTCCGGGAATACTTCCGGAAACCGCAAAGAAGAGAAAGGTTACCACCGGTTGGGTGAACCATTTAGTAGCGTGCGAACGGAAGCAAAGTTACAGTCGGGTATTCTAACAATTCGTAGTGAAACACTTTTCCAACGATGGTTTCCGCTGGTGGGAAATTAATCCAGTCGCCGGGCACGGTGATGCTCATCTTCCTGCTGCTTAGCCACCAGCGGCCGGTCAGCGCTGACGGTGGCCTGTTTGACAACTTCATCACGCAGCTCATGACGACGGCCGCCACGGCACAAAACTTCCTCGAAGACGCGTACGATCAGAGGCAGGGCCGCGGTACCGAACCACCATTGCCCGCACCGTCATCCGATACACTTTCGCCCGTACTCATTCCGGTGGGGAGTATTGATCTAGCCGACCAGCCAACGACACCACCAACGATGACCACGTTTTCCGCTGGCACGACTACGACAACGACCACAACGACGCACGGAACGCGCGCACCGCTTCCGTTTTGGAATCCGTTTGTTTGGTTGCGCCCGAAGGAGGCCACCATACCGTACAATCCGGACACCGATCTCAGTACGGTGAGTTATAGGTCTCATTAGAGTGAGTTATGCATTTTTTTTTACATAACAAAAACATGCATGTGAATAGATAAACACGATTTAAACGAAGGAAGTCAACCTTTCTTGTGTAACTAACTTAGAACCGTTCGAATGTTTTAGCCGTCGGTCGAATATGTTTCATGATGGTCAAATGGTCAATTATTTATGGCATAGATTAAAGACAGAAAATGAGACTTAGTACTTCAGACCCACTGAATCTTGTTTCAACAATTCCCGAATGTCTTCAATAGATTGAGGATTTGTTTTATCTTCTTCTGAAGAATCTTTCCAAGGCATCAATAACTCCTCAAGTTCTTCGGGAAATGGAACTTCCCTGTGCTTCTTAAGCAGTCCTTCGATGCTATTGTTTTCTACATTCAACCTCAAACTATTCGCCAATGTCTCAAGATCATTAGAGGCTGGTTCTTTTGTGGCATTTAATTTAAATATTAAAGGTCCATATCGAGCCAAAAACAAGCCAAGCAGGCAATAGAAGAGCATCGAGACCCCAAATTCTCGTTATGCGAGATCTTGCTTGCCGGAAAGGGGTATAGATGGAGAGTTAAAACTTGCTCGACACACGAAAAATTCCTTAAAAAAGGGGTACTCTTTATGAGGAAGTAGATTTGAAGGTCAAACAAAACAAGAATAGCGCCTCAATTATTTAATCACCACTTTAAGCCAACTCATCGTACATACATTAAAAGCTTTCATTAAAAACACACACAAAAACAAATCTAGTTTGAAACGTAAAACTTATCACCCGAGTCGAACTTATCGCATGTTTATAGTGAACCATTAGCACAGAAGTGCGGCAAAAACAAACCGCATCCATTTATGCTAGTGTCCCGCACTGGGAGCACTAGTGGTGCTGGTGAATGATTCATCACTGTGGCTATAGCTAGTTTCTTTCCTTTAATCATTACCAACTGATTCATTTAGCTGCGAGGAAATTAGATTAACTGAGACAAAAAATAAAATAAAGCATCCACCACAGCCTAGAAGCATCGCGTTCTGCATGCATTCTGTCCTACGTAGTTTCCAAGCATGAAACACTGGAGAGAGAGTGTGTGTGTTGTGGCCTGTGCGCCAGTGTGCGCGTAATCCCGTACCGGTTTTCCGCAAATCTTAATCCAATTTGGCCTTGGGTGGGTGTAAGCTGGTCTGCTTGCATCGGATTTGCACCGGGTATCGAGTACCCGCGCACCAAACGAGATACGGCTCACTGCCCCCGGATCGGTGTTTCACGATCCGATGAAGCTAATTTAATTGCTCTAATAATCATCCCGCCTTCGGGTCGTCCAAGTGGCGGCAAAATCGGACCAACATTAAACGGGAGAGTGAATCGTGAAGCGGCTAACGTTCGTGAATCCGTTATTGCTGGGGATTTTGGGGTTTGCTTATGGCTACGCAAGCGTTTAGATAAACGATCGATGAAAATTTTCTTCTACCAGTGATTTCGTTTGATAATCGGTCGCCACCAAACACCAAACACTAATCGCAAGCGAAAGATGCATATCGCACCGAAGATCGCTGCGATTGAACGATGATAGTTAGTGGCGCGAGTATCTGATAACGCCCACTGTTCGGTAACCTTCTTTTGAACGTTTGAATAATGTATCGTGTAACGTCGTGCCACGTGCAATACTTGACGACAGGTTCGTGCCGGTTGGTATTTGGAGGTCTAGCTTGGGAGGGTCGTCGCTCTATAGGAACAAAATTAATGGACATCATTGCTAACAAATATCGCAGCCACGCAGCCCGACAGGGTCCCAGACATAATTGCCACGAACGCCAACCGGGTTGGGTGCGGTGGGTTCCATTCTGTCGACCTATAAAAATAGTATCCATAAAGCATTTGGAAAACCGTCCGTCCACTACTCTGGTTCGTTGTGGTGGGATAGTGACATAAAAACGCCAACAACACACAGTGCACCCAGAAGCATGGTCCTTGGAACTTGGTTATGTTAGCCGGAAATGAACCATTTCGAAACCGAACGGAAACGAACGCGAACCCACACGTGGGGGGAATTGTTTGAGTTTCCATAAGAGCTGAAACACCCATCAGCCTCAACCCCGACTGCATTCGCTGCAGTCTGGAGGGGATAGGGGTCCCGGTCTCTGGGTGAGAAAAGCAGTGAATGGAAGTTGCATTTGGAAAATGAAGCACAAAACGGTCGAGAAAAATGGTCCCCAAATGGAAGCAAAAATACACAACATAACGTCGTGCAGTGAAGCTAAAAAGCTCGACACACGCGAAGGATGGCCGGTAGTATGATGAGACACGTCCTGTCCGTTCTATAACGCTGATGATGGTACGATACATGATGTGCTGTTAGGATAATATTTTCTAAACGATTGCTTTTTTTTTTTACTTCAAAACTCACATTTTAATCCGTCCGATCGATTGCGTCCTTAAGGAACATAACGAAGCCATGTTTCACGTTTTGCTCACCGATGGTTCCGGTGGTTCCCTTTCGAGGTAAACCCAGTGCCTTTTCCCCATGGTCACTGTCTTCTTGCCACCGAAATGCTGTATTTGCGTGTTGTGCCGAACAGCTAACGGGAAAGGGCTTGGCCGGCTGAAACAAGGCCACTCATCGGTTGGTCCGGAAATTGGACCGATAAATTACGGTGCTTTTGCCCTGTTTTTTTGTCTTTTCTTTTTCTCCCGTGTCGGTAAAAGGCCCGGCACGACATGCAGGGCAGGAGTTGTATTGAAAAAATAAATAAAAAGGACATTTGGAATATGAAATTGGTTCTAGTGAAGTGGTAACGGTATGACTTTTGAGGCATCCCTACTTTGGAGGAGTACAGCTGATTATCCTGCTAACCTGCTGATGTTACGGCTGGGGTCATTACGGCATCTTCAAGGACTTTTTTGCTTTGGAAAACAGAAAGGCTTGGCTTTTAGCGTAAATTATATGCATAAATTCTTCTTGGAGGAAGTCCTTCCTATCTTTTCCCATATACGTATTCCTCGGTGATAATAGGACCTATTCCACAACACACAGGAAGGAAACGAAGCACAATCTAACGAAACAACGTCCTGCAAACAGTGCACTATTGCGGGTGCAGAAAGAAACTGGCTGCTNCTGGGGTCATTACGGCATCTTCAAGGACTTTTTTGCTTTGGAAAACAGAAAGGCTTGGCTTTTAGCGTAAATTATATGCATAAATTCTTCTTGGAGGAAGTCCTTCCTATCTTTTCCCATATACGTATTCCTCGGTGATAATAGGACCTATTCCACAACACACAGGAAGGAAACGAAGCACAATCTAACGAAACAACGTCCTGCAAACAGTGCACTATTGCGGGTGCAGAAAGAAACTGGCTGCTGCGCAGTTGGACAGTTGTACAAAGAAATTCTGGCAGCACAAACTACAATCCCCGGAATCAACCGTCGCAGGAAGGACTAATGGAAAGGACGCCCTCGTTTTCTTTGCTTGCTTTCCAAGAAGAATGGCGTGCACGGATGTCATGTTCGGTTGGGTCGTAGCAAAGTAATTGACCGTTTGCATGCATCCACTCCTTTCTTTTCTGCTTAGGGACTGCTTCTGGCTGCTACCTTGGTGCGGCCTAGCTAAAACAGCTGAAACAGTCAAGGACACGTTCCGTGAAGGTATATAATTTTCCAAGTAATCGTGTACCTTTTTATGGGGTTTAAATTGGGCATTAGACGTCTGTAAGGCTTCGTTTTAAATGATAGGGAACGTGGAGTAGATTTAATAATCGGTCGATAACACACTATAAATATATTTATGTTAAACTTGTTTATTCAGATGATGAGTAAGTCATTTAAGGGTTTTTCAAGAATGAAATAAATCAAATATCGGTCTCGTTGAATGCGCGAAAATCTTCATCCAAACAGAGTAAATCCCAAAGATTTGGTGCTGAAACACTCGTTAAATACTATGGAAGACTTCTTTTCCTGAGGCTACAGCTAAAGTAAACTTTGAGAAAAGTCCTCTGCGGATACCGGAGCGTATTTGTTGACTCCACGGTCAACTGTGGAGAGTCGAACTCCGGAGGTGATTTTCGCTTTTTTGATTTCGAAATCGATGCCACTCCGGAGTTCCCATCCCAAAAACAAACCTTAACCCTACTTAAAGAACTTATTTTTCCATCTAACCAAACATTTATGAAATTAATATTATATCGAGGTTATGTTGGCGTTAACTACTTAAAACAAGACAATGGACTTGATAATCATATTTATGACTCGTTACCAATTCATTCATTTTTAACAACCAACATGAGTCACTGCGATGCGGGCCTGTGCCATGAACGATGTATTGACGATGTATTGTTGCTATTCCCTTGCTTTTGTGTCTGTTTCCAGCCAGAAATAGCGGTCCGGCACGGCTACCAGGCGGAATCACACACGCTCAAAACGGCCGACGGTTATCTGCTGACACTGCATCGATTGCCCTGCGGCCGCATCGGATGTCCGGCGCAAGGTGGCAAAGGTACGGGCCAGCCCGTATTCCTGCAGCACGGTCTACTGTCCAGCTCGGCGGACTGGCTGCTCAGTGGGCCGGAAAAGGCACTCGCCTTCATACTGGCGGACGCCGGCTATGACGTATGGTTGGGGAACGCCCGTGGCAACACATACTCCCGCAAGCACGTCAGCTTCAGCAGCGATGAGACCGCCTTCTGGGACTTTAGCTGGCACGAAATGGCGATGTACGATATACCGGCCGAGATTGACTATCTGTACACCATACGGGGTAAGTGTTGCAGCGAGCAGAACTGAGGGCGAGCACGGACGGCTGTTAATTGTATCAAATTTGGTCCATTTCCACACACAGGTCAGGAACGCAACGATACGACGCGCAATCTGCTGTACGTTGGCCATTCCATGGGTACGACAATGATCTTCGCATTGTTAGCAAGCCGCCCGGAGTACAACGAACGGTTGGAGGCCGTGTTTGCGCTAGCACCGGTTGCCTTCATGGGGCACGTGAAAAGTCCCATCCGTCTCCTGGCACCATTTTCGCACGATATCGAGGTAAGAAGGAAGCAGACACAGATCACACTTGGATGTGATATCGAGAATGGTCAGCCAAAGGTGGCATTTCATGTCCGGGCATCAGGTTCTAGCGGAACCTTAATTCCCAATGCCCCACCAAATTTCATCTACATTTATTCCGTGTTCGTGTTTCGTTTCATTTCATTCGGTGACTTCCTCCATACCCTGTGTGTCTGACCGGCCCCTGCAAAACATACCGCGGTCGTTCGGTATCAGTAGATACCGCTAAACTATTTCGATAACCTTCGTGTTCCCAATTGGGTAGATGGGCTCGCGAATGACATTCTCAAACGACTCTCGTTACGATTGCTGGTGAGTTTTCGCGTTTTCGCTGGACGCGAACATCCGATTTATAAGATCTCCCTTTTCCTCCGGTGGTCCGGTATTTCTTTCTCTCACACACTTTCCCTTTCTTTCTCACTCCCTTGGGTTTGCAATGGTGTAAGCGCTATGTCCATCTCCCGGTCGTCGTCCTAGTTTCTATCGCATTTGTGTCCCATTTGTCTGGCGGGTGCTTTGTCGTTGTGTTTTATCTTTCCGCACCGTGAATGTCCTGCTTTCCGGACCAGGTCACGCTGTTTTTCGTTGTTTTGTTGTCTACGCTGTCTCCTTATGTGAGAACTTTAACAAGAGCACGCAATGTAAAGTTTGGTGGCTCTGATTTATTCGTGTAAATTAATTACTTCGTTAAACGACGTTAGGTTCGTTATGATGTGAAGCATAAGATCTTTTGTAAATATTTAAAATATTGGACTTGAGTGTTCCAGTAGTGCATTCACCCTTCTTAATAGCTCTCACCGATTTTGTCCTGATTCAGTTCGGTACTAGGGAGCGTCATAAACATTGTACATTTTCATTTTAGTATAATTGTATAAGCTTTATAGAATGAAACAAAAATATTCACCATCCTTCTAACCTGTACCTTTGTGTTCTTCTCATTCCTCACAGATGATACTGAAATTTTTCGGTGGCAACGAGTTTATGCCGCAAAACAAAATCATTCGCTATCTCGCCAAATACGGCTGCGAGCTGACCGAAGCGGAGAAGTACATCTGTGAGAACACGGTGTTTGTGCTGTGTGGCTTCGATAAGGAGCAGTACAATGCTACCCTAATGCCGGTCATCTTCGGTCACACACCTGCCGGCACGTCGACCAAAACGGTCGTACACTATGCGCAGGAAATTCACAACGAGGGCAACTTCCAGCTGTTCGATTATGGCGAGAGCGAAAATCAACGACGCTATGGACGGGCTACGCCACCGGGTTACAATCTGGAAAACATATCGACTCCGATAGCACTGTTCTACGCGAATAACGATTGGCTGGCAGGGCCGTTGGATGTGGCCAATCTGTTTAACCAGCTGCACCGCACCTCGATCGGTATGTTCAAGATACCGAACGATAACTTTAATCACGTCGACTTCCTGTGGGGTAACGATGCGCCGGAGGTAGTCTACAAGCAGCTTCTTATGCTGATGCAAAGATACAAGTAACACCCGTCAGCCAAGCCATATCATGCAACGGAAGAACAACGGCGAATGAATTCATTCAAAGGAAATTCAAGCGAACAAAAAACAAACCTATGACTGCATTTTCATGTTGAAAATCCTAACTGTTAAGACTTCAATGAGTTTTGTGTTGAATGTATAAATAAAAAAATGAGCATGGATTGATAAACGTATAGAATTTTGTATTTTCATGTTTTTTGATTGGGGGATATTGGTTGAGAAATAACGATCTATTCAAAAAGTACGACTTTTGCCATAATAATATATTTACCTTGAATTATGGTGATCCACCGAAACGTGTCAAACTACTTATAATATACGGTTGAATACTTCAAGTGCTTGTTTTGTTGCAAACGGCACGGCTGTAGTACTCAACCCACTCTCATAGCCACAGTACCGGGTCGAAAAGTTATTGCAAATCATTCCAAACTGTCAAATCGCATGACACCAAAAAATATAGAAAAAGAAACTCCACGCAAAGTTGCACGGAACAACGGCACGTATATTTGTTGTTAAAAGAGTTCGTTCATAGAGAGCATAGTGAAAAACATGTCCAACGCTAACGTTGCAAGCTACCTGGCCGAACAGAAGAAAACCACCGACAAAGATCTAGCGGCCGAATGGACGGTGCTGGAAGAGTTGTACAATGAGAAGTAAGCAGCCACGCAGAGTGAAGCAAAACAACTTCATCTTGTGTTTCCGTTTGCAAATACCGTTAAACCACGCTGTAACGGTGTAGTATTTCAATAAACTCTTCTTTTCTCCCCTCGCCAGACTTTGGAATGAGTTAACCATAAAGTTGGACGCCTTCGTCAAGCATCCTGCCCTACAGAATGAGGAAGCTTTGCTTGCCCTGTACCACAATTTCATCGCCTCCTTCGAAACAAAGTATGTGTTCGTACCTGGTGATCGCTGGTGTGTGTAAGATTGTAATGCAAATCTTTTACTGTTTCTTCAGAATTAACCCGTACGGTTTGGTAGAAATTTTGACCGTCGTCATTTCGTACCTATCCGATAAGAAGGAAGCGATCGCGTTTCTCGAGAAGCTAAAGGACAAGGTAAAAATCTGCGACCAAGCGGTCTGGATGTGCAAAGTGCTACAGGGGCAGATCCATCTCGACCACCTGAATCAGCTGGATGAGACGAAAAAAATCATCGAAGATCTGAAGGACATACTCGAGGAAGCGGGCAATGTAACACCGGTGCATGGCAAATACTACATGCTAGCAGCCAACTACTACCGGTATGGGCCGATTGGTGACGACGGCTGGAAGCAACTGATTAACATTTACACTGTTCTACTCTCCTTGATACAGTTTGGTCGGACAGCACAGTGATTACTATCGGTGTGGTCTTCAATTTCTGGGATGCTCAATCGATACCTACCCGAAGGATCAGTGGGCACAGCAAGCTTTCTGTCTAGGTTTGGCCGCACTGCTTGGTGAAGGCATTTACAACATCGGTGAACTGGTAAGCGGAACAGAAAACTTTCCTCTTCCTACGTAATCCACGTAATTGATAACCAGCACTCAACTAAACTCCCAATCATCGTTACAGCTAGCACATCCAATTCTCGAGTCACTCAACGGTACAGAAAACGAATGGCTAGTGGAGCTGCTGCGTGCATTCAACTCGGGCGACATTGTAAAGTTCGAACAGATGAAACCGAAATGGAGCTCGATTGCCGATCTGGCCGCCCAGGAGGTGAAGCTGCGACAGAAAATATCGCTCCTCTGTCTGATGGAAATGACGTTCAAGCGGCCGGCCAACAAACGCACCATCACGTTCGATGAGATTGCGAAGGAGGCCAAGCTACCGATCAAGGAGGTGGAAATTCTGATCATGAAGGCACTGGCTCAAGGTCTGGTAAAGGGTGCGATAGACGAGGTGGCCGGCGTAGTGAACATGACCTGGGTGCAGCCGCGTGTGCTCGACCGTAAGCAGGTCGCCGGTATGGCTTCCACCCTGGACACCTGGATGTCCTCCATCACGTCCATGGAGCAGCTGATCGAAAGCCGGGCGAGTGAAATCCTTACCAACTGAGTGGAAGCGCGAGCGGAAAAAGTGAGCACACACGCGTTTGTTTGCGTTTGTTCATGCTGAAGTTTACACGTAAATAAATGAATAAGACTCTATATTTCATTATACCGTAAAACAATTTTTATAGTCAACTATAGCAGCGTTCAGTAAGTAGTCTTAAAGCTAACATATCTTTATAGAAGGGAAATAGGCACATCCCGCACGTATCGTGCCACTTTTTTTGTGCTCAGGGATTTGTAGCGAAAACAAACAAAAAAAAAACAACATACAAAGCGAAATGTTAAATGGCGTTCATAAGTGTGCGTGTTTCTCTTGTGTATGTGTGTTTGCGTCGTTGATCAGCTCTCTTTCTCTCTCTCTCTCTCTCCCTGGGGACGCTTAAATGTGCAAACAGCGTAGCTTGGTATCGGGCACACGGGAGGCAAACTCGAAGGTGACGTGACGCCGCACTTCCTCATGCGTATCACGCCGAATCCGGTGCGGTGTAACGCTTCCGATCAGCAGCAGCTCGAGGTTCACGTTCGCTTCCGCCACGAACCGGCGCACGAGCCCTTCGAGCTCGAACAAATGCTCGTCGGACGCGCCCGGCAGCTCATCCCGCATGAACATGGCCAACCGCACCAGGTACTCGACGTTGTGTCCGCTCGGACCGCGGCACTCGACAATTTGGCGTGCCGTCACCAGCAACGGTTCCTCGCCAATCCAGTGCTCGTTCTTGGGCGTTGCGATGTACACGAGCGCCGGAAATGCTTCGCCACTGATGCCGGACTGTTCGCTTGCTAGCCGGGGATAGAACTTGATGTACTCCGTCACGTATCCGCCCAGGGTACATTCGCGTTGCCGCAGGTAGTCCAGCGCGTGGTTTCCGGTCACCCTAAATGCACACCCCCACGTAATGCCCTGTGGGAGGAGAAAAAGAATTTAAAAGTTTAAACCGCGCTCGCAAGTTCTATTTGTAGCATGCGTGTGCACTGTTGTAAGGTTCTACGGTACGCATCGCTAGAACATGGATGTTTCTCTGACAGTATATAGGCACACGTGTTCGCCCCTACGTTTCCATGGAGATTGATGTGCGTGTGGTTCTTCCTAGCTCAACTCTCGTGGTTCCATACGAGTTAGCTCGATAACTCTTCAGTTGCTTCCTCTCACGGGGAAGCATGCCATGGGAAAAGTCCCCGGGCCTGTGACAGAAAGTGTCAGGACGTAACGCGTCCCTCTTGTCACGCAGTCAGAAGTTGAGGGGGAGAGTTTTCTCTCTCTTCCCGGCTTAGACAGGGTGCAAAATTGCCAGACCATCTAAAGAAATGTTGAGATTTACCGGTTTAGGGGTTGTGAGACATCTGCTCTCCTGCTCCTTCCATTCTCACACAATGGGGCTTACTCAGAAAGAACTGCTCTCTCCTGTTTTTTTGCATCGTACATCTCTCTCTGCTTTGTTTACATCTCTCTACGTTATGTCATTTGTTGGATTGTTTATACACAATGCAATTTGTAAGCAAATGCATGCCTTTTATATTAATTTTGCTTCCAATTTCCTTATTAACAACTCGTCACATGCGAACCATTTGATATGGATGTACCGTATCATGTTTCGCCCTATCTGCTTCTGTGCGTCGTAATTCAATCACATTCACATTTCGCACCTGCACTGATCTTAAGACCTATCGTCTATCATCGGTGTGGGAGCTACTGAATGCTGCATATGCACCCCATATCATTACTTACCTCTTTGTCCTCGATTAGAGTGGCCACGCGACCCGGCTACGTAAAGTGGTGAAGCATCGTGCGGGAAGAAAACATAAAGAAGAAAAAAAGAACAAATGGAGACGTGCATTAGATTCCTTGTCGCTTAATATTATGCTTACTGATGCGTGAACATGCGTGCAATTATTCACACAGGTTCCGTTTGATGTAAAACAAAACGCCAGTGTCAGTGAGTAACTGGTGCAACATTCGAAGGATGTCATGACTTGGTGATTCATCATGGAATGGAATTTATAGTTGTTCAGCCTATTATTGTTACTCAGACATTCCAATTCAATTCCATCATTTAGATTAAAATTTATGTTATTAGACAAGTTCGGGATGTGCGCGGACGCACTTCCCGGCTACCAAAAATTGCGCACACGAGTTATCCACATGAGGGATAATCGCAGGGGTCAACCCAGCCCAAGTGTGCAATGGCCAGGCCTCGCCCTGGGGGAACCGCCTTCGTGATCACGGTAACCCCTGTGCCAGGTAAGTATGCTTTCTGCCGGTCACACGCACCCACCCCATCGCCGATGCGTATGCGCCGGTAGCGATGGCTAACATTTCACCCCTAAATGGATGCTACCAAGAAGCAGGTATCAAAGGATGCCTTGCTCGCTACCTGCGACGAGAAGCTATTGTAGCATCGCTTTCTGCTAGCAAAAAAAACGCAAACAACTTTGCGCCTAATCAGGCAAATTAATAGCATTTGCAAACATATTGATAACCGCGGTCACACAATGCGGCTATAGCAACAATACAATTCGATTGATTAGTATGTGATACTGAAACGATTATGTCATGCCGATGCCACCCACAGTGGGCTCAATTGGCGTTAAGTAATGTTTAGCATTCCGCTGAACTGGTATCGACCACATTCCGCACGTGTGTAAAACTGTACTAGCAGACAGCAACAACAAGCATCCACACGTTTCGGCCGATAAATACGGGTGGCTCGTATTATTTATGTTCTTGTCCGTATTGGGCGTTCTTCGAACACGTTGTGGATATTCGCCAGCAAAGTGGGCAGCGGCAGTAATATTGAGCGAAGTGTCATCCAAGTAGCAGCGGCGGGATTGTTTTATCAAACCTCCGCTCACACACACACACCCACATACATCCACGCCCATATCGGTGATGTGTTTATTAAGCTGACTGACGTGCCAAATGCGATTGTTCTTCTTTTTTTCTGTTATTTTACTTCATGTGTGCCCTGTTGTTTACAAAACACTCTTCCAGCCCTTTGCCCTTAAATGACGACAACTCGGTCGGTCGCGAAACTGCCCGTGCAATAATCCCTTTTTTTTCAATAGCGTTGTTTGAGCGCGTGCGACGATGTATACACTACACGGACACTATACTAACACAAACCGAGCCGCACGCAAACACCAATCGATGGCCGTCGCGTATCGGTGTGCTGCTATTTCGTTCGCAAATTTAGGTGTGATGATGATGGCGGGTTGATAAAAATAGCTCCCACGCCCGTCCGTGACAAAGTAGTTCCCTGCGCGCGGGGACGCACGAATAAAATTAACTAAAGGAATTTAACAACAACAAAAGACACACACACACACATGTCGCGATTTGCGTTTTTAAAAACTCGCGCGTGTGCTCTCTCTCTCTCTCTCTCTCTCTCTCTCTCTCTCTCTCTCTCTCTCTTTTCTCTCGCGTGTTTATAGGTAGGTTGCGGCGGGAAACGCTTTTCAAGGGCTAGGTCTAGTACGCTGTTATAAGAATGCACTGCCAGGCAGATTAGAGCGTTTTTTTTTTTGTTCCGTTTGCCGGCCGGTTTATCTGGCACGCTGGCCTGTGGTTGCTTACCTTCTCTATCGTCCCACGGTGTGTCACATTGCCCTGCCAGAACCGGCGCACGTACCCGCGTATGTAGCCGGTAATGCATTCGCTGTATTCAAACCCCGGATACCAGCAGAGCGAACCGTATCCGAACACCCACACGGTAGGCGCGATCGCAGTAGGCGCCTCATTTCGTCCCTCCATCGTTAGAATCCTTGACAGATCTGTCACCCTTGTCGCTGCTATCAATCAATCCCCTTCCGCGAGGCCTCCCTTCCGATCCTTTCCCGTTCCGATGCTTTGTTTTGTAAACACACGATCGATCCCAGGAGGAGAGAGACGGTCGCGAAGTTGAAGGTTAAAGAAAGCGCAATTTTTGCGGACACACGGCGTTCCTCTTCTTTCTCTTCTTTTATGTTGTGCTTCTACACGTACGAAGCAGCGTGTGTGTAATCTGTTGGTGTGGTGACTAGCTGCACACTAGCTGCGCGCGTGATCGTGTTCTACTACTACGGTAACCCCCGTGGTTACACTACACACCGCACTACCGTCCGTACCGTTTGGTGATGTTGAGCTTGGCACACTTTGCGAATTTAATACATCGATAGTAGTCTAATCGTAACCCCAAAAATCAACAAAACAATACGTGTCGTCCTTTTTGGTGTGTCTAGCGTGGAGGGAAAGGTGTTGGGATTTTTGTTGTTTTGGGCAGGAAATGTCACTTTCTAGTCACTGCATGCTGCATTCACTTTCTATATCGGAACGCACTCAAACACACAGCACACGCACACACACACACACACACACTTTAATCTCGTCGTCCAAAACAGGTCAGCTCACTTCCGTTGCGATAATACGCGAACCTGGGCTAGAGTTTTAACTTTGCTAAACGAAACGGCAAACGGTGCCGCCGATGTCGGTCCGGCTGAGGTAGGTAATGTCGCCGCAGCTTCGGGTTCGGTTCCAGCGCGACCGGATGTTGCGTACCGTGCGCTAGTAGTACGGCTGTGGCCGGCACTGCTCGCTCTGCTGCCACTACTGACGCGGACGGTCTTCGGAAGCGGATGGATATTGGTGCGATCGGTCTGTCCGGTCTGCTAGCGGAAGGCTTCATATTCTGCGGGGACGAGAGTGAGTGAGAGCAACGGTAAGCAGAAGAATAGAACAAAAAAAAATAGCTCGCTTAAGTAACAGAACCAGCACCAACACAGCATCAGCTAGCTGGCACGGACAGAAACGGGAACGGGTCAGTCCTGTAGACAAAGCGCCATATCACGGCAGTACGCTGTACCTTCCACACACATGCTTCACACACACGCGCTATTTAGCAGCGCGACGTGTGCGTGCCTGCTGAGGGTGTGCGCTAGTGTGCGCGTTACGGGCGCACGGGCACACATAGGCACACACAGCGGGTGTGCGCGTGCCCGTGCACACGGCACGAATCCAATTCGTGCCCCCACTACACTCTACGCAATCTTTTATTTCCGCGCGTGTTGTCTTCGCGATTCGTGTTCGCGTATTGTGAAGATACCAGGCCCAAGCTTAGGAGAGCAAAA
Source organism: Anopheles rivulorum (assembly GCA_018908115.1). Taxonomy (NCBI): domain Eukaryota; kingdom Metazoa; phylum Arthropoda; class Insecta; order Diptera; family Culicidae; genus Anopheles; species Anopheles rivulorum. The sequence continues at coordinate 15,237,488 of STHB01000004.1, forward strand.
AAAAACAACAACACAAGAACAAACTTACAACACATTCACCACACCAAAAAGGAAGCCACACGATCCTTGGACGGATCGGCAAAGATTGCCAAAGAAAATAGAACCCGATCGGGCGATGAGCTGAATTTGTTTTATCGGTGTGTGAGAGTAAAGTAAAAATTGGCACAAGACTACGACGAGCTCGTTACTACAGCATCCAACTGTCAAACTCTTCTCATCGCAGTAGGTATCGGTTTTGTTTTTCCTTCTTGTTTTTTAATCATAGTAGCTTGGAATTAAAAAAAACGGCCTTTTGAGCCCGTTTTGCAACACACCGCGTGGTTTACAGCTGATCGCTAAATTCAAACAATAAACGTCGTTAACGACGGCAGACACACGCGCGCGCGTGCTGCACCACGTAACCGCGCCGAATGAACTCGCAGCGAATGACGCATCGCACTGGCAACAAAAGCAACAAAAAGCACACCGCATTCAGTATGGGGTGCCCCGTACGCGAAGTTCATTTTGCGCGTTCACTCCGCGCTTCATTGGCGACGTGGACGACCTTCGCCAATATTGCATTTTTCCGCGTGTGCGGTTCAATGTTTTGCTTCCTCGGCTATTTGATGCAACAAAAAAAGGGAGCAACAAAAAACGCAAAGAACCATCAATTGCGCCTTGAACTTGACCTGAACGCGGCGACAGTGAGAAGTGTGTTAGCGCACGGCAGTATATTGCTCCCGTCGATGGGCCGCTGCAGCATAATACATTCCCGTGTTACGAAAATGTCCTTTTCGGCCGAAGGTCAGATGAGAGGGTTTCTCCGGCACTACTTACCCCATGCCACTGCTGCCTAGAGCGTACGCCACGCATCTGCATTGTTGGTGCCATGCCGCAAGAGAAAACTTTCTGCCACCGTTTTTTTTTTAACACGAAAAACAACCACAGCAAGCACAGCCGTACGGAGACATGATTACACCGATGAACGGGGAAACAAATAGGCCAGCTAATTAATTAAATGTGTTACACCGTGATATGACGTGCCGTGTTTTTTTTTCGACGAAACTGGTCACTATTTGCACGTCCACAAATATTAGCACAGTTTGGTGTGGCACCGAATCGTCCGGTTCGGCCAGAACGATGATTTTTAGGCGGGTGGAAAGTTTTTCTCGCGGCTCGGTCAACGACAGTGGGGTAGAAACACTGAAGCGCGAACGATCTGTTCGGTCGCGGTGTGTGCTGTTTTCTATTTTGCTTCCCCCCATTGAGAGTGCCTGACGCACACGCGCTCGCGCTTGCCGTTACGTTAAGCACGGATTACACAGCCGACCGCAGTGAGACGATTGTCATGGGGATACTTTCGATGTGCGATTTTGACATTAATTCTGTCCCGTTGTTTGCGAAGCTGTCTAAAAAATCAAATGAACTGTTTTTGTATTCAATTTAATCACAATAAAATCATTTTTTAGCCTAAATTTGTAAAAAACCAATACAAGTATTCCACTTGTTACCATAACATGTGTCGCTGTGTAAACTGTGCTTTACGGGCGCGTTCGTTCGTTCGATGCGAGTGCGTTTTCCCCTCGACCGGCTGATGCAATAACGTCATTGCTTTCCTCACAAACGTCACGCATAAAAAAAAGCTTGCCTATTGTTTAAAATCAATATTCTGCAACCACTACATTTACAATATTTCTACCATTCATGAGTTGTTTTACAAGGAAAACAAAAATGAAGCGTCGTGAAACATATTTTCCATAATAAAACATAACAAACGCATCGCTCTCTACATGAAACGCTGGTCGAATCTTTTGTTTTGCATTGTATTATGCTACATGTTGTTGGTCTCTTGCACTCTTCTGTAAACATGTACGCTGCTGGTTGCTTTGTTTCGCACACTCTCATAGGCGTTTCGCAGCATCATGGAAGCTGCGATGCTGTGCAGCAAGGGAGAAGCATAGATGGGTAAGAGATGCGAACTGAAAAAGTTAGCCATCGCTACCGGAGCATACGCATCGGCGATGGGGTGGGTGCGTGTGACCGGCAGAAAGCATACTTACCTGGCACAGGGGTTACCGTGATCACGAAGGCGGTTCCCCCAGGGCGAGGCCTGGCCATTGCACACTTGGGCTGGGTTGACCCCTGCGATTATCCCTCATGTGGATAACTCGTGTGCGCAATTTTTGGTAGCCGGGAAGTGCGTCCGCGCACATCCCGATTTCATTTAATATAGAAGAATTTAAATCAAAATTCGTTCTTGTGTAAATAAAATACGATATCTATCTTGACTGCGATAGTCGTGTTAAGAATGAACAGAAGAATGCATTGTTGATGGTTGTCATAGACGTAAGAAATCATTCCATCGATACAAAACGCCTGCAAGTAGCTTTCCCTGCACAACACCACACATGCAGTAGAAAAAAGCTTTTCCGCATAAAAATATCATTGTGCGAGCGAGAAAACTCCCCGTTTTCCCATTTTCCGATGGGAGGAGCCAACAACACAACAATTTTCTTGCTCCAATACTTACACCACAAACGGAGCATATGAAAAAGGATCGGCAAATGTTTTCACTTGTACGATCAGCATCGATGACAGATTGATTCAAAACAAACAAATTCCTTCGAAGTGTTTCATCACTCTAGGACACAGCAAGCAACGCACGAATACTGATGACGGAGGTAAAAGAAATCATCCGAGCAAGCGTGTAAAACGACTCCTTGCCTTTCGCAGCAGCTGGCTTGTCTGCAATGGAAGTGGTTACCATAGCAATATGGTCGTGCTTGAGTGTGGGTGAGCTAGGATNGTCTCTTGCACTCTTCTGTAAACATGTACGCTGCTGGTTGCTTTGTTTCGCACACTCTCATAGGCGTTTCGCAGCATCATGGAAGCTGCGATGCTGTGCAGCAAGGGAGAAGCATAGATGGGTAAGAGATGCGAACTGAAAAAGTTAGCCATCGCTACCGGAGCATACGCATCGGCGATGGGGTGGGTGCGTGTGACCGGCAGAAAGCATACTTACCTGGCACAGGGGTTACCGTGATCACGAAGGCGGTTCCCCCAGGGCGAGGCCTGGCCATTGCACACTTGGGCTGGGTTGACCCCTGCGATTATCCCTCATGTGGATAACTCGTGTGCGCAATTTTTGGTAGCCGGGAAGTGCGTCCGCGCACATCCCGATTTCATTTAATATAGAAGAATTTAAATCAAAATTCGTTCTTGTGTAAATAAAATACGATATCTATCTTGACTGCGATAGTCGTGTTAAGAATGAACAGAAGAATGCATTGTTGATGGTTGTCATAGACGTAAGAAATCATTCCATCGATACAAAACGCCTGCAAGTAGCTTTCCCTGCACAACACCACACATGCAGTAGAAAAAAGCTTTTCCGCATAAAAATATCATTGTGCGAGCGAGAAAACTCCCCGTTTTCCCATTTTCCGATGGGAGGAGCCAACAACACAACAATTTTCTTGCTCCAATACTTACACCACAAACGGAGCATATGAAAAAGGATCGGCAAATGTTTTCACTTGTACGATCAGCATCGATGACAGATTGATTCAAAACAAACAAATTCCTTCGAAGTGTTTCATCACTCTAGGACACAGCAAGCAACGCACGAATACTGATGACGGAGGTAAAAGAAATCATCCGAGCAAGCGTGTAAAACGACTCCTTGCCTTTCGCAGCAGCTGGCTTGTCTGCAATGGAAGTGGTTACCATAGCAATATGGTCGTGCTTGAGTGTGGGTGAGCTAGGATTGATGTATCGTGTTCGCGGCAGATAGCATCCTTACGAGCAATACACAGCTCACATTTGCTGCGAGAACACGCCAACAAACAGTTGTCTCGCTTTGGCACAATGTCGCACGGAGGATCGTGACGCGACGGTGAAAATTTTGTCACTGCTTTGCTCACTTTTCCGGCAGCGTCAGCCTACTTGACGTCCCGTTCGCACGCGTTGCTACAGCCGTGTGCGCACACGCAACTCGGCGCGTACGGCGTGTAGCCGGCCTGGTACTGCCGTCACGCTTTTCCGGTGGTGCACAACGGCGATCAGTACGATCGTGCTTTTCCTCGCGCGAAGGTATCGGGCCCTCCCATTCCGGTGCGTACGTGCGTCGTCGGTGTCGCCCAGCGGTGTAGTGTGTTTGCTCGGTCGGGCTGCTTATCGTTAGTTCATATATCGTTTTTCAAGAACCCCCAAGAAAGAAAAAAAAACCCTTCCTCTGGGGAAAATTCTGTCCCTCCCTTGCCCCGCAGCACGAGTTGGGTGAGCTGCGTGATGGCTGCGTTAGTGCAACCGTGAGCCGATCGCAAAAAAAGGGAGCACAAGTTACATTGGTAGCACCACGCTGACGGGTGGTTACACTGGCGCAGCTAGTGGGCTTCTGGTGGTCTGTGATGACAAAGTTTAATCGCACCGTTGGCCGGAAGTCGGCGGTCAAGAGCGAGCTGGCCGGTTTCAAGCAAGGGTACGAGGTGGACCATCGTTCCTTCGGCGAACTCATGCCGCCCGGTGCCGGAACCGCGATGGCATCGGTGATGCACGGCAAAGCGAATGCCGCTGCCAGTGCCTGTGCAGTGAATGGTGCGATCCACGGTGTGACAAAAAGTGTTCACTCCCTACAGGGTGGTGGGATGGTGGTGGCGGGTGGTGGGCATAGTATCGGGGGTGGGAATAGTTGTAGTGTTAGCAATGGTGTTAGCAATGGTGTTAGTGGTGGTGGTTACTTACATGATCTTAGTGCCGAGCAAAAGCTGAAACTCAACATCCAGCAACTTCATATCCGACAGAAACAGCTGCAGCTCACCGACTACGATGACAACAGCCTTAGCTCGGAGGAGCATGTACTGGCACCGGCGGCCGGTTGCATGGCCAGCCCGAACCGGCCATGCCTAACGTGGGCCTGCAAGGCGTGCAAAAAGAAAAGCGTTGCGGTCGATCGCCGGAAAGCGGCCACCCTTCGCGAGCGGCGTCGGTTGCGGAAGGTTAGTGTCATGTGTCGCTGTGCTTTCTTGTACTACAAACATATATTTTATTCTTCAACTTCAAGCAAAACACACATGTTTTACAAATTCTACGTTTAAGAAATGCTCAAGCACTTTTGTTTATTTGTACAAGTTTGAACAAATATTGCTAAGAGTTTGCACCAAGTTTCATTTACAGTAAAATAAACACAAATCAGATAAATGAAGTATTACGATCCCTGAACTGTAAAAATGTGTTCAATATTAAAAGCAAATTAACCATTAGAACTACCAATGCATCCATTTTGGCTGGTACCGCTTCATTGTAATTTAATTTACTTTAGCTATTTGAAAATATGTTTCACTGACTTTAATGAATTGTTAAAGCAGCAATTAGATAAATTTTGCTTACAAAGGATAAATAAACATTCTAAGCAGTAAAGCGATCTTATTGAGATTCGAACCTCAAACCTGTGTTATTGTTCAACATGTTTTGATTAAATCTTATGTTATCTTTTATCAAACTGATATATTTAATCAGCAACAATCTTATTAACTAAATTTCCAAAGTGTAATACATGAACACATCAACTTTGAAACAGACGCCTTGTTTTTTCTGATCGCTATCGATTTACATCATATATACGCGTTCTGAGAATACATCAATAAAATTTGACATAAAATATATATTTTTTTTTATTATGTTAGAACGGACCGCGCCGTATTAGACTAATTTTTACCATTTAGCCGGTTAGTCAGACCGTGCTACGGGGGGACGGTCCGAATGGGATTTGAACCGGGTCCGGTCGTGTTGGCAACCTAGCGCCGTTGCCAAATATACCACCCGCCCCATAAAATATAATTAAATATATTTAATAAAACTATTAAACTATGCTCTTAATGCAAACCTTGATAATCTGCAGCTTCTGCAAACGTTATTCATTTCTATATAATTGATCATGCTTGTAAAGAACTTGCTAATGCTTATATATTTTCATAAGTCGAGAATAAAAATTGAAGTTATTACTATTATGAACTCATTTAAATCACACATAATATTACTCAGTAATAGAATTAGGAGTCTACAAAGTGTGATTTATCGTCAAAGGAACATTGAAACTAATCAATATCGAACCTTTTTCAACTTACAAACTTTCGATACGAAGCATAATGTAAAATATAATATTCTTTTAAATAAAAGTGTATCAATCCACGGTAGAGTAATTTAGGAATTGGTAAAATATAGCACATTTTCCTGCTTCTTTTCGTAAATTGAAAAAATATGTGCAAAAATAGTATTTTTGTTGACTTCTTGGATTTTTCAAATCGATTGCTGAAATGCTTTCTTGTGTTCCGTAGGTGATCCTGCCAATTATTCGTTACATATGGAAAAATCGAATCGGAAAGTTTAAAATTTTCAATTTTAGTAAAAACTTTAAAAGAATATAATCTCAGAATAGAAAACGATTCCAAACTTTTAATTAATGTTTTCTATTTCTAAATAGCGCTTAATACTTATATTCTACAACTAATTCCAACCGCAGGTAAACGAAGCATTTGAAGTATTAAAGCGACGAACCAGCACGAACCCAAACCAGCGCCTGCCGAAGGTGGAAATCCTCCGCAATGCCATCGAGTACATCGACAGTCTGCAGGCGCTGCTGGATGTAAGTTCCCGTGCACCCCAAAATGATAGAAAAGTACTAACACCAACCGTTTTTCTGCTTTTTTTTTATTTTGCGATCACGATCATCCAGGAGACACCACCGCTACACCAAGGAACGGACATCCTTGCCAACGGTAGTGGTGCGGTTCTTTCAACACCCCAGGACTACATGGTATGTATGGTGTTGGTGGGCCGCTACCACCCGACCTTTAACTAATTAACGCCCGTAAAGCCGTTTGTCGCGTATCACCTCACAGCTCGCGCGCTCATTCCCAATCAGCTCGCACCTTGTTCGGTCGGCACTTGTTGCGCTTTTCCAGGCCGTACAACCGTACGGCTTGCATCCGTGATACTCCCGGGCCTTCGTCGTCGTTGTCGTCGGGATGGGAGTATGGTTTGAAAATTTATTGTGATTTAATTGTTTGTTGATAAACATACTGATTGCCATCTGGTGCGGTACTGTCATACGATTTCGCGTATGTGGTTGATCGCACAACGATCGTTTGGTTTGCATTTCACGATCCAACCCGGACCATTGGATGATGATCATTGTACGTGTGTGTGTGTGTTATATGGACGAAGAAATGTGTTATGCGTTTGCCATTTGTTCGGGAGGTAGTTTTCTTTTTTTGGGCGAATTTTCTTTTTCACCTCCGCACCGGGCTTTCGGGCGAACAAGTGAAGCGTCACAAGATTTATGACACTGCCGAACGGACTACCGATTTCATTAATCGTTTGCTGGTGCTGTGTGGCCATTCCATTCGAAACCATGTACCCGTGTTCACTTTGTATCGTGTGTCGGGATGGGACGCCAAATAGGGAAACCGAAACCCCGTGGTACGAGACCCAACCATCCAGCTGCACTGCTTGCTGGAAGATTAATGTGTTTCTTCGCTGGCAGACGGGATCCATCCGGTAGTGGATGTGGGATGTGTGAAATTCTTTCGCGCCTTTTTATTTTTGCCATTTGCTTGTTGTTTGCAAATAACCGTGAGCCGCGCTAACACGCGGACGAGAAGCGTTCGCCGCCGCAATGGTATGTTCACCTTTGGTGCAACCCGGCAGGTTCATGACACTGTCAGTTACGGTGCGAAGATCTGGCGTTGAAAACATAATTAGTGCCAGGCTTCAACGACCGTCCAAAGCTGGTCGAGGGCGTACGAGAAGACGAGCTAGAAGAGCATCCCATCGGCAGCGATGGGCGAGCACCCAGTCACAACCACCAGGGAATTAACCTCGGAAAAGCTTGGGGAAAGCAAAACGGGCCATTTTAATGCAATCGGATCGGTACAATTTTGCGATTCACAATTTTGTGGGGATCGAATGTTTGGAGTGAGCAAAAACCAACTCCAGCATCGTGGGTACGCACCCCGGTAGGTCGGCGATGAGAAATGTCCATTCATTTATTTCCCTCGCTAGTCATAATATGTCAAACTGTCACGACAAATGTCAGGCAACGGTAGCAGTACAATTAGCTTTGCTCGCGCGCCACGCTGAAGAAGATATTATTATCGGACCCCCGTGTTACGCGGCCGGGCGTAGCCGTAGCAGGAAATGCACGAACGTGCCCAGCACCTTCGATCGTCCAAAAACAAAACCAAACAAAATAAGAAAAAAGGGTCGCTTGGTCGGTTGGAACACGGTGTGACTACCGTGGCAACCAAACCCGATGCGCCTGGCCTACCGGGTTCGATTGCTATATACTGCTACACTGTGTCACTGTCACTGTCTGCCTCCACACATACTGTGGACACTTTTGTCACGATCGGTTGACGAACGCCCCGCAGATTCTAACCCCTGAAGCGTCCGATAGCTGTCGGGGAACCGTGTTGCTGGAAGGGAAGTGGAACAGGAGGAAAGGTGGGGCAGGAACTTGAGCAAACAAACCGCACACGTCGCAGTCATGATCCGTGACATGGATCCTCTACTCTACGCATACACACACTCTTCTATGTTGCCGGCTGTGCGCCGGCATTGGGCTGAGAGTTTCGACGTGGGTTCGTCGGACGCCTGCCTGCACGGACGCTTTGACAGTTGCCGCGACGAGAAACATGTACCTTTGCGTATCGCATCGTTACACGGCTCGATAACTTTATTCTTGCTGCTCGTGCAGGGATGTACATTGATCGCTCCAAAAGCGGAAACGATCGATCACAATTAAGAAGCAATATATCGCGCGCGAGCATACAAACACACGCCGCGCTGTATGATCGAGAAGATCGTTTAGGGAAGCGGCAGCATGGCGGCATTGATTTGCGCCTGCAAGCAGGCAAATGAAGTGCTTAACAGCCATTTAAGAAAAAAATACGACAAAATACGGTGGTTTCGATTCGCATGAAAACCGAAGGGTCTCCAGTGTGGCGTGCAGTCCCCCACGTATGATGCCCGCAAAATGGTTGGGCTAAATTTGGAATACGCACACCCGTCCTCCGGCATGTACCGTAGCGCAGAAAGCCACGAACGAACACGAAAATCCGGCCACTCCAACCGGGCCGATGTTGGGTGAAATGACGCAGTGGCGCAACTTTTCAACCAGTACATCGTTTTTAATGAGATTTAATTGCATGTTTCGATAAATTTGTCTTCACTGTGCGCGCTCCCGCTCCGATTGCGATTTGCCCCGGGTGCCTGTGTGCCATATGCTTCCAGCCGTGTGCCGTTCATCGCGACGTTGTGACACGAAACGCGAGTATGTCCCCGGCGTACGATCTACACGATCTGCAGGCGAGCGTGCGCGCGCGCGCGCGCCTTTCCTACTGATGTTGAACGGTGCGCATCTGTTTGAGCCTGCCATCCGTTCCTTTTTCTGTTTTATCGTTCGTTTAATCTTGCACTGTTAGTCGCGGACGGTCGTAAAGTTACCGGGAACGATGACGGGAAAAATACTGTCACATAGACCACCGTAGGAAGAGGGAAAGGAACGCAGCGAGTGGATGGCGTTGTGGTAAAGATCGCTCTCTTAATCTCATCCCGTTTCGTTTGTTTTTCCATCCCGAAAGCGTTCGTTTTTTTTATTATTTTTACCACTGAGCAGTCTCACCATACCATAACAGTCGGCAGTGCGGCATGTTTTGCGGTATGAAATACGGATGCCCGCACGTAATCTCTCACTTGTACGGCGTCGTTAGTCGCAGGAGTTTTTCCTCCCAACAACGTTAACGAAATCCGCCTTCCAGACTACGCTTTATGTACCGCTGATCGTGATCGTGAAGTTGCATCCTCTTGTGTATCTCTTCCAAAATGGTAATGCACAACAAGGTGTTTCTGTTTGCGAGTACAAGTTTTATACGAAATCTCAAAGATCGGCACGCTGATGGAGTGCAAATCTTACATGTTTGCCAGAGGTTGCGAGGTTGTGTTAAACATACTGTAATTGTGTAATGCATAAACACAACTTTGCTTAACACAAGCGGCTTAATTAAATCCTTGAAGTTTTTTGTTTATTACTGAAATTTTGTTAAGAACATAAGAACTTGAAGATTAACACAACCGACCAAAATAAATTCCCGAAATTGACTAATCAGACATCAAGAGAAGAATGTTCTGATCATTGACGATGAGTCTTATGTCACTCATATGGTTCGATGATGATCAGGTGGTGGTGATCTAGTACAGGTTTTAGATAGATGAAATCATCTTTAAGATATTTGACACCTTACTCACACTGTCCATTGATATGAGTGTGCGACCAGGTTACTGCCTGACGTGCGAGACACTGGGTCTTAGTCATGGTTTACGGGGGATTTTCAAACTCAACAACGTCAACGTCAACGCATGTCAGCAGCGAAAAATGATTCTCTCAAATCGGATTTGTAAACCTTTTTCAACATTGGAACATTAGAATCAATAATAATAATGTGCTCTTAGTGCAATAGCAATCTCACGGAATCACTGACGAACTCTTATCGTCTTTCTCCTGAATGCCTGACGCACTTTTCTCGTCTATGTGGCGAATCCGGATGAAATTCTGGCTTATCCCTCCTGAAGGCTATCTAACGAACTTCTGGTGAGTATTGCACGTCGGCCCTCGTCGTTGACTCTCTGTGTCTGGGTTATCAGTACCGGCCGATTATTTAACGTATTCCTGGTGTTCTGCAATTTCGTCCGACGCGATGGCATCAGTGAGTGCCAGCCTGAGTACTTCCACTACTCACGTAATTTCGTGAGTACGTAAGAACGAGTTCCGGTGAGAACGATCCAGGGTGTAGTGATGGGAAAAGTAACAAAAATTATCTAACAGACCCGGTACCTGTTTTCATTAGAAAACGTAACCGGTACCGAGTGGCTGGTTACTTTAGACCCGGTTTCTAGTGTGATCGAGAGAAACAAGTCGAAACTTCTTTTGCTGAACCGGATGCGAAAGTGATTCTTGCTACACGATCAGCATTCCGGTATTTGAATACACTTCACATGCAAGATATATTTCCGTAAATCATAACAATTCACATTCACCACTCATCTTTTTCGTTTTTGCTGTGATCATAATTAAAAGCGACACCACTACATTCAGTCAGCACTCGTTTCTTGCAAAACTTCCCCCCTCTTATATATATTAGTACTCCATCATCGCGTTTGAAGTTAATGACCCACCTTGATCACGTTGTTAGCGCGTTAATTACAAACAGCTTACATTCCCTTGCATAGCTGCACTTCACAAACGATCATGTTATGGTTTTGCATGATCTTTTTGACACTGGCCGGCTGGCTGGCTCGCTTGCTGGCCGACTATTAGTGGTTTCTCTACACACACTCACACATGAAGCGCCGGCGGCTGTGGTACGCACCGGTTGATAAAAGCCAGCTATCGTAATTCTTTCCGACCGCCCTGTCACCGGTGGAATGTGAATCTGCGCATTCTTTGCGTACGGGTTCGCTCTCCGAAACACAACAACGACGCTCCGAGCAGACGGGGGTGGAAGCTCTGGTTTTAGACACAAACACACGTACACACCACGGGACCGATCAGTAGTGGTTGTCGATCGGTGGGATCCGGGATACCGATACCGCATGTTGACAAATTCCACCCAAGGTCAGACCATGTTGTTGCACGAACATTTCCCATGCCCGTGCTGTACATTGCCGTGGTACACGCACAGGGATGAAAAGTGGTCAAGCGTTTGTTACAACTGTCACACGGCAGGGCGGTCGATCGGGATAGGACTCTTTACAAGTGTCTGTCCTCGCCCTCAAAAAACCATCAAAGCAATAATATGGTACGGGTTTCTTTTTTGGGGCGGGTTCTTACACTTTGCCGATGGTCCGTGGGAACGAGAGGAGGGAAAGGTGAATGGGTGGAGAGATGTGGGAAGGGAAGAAGTGTTTTGCATAGCATGTTTTCCTCCCCCCCACTGGCATTCCCCAGAGTTCGTTCGTTCATTCATTTAAGTCGCTGCCTAGCTGTCTCGCCTTCATGGTGTTGGTTGCGTGCTTCACGTTCACACGCTCCTTTGCACGATCATCTGCAGGCCCAGACCAATGTGCGGAACTGACGGGAAACAAATCGCCCAGCAGATCCGGCGACCTCGGTCCGCGAAGAATCCCGGGGACGCCCCTCCCCAGGGGTACCTGTGTCATCTTTCATTTGGCCGAACAATTCTATCGAGCCGGGCCATGCGGTGACGTGACGTTCCGTAGACGTTTCGGTATTTTAAATCGGTTGTTTGGCTTTTCCATGATGAGGCAAATTAATCTTGACCTCCCCGAAAGCAAGTGACCGGGCGAGCACCGGCACGCGGGTTAATTGGTACGCTTCTTTAGCAGTTTATTCAAGTTCCATTTGCTGTGCGCAGGTTGCTCGCACACTGACTTCAGTGCGATCAGTTTTGAAAGTTTGATTAATTTTCCTGACTAAAGCACAGCAATCGTCGAACGCACTTCTTATCACATGCGAACGTTTTAGTGGGAAGAATTAAAGTTTTGTGTGTTATTTCTTCGGGTGGAAAAATTATACACCCTTCACATTTATAGCCGCACCACGACAGGGTGCAGTTTGTTACGCCGTCAAACAATTGTGTGTGTGAGTGTGTTGATCCGACCGGTAATCCTTTGCCATTACGAAGCGGCTTACTATTTTTAGCGTTCGGAATGATAGTAATTTCTCATTTAATCACACCACATTGCGTCTTCCGTACCATCGGAAGCAACCGTGTGCCTGTGTGTAGCTGGCCCGATGACTGGCCTGTAAAGCCACGCAGCCTGACTCAGAGCTGGGATTAATTAAAACTCCACCGCACTTTCGTGGACCCTGCCCAAGCTAATGAGTATGTGCTAATTGTGCGCACACCAGCAGTGCAAGTGTTTTGCTTTGCCGGTGCGAATGTCGCCACCAAAACAAGAACAACAAAAAAAACCCCATGTGGCGTGTCGGCTTGCGCGAAAGGATAAGCAGTCGGAGGTGTTAAAGTTCATTAAGGTTGAGATGATTCCGCGCGGCAAAGCGAACGCCTTCGTCTGCCAAGCGTGGCAAAAGGGAAGCCCACACTGCTGCTGAATGAACGTGTATGTGCTGCTAGAGCGAAGGAAGCAGAACAAAAAAACACCCTCACCCAAACGCCACACCGTCAGTTCCGATTGCGTTGCGTCAGGGCTTTGATTAATTAGTGTATTAGCCCTACACTAAGTGCAATTAATTAGCTCCCGTGCCACGCCGGAGGGTTCGATATCAAAGGGCAGCGAATGCAGCTCATGCAAAACGGGACTAGTGCGAGCGGCATATGGGTGCCTCTTATCTGACAGGTCGGTGACGCTGATGTGAACACGCCCGCCACCAAGCTGGAACGTATCGAGCACCAAAACATACCACTACTGGCGTTTGATTTTGTACGGGATGTGTATGGCTGAGACTGGGACATGGTAAACGATGTTGGTCAAACCACTAAAAACTCACCCACCCATCCGAAGCATTTGCAACCACTGTCCCCTCGGGGGGGGAAACGTTCGTTCCAAGGGTTGGATAGTTGGAATTTAAATTAAGATGTTTAAACCGTTGGCAATTACCCTTTGCCCGTTATTGGGACGAATGTATCGAGCAGTCCAAGCTGTCGGAATAGTGTCGTGGGGTGGAATTTTTGGTACCAACACCACTACTGGCCGGGCACTCTGGTACTAATCAAGAGACCAAGAGCGAAGGGTCAGACTGAATTTGGATGCTGCACCATCGGAACCGTGGTCTAAACATGGCAATTGCAGCATTGCATGCAATGTTAATGATTTCATTACAGCATTCCAAACCGCGGTACACTACACTTCCAGCTTTTGGGCAGCTTCTCGATGACGAACTAATCGTCTAATTTTATGGTTTCTTCCCCTATATCTGGAGCAGGATGCAAGAGTTTAGAAATTAAAATTCTTTCTTCCCAAAAATTTCCCCATCGGATGCCTCAATCTGTTTATTAAGACATTCAGATTTTGTGTGGATGGTTTAGTGTATTTGGGATTTGGATGTGGCGGCAAATCCGGCCAGATTGCTTACCCTACGATTGACGATCGCAACTGCGGATCGCACATTTGCCACAGGACAGCTTGCAGGACCTCGCGCTAACCTTTGCGCCAGCGACTTAAGCGACTCTTAATCATAAAACAACGGAAACCGGGAGCAATAAAAAGCACTCAACCAGTGGGATTTTCGTTTCAACAAACTTCAGCACCTATCGTTGGACGTCTTTTGGGCCTTAGGAAAACATTCATCTTTCCTAACCTGAGGACCACAATTCCGAGGGGGGAAAGCATGATTAACAAATTATGAGCTAATTAAGTGAGATTAATCATTCATTTGTGGCAATGCGAGGTTCACTTTGATCTTTCGATCACGTCTGGTCCCGGTGCGTAAAAATTGTATCATACGCAGCATCATCGCAGCTTTTGCGCGCGTAAAAAAGGTGAGTTTTTCTTGGAAAGATTGTACCGAACGCGCCTTTTACTGGTGTCTGGCGGGGAATGGTTGACCAAGGGGGATGTTGGGGGTAGAGGTTAAGGGGGGGGGGGGAGGTTGTGTCACGCGGCGATCATATCTTTCAGTGAGTCATTGTGTTTAATCCACCCGCCGAGCAAGGAAAAACCAACCAAACCCCGATTGCCCACGTTTGCTCTGCGTTCTGGGTAAGTTTATGGGCAACAATCGTATAATAGACAGCGTTTTTTTTTATCTTTCTTGCTTCTCTCAAATTCTTCACTCCTCTATCTAATGTTCGGCTTTTGGTGTGCGGAGGTTGCGACCGTATCCTTTTTGATTCGCCTTGGAAAGTGGAAGCGGAGTGGACGCTACTTTACGACCGATCTGTCAGCTTCGGCAAAAACAACGGTGCGGTGGCAAATAATTTTCAGCGCAATAAATTTCACTTCACACTCCCCCCCCCCGGCCTCCCTCCCTCCCCCTCCCCCCAATCCAAAAACCCACCCTTAAAAGATCTACGAAATGATGATCGCGAGACGCTTGCGTTTGGGTTGCGTACTAGAGACTAGAGCGTGCGTTGCGTTAGTTTGTCGCGCTTCATGTTTTGTGGCCATCAATTTTTTTTTTTGGCACTGGAAAAATGTGTTTTTTTTGACGACATTTAGACAAAAAAAAAGGAAACCCCAAACCGATCTCCTTCCCGATCGTCTCCCTCAACGCCCCCATTAAGCACGTGATCTGTTACAGAAACACTAGAAGCTAGAAGTAACAAATAGATCTCTTGTCGCTTGGGTCACCCATTTGTTTGCCTTTTTTAACGGCGTGTGTGTGTGTGTGTGTGTAACAAAACAAAAGAAATCTTGCTGGCGCGGGATTGGGGGCAGCACGGTCGGGCTTCGAAGATGACATTTTTCAATACTGGCACGCACCGGTTCCCGCGCACGCAACGGCTCAATCGCGAGTAAATAAAGTATTAAGACGTTAAGACTGCTTATTTTTAAATGTCTCCAAATGTGCACGTGCTTGTGTGTGTGTGTGTGTGTGTGTGACGATGCGAGTTGGCTTACCAAAACACCGAACTAATGCCGTACCGTTGCCCGGCTCGGAACATTCTTACAGGGAGAACACCCATAACCATAATTTCTCGATAAATTATTTTTTAATATTTCCTCCTGGATTAAACAGGCACAGAGTGTCGTGTCGGAAAGGGGCACCCCGGGCCGGTTCCAACCCCCATCCGCCGCGTTCGCGTAAATCCCGCAGAACCCGGGTGCGCGCGGGAATGTTTTGAATCTGTCACGGCGAGTGAAAGTTTATGAATTCCGCCACGCCATACCTTGCGATTGAGCCGGCAACCTCTCCCAAGGGTCCTCTATGAAGCAAACCGGCGAGGAATAAAAAAAAAAGGAAGAACAAATAAAAGAGTATGAAAAATGATACCTCGTTGGACGGCGTCGTGCGATCATCGTAAGTCAGTCCTCCGCGGCACAAAGTGACATTCGATCGTGGTGATCCAAAAAAAGGGCGCATCCTGCCCGGGCCCGTTCCAGTACGTACGTCTATTGCGTGTTTGCACTCCCTCGAGCCACCGGGGAAAACACGGTGCGGATGAACCCGCACTTACCCGCAAGACACGGTTAACTGCTTCACGCTCGGTTCGATTGATAGTTGTCACCTTGAGAGCGTTGAGCGGCTCTCGATACCGATACTACGGCACCAGGGACACTTACAGCGCTTTGCGCTTAAACCTGATGGCGCTCCGAGGTTTTTGGAATTGCTTCGCAGCATCGCAAGAAAGCGACAAGCGAAAGATCCGAAAGTGTCTGAAGTGTGTACACGGAGACCCAGAACCCGAGAACGCAACCCTCCGGGATACAAATAGCTGACTGTCTAACGGATACATGATTTTGTAATATGTGACTCTAAATGCCATCCTAAATCTTACGCTAAGTGGTCCGTATTATAGTCGACACTTCTTCTTTTTTGTTTTTTGCTTTTCGGTTTTGTGTTCTTATTAACCATTCGCTTTTACATCTCGTTTTTCCCTTTCTTTCTTTCTTTCCTCGCTTTTGCGCACGCTTCCCAGCTGGGCCGGTTTACACACACACACACACACACACACACGGGCGCGGGTGATCTTCACCAAAATGAAAGGAAGAAGAAGAAACACCTCGACGTGACGCCATCGAACCGTATCGGTTTCGTAAAGCGCGCAAGATTACATGTCTGTGCCGCCTATATTCCACCCCGGGTGTGTAAACTGTGTCATCTACGGCATCGATTCGTCAAGAATTTTCCTCCTCCTCTGTTGTCCAACGGAGGAGGAGAAGAAAAAAAACAAGGGCAAAGCAACAGCAAAGAGATGTTGTTTATGCCCAGACGAAGGAATTAGTTACCACCGGTGCTGGTGATGCCCTTGAAAGTAGCGGAACGGGCCGAAGTTTGGGTTGTTGTTGCTAGGTTACACATTACGATAACGTGTCAGCCACCGGGCTTCGCTACCGGGCGACCGGACGTGAGTGGCTTTGGTAGCGCTGGGACCATTAGGCAATTCCCACCAACGGATGTAGGTGCCGTGTAACGGTTGGCTACAATTGGTAGCTCGTACATCAAACTAAACAAGGATATGTGTAAATTTGAGTACAACCGCGGAACGAGAACTCCGAGCAGGAGATGTTACTGTGAAGTGGTATTAAGAGTTTCGTTATATTACATTTGCTTTGGAGATCGTTCAGTTACAACGTATCGCTGATCGGGTTGATGGATTGGGTTATTTCCAGCGTTACGATTTGTTCGAATTCTAAAATTTCAAGAATTTTCCCTAGTTTGAAGAAAGGTCAGAACTTCAAACAGAGGCCTTTAACCATTCTGCCCACTCGACAGCAAAAATGACCGTAAAGTGAAGCGACCGTGCAATAGAGTAACCTCAGCATTCTTCAGCATTTATGATGAAATACCTGGCCAAGATGGAAATTGGAATGTCGTATTCACTCCCTCCCCATCACAAGCACAAATATTCTCTCAGAAAATATGATATAGTCTCTTTCTTAATGGAAGATAGCGTTTAACATTGGTTGCCTACCACTCTCAATTATTGATCAGTTCTTTTTGTGCTTTACGATCAGGGCAACGGAAAATGTTCTTTTAGTCAGGACTTTTGTGATGATTGGGGAGATTCGTATTTGTCCTTTTTAAGATCAGTCACCAAAAAAGAGCCTCGATCCTTTTGGTTTTTACATCAAAACGAGATCGACTAACTGAAGACAAGACTCAAGATGGTAGCAATGATAGAAGATCAGTATGCTATATGAACTAGTGATTTGTACATTGATTTAGGATGAATTAGTTAATTTAATCTTACCAGAGAAAAGAATAATTAAAATCTAGAGCAATTGATTCTATAACTCTTTAATGATTTAACTCATTCATAGTGAGTTAAATCATTGTTGAGTAGTTTATTGCATGAGTGAGTTTTTACCATCAACTTACTCAAGAAACTTAAATTGTTTTTTAACTTAATGAGTAAGATAAGAGTTTACTGATTCTCATATTTCACTCATTATTATATAAATCCCCCAAGTAAGTATTCCCAATTCCAATAGGGACTATAGAGAGGGTTGAGACCGATGAGATGAGAAGCATCGCGAATGACAATAGAATTATCAGCATCGATGACCTAAGTTAGCCTAGCAAATCTCTTCGAATGTCTTCCGGCCATTCGCTTCATAGAGGGATTGAGGAGTCCCAAATTTTACGTTACGTAAACTTAAGTTCTTTAACTTGAGTACTTAATCTTGGATGTCTTATCAACTACAAACCGCAAGTAAGATACTGTGCACCAATATTGGTCTGTGTACGAAAATGCTGCAAGATCGATCTCTCTTGAGACAAAATCCCCATTTAAAAGTGGCCACTCAATAGAGCAATCACCGCAGGGCCGATAGCGAACTGAAGTACTTCGGCACGGTATCAACACCATACAAACGCCATAGGAACTCGGACGACCGACGATCAATTCACACTCATTTAGCAATACAATCGGTCGCGTCCACATTTCACCCCAACATCACACTGGTTGTCAACCAGAACGGTTTCCTGGTTCCTTAGCCCCAACCATCACCAGGCGCGCTTCAAAATGATGAATCTCGCACATAAATCGTTCATTTTATGCTGACAATTTGCGTACTCACTCGAGAAGGAACGAACCGAAGAACACCCGACCGCTGCAAAGTAATTGCATCGTAAATGCCACGCGAGGTTATGCGCGCATAGAATGTTCGACCGACCGTCCGGTGGGAATATTAGGGGAATCCTTAAAGAACTGCAATTAAATGCGGTGCGGAGCTGATTTGGTGGTGAGCTAGCTTGCGCCGCTGCGGGACACCCATCCACACAGTTATTGTTCCCATTCGGTGCGAAGAGCAAATCTTCTAAAAAATCAAATTTGCAAAACAAAAAAAACTACCCCGCCAACGTCATCTCGACTATCAATTGGCCAATCTGCGTAAGGGTAATGGGCCCTTGAGCTTCGTCCATTTTCATCAGCGCGCCGCATCCGCGATCACGCTCATTGTTGATCGCCGTCGGCTGGCGGCATGGCCTCGCCGGCACGATCCAAGAATAGAAACGCGCGTTCGCCCTCCGGACAGTAGTAGTTTGTAAATTGTCGCCTATCGCAACCATAGCTCAATCTTTCGGCTCCTCCGGGTAGCTTATTCCCCCCAGGCCGAACAGCATCGAACACCTCGGGTCTCGGGTATCGTTTGATGTTTTTGTCGAGTTAAATGGCACACACACACACACGCACGCCCAAAACATAAGACATTTCCTTCCATTTCCTTTACCCGGTCCTTTATTTTCTCCTTTGGACCACACCATCCGGCACCCCGTTCGTGGTGCTGGGCGTAAAATATACCTTTTGTATCACCATCACCGAGTGCGAATAGTGATTGCGATCGCGCGGTCCCGGCGGTGTACAGACACACGCACACACTCCCGGACGGTTAAAAGATATGGCGACGACTTCATTTTATTTTATTGCCGAATGTCATCTTTTTTAATTGACGTTATAGAATCGTCGTAAAACGGTCGTGCGATTGTGTGCCGGTTGTTGATGCTGGCCCCTGATACCACCAGGCAACCCGCGAACGGGTTCGGTGGGAAGACGATGTGGGGAGACGTGGCATAAAAAGCTATCTGCCAGTATAACTTACACTAAATTAGGCATCACAAATGTCAGTTTGTTCGGCCGTGCGTTTGCCGCTTGCTTTTTGGAAACTCCCGCCCGAATGGTTTTCCCTTGCTGCGGAAAGCGAGCTGCACGACGGCCGACGGTGTGGCGACGGTTACGTGGAATCTATTTTCGGGTTCACACATTAACGGAAGATCCCACCCCAAAGCGGCACGCAGCAGGATCATCATCGTTGACGAAAAATCCGATCCCTTCACCGAGTCGCAGCACGTTCGCTGCCGGGTGCCACACGCGGGCTGGCTGGATAGCTGGATCCGTGAATCAAATTCCGAATAATGCATTGACAGAGCGCGTCTACGCTCTGGGTGAATCGCTTTGGCATGCTGGCCGGGATCCCCTCCCGCCAATCTTGACGGCAAAAACGCGCTGCGCGGACAAATTATCGGCGTGTCTACAAGCTCATTTAGCTCCGGGGACACAGCCGAACGATACGCGCGGTTTGGTGGATGGCATATTAAAGCGATGTTTTGCTTTCATTTTGTTCCCTACTTCACAGAACTGCTGCCCCAACAGCTACCTGCGCGAGCGCTTAGGACAACTGGGAAAGGACAACGACCGGTACTCACCCCTGGCAGGTAGGGATATTAGCGGAAAAAAACCCCGCGGAAAGGGATGCGTACGTGCGTGATGCTCTCTCTCTCTCTCTCTGTGTGTGCACGCTCTTTGGCGTAGAAATGCGGCGGAAAAGCCATACAGCCATGCATGCACTATTGCCACTCGGTCTGGTCTGAAGGAAATAGTGCGGTGCCGCGGTAAAGAGTACCAAAACGTCGGCAAATTAGAAAATTGTGCATTCAACCGTACGCACGTTGATTTATCATCACTTGACCAAGTGCGGCGTCACACCGCGCTAGTGGATGGAGCGGGATTCTATATTTAAGCAAACTGGCAACGTGCATTTTGTTTTCTTGTATCCTTCAGTTCGTACAGTTTCCGCATGTGCTTACACGAAAAAAAAAGGACACACCACCGATGTACATTAATATCGTTCAATGTGTTTCTTCCTCGGCAGGGTACAATCAAACAACCACTTCCGCATCGATTGCCGGGTCCAGCTTGGATTGTTTGAATCTGATTGTGCAGAGCATCAGCAATGCACCACAGTCATCCCAGCTGCTGCCACAAACAGCCGCCCTGACTGCGCACACTCCGCCAGCAACAGACACCAGCAGTGCGATCCTGCACGGTGGCACTTCTTCTTCCGGCAGCAATGGAACGCAGTTGCACCATCAACATACACACCATACGCTACTGTACAGCAGCAGCAGTACGTTCTGTTCGCCCTCTCCAGCATCATCATCATCCTCCTCATCCTCATCGTCGTCCTCCTCTTCGACCTCATCGTCATCTTCGTCGTCCGTCTCTTCGGTTTCCTCCTCGCCCATATCACCCGCGCTGGCCGGTTCGCATCATCATCCGCACGGGAGCATGGGAAGCAACCGAACCACCGTAGCACCACCGACAACATCCGTTGCACTTCCCTAGCGGCGCGGGTTTTGCGCTTTCGCTGGTACAGGCGATGCAAAAATCTTTAATTAGTTGTACATACATTGCTTAAGTGCTAGAACAGGCCACACCGTAACAATGGTTGGCCGCAAGGAATGGATGGGGTGATGTTCAGGCTGCATCGGTACGTTATACATGAAAGCGGTATTATTAGTGTAACAAGTCCTTAACTATCCTAAGCTAGGTGGTAGCGGCTGTAAAGCAAGCTTAAATTAGGCAACGAATAAATCATAACCTTTCTTACGTGGTACGCACGTGGATGTGTTGTGGCCAAGATGGCGGAACAGATGATGACTTGATCCCCTCACAACCCGAGTACATTCTTTAGCTCGCGCGAAATTCTTTTGTCTCTCTTCGGTCAGATTTATTGTGCTACAGTATGCAGAGCGTCTCGTCTCGTGTTGATTTGTTCTACGCTCTACTTATGATCAGTGGATTGTTTCTTGCGAGGATGATGTACGCGGATGTGCCATTCCATCAGCAGTCGCGCATTCAGTCTTAAAGGTAAAGCAACGTGTGCACCGATTTCGCCGGCAGACGAAGCCGTACACTGCCGTACCGTTTGTCCTCTATACGGACAGTCGATTTCCAGTTGGCTCTAAAATAAATAAGAAAAGGAATTTTGTTTAGTTAAACTTTTGACACGCTTGTTCTGTGTTCGCTACTTACTTGTTGTAGAACACAAGTACGGTTCTCTTGTCCGTTCGTTCGAAGGCGATCACCGCCACGTTGCTGTTGGACGATCGCACATCCAGCCGTACCGAACCGGGCAGTATGAAGCGTGAAAAGTGTCCCAGGCCGTAAAAAATCGGTTGCTTGTAAGCTTCCTCCTGCGATGTAGCGTTCACAATGACGGCACTCTCCACAAAGTTGTTGGCATAGTTCGGACCACCGCGCTCGTCCAGCACCAGGTTCCAGTCGATCCAACCGTGCACACTGTGCTGCAAGTCCTGCATCACGTACAGTACGTACGATTCGGCCCGGTCCCACGAACCCAGGATGGGGCGATGTTGCTGCAGCGGCTTATCGCCGAGCGATGCCTCGGTGTTGAAGATCCACTTGGCCGGGTAGCGTGCCGCGGTCTGATCGAGCAGGGCCGCCGGTGCAACACCGTCCCAGTACCAGTGGACGGCCAACCCGTCCAGATAGCTGGTCGCATTCGGGTGCCCTTGATCCATCAGGCTAAACCACCAGGGGAATGTGTACCGCTGATCGTCACACCCGAACAGCTTCACCTCACTGACGGCGGAGTTTTTCAGCGCCGGACCCAAATGTTGTCCAACCCAGCGTCCCTGGTCCTGTGCCGTCCAGCCAAGGCTCATAAAGTGGATGAAAAGGAACCCGATCACCCCGTTCAGCGGCTCGTTGCCGGTGGAAATGGCCCAGAAGCTTAAGCCGGCAGCGCGCATCAGCTCCAGGTAGCGCACGTGATAGTCGGCCCACGTTTGGTAATACTCCGGCTTTAGCCGACTAGCGCCGGTCCAATCGTTGTTCGACTTCATCCAGCGCGGTGGACTCCACGCGGCACCGATCAAACGAATATCCCGGTTGCCCGTCACTTCCATCAGCCGCTTGATTTGTGTCACCTTCACCAAATCACGCTCGTCCAGCAGGGTAAAGTTCGAGAGCGCCACATCGTTAATCGGCAGTTCGTTGTATGCCCACGGTGCTAGATCAAAATCGCAGCCACCGATCGGTACGCGCATAAACCGATAGCCGAGCCCTTCCGTCGGCGAGTAGTACGCTTTGTAGAGACTTTCGCGCAGCGCCGGATTCAACCCGGCCAGATTGTGTGACACCGCACCGGTAAAGGCGCCACCGAAACCTTCCACCCGCTGGAAGCGCCGGAGCGGATCGAGTGTGATCGTGATGTCTTCCGCCCGTACCTGACGCTGCTTGATGGTACGGGAAAAGTTACCTTCGGCCTGGGCAAACCGCAATCCGGCGCTGCTGCTCGACACGAGCACAAAGCTACCGAGCTCCGTCGGTTCGGTGAATTCCAGCGTATCGCAGTACGTCACATTGCACACGCACACCGCTCCGTTCGCATACTGACGCAACGCACATGGCAAGCCTCCCGCACTAGCTGCGATAGTTGAGATGGAATGGAATGCACCGTTACACAATGTTCAGCAAAATACGCCTCCCTCCGCCCACCCCACCCCCCGTTACTTCTCGCCTTACCAAGCCGCGTTCGGAACGGCTCCAGTAGCAGCACGCAAAACAACAAACTACCGAACACTAACGATCGTCCGTATCGCATTGTCACACCGCACACGAACAACTAAACCAACTGAACGCTGACCAGTCTGGCGAGCCCTCCGGACCGGCGCGAAACACTTTCTCTGACCCCACACAGAGAGAGAGAGAGAGAAAGAGAGAGAGAGAGCGGTGGGGGTGTGTTCCGCGATAACACACGCCGGGGAAACAACAATGGTTTCATTCATATACGAATAGCGACAAGCGTAATCAGCGAGCTTAGCCAGCTGCAGATGCAACACTCAAAGCTTCAGCTCATAAAAGGGTAGTAGTGGAAGAATGGGATGCGGGAGGGGTAACTTCAACCAAACACGGCAGAAGCGGTACCTTGGCAAAGTAAATAATTTAAGCCATGCTCAAGCCGCTGACGATATCAGTTTGTGTTTGTGCGTTTACACTTGAATGATCTACGCTAGTGATGGGAAAAAAACGCTTCCATAGCAGGAATTCAGAATTTTCAGAAGCCATTTCCAACTGGTTCTAGAAGCCTTTTTTCTAACGGCCCCTGGTTAAGGTTGGAGTCGGCTCCGAAGTTGTGGATGCACTCCGATTAGCGCACATCACTAATCCACAAAGCGCAAATCGATCCGCAAACAGGAAGTTACCCTAGAATTACGGATTAATCAATGTTCTGTTGTTGCTAATAGTTTTTTTTTCCAACCATTTCAACCAGCAAAAGCCGGTTTTGTTGAGTTATGGACAAGAACAAAAAAAAAATGCATTCCACCGCTGGGTACGCTGCCTTAACGTCGTTCGCCTACGTAAGACAGACGCAACCGTTCGCGATGCGTTGAGCGCGGATCGCTGTGTACGCTCTGGTCGCGTTGTAAGCTATCAAAACATATTAACGCATACAGTTGTCACGCACGCGTGACACGGCTTGTTTCACACACATTTGCCGAGATCAACGTACGTGTGACAATTTTTGTCCGGAACATGTTTTGGAAGTAACAGTTCAGTTAAGGAAGCAACGTATTAATCTACTCATCCTGTTAGTGGGATGCTGATCTGGGGTGAGCACATACGATCGAACATTTCAGGCTGCTATATAAACATTGAACAATTTCCGGTTTAACAATTTCCACTTTTGGACAGAATATATTTCATTTCTCTTTGAAACATGGGAGTCATATGGCAATACTTAAAGAAATATGAGCATTTTAACTTAATGAGCTAAAATCCACCACAGCACAGTAAGGTTTGGAGTATCAACTTATTTGCGTCGCCGTTTTGGAGGTCGACGTCCAATGCACGTGTACCTGTGTTTACAGTTCCATACGGTCAAGGATCCATTCCAAGACGTATCCCACCAGTACACCTCGGCTTGCACGTTCCGGTTTGGCGCAGTAGGCCGGTCCATCCGAGATGATGCCATACTGCACGTACCGTCCGCCGGCAAGTCCTCCGAACTTACTGAGCGCTTGGTACGGTCCACCGGAATCACCGGGACAATGATTGAGATGCTTCAAACCACCGACACAGATCGCATAGTCCTTATTGTTGCAATCTTCCGCACCCATCAGCACTGGCGTGTTCGCCTTCATCAGCACCATCGGTGATTTCTGGCTTCCCGTATTTCCCCAGCCACTAATTGTGACCATCGTGGGCAAATGCATGCGCAGCGATGCGTACACCGGTAAACAGATCGGCCGCACGAGATCTCCCTCCAGTGTGGCCGGTTTGATCAATTGCAACAGTCCCACGTCGTAGATGTTGTGGCTAAACCTATTCCGGATCTTAATCTCCTGTACGCCCTGCTGAAGACAGTTTCGCCTACCGCTGGCTGGGCACGGGAACTTTTCCCGCACATCGTGTATCCCGAGCTGAACCTTCACAAGCTCCGGCCGAATACAGTGCCGGGCGGTGAGTACGTACAGTGGATGAATCAGCGTACCACCGCACAACGCGGTGGGCTTGTAAACTAACTTCACCATCCACGGGAATTCCCCACGTTGCGCGAATGTACCGTTCTGGATTTTCATCACTAAACCAGCCGTACCGCACGGCTGCTGTGCCAGCTTGGCTGCATTCGTGTGCGATATTAAGTGCTCGCTTTTGGGTGGTACACAACACACTTGCTTATCAACCATAGTCCTTGCTGATCGTGCTTGATCGCCACAAACCGCTTCCGGTACTGTGAAACCCTTGGTGCCGCTGTCGCTCACGCAGCTCGGAAATGCAGATGGGCTGTGTTTGGTTGACGGTTGCTTATCACACAGCTTTTTGACCGACGCACAGATAGGATCTGTACAGCAGAAGTAATTCTGACCCCCAAAAAAAAAAGTTTTCTGTTATCGCAACGGAACACCAGCTATTTTCTGTACGATCCTTACCTTGCGCTCATGCATGTAGCAGCGGTTTTGCTCGCTGGAATTCATCAGCTCTTGCTCGGTGGTCGAACGTAGTGTTGGACATTGTTCTCGCAGCAAGCACGCGCCGGGTTTCTTATTCAGACGACATTCGATATGCGGCTTGGGGCAGCAAATGTGCGTCTTCGACTCTAGCCGATCCGTCGGCTCACAGATCTTGCTATGTAGCTCCTTGTTGAAGGTTATATTTCGTTTGTGCTCTCCTTTTAACACACGATTGTACACCGGCAGACAGTGGCGAATTGGGAGACATCGGTCATCTAGTTCGCTACATCCGATTTGAACTGCACCCGTCTCGAAAGCTCCTGTAAGGCAACGGAATAGTATAGGAAAGTTGTATTTAAATCTATCGTAACTGAACCAATGTTGAAAGAACTTACCAATGGCGATCACGGCGATGATCAGCGGGAACAGATAAAGTGAACCCATTTTGGATTCTTTTGCGCACAACAGCACAGCAGCGAAGTTAAAGAACAACTGAATATGAATGTCGCTCGATCTGTGCAACATGGGGAACTCGGGCGCGATCGGGGATTTTCCTTGTAGATAGTGAGATCGCACGCACATCCATGCGAATCGTTCAGATTCGCTAAATGTTGACGCATGATGGTTGGATCCGGCTCGATCGGCGGGACGCTTGCGAAGGTGGTTGTGCTATATTATACGTACATTTCTTCTTTGATCGTTAGGAGGGGGTAGTTTTGCGAACCGGAATTATTAAGCGGGACACAATTATACCGGGTTTCCCATTTAGACGATATTTGATCTGAGGTTTTGATTAATATGATGAGGGAAATGAGGTTTTGATTAATATAATAGTGAATTTTCGGACCGGCCCGGGTGATTGATTTGGCAACGACGTCAGTTCCACACGACAGGACCTGTCCAAAAGCTCACGCGAACCAGTTCCCCCACAGCAAGGACTTCGATATGGGCGTTTTAACAGAACAAAACAAAAAAAAATAGACAAATTTCGGATATTCGCAGGAGAGTGTAAACTCACTCACACTACTGAACTGCACACAGTTTACCGGTTGAAACCAAAAAAGAGACTTCAGCAAAACGTCTTTATTCAGCTTATTTTTAAATGTATGAACTACAACATTTCATTTAACGAGTTTGGGTTCATTCAATTGGTTTGGTCGAAGATTTCGTCTGCTTTCGGATGCTCCTGTCCTTCGATCTGTACAGCAACATTGGACCGATTGGACGGTTGCTGGTCACACAACGCTTTGATCGACGCACAGATAGGATCGGTACAGCAGAAGTAATTCTGTCCTCCCATAAAAAATGCAATCAGTTATTGAAACAGAAGACCAACGACTTTCCTTACGATCGTCGTTTACTTACCTTCCGCTCATGTATGTAACAGCGGTTCTGCTCGCTGGAATTCATCAGCTCTTCCTCGGTTGTCGATTGTAGTGTTGGACATTGTTCTCGCAGCAAGCACGCGCCGGGTTTATTATTCAGACGACATTCGATATGCGGCTTGGGGCAGCAAATGTGCGTCTTCAACTCTAGCCGATCCGTTGGCTCACAGATCTTGCGCTGCAGCTCCTTGTTAAAGGCTCTATTTTGCTTGTGCTCTCCTCTTACGATACGATTATATACCGGCGGACAATGGCGAATTGGGAGACATCGGTCATTTGTTTCGCTACATCCAATTTGTACTGCATCAAAGTCCTTAAAAAGTCCTGTAAAGCAACAGAATAGTATAGCAAGGTTGTATTTAAATCTATCATAACTGAACCAGTGTTGAAAGAACTTACCAATGGCGATCATGGCGATGATCAGATAAAGTGAACGCATTTTGGATTCTACTGCGCACACCAGCACGGCAACAAAGTTAAAGATCAAGTGAATATGAATGTCACCGTGACCCGCTCGGTACGACAAGTTGGAGTTTTTTTTTGCTTATAGGTACTGATAACGCACGCACATCAATGCGATTAATTGCTATTCACTAATTACAATACATATTGCTTTTTGGCTGGTTTGTCCGACATGAAGCATGTGAAGGTAGTTGTACCACTAGCGCTTTCCAGCCATGACAATGTCTTACAGTGAAAAGAAATTAATTTCTTCGATTATGATGAGCGTATGAATAATACGTCCTGCTGATAAAAGTTTAAAGTGCTAAAACGGTTACCGGTACTTTCCCGCTGACAGCTGAGAGTTCTTGGAAGGCGAAACTGGAAGGTTTGCAATCGTGTATGTTGAAAAGTAACATATCTTGGGCTTATCTTGGCTGGGGTAAATTGTTGTGCACAAAGTTATGAATTCTCCTATTTGGGGTCAAGACAAGTTAAAGAACGCAGTCTAGAGAACATACCCTTCTAACAGACTTATCACGAACTTGCTGAGTTGACGTTGATTCTTGAGAAAATGAATTAAACTCATCAATGCATGGAGCATCAGTAGAACTTGCTTTTTCAATTCCCCTTAGATGAGACGTTTTTGCAGCGAATTTAGTAATAGATTCAATAAATGAAGAGAACTTCTTTGAGCTTGATGCATTATACAGCAAATAAACGCTATTATTACTTTACAACCTTGTCAATTAAGACTTCGCCCAATCGCCCTCACAACTTCTCTAATTGAACTCCTTTATATAAGTAATACCGTTTTGCCAATATCAGTGTTTAAATTGGCCCTTATTTGTTCATGTTTAACACTACCAATAAACGCATTATGTGTAATCCATTGTTGTTAATCTTAATATATTGGTGCTCTAAAATTTTGTAAATTCATTTTGTGTCGAAACTTTCTTTTGCTTTCGCTTGCTTTTGTCCTTCGATCCGTGCAACAAAAAACTCAACGTTTGGCGAGGTGATATCGAGGTCCGAGGGGTTTGCATCTGTTGATCGTTGAAATTGTTTGTAATTTCACGCGCCGTACTGATTGTTTGCGGTACTTACCTCATGCGTAACTGCCGGCCGTGTGACTTGCGGAGATTGCGTAAGGATCGGGTCCATCTCGTCGGCAATCGCTATGGGACCATGCTCGTCCTGCTCGGACACCACGCACGTATCCGTGCGCATTCGGGGTGTATTTCCATTCCCGACCAGCGGCGAATTCAGCTGGAAATTCTCAGCAAGTTGCTTGTGACGGTTTGAAACACTAAGGTTAACGGTACCATCCATTAAAATTCGTTGTGACGTTTCCGATTTGCAGTAGTATTCGTAGAATTGTTCCAACCGATTGATGCACTGGCTACAAATGGTCACCGGCAATGTGTCTGCATGTGTAATTGTTATTGGCAAACAGACCCGTATCTTCGTGAGTAAAAGCTTTCGCTGCGCGTATTCACTGAACAAGGATACCTGCAGCTCATCGTTTGAGAGGCAAATCCGGCAAATCGGTACGTTTGGAACGGACATTTTCATGGAATAATAATTGCTTTGCTGTTGACAACTGTCAGTTGAAATCGCATCTGCTCGACTCTATTGAAGCTGCTTGAGTTTGTGGTTCATATTTCCGTTGGCGCAAATAGAGCATCGATATTTTTCTTATTTTATATCTTACTTGAAAGAATATGAACCTGTAAGTATTATAACAATATTTAACTATAAAATCGACTATCTTTCGTAGTAAAGCTCAGTCCGAAAGGCGTAAATTTTCAATATTTTGCTACTCGAATCGCTTTCAGCGATACGCCACGGAGGGTCTACCGCTGCTGCTCGAGACGGCATCGAACGCACTCTTAATGTACGGGCAGCATCGATCGCACTGCTAATGACAGTTAATTGTCAATTTTACAAAAATACATACGAAAAAAGAGACTAATTACTTTTAATGGTTTAATTCGTCGAAGAAATGCTGTTTCTAGCATCGCTGGCGTACCAGTTTGAAGGTGTCTTTCGGCTGAAAATCGATGGTCAGTGGACGGTGTGAAAAGTGCGAAAATTCCTCGACGAAAAGCTACCGCCCTGCATTTGCATTGCGCTTGCAGTACGCGATAATGGTGTAATGAAAAACGGCAACGCTCGCCCCAGGAATAACATTAGCACAGACAGGCAGATGGATATGCACCAGCACTAGCTCTGGGCCGGGAACTAGTTCTGGGCTGTTTTGGTCAGATCGTATAATCGTAACAATACACGGCAAACGGAAGTTGGTGCCCAAGGAAGCCTTCGGGCCCAAAGCAAAGTGGTATCGCCCTGTGAATGTAGTGTTTATCTATCAACATCGAGACAGAAACGCAAGCGAAGCCAATAACAACAAACCAACAGTGGTGCCGTGCCATCCAGTACAATGTCGACCGGATTGGGGGAAAAATCGTTTGTCAACAACGATGAACTGTTCTATCTGAAGTGGAACAACTTCCAGAAAAATGTCAGCACCCAGTTCGAAAAGTTGCGTGAAGATGACGATCTGGTAGACATTACGTTCGCCTGCGAGGGCCGAATGCTTACCGCGCACAAGCTGGTGCTGTTTGCATGCAGCCCTTACTTTAAGGAACTGCTAAAGGTAACGTTCGTGGGACTAGCAAACAATGTACAGCGTTCTATCTAACAGACCTTATTCAATTGTAGAAAAATCCATCCCCGCATCCGGTGTTTTTCATGAACGATGTGAAGTACGACGTACTGAAAGCCATCCTGCAGTACATGTACCTCGGGGAGGTGCACATCACCAACGAGAATCTGAAGGAGTTTATCAAAACAGCCGAAGGATTACAAATCCGGGGTCTGAGTAAAGAAAACAATGTAAGTTAGCGACACTCGCAGGCACAATTGACTGTTTTTCAAGCCCGCTAAAGCACATCTTCTATTGCCAGGGTGACCTGATCATACCAACGCACCAGGATGTGTTGCGTCGTGATGAGAAAAACGATCAAATGCTGGACGAGTTCTGCCGGAAACGTGCCGGCATTGAGGAGCTACAATCATCGACGGTATTGAATATTAAGCGCGTTAAAACGGCGGCAGACGGTTCGATGACAGCCAGTGGTCAGGATGGTAATGGTAAGTGCGTGCTCGTTTCAGCAGTGGCAAAGAGAATCAAGTGCTCATTGTTTTCGCAGTGGACGTAGAACCGAAAGTGGAAATGGTCGAATATATGGACAGTGAAGCGGGTACCCACCAATCGCCAACGTACTGCAGTATGGAAACGTACGCAGATAAAAACAATCCTCGCACCGCCATGGGCCATCTTGGCGCAATCAATAACGGTATGTGTGTGTGTGTGCATATATGATTAATTGTTGAGAATTTTTGTAATGTGGCGCTACGTTGTATCGTTTTAGTAGCGGGGTTTACACAAACCGGTCCGGCTTCCGTGTCCGGAGCGGGAACTAATCAACCCGGTGGCTCCGGCGGCCACAGCCATAATGTGCACGAGTACAAATCGGAAGATGATAGCAGTTGGATGGAGAAATCGCTCGACAACATTTCCGTCAACTCGGAACAAAGCATGAAGTACAATAGTGGTGGTGGTGGTGGCGGTGGTGGCAATGGGGGTGGCAGTGGCGGCAGCAGCGGCAACAGTGACAAAAACAAGGGACGCAGCAGTCGAAACAGCAATCGTTCCACGGATGACAAAGCGAACTGCCTCACGCCTCGATGCTGTCCTGTGTGTTCACGGCTCTACTCGAACGTGTCCAATCTGCGGCAACACATGCGATTAATACACAACCCGACCGCCGTCTGCTGTCCCATCTGCCAGAAACACTTCAACTCCGAACTCTACCTGAAGCGACACTACTCATCGATACACTCGATCAATCCTAATAGCACCGGGGACGGTGAGCTTGTCGACACAAAGCCCCCAACAGCGCAGTTACAGCAACAGCAGCAGCAGCAGCAGCAACAACAACAGCAGCAACAACAACAACAAGCACCCCCACAGCAGCAAGCTCCACAACCAACGCAGCAACAGCAGCAACAGGCCCAACAGCAGCAACCTCAACAACAGCAGCAAGCACCCGCCCCGACCGCAAACACGTGGAATCCCTACCATCATCACGATGCTTCACAGTTGGTGAATCCTTTTATCAAGTAATTACTGCAACGTTAAACCTGGGAAGAAACCCAAACGAGCCCCAGCTAACTGTTGTCCCACCATTACCAACTTTTACTTGGGGATGATAAGTAACCCCCCCCTCCCTGAAGGGGTCGTATTCCTTTGGTTTGGTTAGTATTGGCTGAGGATCTGCTACGAGTGTACCTAATCCGCATTGGTCACTTTGCTCACTTTCATACCACTATAACTGGATGGGAAATCAGCAACCACTAACGCACTGTATAGCATCACCACTCGCAAAGCCAAACGTTTCACTAGGTCGGTGGGAAGGGCCGTTACAAGCGGCCGGTTGCAAACTTCTCCTGGACAAACATTTCATGTACGTGCAATATGAGAATCTTACGCGCAAACAAACAGCCATCCCGAAACGGAATAATGTAAGCCAGACATGTCAAACGCCATGCTACGACTTTTTCAATCTGAACCACAAAAGTAAATAGAGACAGCTTGTTCCGTTGTGTGAATGAACACGAAACCAGATTATATGAACAAATCAAAAAAACGGGTGTGAAGCACCACGCAAGAACATTTCTACATCCAGTCCGCCACCACCGTGAGCCGTACAGAAACGAGTTTGACATCACTGATGTAACGTATATAATGGCCTGCCAGAAGATACATCACACCTAGTACAGCAGACACGTAGAGGCAACACCGTGCCGTTATTACCGTTTGTTGAAACAACCTATTGTTTATATTGTCGGATGGGCACACAAAAATCGCCAATACAGAATTATAGGCCGGTAGAGGTGAGTGATCCGTGTCGCAGGATCGACTAGCATAGGTGAGAAAAGGGAGAAATTTTGTAAATGCACAAAGCGAGCGAAATGCTTCATTTTATCCCGTTCTGACGTTATCCTCCGTTTCGTTGATTTTAATATTTCCCTAAGTTGGTAAGGGCTTAAGGTGACATTAATTGTATGTACAAAAGGAGAGTAGCATGCGACGTGCATAAGTTTTTAAATGCTAGTTTTAATGCCAACCCGTGCAGATAACACAATTAGCTCAAATGGAAGCAGTTAGTAGAATCGTTGTTACGCTTTCTTTTCTAAGCTAGTACCATCCAAACGTGGTATGCAAAAGGATAAAGGGTAGCACAGCGGTCATTATCCACTGGGTCCACATCAAAAACTGTAACTGGTACCGTGTACTTATGCGTGCGCTTAAATGCGTACGCCAGGGGGTGGGACAACAAATCGTTTCCACACCAAGCCAGCGATTGTGTGTCTTTTCGTTTCTCCTTTGCTCTATGTCTACCTTTGTTGGGACAATCTCGGGCATTGTAAAATGGTGAAGTAGCCTAATAGTGATACATTATTACAAACTGTTCCAGTGGTACTTTTGCACGTTACACTGCAAAACGGTGACATGTGTATTGATAACAGATATGCATAATTTATGAAAAGGAGATATAGGGCTTTTGAAATAGTATAGTCCAGATGTGTCAAAAATTTGGGCGACCCACAAACACACACACACACACAGTTCCTTCAATCTGAACCGCAAATAAAGAACAACGTCCCGGGCATGATTGAACAAGAGGTCAAACAAGAAGGTTTCTACCCGCAAACGCGTGTCACAAGCTAAAATGCGTTTGACAGCCCTGGTATATCGGCTCGATACCGAACTTGACTATACGGTCGTTCTCGATTAGAACACAAATAACACAAGCAGACAGTATAAAAAGCATAACAAAAGGAGAATGAAGAAAGTACATGAAACCAATCTGTCCTATAGTGTAAAACGTAGTAGTTTCGGTAATAAGCAACATCATCGTACGTCGCAAAGAAAACAATAATATACGTACAAATGTAAGCGCAATCTTAGGCGAATGCTTTCAATATTGAGTTATCAAAATCGTTTGCAATTATTAAGCGCCGCAAAGGGCGCTCCCAAGGGCGGAGAAGGGAATAAGCAGAAGGAAGGAGGAATGCTTCTCGTATGTTTAATCTGTTGCTTCCGTAATTTATGTTACAATACCGTACTACTCACCCACACATTTTAGCCTGATTATTGTACATACATACATATAGAGAGTAATGATATAACAGTAACAATTATCGGTAATGATGACGTTGATTGGGCGTATAAATAAAAGCAAGGTGACAAAAGTGTACATTATGCTTAATCGAACATCTAGCATCGTTTTTGGNAAGGAAGGAGGAATGCTTCTCGTATGTTTAATCTGTTGCTTCCGTAATTTATGTTACAATACCGTACTACTCACCCACACATTTTAGCCTGATTATTGTACATACATACATATAGAGAGTAATGATATAACAGTAACAATTATCGGTAATGATGACGTTGATTGGGCGTATAAATAAAAGCAAGGTGACAAAAGTGTACATTATGCTTAATCGAACATCTAGCATCGTTTTTGGTTGACGGATATTCAACATTCACCATTTGATTGCCGGTAATGATGCTGCTGGTGGAAGGCGATGTCCCCGTCATGCGTCATGAATGTGGTCATTAAAGCAAAGCTGAAAGAAAATGAAGGGGCGTGCTTCGTCAAGGATAAAGGATATATCGTACACTGAATCGAAAAGGACTATTTGGTAGATCAGCCATTCTCATGGCAGGATCACTCAATCAACTACGATCATACGTTTGCCTTGATCAAGCTTACTTTGTCGCAGTTCGGTTGCAATCATATGTGGAAGATCATAAGAAAAAGTTTCCTTTTTTAACTTAAATTTATTCATTCTAATTGTGTTACGTGGTAAATCTCTCCCTAGCGACCAGCAGCGGTGTGTCTGGAGGACGGTGGATATTTTTTTAATGCATCATTACTTTAGAATTAATCTCCGGTTTCTCTCCTTATGATGATGGTGATCTGTGGTTATTGCTAACCTTCTGAGGCTGTTCCAACCACTTTGTCCGTCAACGCAAAGAGAAAAATGTTTGCCTCACAAGCATTTGCTGTGTAAAGAAATGTGCACTAGTAATACATTTACATTTTGCCTTTACATCCATAAATCTTTGCCTGTCGTCGTTCGTTCGGCTTACCGTACCGTGACTATTCAACCCAGACCGAGCTTTCTGTTAAGTCGTGCGGTTGCAGCATCCGACCCGATATACAAATTTTATCGGCCCATTCCAAACCCCAGCTCAATACTTCTTATTTGGCGCCTGAATGGGATGATCATGTGCTATAGGTTTGTAGATAGTCCCTACCAAATTCCCGCACGATTAGTTTCGGTTTTAATGATGATACGGAAAAAAAGTGTTACACCCTGACGTCTCAAATACGCACACGACAGGTATGCGTGTATGTCGTGATCTTTACGTGACTATAATGTAGCTAAATGTGTTGACAAATAAATTTGACATCGTTTCCCTGGTTGAAAATGTGTTACATGTATGTCGTGTCCGTGATGTTGGCACCATGCAACCCTAGTACGGGCGTTGTCGTTGATCATTTCGGTTGTTTCTGTCACTGTAAGAATGGATGAGAGATTGATCATCATATTAGGAACGGTTCATTACATCTGCAGACATGCGTACACTTACTTTCCCCGCATTGCTCCACCACCGTAACCTCCTCCGCTGCCACCATTGTCGCGCCCTCCACGATTCGCACCACCGTATCCACGATCCTGGCCACCGGCACCGCCACCCCTTCCACCACCAAACGAGCCCCGATCTCGGCCACCACCCGCTCCGCCACCGTTGCGATTGCCACCGCCTCCATAGCCGCCTCTGCTGCCACCGTCGGATCCACTGCCGGCTCCATCACCCTTTGGTGCCTTACAGCGATTACATTCGTTGCGCCAGGCAAAGTTTTTGTTGTTACATTCCCCACAGTTCCAGTCACCCTCGCGATCCTGTCCACCTCCGCTACCTCCACCGCCACCACCACCGCCGAATCCGCCACGTGCTCCACCCATTCCACCGCCAGGCGGAGGCCGTGATCTGCTGTCGTCCCGATCACCACCGCCACGATTAAAGCCACCACGATCGCCACCACCACCTGCACTCGATCCACCGCGATCACCACCACCCATTCGGCCGCCGCCGCCGCCACCACCACCACCATACCCACCGCCTCCGCCACCTCCTTTGTTAAAGCCACCCCGGTTGCCACCCTTGTTCTGCCAGTTGCTAAAGCGCTGGGCAAGCGTCACCTTCACGATGGCCCCATTGAATTCCTTATTATCGAACCAGCCGATGGCGGATTGTGCGGCACTAGCGTCGTCGTAGGTAACCGTGGCTTCACCCTTCATATTGCCCGTCTCTTTATCCTTGTACATCCAGATTTTGGGCTTCTGCGTACGCTTGTCACGCTGTTGTAGATAATAGTTGGAAGAAGTAAGCATACGGCATCGTTAGGAAAAAGCAATGTAACTAAATCACTTTAAGCAATGACTAACAAACGNCTTTACGTGACTATAATGTAGCTAAATGTGTTGACAAATAAATTTGACATCGTTTCCCTGGTTGAAAATGTGTTACATGTATGTCGTGTCCGTGATGTTGGCACCATGCAACCCTAGTACGGGCGTTGTCGTTGATCATTTCGGTTGTTTCTGTCACTGTAAGAATGGATGAGAGATTGATCATCATATTAGGAACGGTTCATTACATCTGCAGACATGCGTACACTTACTTTCCCCGCATTGCTCCACCACCGTAACCTCCTCCGCTGCCACCATTGTCGCGCCCTCCACGATTCGCACCACCGTAGCCACGATCCTGGCCACCGGCACCGCCACCCCTTCCACCACCAAACGAGCCCCGATCTCGGCCACCACCCGCTCCGCCACCGTTGCGATTGCCACCGCCTCCATAGCCGCCTCTGCTGCCACCGTCGGATCCACTGCCGGCTCCATCACCCTTCGGTGCCTTACAGCGATTACATTCGTTGCGCCAGGCAAAGTTTTTGTTGTTACATTCGCCACAGT
Source organism: Anopheles rivulorum (assembly GCA_018908115.1). Taxonomy (NCBI): domain Eukaryota; kingdom Metazoa; phylum Arthropoda; class Insecta; order Diptera; family Culicidae; genus Anopheles; species Anopheles rivulorum. The sequence continues at coordinate 15,274,319 of STHB01000004.1, forward strand.
TCCAGTCACCCTCGCGATCCTGTCCACCTCCGCTACCTCCACCGCCACCACCACCGCCGAATCCGCCACGTGCTCCACCCATTCCACCGCCAGGCGGAGGTCGTGATCTGCTGTCGTCCCGATCACCACCGCCACGATTAAAGCCACCGCGATCGCCACCACCACCTGCACTCGATCCACCGCGATCACCGCCACCCATTCGGCCGCCGCCGCCACCACCACCACCACCATACCCACCGCCTCCGCCACCTCCTTTGTTAAAGCCACCCCGGTTGCCACCCTTGTTCTGCCAGTTGCTAAAGCGCTGGGCAAGCGTCACCTTCACGATGGCCCCATTGAATTCCTTATTATCGAACCAGCCGATGGCGGATTGTGCGGCACTAGCGTCGTCGTAGGTAACCGTGGCTTCACCCTTCATATTGCCCGTCTCTTTATCCTTGTACATCCAGATTTTGGGCTTCTGCGTACGCTTGTCACGCTGTTGTAGATAATAGTTGGAAGAAGTAAGCATACGGCATCGTTAGGAAAAAGCAATGTAACTAAATCACTTTAAGCAATGACTAACAAACGGGATACATTACCTTTATTACTCCGATCGACCCGAAGCGTTCGGCAATCTCCTCTTCCGTAGTTTCCGGTGTCATCCCCTGAATAAAGATTGTATCCTCCTGTGTGATCATTTCACCCTCGCCTACACACACACAGTGGACGATAAGGTGAGGTTGTGTATCGAACATACGTCGTTCGGTGAAAAGGGAAATCAAAGTCGGAAAATATTCCGATCGGTCGAGTGTATCGTGAGAAAAATAGAGAAGAAAAAACGCAAACACGTATATGAGCAATCGTCGACTAACGGATCGAGAAAAGGATCGATTATGGTTAATTTAAATTAAAATAGTACGCCTCGTTCTGTTGTTGTTTCAACGTTTTGTGCTTTACGCTTTTGCGTGTTCTTATGACCCTTTAAGATGATATTAAAAGCTCGTAATTCATACGTATATATATATATAGCCGGTGTACTACACTTGTTCCGAATCGGTATAGACCTTTTCTTCTCCGTCTTATTAGCATAACAGCTCCTTTACAACTGAGTACATTACACGGTGACGCAAACCATCATCATTAAGTAAATGTTGTGACCGTTGTTTTTTTTTTCAAACCTTACATTATTTCACATGCGATGGTATCTTACGCAGTGATGTTGTACTTCTGCGGAAATTCTTTTACAACTAGCGTTCTTCATCGGCAGCTGGACACGATACATGCGCTACTCATTTGTATGCGGCGTTTACTCATAAAACACTTATTGGCAAATCATTTATACGCGCTTGTTATTTCCGTGCCAGACGGTCGAACATTTTTATACGGCCCCCCGGTTTAGCAACAATGTGTGAACGATTGAAACAGTTAACTCTTCAAAGGAAGGTGATACATTTACTCACGAGTCTATTAACATTTAAAGTTAATTAATTGCATGATAATTTAAAAAGACCAATTTTCGAAGCAATAATCCTAAACGTTCAATCGTACGCATTAGGCGAACGAAAATGGACAACAGAAACTAAAAAAAAGTGAATTCATTTTTTTCCACGAGAAACGCTTCTCTTGCACTACGTTTTGAGGGTGCTGTTTGCGAACGAACTGTTTGTCTACAAAGAATAATGACGATTTCATGCATTGTATTATTTTAAAAAGGAATTTTCCGATCGAGAAAGAACAACAAATAGCAGGTATAATGTAAAGTACATTCGATATTATGCTGTGTGCGCACGACTACACAAAACAGAGGCAATCCTAATTCTTTAACAAATTAAAAACAAAAACAAAACAAGTTCCCTAGCTGCATAATGCAATTAATTTTGCTGCTTTAAAAAAACAGAAAGAAAGAATTGTCGTTGAAATAACCAAGCTACAACATAGTAATCTCCTCCCTGCGATGGGTTTCACCGGGAAGATAAGTTGCTTTCAATTATTTGTACAGTAAAGCAAGGATCGTTGTTCAGAATGCGTATAGAAAAAGTGTTTCGGAAACGCTCTCCTATGTACGATAACTTTACGGAAAACAAAATTACGACTTGCTGTAATAACCTGAACATAACGAGAACCCAACATATATTACTTTAAACCCAAAAATGGAGAAGCTTACGGAATGTACTAAATTGCAAGTGAGTAACACAACAAACAAATGATCTCTTTTGCCTCGCTTTATGACGCTTTTCTTTCTTAATGTTTTTTTTCTTCTTCTTTGCTTTTGTAATCTCCCTCTGCTATTGCACGTTACTTATAGTTCAATACTAGTAGCAGTTGAAGAAGTAATTTACTATATAAAATAATAGAACAGTGAAAAAATAATATTTTCACCGAACAGTCGCTCGGTGTTTACCTTTGTTATAACCACCCTTGTTGCCGCCGCCACTGCTATAACACATGAAACCAAACACCATTTTCGTTACATATTTGTTGTTGATCGCACGGACACGCACATACACAGTAGAGTAGAAGTAGTACCAGTAGTAGTAGTAGTAGTAGTAGTAGTGGTAGTAGTGGTAGAGAAGTAATGGTTGAGGTAGAAGTAGATGTAGAAATAGGTTGCACACAATTTTAAATGGGTTCAGTTCAGAAACAAATGGTATCTGCTCGAGATTCGAAACGAACAGCAAATCATGGTATCATGGAATATGTATCGCAATAAGGATAAGAATATGATTCGATTAAGTTTACATCAAATTATACTGTTTCCACTAAAAAAAAAAAACGTTCCTTGCTCGGCAATAGAAGAGGTGGGCATTGCTACAACAAATTAGAATGTATGAGCAAAGGAATCGAAAGCAGTCGTAAATGTTCTGTACAAAATTGCAACTTGTAATGCCGTAAGGCGACACTAGCCGATTGTACCGGCTAGTCTTATCTGAACACACATGTGTGAGAGAGGGAGCAAATATATGTGAATGATTGAATTACAGCAAAATTTACGGTATTGCCCAGCCAGAAGTAGTGAATATATTACCAAATTAACCAAAGACGAGATTGATTCATACGTCCGGAATAAACCACTTTAAAACGAAACTTCGCTAATGTACAGCAATTGCAGAATGAGGATATCAAATCGATCAGCTGTGTTCAATTGTACTATTTCGATGTATACATATCTTTGACGCTGGCATAGAACAAGGGACGGAAACGGTTTACTTTTTGTACAGGTTCAGTTGATAAACGCGAGTCAGATAAAAGAGAAAGGATATCTTACATGGAGATACGAAAGGATATAGTTGTTTTTGGGACAGAGATCGTTTACAACCTACAGGCTCTACTGTCGATGCTCACCTGTATCCGCCGGTTTGGTTACCACCTCTTCTGTCGTAGCTGTTTCCGCCACGGTTGCCACCACCGTAGCCACCACTATCGCCACGGCCCCCGCCGCCATTGTAATCTGTATTGCAATGAGATAAATATAGAACACATAATCATGAGCATTCGGTATGTTTTGTCAAAATGATGAGAAAGTCTCTTCTACTACACCATTCGGTGCCTTCTATGATAATCGCTCGCGTCTGAATTCCAACAAACAAACATCAAGGCTAGTGTGTCCTTGAACTGCTTAGCTTCCGTCTATCTATCCCTCTCTCTCTCTCTCTTTCTCTATGTCTCTCTCTGCCAAACTCTTTATAGCACCTGGCCGTCCCACGTTTTCGTACAAAAAAAAACCTCTACACCACAGAAAACCAAGCGGGACTTACCACTTTGGCCACCGTATCCACCGCCGACAGAACCGGAACTCTGCTGTCCGTAGCTGCCGGTACCCCCACCACCAAACTTGCTCATCGGGGGTGGCTGACTGTAGCTCTGATTAATCGGTGGTGGAGGAACGCTATACGGAGCAGCACCCCCAAAATCCTTACTGGCGTATCCACCGTATTCTGTCGCAATAAATGGAAGAATATATCAATGAGCGTATGGATTGTTAGCCCTAGCAAAGTGGTACGTTCTGCAAAAGCACTGGCAAAATTCGTAACATCTTGCTTGCCAGATGCAAAAAAAAATGATACACCATTTGAGGTAGTGCATGTTTCGATTTTCAAGATGGACGACGCCATCCCTCCTTTGCCGCACAGTCGATGAATGGAACGATTTTTCAATGATAGCTGATAATCAATGGCGCCGTAACTAACTGCATATATTCCTTTTCTACTTACGGTCTGCCATTGCGATGATTCTGTCCGATATTCTGTGAAGTGCACGTTCTTTTTCACCGAAAACCGCACCGCGTTGTTGTTATCTTCACGGGGTTGCTTTTTTATTTGAGCGCTTTAATTTTTCACGTCAGGTTCATACCTTGTGGTCCCACCAACACAAACGCAGCGCTTCACTCTTTTGACAGCTGAACCGTGTGGTGTAGCGGTTGGGCGTTTATAAGCCCACATTTGCAAATTCTTCATTATTGTAGAATCATTAAAATTGACACGCTTCCAGATACGTATTTTAAGTTGAGCTATCGGAAAATAAAACATGCATGAACGGAACAAATTTATGCGTCCAATACCAATTAAACCACAAAACTGTCGATCCGACAGCATTCTACACCACACTACGCGTTCGTTGACACACCCTGTATGTTTACCTTGTCAAACGCTGCATGCAAACAGCGTTGTGCTGTCAACAAAAGTAACAAATTTTGGCGAACCAATTTAGAATATAGTACAATTTCGTTCTTCTGGCCACAAAGGCAGTAAAGCCAATCGATTGATTTAGTGCAAAACGTAGGGTGCGTCCAATGTCGGTGTTTGCCGTTTGAATGTGTGTTTAAGTTGTGTGTGTGTGTTCTTTCCCTTCCAATAACACGCTTCCCGTAAGATTAAAGTGTACAGCGTTGGTTTTTGTATATTAAATGTGTCCATAGAGTACCCCTCATTCGGTAGCTAACTCCATCATTTGTCCGGTGTCCGTACTAATTTGGTCAACGTGAAAAACATATTTAGTTAGGCATGGCGTCACCCTTCCGTTATACACACGCAATCACTGCCAGGTATGTATTGTGCTCTGCTAGAAAAGGCCCAGCACCATGTTTGACCTCTGACCAAATCGTTAGCCAAAATTAAGGCCAACTGTTGTGATGCATAGTACAATAATAAACGGTAGTATAACGCCCATCCCCATCAATGTACCACACACGACTGCAGTGTGTTAAAAATGTAAAAGTTGATTTAATCAAATGTTATTGCTTTTTATTCCAATCATTTACTGCAATCGTTGATTTGCTTTATAGAATTCCATTATCATTAAGAACACGTGGAGAAATCGATCTGGAGGAGGCCAAACTGCAGCATGAAAGCTATGTGAAAATGCTACGTGATCTGGGATTGGATGTGATAGAACTGCCACCGGATGAAAATCTACCTGAATGTCCATTCGTCGAAGACTGTGCCGTAGTTTGTAATGGAATAGCATTAATTTGTCGACCCGGCGATCCTCATCGGGTGCAGGAAGTTAGTATATATATATATTTTCTCTTTCATTAGACGCATTTCAATATTGACACGAATGTATGTACCGGTCGATGGAAGCGATTTGACAATTGTGTTCGAAATTTTGCAGGTCGAAGCTGTACGCGCTGTACTGAAGAAGGAACTGGATCTTCCCTTAGCCGAAATAGCCGACCCAAACGCTAGACTGGACGGTGGCGATGTACTCTTTACTGGGCGTGAGTTTTTCGTTGGTCTCAGCAAGTGGACCAATGAAGCGGGTGCACGAGCAGTGGCGGCCGCCTTTCCCGAATATCCTTGTGTGCCGATAAAGGTATTGCTCACAATGCTTTCTCATTGCAATTGTACATTCCATTTACTACTACGATCAGTGCTATCTGTGTTTCTGATACTCACCTTGTTTTTCGTCTAATTCGTAACTGATCTAGCTAACCCAAATATATTCAAAGATCGTGTAATCTTTAGTGTAAATATGTCAGTCCATCGTCGTTGTTGGCACTAGTGCTTACATCTTCGTTTGTATCATTGTGTAGATTGCTAAAAAANGAGAAATCGATCTGGAGGAGGCCAAACTGCAGCATGAAAGCTATGTGAAAATGCTACGTGATCTGGGATTGGATGTGATAGAACTGCCACCGGATGAAAATCTACCTGAATGTCCATTCGTCGAAGACTGTGCCGTAGTTTGTAATGGAATAGCATTAATTTGTCGACCCGGTGATCCTCATCGGGTGCAGGAAGTTAGTATATAAATATATATATATTTTCTCTTTCATTAGACGCATTTCAATATTGACACGAATGTATGTACCGGTCGATGGAAGTGATTTGACAATTGTGTTCGAAATTTTGCAGGTCGAAGCTGTACGCGCTGTACTGAAGAAGGAACTGGATCTTCCCTTAGCCGAAATAGCCGACCCAAACGCTAGACTGGACGGTGGCGATGTACTCTTTACTGGGCGTGAGTTTTTCGTTGGTCTCAGCAAGTGGACCAATGAAGCGGGTGCACGAGCAGTGGCGGCCGCCTTTCCCGAATATCCTTGTGTGCCGATAAAGGTATTGCTCACAATGCTTTCTCATTGCAATTGTACATTCCATTTACTACTACGATCAGTGCTATCTGTGTTTCTGATACTCACCTTGTTTTTCGTCTAATTCGTAACTGATCTAGCTAACCCAAATATATTCAAAGATCGTGTAATCTTTAGTGTAAATATGTCAGTCCATCGTCGTTGTTGGCACTAGTGCTTACATCTTCGTTTGTATCATTGTGTAGATTGCTAAAAAAAACGCATACGCTAATGTGGCCTTAGAACAATTTTCGTTTTGTCTGAACATGTATAGTCAAAATTAGACTTAGCAAACATTTTACTAATGCTCTGAGGCTCTGAGATTACAATCGAACATACTACATATGTAAAAGATCATGATACGTTGTGGAATACGCTTGATTACCTTTGTTACTCACCTTTTTCTTATACTTTCATTCTCTCACTATCACTTCTCTTTCTCTTCTTCTCTCTTTGCCAACATCTCCACCATTCTTCTGATCCTTACATTTTACACTATCCTTGCTTCCCAACTGATTCGTTGTATGCAATCTACGGCATCGAATGCACTGTGTGCACCACTGTATCATAGGTAGAAGACGTAGACGATGTGGTGAATCCTATTACGTTGGATTTAGTCAGTGGAGTGATTCAGGTTGATAAGATACATTAAGCTATTGTGTGTTCGAAAAACACAAATGAAAAAAGCTATTTTTGTTTTTGTTTATTTCAATTTTATTAAGAATATTTACTTGAAAGCAGCATTATAGAGCATATAACATTCGTACCAAACCGCTTGCTTTTTAGGTTGTCTATCAATACGACGAATCGCACGTTAGTTTTATTTGTTTCATCGTACTGATCAGTTTCGGTGCAAAATGTTCTCTTAAGTCTTGATTAAAAGTTATCCATTATCATTGACACCGGCGATTGATACATTTTCTGGAACTTGCGTGGAACTTACCGACGTATGAAACAAATTAAAATTGTTCTGTACACTTTTGTTATGCACGACTCGTAAATTCTGCTCAGTTGCTTCTATCTACCACTGGGGTAGTCAGCTTGTAATAGCGAATATCTTTTGTTCAATTCCTTATTACTTGTTATGTTTTTGTTATGACACGCGTGTTTCATATGTCTTGCATTAATTTCACGAATGTGTATTTCGTTTTATTGTTGTTTTGTTAAGCTGTAATATAGCATTCGATGATGCCGTATTTCTCGTATTTTTCGTATTTCTTTACGAGCACTGATTGCATGCTGTTCTATTGGCAATGGCTAGACCGCCAACCAGTATGCTTTACAGAAAAATTAGTGGAAAATATTTATGTCTTCCTACAGATTAAGCATTACACCACCGCTTGGTTTGCTTATCGATAATTCCTATATTTGCTTGTCCCCGCACTCTGTCTGTCAGGATGCTAAAAGTTTGTTATTTTTTCTCCTTTTCCCTAGGTATCAGAGCACCATCATCTGAAGTATTATGTTTCCATGGGAGGACCAGATGTTCTTTGCGTAAGCCGCAGCAAGGAATCGCAAGAGATCTTGAAACGGATCGAAAGAGAAGCTACTTTTACATACCACACGCTGACACTGCAGGAAGAGGCAGCTGCAAATGTACTGTACATCAACGGCACGCTTGTTACAAGATCCGTCGATGAAATTCCAATTTCAACGCAGGTAGGGATTTGGTGGAACCATCTTTTTGGGCGATGTTGTATCGTTACTCGTTAATGATTTATTGTTCTATAATCTTCCCAGATTTTATCGCAGAAAATCGACAATCCGCGCCAGATGCTGTATATGTCCGAACTGGCCAAGTTTTCCAACGGTCTTACTGCTTGCTCCATTCTGGTGAAACGTTCCAAGCACATCAAAAGTCTGTAAGCTTAACATCGACACCATCTCTACGGGATGCGTTACATTTTTCTTGTTTGTTAATTAACTTATTTTATCCGGTGTATTCTCAAAAAAAAAAATGAAAAGAAAAACCTATTCGGGTATCTATTCCCATGACCGAGGAACTATGATTGTATCAGATAGTAGAGATTCCTACAAATGAATAGTTCTTATTATTTATTTTTATGTAACTTTTTTTAGTAAACTATGCGTCGCTAGCCACGCATATAACTGCATATTAAAAAAGCGCTAAGATTACATTTCATGTCAAACGTTTTCTTACCACTGACCACTGGCAACGACAATAATGGACGTTGGCACTGCATTTCTCGTCTCGTTTAATTATAAATATAATCGTTTTTAATTTTGGACAATATTTCGTTACTCCATTTGAGACGCACACATTCACGCACGGTATAGCAAAAAATGGAAAAAATGAATCTTCTTCGCTTAACATCTGTCGATACTAGTCACCTAAATGGGCATTATTATTACCATTAACTCCAATACAAGATCTGCGCTTTCGATGCTTGTTTTGAATAAATTTTGTTTTTTTTTTTAGCAAAAACATTTGTTCCACTGATATTAACCTCAAAGTAATCTCTACGAAAATTTCACTCTAAAAACAAATCGATATCTTTGATCGCATTCTATTCCGCCTAACTTTTGTTGGTTGTGGAGTGTTGAAACGTAAAAAACTGTATTTTCGTGATGCGCGACAAATAAGCATTAAAAAAAAAAAAATAAAATAAAGAACGATATTTACAGCGCTAGAGAGTTAGGTTTCGAACACTATTGTTACATTTTGTGTTCTCACTAAAAAAACCAACACAATACTATAATTCTTCTCTAATAAACCTGTACGTTACATACCAACTTCAATTTTTTCTGCAAATGAATAAAGGTGATTGTAGCTTTCTTCATAAGTATGCTTGTTTCCTTGCATATTTTACTGTAAATGTTGAAAGAAAATGTAAACCGTAACACAGTAAAATAAAACTTCCTAGTTTCCCTCAATGTAACATACAACAACTTACATTAAGATAAGCATGTAATATTTCCCCGAAGAATAAATTTCAGGTATAGGTAAATATTGGTGTACCAGTTAGGTAAACTGGATAAATCATTTTTTAAAGATAGTAATAGTACCTTTGAATTTTTCTTGTGTTGTTAATGAAATCGCCTGCACTTATGCTCTTGTTGGTCGAACACGTGGTTCTATTGCTTGGATGACTACGGTTTTACCAAGTCTCTTTTTTTTTTCTATTTGAAAATGGTTTTACGCCAAAATCATTACGTGTGTCAACCACAACTTTGTCGTTATTCCACGTATGAACAAGCTTTTCTTATGCACACAATTGAATTTTAACTGATCTGTTAATTCAACTGTACGTTGAACATAAGATAGCTATCGTTCATTCAACAAATTTGACTTTATCTACAAATGGTCTCGATTTGATCGGTGTTCCATCGATGAGCTTATTCACTGCAAGTGCATTGGTCGCAGCGTCAGTCCGTCGGAATGAAATGGTACCGAATAATTCGTTTTCCGGATACCAAACAAAATCGATCTCGCCGTACGATGCATATGATCGATTGATTGTCTGCTCATCAGTCGCTGGAAGAGAGCACGGTACAGAACCGAAGAAGGAAGGAGGAGTACATGTCATATTACGTTTTCTTCAAACACAAACGACATCTGTAGACTCGAGACACAGGCACAGTGATGCAAAGAAGTTTGGTTAATTATATACTTACGTTGTTGTAATGTAAAGTAAACTGTGTATCCCTCTCTGTTCGATGGTTTATCCATATTGAAAGCGACTCGTAGGCGACGTCCCGCTATTTTAACGTTGTTCATATCCAGTGCTTTAAACGCATCTTCGCGCTTTGTGTAGTCAAAATAAATCTCGCCGTAACGTTTGAAACGCGAAAAATCCACACCTGCCAGCCTGCCGAAACGTACGAATGTTTCTTCCATTTCCCTTTCGGAAACCTTGCTGCAAACGTTCCCAACGTAAACACTGTGCTTCAGATGGCCTGTGTGATAACGTCCAATATTGTACATTTCCCTTTCTAGGAAATAGCCCCGCTTCACTGGTGATGATCGGGAATCCCTCGATGGGGTCCTTGTTCTGCGACGCTTATGGCGGGAGCTGTGAGGCGATGGTGAACGGGATACACGCGTCCTTCGGAGCGGTGAACGAGTCCGAGATCGTGTTACACGACGCGAACGGCGCGATCGCGATCGAGAACGTGTGCGAGATCGTACATATCTTCCAGCGGTCCGGGATCGTGAGCGTGAACGAGTTGGCGAACGCAGCGGTGAACGTGACCGTGATAAAGATCGATTGTTGTTGCGTCTTGGTGGTGGTGATGGAGAGGCATCGAACGAGCTGCCCACATAGTTTGAGTCGTCTGGCATCCTGAAGCGCCTCTTCGCTTCCAACTGTATCTGTATTTCCCGTTGTTCGCGGTTCAATCCTGCGAGAAGATCCCGTAACGCATCCACACGAGATCCCTTGCGATAATCAAACCGTTGCCGCAATGAATCCAACTCTTGTGTAATAGCAATTTTTTCCACACGTATTTGCATGTATCGTTCGTGGGCCAACCGATCAGAAGGCGACACGGATCGCATTTGGTCCGAAATTAGCACATTATCACCCGGATAGGTGGTAAAGTTTCCAGGCACCGTGGTATGGGTACTGATCCTTTGACTGCCGGACGATCTTTCCGTTCGGATGGGTGATGATACGCGCTGACTGCTTCCACTACCACTTCCTCCTCCTCTGTTGCTCGGTTCTGATTTAGAACTGGTTGATTCCTTGGGTTTCTCATCAGGTGATTTGATCTTCTTTGAGCTAGTGGATGGCAGCAAAGCCGTAACGTTTGCTTCGTCTTTTTCCAACTGCTGGAGCCGACGCTGGATATCCTGCTCTTTTTGCTTGATTAAGCGTTCCATTTCTTCGAGATTGTTAAGCTGATCCTGGCATTCCGATTTGATAATGCGCTTTTCAGCAATAACATTGCGTAGATCCTCTCCCTTGACATCTGACGGTGGGGCGCTGCTTGTCGAAGCCTTGGGAGGTGATTCACAAGCCTCGTTGATGATTTCCACTATTAAAGGCTCCTGTCTCTGGGTTGCTGGTGGCGGGGCCGGTGGTTCCTTTTCCTGGGTCTCTTTCCTAACAAACATATCCGACAGTAGCACGCGTGGCCGATGATCCTTCGAATCGTCATCGACGCCCGTATTGGCGCCGGTGGCCATATTTATTCCAAATATTTTCTTTCGTCCTTTCTGTTTCACTGTATCTTTCATCCCTGTAATTGTGGATGCATAATTCACTCAATGACATAAGTAACTAGCGATAGGTTGCAGGAATCAGAGAGACTACAGCATCTATTGGTACCAGGGTATAAAAATCTTTCTTCGATATAGCTTATCAACTTACAGAACACATCAATCGGCTGACGTTCTAAAGTGGTAACTTCGCAGGCTCGTTGCGCTCCTTTTATATCGCGAAAGATGATGATGAATTCGTTTTTAGCTGTTTTCTCCGCAAAATATAAACCTCCACATTTCATAAATCCACGTGCAACTTGTGCTACACTCAGATTTTCCTCTAATAGATTCATTAAAAATGATAGTAGTTAGTCAATATTATGGGTCAATATTTTATGCAAATGCTAGGGAGGCAACGTTGCGTCCAGCTGCGTTGAGCGCATTCAATTATCACAGGTGTACGACATAATGATGAACCGTGAAAATATACATGCATTTAAAATGTTCGACACGTTCGCCTATAGAATGTTTACTCCATTTCCACTTACCTGAATCAATCGTAACCATAACAGCTTCCACGCAGTCCAATCTGGGGCTTTCCGCCGCGATGTGTTTGAAGATTAAATCCCCATTAAACTTACCCTTCAACCTTATGGCCCGGTATGCTTCCAGATAGTTTGCGAAACTGACGAACACTTTCCACGTGTTCGGATCGAATTTGCTCGGTTCGCGGCGCATAGCAAGTACTGCACCGGCTCGATTAAAATAACTCTTTAGCTGTCCCAACTTTGTGCTTTTGGGACAGTTGTAAAGCACCACTGCGAATAAAAAAAGGATGCATTTAACCAATCAAACTTCTTTTTCCCGCCGTAACGTAATATTTGATAACTACCTTCAAAACTGTACTTCTTTGGATTAGGGTTGCAGTAGTGTGGATCGAACCCGGTCTTAAAAATGATGTTATCCTTTTTCTCTTGCTCTTCTTTCGCTTCAATTTCTTGCAAATAGTTGCCTTTCGGTGTACCAAGAAACTTGCCTTTGGCTGCTCTCTGAAACACTGGCAAATTGGCAGAAAACTTTATGAACTCTTTTTGGCTCACTGGCACGATGCAAACGTTAATGCCAGCAATAGTATCAATTTGACAGGCGTCGTTCATATTGATCGGATGACTAAAATGCACGATCGTGGGTCCATTATTGCGAACTTTCTTCTCGACGTACAACACATTTCCAATGTCTGAAAATGCTTGTACTATCTCGTCGTACAGTATGACTGATGCGGAAAAGAAAAAAACAAAAAGAAATACAAATTAAAACGATCAACACAACCGTTTGGTAAAGAGGAGTGACGACTTCTTACAGTTCGGTACAAAGTTAATCAGCACAGATTGATTTTTGAGCGGATGCAGCGCTTCTCCGGGAATCATGGTGAATAGTGTACAGTTGATGTCGGACAGTACCACTTGTCGGCAAAAGCAGTTTATAGCACGTTGCTGTGATTCTTCGTCCATGTAGTTGATCATGTAAACTTTCGAAAACAACGCATTCAGACAGATACCTCTCTCGATGCTTAAGATTGGGCCGAATTTTTGAAAGTAAATAACCACATCCTCATCATAAACTTCTCGTGGAATATTTTCGACTTTGACTGAAAGATACGAAAGACACATTAGCGTGTAACTTTGCCTGGTACGCACATTGTTCCGAACCATGTACCTGCCGTCTTATTGTCAGTTTGGAATCGTAGCTTCCCAAATCGAACATCACGCCGATAGACGAGCAATGGACTGTACTCTTCTTCATAGGCCTGCTGATCCTGTAGCGGTACGGAATCATCGTAGGAGTCGTTTTGATTGAACTGGCTCAACGAATCTTCGTCCATGTCGTCATTGTACTGTTGGTCTTCGAAATCATCGTTTCGATCCAACATATTCTGCTGCATGTCGTTCTGGCTTGGTTGATGGTTGCCGAAGTATTGCTGCTTCGCACGTAGCAGTTCATTGTAGACACGTGGTGTTTTATAACTATCCAAATCTTCCAATCGCACGCGAAGATCCTCATCGAGAACCTTCACCGTTACCTGGTGCTGGTTAAGCATCGAATTGTTCAACTTGCGATGCGCTGCATGTGCAGCAGATCGTTCAGAAAACCCGACGAACGCATAGTGATTGGTAGGGATTTGCACTGTCTCGACATTTCCATACCTGCAGCATGCTTCGAACAGGTCCTCTTCGCTGGTATCTGTGTGCGATGTGCAAGTAGAGAAGATGCATATAAAACGATGCGTCCCGGAGGCACCGCATCTGCATTTACTTACCGGAAGATGTGTTGTGTATCACTATTGTATATCCGGCCAGAAATTTTCGATCGTCGTTGGACAGCATAACGCTCAAACGATGCGACTGAAAAAGGGTTTGATCTAAGTTGCAAGCTTCTGCGGCTTGAACTTCGTTTTCAAACAATACGAAGGCAATTTTGGTCCGGCAATCGTTGCGATTTTCACGCATGAACGTGGAACCGACCACATTGCCCGACGATTTTAGCAAACTGTGCAACTCCCCTAGCGAAGTTTGCTTGGGAATATTGGAAATGTAAACCACTTCGTTCGGATTCATCGCGAAAAAGCAAGCTTCACGACTTTGTGGCTTGCTGTTGTTTTCTACCGAAATGACAAAACATGCACGTCCATCGATCTGTCAAACCAATGTTCTTCTGCTACTCTGTCAAATATAATGTTGTAGAAGCCGCTCAACAACAACAATTTCACGTACAGCGTCCGGTCTTATTTTTACTAAAAAACGAATGCGAAAAGGTTGTAAATCTGGTGGTTACTTTTTCCATGTTTTATCGCTTCCATCGATGTCATAATGGGCGGTAAGTAGGGCTATTTGTTTTATCCCACGCTTAAACAATTGTTCGCTAATGTTGTGTGTGTTTTCGGCTGTATCTTTTTGTAGAAAACAAACAACATGAATATTATTTCGGTAATTTGCCCAAATCCGCTTCGGTAGAGGATTTCCGATGTTTTCTAAACGATTACGGAAAGATATCCAATTTCGAATATCGATTGCATAAGTGCACCTATTGCCCAACGAAGATTGCATTCATAAAATTTGCCGAAACACTGGATGATGAAAAACTTCAACAATTAAACGAGACGACTTTTCAGCAGAAGCGACTATTCGTCACTAGTACGAAGTCAGAAAAATTCTTCACCCCACTTCAGTCAGTTGTGGTTCGATATCTGAACGAGCGTAAGTACATTCTCTAAACATTCAACGCGGCAAATAGTTCAGTAAATTGTTTTTATTATCAATACTCTGTTTGTTTACATACACACGCCCTTCAGATATTACCGAGGAAGATCTGTACAACCACTTCGACGATGTCGGTACCATTGAATGCGTGCAGAAACCTTCACATAACTATGCGTATGTATCCTTTAAGGATAATGCCTCCATAAAGCGTGCGTTGGAGATGAAGAAGACACTGAAAGGAATCGAACCGTATGTAGTAGAGGTGAAGCGGAGAATAAGCATGTTTCTGGAGCAGAAAAAACCGGTGACATATGCACACATGAAGGAAAAGTGCGACAAGTTGGGTTTACTTTACGATCCGACAGCTGAAAATGAAACTACTCGTAAGTTGTGACCAGAGAGCAAACCCATTTTGAGATGACGCATTTTTGTGCAAATTGTTGTACATCCACAGTACTTGTGACCAACATCCCTAGAGATACTGAGGAGGATGATGTTGTCGAGTTTTTGGGCAGGTTTGGAAAGATTATTGACTGGTCAATGAAAAAGTCGGCCACATGCGTAATGTCGAATGTTGCTTACGTGACCTACCAGCAACCAAAAATGGCTCGTGCAGCTTTCCTGCACGGACCTTTGAATTTTCAGGGCTTTGGGATGGAGATTTACAACAGACTGCTAGGGTACACATCGAATGATTCGGACCAAACTATTATCATTAGGCGTACCAGTGTGTGTAAGTGTAGCAGTGGCAAAGTGTGCCTCAATACACATTCTTCATCGCGTCTTTATACTTTTAGATCTAACCAACGACGAGATATTCGAATCATGTTCCGAGCATGGGCGTGTTGAGTATATACAACGCATCGATTCCAATAATTACAATACGATAGTCCGCCTAGACACGGCAATGGCGGCCAACAGGGTAATGGATATCCGGCACATTGCTGGTGAGGAGGTGGTTATCCGAATGTATACAGCAAAACAGTACATTAGTCCCACGTGTGCTCCTCGCTACGCAGACACACGCGTGCCTCCGAAAAGGTCGCGTAAAGAATCGATCTTACTGCATATTAGCGACGTAGAAGAACGTAAGAACATGTCACTACTGCCCACAACATTCAACCAGCAATACTTTAATCCCAACCCACAATACTATCGGAACGAAGTGCAGGTATGGAATTATCCACCGAAGCAGGGTTTGGTAGAATTTAGAAATTTTTTCAAAAAATATGGAACCGTCATTAATATGCGGGAACAGAAAGAATACAACTCGTCCGCGATTGGTGTCGTTTACCTGAGCTTTGATACCAAACTGGAAGCGAAACGAGTTTGCAAGTTGAATCATTCGTTCATGTGCTCTAGACGGTTGTTGATTTTGATGGCCGATGAGTGCATTGCATATGATTCAAAGTTGTGCATTAAAGTTAGCAATCTCACGGAAGAAATTGCCGATGAAGATGTGTACGATAGGTTCACAATGATAGGCGATGTGAAGTACGTTTTTCGGCCCAAGCGGAACGAAGCAATCGTGTGCATGGCCAAGGAAAAATGGTGTGACCGTGCAATGAAAGTGATGTGCGTTGGTCGTTTTCCTATCGTTGTATCATCTCTGAGGAGTTCCAACAATGCACAGCAGCCTGTTGCCTCGGATAGCATACAACAATACCCTGCTGCTAACCCAAATTTGGGACCTAGCACTTTACCGGTACCAGCTAATAATCAATGGTATGGAACGGTGCCAAATTTGCCAATGGCGCCAATGTCGATGGGACCTATGGGTTTGGGTCCCGGAAGCTGGATGTCAGATCCAATACGCTCTCATATGCCTATGCCATTGTCGGCCGGCATGATCAGACCGGCAGGACCGAGGCCAATGGGGCCGAGTCAAATGGGTAATGAAGAGATAAGCCCACGCATGCGAGGCTTAATGCAAACCGTGGAGGCACAAATGATAAAGTGTAAAAATTTCACTATACAGCCCATGATGGATCAGTTCAATTTGGTTCGTGACATTGTCAATCAGTGCATAAGCTTTCCCTACTTTTTGTCTATGACCAATGATGACAAAGTACGTTATCTTAAAAACGAACCAGCTGGATTTGGACAGTTGCACATTTTTACGCTCTTCACGTACCCGGAGCAACTGCAGATGCTATCCATCATTGAAGCTTACTACCGCAGCACAAGTGATCCGGGAAGTCTTCCGCCACCGGCCAACAGTTCACACGCGATGGAATTCACTGGAATTCAACCTAACACAACGGTAGTCCTGACGAATGATTCCATGGAACCGACCGCTACAGAAACGACTGTGACAGAGGAAGCGACCCCAAGCGATAAGGATATGGATGACGACGATTCCATTCCACCTGCACCATCACCGCCACCCTTATCGTTTCGTTCGCGGTCTCCAACGCCGAACAATGAAGATATGTGGATTTCTTCCGGCGGGTCTATAAACGGCTCAGTTCAACAGCAGCTGATCGAAAGTTTTGCAGCGACCAGTTCTAAAAGGAAACGCTCGAAAAAGAAAGATCCTATTTTAAGCACGTTTGAAAAGCCATTAGTACAAGTAGCTAACCTTCCGAAGGAAGTTACCAAGAGTGAAGTTGAGAAGCTGTTTAGCCAGTTTGGCAAAATTAAATTAGTATCGAATGCAAAGACGGATTGCCCTAATTCGAACACTATGATCATTATATTTGAAACCATGTATCAAGCGTACACGTCATTGGAACTTAATTTAACGAAGCTGCACGGACGACTGATACGTGTTAATATCCACGGAACAGGCTACATACCAAGTTCTAATTGTGGCGTTAGCGTTAGTCCCAATGGTCGTAAGTGTGCACTATTACATCGTTTGTGTTCAAATCCACCGTTAATGTATATGTTTATATTGATTAAAATTTTATCCTCACCACAGCATATTCGGAGCTCGCCATTTACGACACGTTCAAGTCTTGTGGAAAAATACTCTACATGAAGACACAAGGCCAGCCGGGAAATGAGAGCTGCGTGTTGGAGTTTGAAACGAAAACTTCCGCACAGGCCGCCCTCAAGATAACTTACCTTCACAACGGAAATCGTTGCAAAGCGAAGCGACATGCCTTCACATCTTAGGTAAGTCACGGATCAACGCTACATCACAACTAAATTTTAAAACCCATCCTCGGATTGAATGTTCACCGACAGCCTTCGGCGTCAGATATTCAGGATTAGTATTAGTGAAGCTGTTACCCCATTGAGGGTCACTCTATGCGCTAAAATGGCACACTTAAGAAGTACGCCGAAATAGTTCAGACATAGCAAAGTAGGTAGTAAAGCTTCTGTTAGGTGTATAGAATAACTAAGCAATGTTTTTTAGCTTTAATTTTGTCCACAATTAATTATGCAAAAATTACTCTGAACGGTATGAAACTGAAATACCTAAGAGTCAATGAATCTGATAAACATCAGAATTTTAAACAAGGTGCTGCATACGCTGAAAAGCCGCGGCTACAAAATAAGATGACATCTGATTATTTGAGCATGAACATAGTTCAACTAATCAAATACCGTGAATTATCAAGTGGCGACATCCAAACACCTGTTGCGGTAGAAAAAAACGTCTTCTTTATATTCTATAGTTCTTCTTTATATAGTTTTAAGAAATGTAATATGGAAACGACTTTACACATCGTGAGGACAAAGAACAAAGTTAAAATTGTAGAAATCGTTATTTTTTCTACTGTTAAATTGTCCTTGAACAAATTACTTATTTAGTCAGTGCGTTTAGCGTAATATTTGCAAACCATACACAGTGAAGCTCACCATATGATTTGCATATTTTAAAATAAAAAAAAACGTTAAAAAAGCTAGAAAAACACACTAACGTGCTATCTTTTGGTAAGTATGAAAAAAGTGGGAGTGAAAATTAGTTAGTGTAAATATTTACAAAACAAAACAAAAACGATATACAAACGTTAAACACAAAGTCGGATTCAACCGAATTCAAAAAGATTTACTAAATTAACGAACGCGTCTGGACACAATCAACCCATCTCACAACAGGTATCGGTTAGAAAGCGTGCTGGAAACAGACAGAACGGTAGCTTGTAAGTACACAACATCCTCGTATTAGAATAGAATTATTTGTATCAGCAGGCCCACCACCACCAGATCATCAGATAAACGAATAAAGTGAAATTTATGATTACGTGTACATAAGCCGCCAATTACTTTAGCATTCTACTAGTGAACAGTGATATTCAAATTAAGTAAACAAAATCATCGCGTTTCGGTTATTTGAAGACTCTAGTGCAGTCTGTTTTATTTCGTTTTTTTTAAACGGGTTTGACCATTTCTTTCTAAACTATCACACAATTAGGATTTCGTTACACTTAAAACTCGATTCGCTCTAAATAACCTGTTTGCGCTTATTTTATCTTATTTTTTTTTCGTTTTGCTGTTGCAGCACTAGAACTAGTTGTCGTGTCATGTTGCTTTCTTATTGTTGCGTATTTAGGCTAAAATCATAGACGCTAAAGAAAAACTTATGTGTTCCCGATCTTTAAAAAAAAAATAATCATCGGATGTTTGTACCACCTTCAATGAGTACAACGCGGGATCCATGCGACCCGGTTGTAAAATGCAAGCGGAAACTCCTCTACGCTACGAACGATTGGTGCATGTTGCGGTTCGTGAAATTAGGAAAAATTCACAGAAATCTCAAAAAGCCACATGCTTCGCGCGTAGGTAAGAAACCGGCAGGCAAGAAAAATACAGAACTATAATGCTTTGACTTCATCCCGACAGTGGATATGAATCAACGATAATCGTATCACAGTTGAAACGTTATCCTTTCTTGTAACGAAAGAAATGTTCGATTCCTGTGGCAAATGTCGATCGCCTTCCCTTGTTTAAGCTCCCCTTGTATTTGCACTTTCCAGTTTTGCCACGAACAATCATAATACTAACACATACAGCAGACTTTTCTTGTTGACTTTTTTATACTTTTTTTTGTTGTGAGTTACGGTTTAGTGGCGATACGGCAACGTTCGCCTTCTTACGACTAATCACTAACAATGATCTAATGATGAAACACGGCCACGATGGAACCGATAAATTTGCTTTTCGACATTTTGTTTAGTGTACATGAGCGCTTGAAAGGTGAGATAATTTTGAGACTTTAGTGAACGAGGAAGAAAACGGTTTTAAATGGCTAAAACATAAAAAGGTACCTGCACTACCCAACGCACGATAGTAATTATTGTATGACGTTCTTTGTGATGAAAACATCACATTCTCAATTGCATAAGGTTATAACGTTTTGCATTGCACCGTAATTTTTCCGTAAATTAACAACAATTAAAAGTCCTACGCCACCAATAGAGCAAAAATTAAAAAAAAAAATAAAACCGGTAAACTCTGACCCCGCGTATGGTAAAGCTATGTAAATAATAAGTATTCAAATTCGTTGCCACAATGGAAGAGCGTTTGTTCGCACTCGGCATGCGCCCATCACCATTCGCGTGTGATGCTAGCGAGTGTGTTAAAAATCGTTCTATGGTATAGATATGTGTACTCCCAAAAAAAAACCAGCACACATGCGTTGCGCGTACTACCCAACTAACCAAAATACAGAGATCGTCCTTCGTAAGTACAAAGGCAGCAAGACACCAGGATGCAGGTATCTGCCGAATGCTCGGTGCGCGGATATCGTCGTTGCCGGAGACAACGTGTCTAAATCGGTACTTTTCATTGAAAAGTATACGCAAATTGTATCACCATTTCCATTGCAGCTACAGCAGAAGGACTGTTAAACGTTATTAGATCTATGTTTATGCATTACATTACAAACGTTCGCCGTACAAAGAATAAGGCAATTATAATAAAAATAGTAAATCGCCCGTTTTTCACTTTTTGCTCGCATTGAGTATTTGCATACCTTTTCGATGTTTTACATCCGACAATATTCAGTAAGACGTTGGCGCGATGAGAGTTCGCTGCACGAACGATGGCACAAATTCGGCGGCCAGCGGGTTTAGCGTCGATTTCTCAACGTTAACATCCTTGGGCTGACGGATTAACTGCTGCTGCTGCTGGTCTTTGTCGAGTTGTAAGCTAGACAGGATGTTCACCAAACCGCTAAAAGGGACGGAAGCGGATGGGTACAATATATAACGTGCATTGCTCTTAGCCAAGCGCACTCTTACCTTTCTCTCGGTACGTTTCCGACCAGCGCCGCCGATGCCATAATTTCGGCCGAAGCCATTTCATCCATCATCATTGCTTCGATGCATTGGTCCATCAGTTCTTCCTCCTCTAGTCGCTGCATCTCTTGCATATCAAACTCATCCTCGTTTTCCATCCACATGTACTCAGCGAAATCGTCCCCAGTGCCCGTACTTTCCTCGTTCGGTGGTGTGCTCAAACTGTCCGCGTCCGAATCGTAAGGATCGGTCGGATATTGAGCAACGGTGTTACGCGCGGTATCAGCGTCGCCTCCTCCGCCTCGGTTAAACACGTTTGCAGCATTTATCGTGATGTGTGTATAGCTGTTCGAACTGCTTCCGCCAATGTTGTTGTCGGGCATCTTCATTTTCATTTGCTCTGTCACTTTCGAGATCGATAGGCAATAATGAATGGTGTGTCCACTACGGAAAAAACCAAGGAGAAAGAAAAATATGTTTTATGTAACAACATCTATAAGTGACGGTCGCGAGTTAGGCCTCTAGTATCTCGTATACCAATGATACGCGTCTGTTTGTAAACTCATGCGATTTATTTGTTTACGTTCGCTTTGGGCTAATTATAAACAATTGGCTAACCCTTTGCTACCCCCGACAGGCCTTCTCGTCCACTACTATTGCATGATTAAACAACGACCATCATGCCCCATCTAGCAAAGGTGTACAAATGCACTTGATATTTTGTATGCCACTCGTTTGCATGTCACCACCACCTCCATTGATGGTACTTTGCAGCTTTTACACTACTGCCTCAAGGTGAATTGAGGTAGCCTTTGCTGTAAGGTTGAAGGACGCTCTTCGTGGAAATTATTCTTCTTTTACTGTCGTTCTGAACCATCCCACAAACGCGAAACAACTACTTCGCACATTAAAACACTTTTGCAGTGAAAAACAATGCGCAGCTATCACGGGATGTTAGCTAAGATTGCGTTACTACTGCACCAGAAGGTAGCAACCCGGTAGCACCTCCATCTTTTGTAGTTCATTACCTCAAGGAGAAAACGCTTTATAAATGCAGCTCACAACGTCGCAATTTTGTTTTACTTCGAATTTTAGAGCAGCCAGAGAATTTTGTCCGAACCAAACAGTGATACGAATTTGTAAGTGAGAGGTAATTTCGTACTAAAATTTCAACAACCACCAGAAAAAGTTATTCACTTGAGAAAATTTGGTACACCTTTGCCGAGCGTTTCAGTTCGTTCTTTTTGTCGATCTCCTTGCTGGATTGCTTTGTTATTTTTTCCCCTTGGTGAACGTACACGATTGGCTAAGCGATAGGGTGACCAGTTGATTGGGTCACGAACCAAATGTAAATAAAATCAGCTTTAAGCTTCTTGAATTAAGCCACTTGCCAGAGATGTACAAATATCTCTAATACACTATTGAAGCACTAAGTACAAACAGAGGAAATTGTAAAATAATCGTTTAATTCTATATTTTTGTTCAGCAATGACGAGCAAATTCTGGTAGCCTTGGCCACGAATCTGACACCACTATTCGAGCAGTGGAAAACGTCAAATTTTGTTGCTACTCGAAGTTGATCGAAAGTTATCGGATTTTTAAATTGTGACCGTTGGAAGTTTGTGTGATGATGTAAATGCACGCGGTGGAGATTATTATATGTGCAAGATATTTCAAATGAAAAATAAAAAAAAAAATATTTTCAAACAAAAACATACCGAACATGTTACAAATGGTGAGTGCTAACCCGTAGCTTGGTAAAGATGGGTTTTAAAGAAACATGAACCACTCATTGTAAAGAGATTAAACACAATTAAAGCTTACGATTAAAATTTAGAATTATTTGAGCCACATAACCATGTAATCAGTACATTATTCAATGAGGGCTGTTGTTCACTTTGAACGTAAATGTTTTATTAAACGATTACGAACTCGTTAACAACATTAAACATGAATCCCTTTCTGGTGATACATTTTTTTAACCCATTTTCATATAGTTCCGTGCGGTGAACTATGCTTTATTGATGTTTAAATCTAACTTTTATGCGAATTTACGAATCTGAACGACTATTTTAAACGAATCTGAAGACACCTTTTGATAGTCCACGAATGTGTTTAGCAGTTAGGGCCATTATTTATACGATCATCTGTACTCATTATTTTTTTGTCATCATAGAAAGTGATACTGAAACATTAGGTGCACGTATATTGCCAAAAGCAATTTACATATATTTATAACTATATGCAACAGTGTTCCAAACCCGTAATGTTGTTGAAACTACAACAAGCGACAGTAGCAGCACAGGATAAGCTACATGGTCGGATGGAACTGAACTTTACAAAGATAAACAATTGGTTTACTATTCTTGTCCTGCATGATCGAAATGGAAAACAGAAACATTTTGCTTGAGGGGAATGTGCATAATTCACAGTGTAGCTGAAGGAAAACTTTCGCGTTAGCTTAGCATGCTCGTTTAATTTAAAATGCATCCCTCACTCAACCACTGGGCGCAATGTGCGCTATCGATGGCCTACAAAACTATGTTACCTATTTATAGACTATCGACCAGGCGAAATTAGATTAGGAATGAAATGTTAACGCAATATCTAAATTGGAAATTCAATGATTAATAAAGTTTTGTTTTGTTTCCATGCAGCTCATTCAATCCCGTTTATTCCCGTCAGGGCCGCTGCCACCGCAACGAGGAAGCGTTTCCGTGCGCGTAAACCGTGTCGCTTTACGGGTGTTGTCTGTTCAATCAGATAAAGTCCTTCAGATTGTTACTTCTCTATGTAAACAGTCGTGTGCTTAATAAGCATGTATCAGTGAACAACATCATACTTTTACCTGATCACCGTACATAATTTACGAATGTCATCATCATTTCATTGAATCACTTCCCTTCACAGCACTGGGAAGCAAAGTCCACGAATAATGCATATCCAATTCATTGCGTATGTGTGTTGTGTTTTTTTGTTTCTTTTCCGCCGAATGATGAAGATGAATTGGTTCATTTGTGGGTAAATATGTTGATATCGTCCCGTAAATTGAACAATCAACAAGTTAACAACACAAACTAGTGAAATATTTAAAATTATAGCTGCTACACAACGCAGTCATATAGCTCACTATAAGCTGACCGTTACGGTTTAAAGTTTAACGTATATTTTCAGTGACCTACAGATCATGTTTTAAATAAATGCACAAAACGAAAGGATAATAATAATACAATTTGAAGTTAGAACAGGAGCGAATGATACTGTTATAACTCAGTTAACATGGGTTTAAAGAACAATAGAGAGCGGAAATACATCACACGGGCACCATACGTTCCATGAAAAGTGAGAGAAGCAGCGAGAGTGCGAGCGAGAAGCAATATTCCAAGCAAAAAAGAGAGAAGGCACACACGCGCTCTGCAAAGCGTATTTGCTTCCCATTGCATCAGAACGAGGGAAAGAGAACGCAGTAAAGGAAAACGAAAGTATAGCCACTTGAAAGCGATGATCTGTGGGTCTGAGGGAAAATATATTACAACCGCCCGGTGGCACTCGTCAGTAACGGAGCAGCTTTCACGCAGTTCAACAACGCGATGCAATAAACCAAAAGCTGTTCGATAGCGTTAGCGCGCAGTGTAGCAGAGCAAGGCAGACAGTCACAGTAACCGTTTTATTTTGAAAAAAAGAAAGAAACAAAAACCCCCCAGTATTATTCCACGACCATTAGGTGTGTTAGCCGTTAGCTACTTCTGTGATACGGTGCAATAACTAGAGCATAAAACAAAGCATTATCTGTTGAAGAGGTGACCTTTAAGCATGCGGATAAGTGTGTGGTATGTGTGTGTATGCGTGTATAAATAGTGTTTATTTATGAAATTTAAGTGCTTGCGGCAAGCGTACCTAAATAATCAATCTAGTAGGCATTTTTGTACGGGCTTTTATTTGTCGGTGGAGACGCCTGGTTATTTGTAGTGCGCAAACATTACGGAGCCCAATTTGCATCTGTGTTTTGAAGTTATTTATTATTGCTTAATTTGAAGTTATTTATTATTAAGTGAAACATATTAATTGATAAATTGTTGAAGTTTATTTATTGAAACTTAATATTTACTTTAACAATTTACAAGTTTCAAAGCGGTGATTTTGGAGGAAACAACAAGAATCGTACTAGGAATATGCAATATATTTCCAGTGGTTTAAATATGCATAAACAAGTAAATTAACAATGCATTTTTCGCAAGCCTTGTACTGCTCACTGCTCACACAGGCCATCACATATGTCCTGGCATAAGAAAAGCAATCTTTCAATTGCTCCACCGAGGTCTGTTTACGATGCTATTATACATGCCATTGCTCCATACGCTCAGGCAGGTACAGAAAAACACACAACCTCTACGTTCATTGTGGGTATTAATTGCAAAAACAGGACACGAGGTAAAAAGAAAGAAGGGAGGAGGAGAAAGGGGACAGGAAAAAAGGGAAGGAAAAAAACTAACAATCCAAAACTTGACCACTCTCGTTTACGTCGCAAACGAAGCGAGGCAATCGTAAATGTTGCTGCTTTTACTGCTTTATACTACTCGGTTCCCGCCCGAAGTGGAATAGCTAAACCACTGCCCAAACGTTACGCTTACCGTTGGCAAGGGTAGTTTGCAGGGTTTATTACTACAAGAAATACCATGGTGGAGTGACAAAAGACAAAAAAAAAAACAAAACAAAACCTCCCCATACGGTGGCCGCGAGCCAATGGTTGAAATGGAAATTAAAACAATAATAGGCTATAATGGAGTCAGGGAGAGGAGGGGACAGTTAGACGGGCAATGGGTTGGACAGGTTAGAGCGAAAGTAGGAAACAAATGAAACCGAACCCCCCAAACAGCCACGCACGTGCACGGGATTGGGATTGTGTGTCGCGTACCGCCGGCAGCTCGCAGGTGGAAATGTGATGGCAGTTGCCACGATTTTGAGCCGAATGTGTACTCACGCTCGTTTGTGTGTGCGTGAGAGAGAAAGAGAGAGAGAGAAATGTATCGCGCGGTATGTCGACTTTGTTCTAAGCTGCTGTTCACTGCGATCGTTCGGTCTGCGCTTTGTCGCCACGCTCTCAACGCCCCCGGTGTGACCGATTTCCACGTCGGAGCAGCCCGAAATTGGTGCGGCCTTGTTTGGCCTTCGAACCGGTTCGGTCATTCGGGTGGGTTGTTCGTTTCAGTCAGGATTTGGTCAGTTGCGGACCGACGCATTTGTAATCATAATCGATCGCCTCAAAGGTTAATAGCAACAGTGTGGCCAACGCTGGACCGTAGGGCCGTGTTCGTTCTGGTGGGGTTGACGCGTGGTTCACCGTGTACCGAGGATATGGAATGTTTTCGCCCACTACTCCACAACACGGGGACGCATTGCAGTGGGGGTTAGGTGGGAGGTTAAAATAAAGCTTTTCCTGACTCAAGGGGGAGGGGGGTTGGATCGTTTGTGTGGAATCCAAAGTATCAACGGTAGATGTAGCAGAAGTTTTTTGAAGTGTTTTGTGCAGATTCGTTTAACTAAATCATCACCAGCAAGTATAATGCAGCATAATGTAATGCGCAGAGGTTGAACAGTTGCGTAAAGAGCAGTTATCATCCACATTATGCTGGAATATATTAATAGCACTACGCTACAATTCGCGAACTTGTTCCCGTTAAAACAGCAAAATCCCTCCGAGTGTTTATAGTTTGCTGAAGGGTGAAACACATTTCTGGCAGGGAACGGCCACTAATGAATGAAACACAACCCCTCGCAGCAGTATCGTGTGCGGAACAACAACCTTAGTGTGACTGTGTGAAGGTGTGTGTGTGTGTGTGGGAGGGAACTGAAGAACGAATTCCGTTTTGGCGCAATCCATTTCTGCAGAACTAATTAACAGTCAGCGGAAGCGCATGCAGACAGCAGCGATTCACAACAGGAAAATAAACTTATCGATCGCAGTGTAAAACATTGTTACTCGTGTGTGTGTGTGTGTTTTTGTAAGTGAAAAGTGCGTAAAAAAACACACACACACACAACCGTTGACCGAATGTTCATGCAAAGTTTAAGGAAGTGGTGTAAAACCCCCACNAGGATATGGAATGTTTTCGCCCACTACTCCACAACACGGGGACGCATTGCAGTGGGGGTTAGGTGGGAGGTTAAAATAAAGCTTTTCCTGACTCAAGGGGGAGGGGGGTTGGATCGTTTGTGTGGAATCCAAAGTATCAACGGTAGATGTAGCAGAAGTTTTTTGAAGTGTTTTGTGCAGATTCGTTTAACTAAATCATCACCAGCAAGTATAATGCAGCATAATGTAATGCGCAGAGGTTGAACAGTTGCGTAAAGAGCAGTTATCATCCACATTATGCTGGAATATATTAATAGCACTACGCTACAATTCGCGAACTTGTTCCCGTTAAAACAGCAAAATCCCTCCGAGTGTTTATAGTTTGCTGAAGGGTGAAACACATTTCTGGCAGGGAACGGCCACTAATGAATGAAACACAACCCCTCGCAGCAGTATCGTGTGCGGAACAACAACCTTAGTGTGACTGTGTGTGTGTGGGTGTGTGTGGGAGGGAACTGAAGAACGAATGCCGTTTTGGCGCAATCCATTTCTGCAGAACTAATTAACAGTCAGCGGAAGCGCATGCAGACAGCAGCGATTCACAACAGGAAAATAAACTTATCGATCGCAGTGTAAAACATTGTTACTCGTGTGTGTGTGTGTGTGTGTTTGTAAGTGAAAAGTGCGTAAAAAACACACACACACAACCGTTGACCGAATGTTCATGCAAAGTTTAAGGAAGTGGTGTAAAACCCCCACCGTTCCAGATGGGGGAGATTAATTAACTAATTAAACCCGTTTGCAACACGCACCTGCTTAAGTGAATGCTACACGCGAACATTTAGTGGGAAGTGATAACTGGAGTTGTTTTTGTTTTTCGTTTTTAATAGCATTCAGAACAAACACAGTGAATGAACACAGTGTTTAAAGGATAAATAACAAAATTAAATAAACGGGGACAAAAAAAACATTCCTTCGTGATGTGTCGAAAGTGAGCTAGTATGCGCCTAAATTGCTGCAAACGAGCGTACATTTCATTCCTTGCCCCAGCAATGAAGCAACGGTGCGGAACGGTTTAGATGGTGCTAGGACCTGCTTATGCTGGTAAGCAGTGTTGCCAAACTGGCCCTACACGTAGCGAAAACGAGCTCACCCATGCTTTAGTAGATGCGTTGCGCATACAGATATCATTGCGGTTGGCTGCATGTATGTTTGTGCTTTACTGTATGTTTTTTTTATTTTACGAATCGAACTCATCATCAAACGATCGGCATCGATGGTAACGCACCAAACGGAAGCATATTTATGGAGTGGTTTATAATTAGAACGATGTAATGATTGTCTGTGCTGTCGGTTCCGTATTTTTAGCTTATATTTCTATTCATACTGCTGGACGAGAATAGATACCGGCTGATTGTTACACCCACGGAACGGAATTACAATGGCAAGCATGATCGGGGATGTTTTTGAAGCTTCGGAAAAAGAAGTGGCACAAACATATGTTTCCAGTTTTTTTACTTCTTCATATCATACGGTCACAAGGGCATTTCTACAAACGAACTCCTCCAAATATGGATGAACATTTCCTGTCGTTCTACTTAGTAATCTTTTACCTCATTTAGCGCAAGTTCGAGTTCCATAAATTGATTTAGTCGCAGAATGCAAATAAATGCTTCACGATAGAGGAAAGCACACAAGACAAAAAAGCACGAGATGGTTCAATGAAACCGTCTGTTTGCTTTCCAGCAAAGCAATTTTGTTGATTTTTCCTGATTATTTTCCTTGTTTTTTTTTTCTTCGTTCAGCATCGAGAAATGCTGATGAACGCTGCTTTCTGCTTGAGCTTACGTTTTGTGCCTTTGCTCAAATGCGCATTACGTTGTGTGTGCTTTTTCATTTCTCCTCCAACGTACGTGTGATTGTGTGTGCGTATAATTTCAATTGCACAACAATTGCGAGTAAAAATGTCGATCTATTCAAATTCGATTCGTCAAGTAGCGCACGAACGATAAACATCTTTATCATCATCAGCAGCAGCAGCGGTTAAGGTTTTGCTGCGAAAAGTTTATTTTAGACCACACAATGGCACACCATTAATGATCGCAACAGTTGGGTGTAAGGGGCGAGAACGGAGTCGACCGTTCTTTATCTTGCTCATCCTCAAATGGCTTTCGAGATTAAATGGATGGTACTTGGCAAAAAAGCGACTCTTCCGACTGATGAGCGGTGTCGGTTGGTAATGGTCGAGGTAATGGAGGGCAAACAAAAAAAAAAGGAGAAAGAACTCACTACCCCAGTCGATGGATGGATGAAATCGATTTGAAGCGCGAAAAAGGATTGCATTGAAGCTTACGAGCAACGAGCAGCGAGACACGAAGGACAGGAAGTAAGGGAAGTATTAAGAAGAGAGAGAGAGAGAGAGAGAGAGAGAGAAAAAACCCCGAGGAACGGCACGGTACGGGACACGCTTGACGGGAAAAGTCGACAAATGGAATAATAACGAGTTTGGTTGTGCGGAATAATTACATTACACATTTTTTCGACAGTCCATTGTCAACTTGTCACATGCCATTCGATATGCCGCGCTTGTAGTTACTACCGACGTCACACTGGGCACACTGCACTGCGTATGACGCCATCGAATAGCCAACAAAACAGCGATGAAAATGGTGGAAAGTAGCATCAAAATCTACCTTCGCGTTGGTGTGTGTTGGTGTTTGGCCGTAGCGAAAGAGTTGAGCTGTCTTTGGGCACCGGAATTTTGACCAACCGGATCGATACGGTACACACTGGTCACTACACTGCTGACGTCATTGATATTGGTGAATGGACATTCTGGTAGGACCTCGGGAAAGGTACGACACACACACACACAACAAGCATGTGTTTGTGTGTGTGTGTGTATATGGTTTCGCGTGCTTGGTATTTTGGCCCTTACACACGCCATAATGGACTGGGCTGTTTGGCGGTATTCTTCAGTTATTTCCTCGCTTTCATTACCGTTTCCCAAGCCGCGAGAGTTGCGTGCGGGTTTGCCACGATAGCCACGAAAGCGAAACTCACAACCGGGCGAAAGGAAGGAAGGAGTTTTAGCAATAATCAACGAGTTGCCACCGTACGACCGTGTCACCGTTGTGCACGGTTGTTGTTGTTGTTGTTTTTTTTGTTTTTGGGAGAGAGTTCTACCAAACCCCGAGTACAGACGGTAGCTGGTGAATAATTGAGCCCGTCAATCAGCACTACTCTTCAATTATCTGTCTGTGTGGCTGTATCGTCACACCGATGGCCTGTGTCTATCGATCCCGCACTGACAGATGTGTTGGGCAGAGCTGGTTCTGGTTCCGTACCTTGTATTATAATTATATGGCGTAACATAACTGCGACTAATGTTGCACTAGCACAAACTAACTTGCAACAGGGCTGCAACTGGGCTTGATGATGTTCGCTATTGTGTAGTGCAGCAAATTGCAGATGAATCGATAACACGCAACTGGATGGGATATTGTTTTGCAAAACAAAACAAAAAAAAAAAAACAACGGAAAGGGAAGACTAAAGCAATGCATGCAAACTGTAAAGTACATTTTATGTAAATAAATAATTTTATTACACATACATTATGCATCCAACATACGTAGCACAATAATGATATAGTTTGTAGTATAAAAGTCTTAATGTTTTAAAGAAGATTAAAAAAAAACCTTCATTCTGTACGAACGCTAAGTTTGTTGGTGCTTCATCCGTGCATGACTCATGTGCCACCGTCCGTGCATTGGTGGTCAGTTTTTAAGGGCACCACCGAGTTCCGACCGACCCACTGACCGTACCGATGCAGTTCACGGTCCCGCCGTTAGATGGATGCGATTTTACAAAAGATTTATGAGATTCTTGACGGTAAATTATTGTTTTTCAACGGTTCCGCATACCGTCCATTGTCCGGCCGTACAGGCGTCAGGTCACGTCTCGGAATCGTTTGTGAATTAAACCCACAGCACACAAACACACAAGCACAGCACAGTGGAAATTGATGTGTTTTCTTTGTGCCATATTGGCGGTCTCCTCTAAACCACTCGGACGCCTGAAAGTATGCAACCAGACTTACAGTTGCTTTGCCGGTTTGGTGGTTTACTATTTGTATCGCCTTTTTTTGTTTCGCGAAATGACCCTGCACCGTGGAGCGTGTGTCTGCCAGCAGCGGATGGTTGAGGTCAATTGGAATTTTATTGCTTTAGCATTCCACAATTCGACCGGTGTAGGTGTGCTGTGCCACCGGGGAACGTCATTGGTGACTGCTGTCGTGCAGGAGAGTTGCACTTTTTCTCGTTCTTCGGCGATTGGCTCAACGTGGCCCAATGTGGGGTCAGAAAGGCACGGCGTGGAATAATTATTACCGACATCAAACTGGGCCACCGTATCATATGGCAGTGTACCGGACGTATCCCGAAATGGGCCGTGGCGAAGGTGTGACCTTGTCAAATGTGGCTCAAAACGACGTGGTTTGTGGATGAGCGGGTTTGAACCTGACGGGTGGTCGTTCCTCCGGGTAGTGCGAAAGGGTCGTTCATGGGTCAGCGTGCGGCCCAACAAGGACCGCACATCGAACCGAGCGTACGAGCGTTACGGACCACGGACGAGCCCGCGGTCAGTGCTTGGTAAAAGTTGGCAGGAACGCGCCGAACCGCGATCGCGCGATGTGGCCAACGTCCGTGACGGTGGTGTTGCTGATCTGCTGGCACAGGTGTGATGCCCATCCGTTGGTGATCTGCTTTCAGGAGCAAAGCTACGAAGATGTTACCGTGCGTAAGTGTTTTCGATGGCAGAGTGACGTACTGCCGCATATTACCTGCGCTTCTGCGTTGATTTGTAATAAAGCATCAACTGAGTGCTTTAATGTACCTTACCTGCAAGATAACAAGTGATACCGGGTGATTGGGAACAATGTGCGAAGATTATGGCAACGAACAGGTGTTACTGCTTGGGGACGCGTTGTTGACGCTGGTCTCGCTGATAAGTGGAATTTGGGCTAGCTTAGATGTTGTCATGGCTGAAGCAATCGGATGCGATCAGTGTACGATTAGCGATCGATTGGGAATGTTGCATTCTGAAGCAGTTGTCCGTACCATAATATAGAATTGTACAGAGAACATGTCGCGTTTCAGCGTTGTGATAGTAGTGTTATTAGTAGTGCAAGGTAATGGTGATATGAGAAGTCTCATCGTTGACGTAAAAAAACGCATACACAATGGGAAGAAAGCACAATAAAGTACGGTAGTACGTCGTTTCAGTAACAAGCTGCCGACTGTCAGCGATACAGTGATCCAGTGATAAGCGTTCGAGTGGCTATCTCTATGGATTACGAATTGTTCGATATGACCAGCGAATTGTCGCTTATCGGTGCACTATACGGACGCAAAAAAAAGGGCACTCGATGGACCATTGACAGGCGGGTTTTCGATCGTGAGTGAGGTTGTTGCGACACTTGGCTTGGTTATGAATGGGTGATTTAATGACACAGCTAGTTACCGCGGAAGACTAATATTCGAGTTCGTGCTTCATTTTTTTTTAGTTATCCTTCTCTCGTGAACCTGCAAAATTGCAATTGTGGCCTTGCTTCGGGCGCAAATTATGGTACCCATTTTCCACCCCTTTTTTGTGAAGAACTTTTTCCGTGGTATAACCAACCAGAGTACAAAAAAAAACCGTCCAACGGAACAAAAATGTTATTATGGGGCAGCTACACAGAATTGGTAGAAACGGCGTAACATCACTTTGCGCTAATGTGATAGGTTAGGCGCTTTAAGGCTATGTGTTTCATTTCATACCGCTTATAACCGTTCGTAACGAGAAGGTTTTAGCCGTTGGGTCACCCGTTTTGGTGCGATGCTTTCGTGACGAGAGCTCATAAAAAGTAACGTTCTGCCGTAGCCTTCAAATCTTCCCCACAAAGGGGGGGGGGGGGGGGGTCCCCTGTGTCGGGACATTCTTGGTACGCGCGCTAGTGTGTTTGTGTGAGTAGTGAGTTTTTTTTTGTGTGGGAAATATTGTAAAAATTTTAAGTCAAATCCTGCACCAGATGAAGGTTAACAAGGTGCTTTAGAAATTGTTTGAAATGTTTAACCCATAAACGCGACTCCTCGGACAACTGCTTGTCCCATCCTAATTAACATATCACTGATGATGTCCCGATTGATGTTAGCCCATCGACAAGTATGTTCACGAAACCGGGGATACCCGGTTTTATCCGTGTTTGCTGCGGCACTATTAGAATAAACATAGCTTCGGACACACTGCACACACATGCACACACTCACCTTCAGTTCAGTCGTTTGTACACTGATGCCCCGGTCTCTATTTCTCCGTATCGTTCCCAGGCTCACGTAGCATCATATGGCCATGCGAGGACAACAGTGACTGTAAGGCGGAGAACGCACACTGCTCGATATTTGGTTACTGCCAGTGCCCGGCCGGTTATGTCTTCTCGACCGATGTCACGCGCTGTCTGCCCGAGTCCGCGTATGGCGTAGCGTGTCAGGAGGCGGTACAGTGCTCTCATATGCTCACCGGTGCCAAGTGCGAGGCCGGCGTTTGCACCTGTGACAGCGACTACACGTACGTACGCGGCCGCTGCCGGAAGCTGGTGGATCTTGGCCAACCGTGCAGCGACGATATCGATTGCTTCTTCAGCCACAACCGGGAAGCGGTCGTGTGTCATCGGGGCTCGTGCGAGTGTGCCGACGGGTTCTATCGGCGCAGCAGCAACGTCTGCCGGCGGCGTGTGACAAGTGAGTTTTGTGATTGCTTTTGACCGGCCAAACCGTACCCCCCAAAACGCCCGGTTGCACTGCTTTCGACACGGACTAAATTGTGCCGGCCCTGCTGGGCAAAAGCGATGGTTTCAGCGCAAACGGTTCATTTATTGCCTCGGTGGAATACAAAATGCGGATCGATTTATTGGATTCGATGGGTCTGTGCATCGCGTAGTGTAGAACATTACGGTTACAAGTAGGTTAGAGTGTAATTGGAAATCAATTGACGTGGAAAGTCTTTACTCGGTCAAACGGTTGATTACGGCAAAAGGTTCGTGATTGTTGTACCGACCGTTTGGTAAAGCTTGGTGGGGCAATACATTAACTGCTTTCCCTATTTACCTTAGGCAAAATATTTATATAGCTATATTTTGTACACATATGAATGATTTTAGCAGTAGTACTGAGGTAAATTATCATTTTGCTTAAACAGTACATCAATTTTGATATTTATTTCACTTGAAGGTATTACTTTCGATGGACATAATTTGGTAGAGTTGATTATTTAAACTATTACGCCTAAAGCTATGCAATTAAAATATTGTTGATAATTTTGCTATACATATTGCATACCTTTAGGGGTTTACTAAAACATCTACACCGTCTGAAAGTAATGTTTATTGGTTTCATATTTAATTTCTAAACATTAACAGATGGTGAAGAATGTATCGTGCACCAGGACTGTGAGGGTGAAAACACGCGGTGCGTAAACCAGCACTGCACCGACGCGTCAGCACAAACCAAATCCTTCCGCGATGTGGCCATACAAACGTCGAAAACTGTGGAAGAGCCGAACGCGCAAGGGTCACCGGCGAAAGCGAGTACACCCAGCATCAGCGAACCGAAGACGCGCGATGCCGAAACGAACACGAACACGGCAACCGGTGGCAAAAGGGTACAGATCAACACCAAACGCTCGACGAAGGATTGTGAAAAATGTCGCAAATGTGCGTTACCCAGCCGATGGGTTTATTGGTGCTGTGTGGCTAATTATTTCCCTTTTAATTTCTCCCCGAACAGTTGGCGATCCGTGCGTCGACGAGGGCGTCGAATGTCCGGAAGTGCCTTACTCGGTGTGCCGAATGGGGCAGTGTCACTGCAAGGATGGGTATTATAACAAGGGTGGCCGATGTATGGCCGAGCTGGGCGAATACGCACACGACGAACAGTACTGTGAGGATGATATGACGTACAGCAACAATCGCTGCTCCTGCCGGAATGATCAGTTCTATGATAACAACATGCGCACGTGCCTAAAGCGTAAGTAGCGATGAGCGATGAGCTGGGTGAAAGGGGTGTCACAAATAGTTCCGCCCGAAAGATGCGAAAAGCGTTGGTTCGGTTCGTTGATGATGGTATGCTATTTTTAGCCGCCCTGGGCATCAATACATCCTGTACCCAACAGAGCCAGTGTTCACCGTATGGTGCGGCCTACTGTCCGACCGTGTCACCGAAACGATGCACCTGCTACCCGTACGCCCAGTACGACGAGACCACGGAGCTCTGCATCGAGAAGGAGGGCCACGAGGCGTACTGCGAGCGGGATGCGGACTGTGCGCTGGCCAACAGCCGCTGCTCGAACGAGAAGACCTGTGTCTGCAAGACGAACTACTACTACGTGGACGAGCGGTGCAAGGCGGTGAAGGGTGCGGAGTGCGAGACGGAAACGGACTGTGCGTTCGAGGAGGCCGTTTGCCAATCGCCGAACGAGTCCGATGGTGAAAGCGTTGATCCAAGCGAACCGAAGCAGTGCCACTGCCGGAAGGGACACTTTTACCAGCCGGCGAACAATCGGTGCCTGAAGGAGGCCGACCAGTACGGGGAGGAGTGCAGCGTGGACGAGCAGTGTCAGCCGCTGCTGGGCGAGCTGGGCCAGTGCATGGAGAGCAAATGTCAGTGCAACGAAAACGAGCATCACTTCAAAGACGGCAAGTGCAACGTGAAGATCGGTAAGGCGGTCGAATGCCGTAGCACTAACAGCTACCAACAAACGCTCTAATGGAATCATGTGTTCTTTCATGCTGTGCTTGTTTTGGTCTCTTTTGCAGCGCTCGATGCACGCTGCTCCAAGACGAGCGAGTGCTACGTGGACGACGAGCAGGACAATGTCGAATGTCGCAATTCGGCTTGTCAGTGTAAGTTTGACTACTCCCCGGACGTGGAGCGGCAGAAGTGCGTTAGACCTAGTGGCAAAAGTAGGGTTCGATTTCCAAATTTTGCTTTGCTCGCATTGCGGCACCGGCAAGGACAACAACGGTGCAAGGATGACAACGCTCAACTGTTCGCTTTATTTCCAGATTCTTCCGATCGCCCCAGTGCCCTGAAGGTGATTACACTCATGCTTACCAGTGCTGCCGTGCTGATTACGGGTTCTGCTTTACGGGATGCATACTACGGCTAAGGGTTGGACGGACACATACACGTGCGAATGGGGGCAACATCAAGGCAACAGTTTGTACCACACAAACAAACACTCATGCAACACTGAACATTAGCGCATACGGAACAGTGCGCAACAGAACATTTGTATGCAAAACCGGTTTTGTTACACTATTATCCGGATGGATCGGTTCCGTTTCTGGCTGGGTGGAACAAGTTAGCAAGGTTTTACTCGAAAACACAAGCAAAACGTAAGAAAACAAAAAGAATACGCTAAATTAAGAAACAAAACTATTTGAAACAATCACAATTACATTCGGCGGCGCGAAAGTGAACATGAACAGCAATAACATACCACTATTTATACACCAACATATGCACATTTGCAATACGAAGCGCGTACGGCATATGATGGTTACTAGTTACCGAACTAGCACGTGTTTTTATATGCTTCAGTAAAAAAAAAAAAAAACAAAATAAAACAACAATAAAATCGTTTCACCTTTGCCGCGGTGTGGCGAAAAAGCGAAACGTGCGGTTACAGAGCGGTACGAACGAATCGAACGTTTCCAAATACGACGACAAACCTTCGGTCGGATGTTGGCTGGTGAACGATACAGCTAGTAGGCGGTGCAGCATAGTACATAATGAAACTGATAATAAAGCAATATGTGCGGCCTCTGTAGCGGACTGTTGCCGTTGAGTTTTTTTGATTGATCTTGTCAGTTGTGGTGTTTCGTGCCGAAGGGAAAGAACAGGGCGATGGGTTGATCGTACGACACATCGTATAGTACTTCATTTCAAGTAAATAAAAGTGAAAATATACTCCTTTTTCTCTTTTCCTTTCTTATATGTTTAAGGGCTATTATTTAAAAGATTACAAAATTACTTAAAAGATTCCGCCATGTAATGGAAAACGACAAAGATCGTCAAGTTTAAGTTTAACGAATCAATAAATTATCCTGGTAAATAGAAAAATTATTTAACGTAGTTTGTTCGAGAAATGATATGAATTTGTAAGTCTTGAAAGCTCCACTTCATGGTCATGTTTTTTTGAATACTACTAATAAACGTTCTTAGTAGCCATAACATGGTTTTTATTCTTCAGCACTTACCATAAGTATTCCAAAAATAGCTTATTTTTTCTAACTTTCTATTCTATATTTGTAATTGTGTATTTAAAGAATCTAATTTGGGGCGTTCAGGAAACTATTCAAACACTAAAAATGCTTATACAAGAAAAATCGTTGAAAACCATTCGTGCTATACAAGCAATCCCCGTAGCTCATCACCACCAAGTTGCTCAATATTATAGCACCGTGAAGCTTCAAAACGAAAGCTTAAAAAAGCTCATCGCACAGTCCGAAAACATAACGCGTCGAGAAAAGAAAGCATAAAATTCAAAATGTCAACAGCCAGCAATAAAAGAAATGTTAAGGAAGTAAGTCATAAACCGGGGTCAGCACATGCTCAGCACCAACCATGTGGTGACTGCTGCTCAAAATAGCTTGCATTTGTAAATTATACTAATTTCCCATCAAGATACCGTTCACCAAACCTCATTTGCTTGCCCATTGTTTTATTTCCTAGTAGCGTTTTACCATTCTTTACCCATTAGCAGGATTGCTTTTCAAAGTGGCACCAGCAATAAGACCAGCGGTTATATTGCGCGGGAAACTGGACCGGTTTGCTGGTTGGTGCCACTTTTGTTATTGCTCCTATCACCAAGCAAGACACTTCCGGGCTTGTGTTTGCCGCTTGACGTCACCATTCTCATGTCCACTGGGACTAATGTGCACCGACGTTATTAAGAGTCGACCCCATCCAACAGCGAGCACCGTCGGTAGTTCCGTCAGTACTTCCGCTGGCTCAAGGTGAAGAACCCCATAGGGTGGAGTCTCACTTCACTGCTCCGTCGTCGGAGGTTCTGGTGGTAGATAGACGAATTTTCGGACGGACACATTCATTTTGGTTCCGCATTCTGCCCCACATCGGTGCGTGACCAGTGGGTTAGGCGCGTTAGGCGTAGGCAATCATATAGTGCTTATGATGTCATTAGTGGCAATTGTTGCTATAAGAAAGCAAAAAAAAAAAAATTCTTCAAATTCTGCTTCCTGAAAGCAACTAGGGAAGAGATTAAAAATACTTGCACTCATGTTGAAAATCAATCGCACTATCGAGCTTGGTATGATTTGCATTTGGTACTGTTGCTTCCATGGGTGTGCACCATGCGGGTGATTTATAATGCTTTTAGCCGACCACAACGGGAAATGAACGCTTGTGACCTAGGGTTGTAAAGAATCTACGGTTATAAAGTGTAAGTGTATTTATGAAGCATTTAAACCATGCGATGCAAAAACAAAAAAACCCGCTTTCCGAACATAACCACTGGTCACGGTGCGCTTGGTTAACCTTGTTCCCACCTGCGTAGAAAGCACAATTTGCAACCATTACGCCTATTGCACGAATGGCACAATTTTGCGTTTCTGATCGCGCAATCGCACCGGCACCGGAAAGTTATGGACCCGACCGATGTAGCGAAAAACATAAAAAATGGGTCAAACAAGGGGTCGAACCATACGGTAGCATTCGTCGGCTAGCAAAGGCTCCGTGGCGTGATCAAAACGGGAAGGTTTTGAGTAAAATTAGGTCAGCCACGATATGGCGTACCTGATGCCATATGCAATTTGTTAACTCTCGATCAAAGGCGGTATCGTTTTCTTTGGGAGGGATGGTAGCAACAAAAGCAAAAGTAGGCAAGCTTGCCTCGTGCGGGAGGAATGTAATTAAAACGAAAGAAAGAAAGGCAAAAAACACAACAGACAGTCAGGAACAGACCGCTTCCCCAAATGTCATGCCATGGTCGGGTTGGATTAGAAAGCTCGCTAAAAGGGCAAGGTTTTATGGTACGTTGAGCTAAGCATGTTGAATGTACAGTGAAGAAAGTAAGGTAGAGGGACGGATTCATCGACCAAAAGTTACCAGGAAGTTGTTGGACCCGCAACAGGGAGCTTAAGCCAAATGAGCTGCACTATCCGACTTCCGAAACGATACTGATGGATTAATGATTAAACATTTACCCCAGTAGCGTGCACTACAGGTAGGAAAATCCAATCACTGCAGATACGGAAGGGAATTGATTAAATGTCATTAGAGTTTGCTCTAGACAAAGGCAAATGGTAAAGCAAAAACAATGGCAGTAAAAAAGGCAAACATTAATTATTGACAATAATAATCAACACACCAACAGGTGTACCAGTGGTGCAAATGTTGAGCAAACTTTTCCACCCTATAGAAATTTATCTGATAAGGATCGTTAAATATCGCTCGTTGCATTTATCCGGGACCATCTTTACGGACACTGTTTGGTAGGCTACCAGGCGTCTCCATCGTGAAGATCGTCGCAATCGGCGAACCATTGTCAGCGTTTGTCCGTCAGCGTCCGTCCATCGCTGGAAGAAGCCATTTTAATTTGAATGTAGCGTGACCTTTCTATCCTCTTCCCTGCCCTGCATGGTTTTCTCTCGGTCTCTCTCTCTCGCTCACTCGCGTGTGCTCCATTTACAGCACGTACCCGTCGTTGTTTGTCCTGGCGTGCCTGATTCCGTGTGAGCAGTCCACCAATCACGGTCAACGAAGGCAATTAAAACCACGGCGAAGTGTAAGTGTGCTGCAGATACGTGCGTTATCTGGTGAATTTTCATTTGCTTATTATTCGTTTGTGTACTATTTTTACTAGCCTTTTTGTGTAGTTTTTCGTTTTTCGGTACACTCTCGCACTGGCTGGCTGGCTAGCTAAACCGTGAAATATTAATAAAAGCCAAAAGAAAAGTAAAGCATAACAAAAACAAAAGTTTTAGAGCCACTACCGAGCGACACGGGCACGGTTATGATAAATGGTGTAATTAGATAAAATGGTAACAAAAAAAATATCCCTTCCAAGGGGGAGAGTATGTAAACAAAAACGGTTCGTAAGCGAAAGGGTACATAAAGAAAGGATCGCACCAAAAGCATATTTTTGTTGGTAAAATGGTGCAGTAATTGCACGAATGGTGTGTGCCCTCCGTTTCATGTTTTTGTTATTGTTTTATTTATCTTTACAGTTTTCTTACAGCAGAAGGTCAGGATGGTACGACTCTAGGGCCACGGTTCTATAAACAATCGATTTGTGCCCGCTTCCCTGTCAAACTACTGTAACGCGTTGTGGAAGTTAGTTCTGCTGTCAATCTGGGCGACATGATGGATGGATGGATGGATGGATAGGGGGTTTTGAATATCACATACTTGTTTGGTATTTGTAGCAGCAGACAAACAAAACAAAACAAAACAAGCCCTCATTTCAACAGTCCCGGTAACGAGCGTAACCATTCGCGCTGTTGTTTTGTCGATTTTTTGATATTTTTATACTGTGGTGAGGCAGGTATTGGCATTTGTTTGTTTGGGCTGTGCCGCGGGTGCATCGAAACCGAACAAACTGGGGTTCAAATGGTGAAGAAAAAAAAAAACGATACAAAGCACGTGGCAAATGGTTTGCAAACGTTCATGTCAATGTTTCCTTACCATCGAACTATTGACGATTTTATTGCCCTTAAGGAATGGCCTTCGGTTAATCGATTATTGCAGTTTACTGTTGATAGGTAGCGAAAATGTTCCAATGTTGTTCTTTTCTATTGAGGCTAGGTTTTTGCATCGGTTGAAAAAAATTTAAAATAATGTTTTATTCCTGTTTTGTTCCAAATTTTGCTTAAACTTTAATATTCTTTCTTTTCATTTATTACATTTCTTTTAAATACAAAACTAAAGAATCAACTATTGAAAATGATACAAAATATATATATTTAATATGCAAACAAAATTAAAGCATAAATTAATGTACAAAACAGCAAAACAAAACGTAATCTTAAGCAAAACTAATAAGACCCTGGTAAAAGTTTAATTAAAAAATAAAAACAAATTTCTGCTGTTTGTGTAGTGAAAATATTTTCCCCAAATGCTCTAAAACATATCATAACCTTTAAAACCTCGCACGCCATAGTTTTTATTTTGTGGTCATAACAAAAAAGGTACAAAAAAAGCCCCACCTAAACAAGGGCAAGGATTTAGTTACTTCCGATCGAAAGATAATCATTGCGAAACAAGCTAGTTGTGCAAAACTCTGTGCTAAAGCTAATGCGGATCACTAAAGTACCGTGGTCCGGGTCCTGGCAGTACCGGATCGTAAAACCGTCCACAAAACAGGTCATAAACAGTGCCACACCAAAAATAGTACGCTGTCCTGCATTGTGAAGGGTGCGTCCGGACTGCCGGTATAAATCGCCATCCGCGACAGGTTCGCGTTCATCCTTTCCAGGGGGAGGGCTAGCATAGGTCACCCGAATGCGTGTGGTGGCTGAACTGGTTGGTTGGTTGGTTCCTGCTGTGCCTGTGTGGCTTTTTTGTTGTTTAATTCGCTGAGCTCTGCCCCATTCAACTGGTAAGAAGGCTAAAGATTAACCTTTAACGTTCGAACGTTCGCCTCCCGGTGTTGCGAGTGTATGACTATTTGTCTATACATAAAGCGCATAACAAAGGTATCCCAAAGATGGGAACAAGGGGAAAGGAGAGATCGTGAAGAAACGAAAGAAGGGGCTCGGTTGGTTTTGGATGCAAAGGTTTGCGATGGGTTTGGGGGCAAAATTCGCATGTTCAAATCTAATAAGATATGCTTCTTCACACATACAGGCGAACAGGCAGGTTGTGAGTGATTCCACTACCATTAGCGTTTCTGCTGATGCTTTCTGATGCTCTGCACACACACATACACACACACACACACACCCATACAAAGACACGTATGGGGGTATGGAGTGTTCGCGTTTCGTGAAAGGATACTTATCTTTCACTTGGGGGCGCACGCGGTAAACGCGAAAGCACTCCCCTGTTCGTCATTATTCCGTGAGGCCCGTCCGTGCGGCATGACGATGGTTCATTTCTTTTGCCTGCCTGCCTGCCAACCGTGGTGCGCTCCGTGACGGTTTTCCGGTCACCGTCACCCTAAAACAAAAAAAAAAACCCTCGGCTGTGTGCGGTCGTGACGGACACCATTGCCCAAATGTCACCCGAATGTAGCCACCACCCGGCTGTGTGTCGATGTCAAAGTTTTGTACCGGTACACAAGGGCCACTGTCTATCAAGCGTGTGCCGTGATTGATCGTGGAAGTGTTACTTCTGTTGTGTGTGTGTGTGTTTCTGTGGTCGGTTCTTGGTTTGGTCTGATTTGCAAAATTTTGAAACATTTCCGCTCGGGTAACAGTTGCCCGGAGTCGCTCCCTCATGATCCCACGATCGCCGTTGGTTTGTTGACGCTTTAGAGCAAACAACGCACTGTGGAAGGGGCCAGGTAACAAAAAAAACGGGTTCCGGGAAGTCGTAGACATTCGTATGAAGCTAAAAGTTTTATTGTTCCCAAAAGGGAGAAACACCTTTTGTGTAGCATGTGTGCTTTAAACGCGCTTTTTCTATGAAGGCAAAACTTCCTGCGTTATGACCCTTTTGGGCAATATTACATTTAGAAAGAAGAAAGCAAACACGAATCACACGCACACACACACATAAACACTCTTTTTCTCATTTCACGCGTAGAGCTGGCGTGTGTACGGGTCCAAAACGCATTCTCACGTACGGTAAACCGCACTTACCGCGGACTTGAGCAAGTGGTGGGACCACAAAAAATCCCACGTGCTTCGCACAACTCCTTTACTCGGACGCCTGGGACGTCGATGATTCAGCACGATGAGGAAGGCCAAGATTATATTTATAATTATGCTGCCCACCCGGTGCGGAGCGTTAAAATTCGCTACCGCGACGCGTCGATGAGCGCTTGAGAAGTATTTGTTTACTATAAATACACTACTAAGCGCTCTCGCCTGTTCTGTAGTCTCTCTCTCTCTCTCTCTCGCACAGCCAAGCGTTTATTGAAGCAATGAAGCAAAGTGTGAGAAGAAGAATGTCTTGATGTGTTGGGTGTGTGTGTGTGTTACCACAGGGTCTGGATCTAGTCGCCACGTTTGTCTTGGGCCACCAAAGGGCCACGAGGGGACGAAAAGGGACACCACTCTACAGGGGCCGTGCATCGATCTAAGCCTTGTCGGCATTCGTCCTTCGAGGTGCTCACTCGGGGGTTTTTTTTTTCTTCGCCATTTTGTTTCAACACATCGCGAGCGGGTTGATTCCGGGAGGTTCGTGGCCAAGTCGTTGCCAAAACACGCAAACCTTCCCTCCCTCCCCTTCCCTTTCCCCCTCTCCTCGTTATGGCTGCCAGCACCCTCGTCGAAAGACCCTCTACACCCCAGGGTAGTGGCCCTCGAGGCCCTCGGGTTGGTGGAACTGGACGACTTGAATGTACGCTCACTTCGTCACGGCACTCGCAACGGTTCGGTCGCAAAAAGGAGTCACGGCGTGGCTTACGGATTCGTCGAAACGGATCGCGGTGGAAAGTTCGGTCGAGAAGCAGTGCTAACCCCGTGGGCAGTGGTGTCCAGGTGGGCAGGAACTCTTTGGAAAACATTGTTCTCCGCACTTTGTATGCCACGGGTTTTGAGTGACGCGTGCACCGACGGCGACGGCGTTCGGTATACGTCTTTTGCACGCCCCAGCCTAATCATTAACCTGTGGGAGTTTAACGCTATCGCGAAACTGTAAGGAAGCGTCTTACGTTGTACCGAGCAGCTGCCATAAGT
Source organism: Anopheles rivulorum (assembly GCA_018908115.1). Taxonomy (NCBI): domain Eukaryota; kingdom Metazoa; phylum Arthropoda; class Insecta; order Diptera; family Culicidae; genus Anopheles; species Anopheles rivulorum. The sequence continues at coordinate 15,318,455 of STHB01000004.1, forward strand.
GACTCATTAGTTTGACAACGGTCTTCGCAGGATAACGGTGCAGTGTATAACGGCGTGTAACATTGTAACATTTCCTGTGACGTAGGCATCTAGCGCGAACCGAAGTGCATCACTGTGTGACCCGGGTGTAAAGTGATCCCCATTTTGGGAGGTGTGTGTGTGTGCTACAAAGGTAGACGGTACCAAACATGGGTCCACTTAAGCAAATGACACATTGCGGAAGCATAAGTGCACTGTTTGCGGTGTTGATAGTGCTGTTCGGCGTCAGCTCGTCGGCGCTGACTACGTTCGGGAAGTCGAACACGAATCAACAGGCAGCCCCAACACCACCGCCGGGTAAGGAAGGCTACGAATGTGGAAAATACACAAGTATCTTTTCAGTTTTCGACATTTAATTAAAATGACGAAAGACGTTAAGATGTATACTAAAATTTCTTACTTTCATTACGTGTGAGCCTGCATGTATGCAATCTTAAAATATTTTCATAAATCAAATAAACTTGCGGGATCGTTTGAGAGCCTCAATTTAATAGCAGTTAACACGTCTTAGTAGAGGAAAACTAAGGTAATATTAAACGCTTGCGTGAATCAGCGAACAATTTTGTTCGACATGCAAGCTCCTTAAGGTATGCAAGCAATTTTCACATATCAAATTTCTTCCAAGAGTTCGTTATACTTTAGAGATCGATCATCCATTGTCCTTATCAAAATAAAGAAGAATGTTAAAAGTTACTCTATTGCTTTATATTACTTTTAAAGAACGTATTAAGAATAAAAGCACATGTTATAGCATACTTTCGGGCGCAGTTAACTCAATCCAACGGCGGCACAAGCCAAAGGAAAACTAATTATAAAAGAAGTCAATGTAATGTGCCCATGTGCTCTATATTTTCGGTGAAAAATGATTAATGGAACAATTCTACACAAAACAAAAACTCGCACTTGTAAAGCAAGCAAGAGCTAACCTTCATTCTGACAGTTAATTAAGCAACTGCGTTATCTTCTCTTTATGTTTCCTCTGCTGTCCGACGCTGCACGGTATTCTGCAATTGGATTAAGCAATCAGTGGCGTATATCTTTTTTTTGCACCATTCTTCGGATTATCAAATACTTATCTAGCGAATTAGCATGCGCGTGTGCGTGTTTTGTAAAATTTTACCTCAATTACTTCTTTACTAGAGAGCTGGAGACGAGAGAGAGAAGGAAAAAAGGGAACTATTTTCAATCTCGATCACCAAGCTATGCCAAATTATGACAATCCCATTCCAGTACGGAAGAAAGGTCAACAGTTTTGTAGCTTCGCTTTGGTACCGCAAGTCAACGCACACAAACATTCTTGGGCCCGTCGATTCAACATGTGTATCGCACCGAGCGCCGAGCGCGGAACTATCGAAAATGGTATTTTTCCATTTCCTATTGAAGCGTAAAAGCTTCTAATCACCTGTATTACACGCGCAGCAGCAGAAAAACAACACAAAAGTGGCCAGATTATGCGTTACGGGTTCGCTGGCTTAGGGTGGTGAACTTGGGAATCTTGGCACTCGTTCCTATGTGTTTCATAGCGCCAAAACGAGCGCACGCAAAGTTATGTGTCGAGCAAACGTTCCCTGTTCAAGACTCAAACAGAAAAAAAAACGCATGACTACCGTTCATGGTAGGGCATGCCTTTGTGTTCTACTGCTTCCGTCGCCACCGGCAGCACACGGTAATGGGCAGTTAGTTAGTGCACGTGCGCGATCCTGCCCGATTTTCGCGATGTGCGTGCGTAGCTCCTTTTTGCGGCTAAGGATGAACTCGTAACAATGGACGGAATTTCGTTTCAGCACATTCCTTTACTTTGCTGAAAGCATGTTAATGGTTGCGGTCGTCCTCGGTGACGTTCTGGTGGCCGTTTTTTTTTTGTTTGTTTGTAGCGCACGGTAGCAGGACGACCCATTACCATACCAATGAGCGTTGGTAAATAAATTTCGGACAGGCAGGGCTAGTAGCAGCGGGCTAGTTAATTCCGGCGAGCAGATAAAATCGCGACGCGAACGAAAAATCCATTGGCCCAACTAATAGTAGTGCAGGGCAAAAATAAACGAAAGAAAAAATTCAATCACACCACCAAAAACAAAAAAAAAAAATAAATGGAAAGATAGTTAGATAGTGAGCATCATTTTGCGTTGCCATCGTTTTTACACCGTAAAAACGCGCTTCTTACTCGACGCCTCAATGTATGCAATGTAAGCACAAGGTACTACTGGAGGGAAACTGAAGCTCGACGTATAAATACCGAATAATTGAATACAAATTAACAACTCGTTTTGTATGGAATGGTTAGTGCCTCCGGTACGTTTGCCTTTTGCTCGCACGATTTGGTCCGTATTACCCAAAGCTCTTTCCTCTTTTTCGGAATAGAACCGGTCTAATCAACAGATTGGCAGTTTCAGACTTTCGTCCTGAAAGTCTCTGCACGTTTAGCTGGGTAAAGCATACCCCGACGGCCATATCATGGATTATGCTAAAGGTGAAAATTTATGGTCCGCTCGAATGTTGACAATCGTACCGAATCAGGCAAGCGAGGGAGCATGCCAGCGACTGGGGTCCGAAAAGTTGTGTTGTGTTTTTTGTTTTTCTTTCGTTGCCGTGTTTGGTATGTCGCACCGTGGGATTAGCTGTTCAGGCTGGTGTTCGAATTAATTGCACGTTTATCGGCATCTTGATAAAGCCAGTTTTAGTGGCACCGAGCTAATTGAAACTATCGGCATGGTTGATCATGTAGCGTAATGTGATACGTTACAGGGTGGTACAAGCGATTCGATTGCTACGGTTTACTACCGATTAGTTAGACACGAAGTATTTGTTGAAGATGAATAGTGATGGGGGTAGGAAATGATGGCAATGAAGCGAACATTATGTTCACTACATAATAGATAGATTGAGCTTGTTGCTTCGGTCTTGTAATATTACTAAAGTGTTGATGGGTGAATGTTGCTTAAGCCTGAAGATATCATTTGTTTGCGGTGTTTTAGACAATATAGCTGAATATTTTTTGCTTCTTTAGGTTTTTCTACAAGTTTAAATGTTGGAAACATTCTTTTATTTTCAAGATGTAGTAGAAAATTAGGAGGTAGCTCTTTTCCTACTCACATATTTTTATGATCATATGAAAGGCAGTAGGGAATGCTACAAACAAAAGCAATGCTATGTTTAACAACTTCTTCAAAGTGAATGATTATTCCAAATCTACCTTTATATGTTCTCGTTGAGCTTCCAGAAGAATCCAGAAATAGTTGCAACTTTTCATCAAGTTCTTAAAAAGCCTAAAATCTATTGAATTGCATACTTTGAGGCGCCTATAAGAATAGTGCGAATAATACAACGAATTATCGCTTTTTTTAACCATTGGTGACGACTAATGCGAGAAAAATAGATTTACAAAAATGAATGCGATTTTCTATTAAGTTTGGATGATAAATAATATTGTTTTAATGCTTTAATCAAACTGCTAATCTGCCATCCCATGGTTTAAACCGCATAAGCCCTTGAATAGGAGCACAACAAATTGCTTGTTTACGGCAAACATCGCAAACTGCATGCGGATGGATATGAATGGAGTGTATTAAAATAGCAGTAAATGCACTTATTTTATTGACCGATATAACCTAGGTAATGAAGTGTGTCGTTTCATTCCGAATGGATTTAACATTTGACCGTCAGTACTATATCTTTATGTACGTGTAGATTTCAACCTTTTGCAAGATTAGTACAAACCTATCATTTAGAACAATATAAATAATACTACTTTCAACACAGTTTTCGAACATCTAATTAATACTCGCACTACAGACGATCTAATGCAACGATCTCCAAATCGATAAACCTTTTGACCTTTAAAAGTTATGTCGAAACCCAGACCGAGTTGCTCTGTAATTTTGATAAGAAGCTAGCAGCAGGCATGGCTCGATTAAAAGGACTACCAATTGTGCACGAAACTCGATCATGAACCGAACCTTGTTGCACATAATGGTGGATAATTTAAGCTCACCTATCACAACCATTGTAAGCTCACTGTGTACTGGCTGAATTATAGGCATTGGGCAACAGTGCTTGGTAATAGCTTCAACAATGTATAGAGAAAAAAAAACACACACACGTCTCAAACAGCACCTTTATCATCGGTTGTCATCAAACACGGCGTGCTAGCAAAATTCCCCTGACTAGTGGGAAAATTAAGTTAAAGACGACAAAAAACAACCTACATCTTTGCAGCTACTTGAAAATCTTAAACAAAGACCAGTACAGCTGGTAGCAAGCCACCTGCAGCGGCTGGAAAGTGCTCTATCAAAGAAAGGAACAGGAGAAACAAAAAATAATCCCCCTTCAGTGCCAACCATTCCTCCTGCTTCTTCGTTTGCCAAACGTTTTGATTTTGTCAGAATTGTAATTGAACCTAGGCACGTAACAGTGGTGCACTTGCAATTTGGCCTAGTGGCTTGAGGGTGAACTGAGTGCATCGTTGCTTCCGGCACGATTATTTTTTCCACGAGATTCCCTGCCATTTTGTTGTGTGGGATAAATATTTATACAAACTTATACAAACTTCACTTAATATAGTTAATTTCTTTCACTTCCTTCACTTCACAGTGGTGGCCAAAAGCTGTACAAACCATGGGGACTGTAGTACGATACAAAACACAAGCTGCGTACTCGATCCGATCGATGATCGTATGCGGTGCCTGTGTGGTGATTTCAAAGCACCAGTAAATGGATTATGCTCCGCCAAATATAAAGGTAAGTATTTGCAAACAATACACACACACACACACACACACACACACACACACACACACACACGGTGTTGTTGTGCATCCGGAAATTTGAGCCAATTGCGATAGCATGTACAATCATTGTTTGCACGATGTGTGAGTGCATTAGCAAACCTTTTGCAAGCAGGCGTAACAGCAGGGTTACAGCGAATGTCTACGTTCTGGCAAGAAGCATGCAACAGATCCGAGGAAAGCACACAGCAACCTATTCGCTTGTTCCTTTTTTTTTATAAGTACACCATTTATAAAACTGATAGGCGTAAAAATGAAAGTAACACTCAGCGGGAACTGACTGCGTGGCCGGTGGTGGTAGTGACTTGCGTTTGAGCAATAAATTTGTCGAAAGCTTCCGTTCCTGGGTGGAGGTACGGTCAGCAAGCCAGCTAACCCGCTCGGCTTACATGCTACCTTTATGCTACCGTTTCCGAAAGGTTGAGAGGTTGATTTGGTTAGATACGGGCTGTTTCACATTTCACTGTCCGCGTAGCCTCTTGTTACATGAGTTATGGTGGAAGCCTTGGTGAGAGGAATGAATGAAAGAGAGACAGGACGCAGGATGTTGCATGTTGCATGACCTTTCGTATAGTGGAAAATAGTACACAGTTACGTGACTCGATCTGCAAAAAGATTCTTTTTTGTGCAAATGCTAGACAAATTATTGTCTTTGGATGTACAGAGATTGCTATGAGAGATTTGTCTTTATTTTGCATACTTTTAGGGTACAACTGTAACGGACTAAATTATATAACAACACATCGATACATTTATTATAACAATTTATGAAGAACGATCGGCCTAATTACTAGAAGTTAAATATCATTATTACATTGCATAGACGGAGGTAAAATGAATCAGAATACAAGACATAACAAAAACGCCTGAAAGTATGCAATATTAAATTAAATTCAGTACTTTTTATGGGAGACCGATTTTAATCTGTTTAACCGTAAGTAAATCGACAATCCAATGTCTAGATACATGCTTACTGCATATCTGCAGGAGAGATTGGCATGATAAACACCGTATGGGTCTTTACTATGGATTAATTTATTTGCGCACTGAACTTGTTTGTTCCCCATTCAATAAATCTGTTTAAACTGTTTTACACTTTTTTTGTATTCCCAGGCCTACGTCATCTGTGTGGTGATTCAGCTCAATGCGATTACGGCATGATGTGCGCGATCGAGAATGCCACCAAACCGACCACGACGCTGGTGACGAGCAAAACGTTTCTCACCAGCAGCATGCTGAACAGCAACGGAAACAACACGTACAAAGTGTGCCTGTGCGATGAGGAGGCAGAATTTTTCGAAAACAAACACGAGCATCACTGCAGCGGCACGGTAATGATCGTCACATCCGGCGCAGTGATCCCACTGATGATGTTGCTGTTGGGAAGATTTATCGCCAACCTTCCCATGGCACACTGGAACACGGCACTTTAAAACAGGCGCTCGCAACGAGCTCGTCACAAGTCGCGCAGCCAGATTGCACATTGCACCTCGCCAAACAGCAAATGGCGGCAAAGTCCGGGCATAACAGCTTTCAGCAATGCGCTGTAGGGATTATAGATGGGTGATAGATTAGGCAGCACTTTACGTTAAATCCGAATTTCTTGTCCCAGCACCAGATAAGCCTTATTAGAGTAGTAATGAACAATTGTATTAAGAGGATATCGACCATAATGGAGAAAATTAAATGTGTTATAAATCGCGTATCTCAAGGCATATGAACGAAGTCAACAAACACATAATATATTATGATATATTTTCCAAAATCTTAGCACTCAAGCACACAAACAAACATTAAATGCCTTATCTTATAAAATTGCCATCTGCAAAACATTTCGATATCTTAGTATACAATTTCGGATTCAAGTACACATATTTAGAGCAGGAACAAAACCATGCGATTTACACTCAATTGTTCAGATTTTATGCAATTTTCATATTCTGGTTGATGATAAGGAATAACAAAAAGAAAACAACATAAATGTAAAATAACAAGGCAATTCAATCTTACTAGAGATAGAGGATACGAGTCTCTATTCATCAAACTATAGGGTTTATTTTCGTAGATGTAAATATAATCCTTAATCTTGAATCATTTCAGTATACCATTCTCGTATTAAGCAAAGGGTTCACATTGATGTATACAGAAAGTTAGTATCTTTTCTATCGATAGTATGAACATAAACAGCTTAGAAGTGTAAAAGTGCTTGACTTACTTTATTTTTCCCAAAAACAAGACAAACCCAAAACATATGCTCGAACGCGTTATCTATTCGTGCTTAATGTTAATACTGTGTGATTTTGCAACGGGCCGAAAAACGGAACTAAACTAAACGTAGTGCATACATATCGCGTCACTAGAGGAGAAACGTATGATACTAATCTGAAGCAAATGTAAATGAGAAATGTTAATCGAAATTAGCCGTGGCTTGCGCACAAAGCATGTAAACCGTGTCTACAATTTATAATGCAATTTACAAGCATGGAAGTGAACAGAAAGAATGTAAAGTGGAATGTTATGTGAATAAATTTCTTTGATCTACGTATGCTTTTTAGCTCTGCTTGGCGCATAGAAGTGCATTCTTTAACTCATTAAAAGTGCTTTGGAGCAAATCGTCATTTGAAACCTCTTATAATGATGATTTTATACAGACCGTACCAACACATGGGATACAAATACCAGCATTGATGACAAACGATAATTTAAAATTATAAATTAAAAAAAAACATATTTGGACATTGTGCATATTAATTGCCCGTTGTGCGAATATTGATCGAATGTCGACCTTATGTCGACTACGGAATTTTACGGAAATTTCGGAGGAGGTGTTCCAATATTTTTTTTATCTACTACAGTTTTATCTAGATCAATAATGTTTGGTATTCTCAGTTTTAGAGCAGAAATTTTTTGATTTAATTGCAATAACTGTTCCGTTTGTCGTAATGTTTGAGCTGCCTGTAAAAACCGTTGTAAATGTCAACCGTTTGAAAGCTTCAAAAAATAGCTCGACCGTTATAGAATATTTGCGTAATTATTGTGCTTTAATGATTAGAAAACGCTTCATTTTGTTTGTGGTATGTTGAAAACATATCTATGTGTTACAAATTAAAATATAATTGGCTTCTTATTTTTGGTGGGGTTAAAAACATCGGAACGTTTAAATATTTTCGATGCATCACAGTTGTCATCGGTCTTCTTTTAGCTTTTTTCTTCAAGCTGTCAAATCACATTTAATGTACCAACCCGTGTGACTCTTGACACATGGCCATTTAAACCGACAACTTGCGGGAAAAAAGCAAAGAAAAACGAACCAAACGTTCTGAAACAAATAAAGCGTTAAGACATTGAAAGTGTGCAAAGCGACTCCAACGCGTAATGCGAACAAATAGGAGTGTAAAACAATTGGTAAAGTGAAAACCTCGCGTACGATGGCACAAACAGTGACGGAGGTTGGAAAAGACCAGTCCATGTTAAGCGAGCATCACACAACGCCGAAGAAAAAAGTAACACTGGCGCTAGCAGAATGTGGTAGCGGCAACGCAAGATCGAATGAAGATGATTCCATATTTCGTACGTTAGAAAACTTTACCGCACAGAATGGCACAGCGAGCCCGAAGGTAATGTAAACAAACCGGTTGATCCTGCTGGTCGATTCGTTTGACGATCCGCTTCTCTTCCCTTGCAGCTTCCCACCATTAAGGACTTCAACATCCTGAAACCGATCAGCCGTGGTGCTTTCGGCAAAGTGTTTCTCGGTTACAAAAAGAGTGATCAAAACAAACTGTACGCTATCAAGGTGATGCAAAAGACGGAAATGATCAACAAAAATATGGTCTCGCAAGTGATAACCGAACGGAACGCTTTGGCACTGTCCCGCAGTCCGTACTGTGTGACGCTCTACTACTCCCTGCAAACACTGTCCTCGGTGTACCTCGTGATGGAATACATGGTGGGCGGTGATCTCAAGTCACTGCTTGCCATGTACGGGTTTTTCGATGAACCGACGGCTCGGTTTTATGCGGCCGAAATCTGTCTCGCACTGCAGTACCTGCACGGGCACGGTATCGTTCATCGGGATATAAAACCGGACAATATGCTGGTGGCCTCATCCGGGCACGTCAAGCTAACCGATTTCGGACTAAGCCGCATCGAAATGCGAAGAGATCTGGAAATCTCGGACCTCATCAACTGTTCCCCGAATCTAAACGCACGCACACCGGGCCAGCTGCTCTCGCTTACTTCACATCTGTCCTTCGGTTCACACGACAAGCGTATTATGGCGGATGCGGCCGCAGCCGGGACTTCTGCCAACTTGCCAATACGGGAGGAAACTTCCGATCATGAATCGGACAGCTCGTTCGGCCAGTCACGGCAACAGAACGATAGCAAAATGTCGGGCGTGAGTCCGTTCTTTTCGGCCGAGCAAAATGTGAGCGCGCACGAAGAGGTAAAAGCGGTGCCGACAGATGTTACGATTGTGGAGGAAAAGTTCGACTCGTCTCTGTACTATACTTGTAACTCAAGTGAAGAAGGAAAATCGAGCTCAAGCGGTAGCTGTGAATCGGTGAAGGAAGTTCGGCTACGCTTGGAACTAGTGGCAGGACGGTCGCAGGAGAAAGAAAACATCGACAGCACGAACAGTGGCGAAGAGAAAACCAGACTGAAAGATCCATTCGAATGTTTGATGGTACGGAAAGGCTTATTTGGCCTGTGTTTGTCCATACGTTTCTAAACCTTTCACCTTCTCTTTTACAGGTATCCAAAAAGATGCATCAAAATTACACGGAAGATTCCGGCGTATCGAGTAGGAAAAGTGACATGTCCAACATACCGTGCGAGCTGTCGGCGATCGAAAAGGCGGAAAACAACTCGAATAACAGCAACAAGGATTTTAGTTCCGATTTTTCAAGAAGGTAGGTGTTTTCGGGTCAATGTTCAGTCAATCGACAACGAGATAAAGCATTGCTTTTTAGTTACAGCATGAGCAACATAACCGAAATCTCACACTCTCCCGTACGGAATGGTGGAATGCGCGGATTCAAAAGGCCCGATTTTCTAAGGTGAGCAATAGATGCAAGTTGATTGTGTTAAACACGCTAAACAGGTGCATTATGTTCTACAGGGGCGTAAAACGAGGACGCCATTTGGTGAATCGGGTGGATTCTTTGGCCTCAGACGCCGATGGTACCAGCACGGGACTGACGCAGGAGATCGATGTGTTAGACATTTGTGGTGAGATGCATCGGAGCACACCCAAGAAACGTAAAGCAACCTCCCCGATCAAAGGTGTGCTTAAGGTGCGATCGCTTTCCGACGATGAGATGCAAACGGGTGAGAACTTGATCGCGAACGTAATGTTCTCGACGCCCGTCTCGTCGCAAAAGATACGGCGCGAAGGTGGCCAGCTGGGTAAGCTGAAAAGCACACGCTTCCAGCTGCCATCCTCGATCGATCAATCGCGCAAGGTGAAAGCGTACAGCGAGGCACTTCCGCCGCATTTCATCAAAATGCCAGACGAATCGGTAATGTCACCGATTTGCACCAACAACACGGCTACGGTCGGGTGTGACAGTACGAGTGGTGCAGATGTTGGTGGGCCAGCGATCGAGAATACGCCGAAAGCGGTCAAAACACCGTTCCGCACACCGAAATCGGTGCGCCGAGCACCGATAGGATCGGACGAACGAATACTCGGCACACCGGACTATCTGGCACCGGAACTATTACTGCAGCAGGGTCATGGCCCGGCAGTGGATTGGTGGGCGCTCGGTGTTTGTCTGTACGAATTTCTAACCGGTGTACCACCGTTCAACGACGAGACGCCGCAGAAAGTATTTGAAAACATTCTCGGGCGGCTCATCGAATGGCCAACGGGTGAGGAATCCCTGTCGCCTGATGCGGTAGAAGCGGTCGAACAGTTGCTCGAGATGGAACAAACGAAACGGCCGGCGGCGGAACAGATGCAACGGATGGCTTTCTTTTCGTGCATCGATTGGAAGAACATGAGCCTGATGGAGCCACCGTTCATTCCGAATCCGGATGATCCGCAGGACACTGGCTATTTCGAGGCACGCAATATCATGCAGCACTTGAAGCTGTCCAACTTTAATCTGGACGCTTATTAGCAGGATGCGAGTGTCGGAAGCTGGTTTCCACCATAACGCGGAGTACAGCTGGATACTGGCCGTGTAAAAAAAAAAGGTACGCCTTAGGTTGTAAGACTGTTGCAAGACTTCATTACAGTTGTATGCTACGGAACGGTTAGACTGGTAGATAAGTTCTAGACATTAGTATGGGACAGGAGGAACTTTATATATATATATATTTTGAAATTTATGTTCTAAGCAGCTTGTTATGACCAATTGTGAAATCCATGTGAGAATTCGTTTGTGTTAAATTATTGAGTAACTATTAGGGTATATTGATAGTTATGTGATATTGAAAAGAAACATCAAATGAAATGCAGAAAAAAAAACATACAAAAAGAAGCAGCGATTAAAAGGGAAATGTTTGCAAAACTTTCAAATGGTAACAAGGATGTAACATATTAGTCTGGAGGGCGAGAAAGAGAGAGTGGCTCGAGAACTAAAAGATGCAAAAATGGGTCAATCTTGATAAGACCGAAGTTGTGATTCTTGTGACGTTGAGAGTAAACATTGCTCATCGTGGAACCGGTGACGTCCAATGGAAATGGTACGCTCCCGACTACGAATGCATAAAACATCAAATCGATAGAATAGAAAGATAAGCGTTAAAGTTATGTAGCACTGTTACGAATGTACCATCGGATCATTTTAACTACGGAACAATTTTACCGTGAAAGAAAACAAAAACGGAAACAGTCACATTCGATAATGGGACTAGTTTAAAGCATCTTCATTGCAATAGAGAGGCAAATAAGGGGATAGTTGTAACACCGTAAGCATTCGAAATTTCTGCGTGTAAATAAATAGACAATTCGAAGTGAATTCGTACAGTGAGCAAATAGAAAAATTCCGTTGAAAGAAGTTGTCCGCACTGTAAAGCATAACCACAGTACGGTTCTCCATGTTTAAATGTCATCGACAGCACGTGTACACGACGTAGCGGCGGTTGGGCACGACTTAAAATTTGCTTCATTTTATTCAATCACACCCGGCCATCAGGTGCCTGTTATCGTACGTATTGGTTTGAATTGTGGTGGTTACAGCAAAAAACAAGCAACTTACCGTAATGAGCATCGCCCGATGGCATATGCAAACTGTGATAGGACTTATTTGCTGTGCGGCTTATGAAATGCTAATGAACAGTTTGAGATGGCTGAATGCCGGTTCCGCTTTTTCGCTTGTTTAAGGNGCGGCGGTTGGGCACGACTTAAAATTTGCTTCATTTTATTCAATCACACCCGGCCATCAGGTGCCTGTTATCGTACGTATTGGTTTGAATTGTGGTGGTTACAGCAAAAAACAAGCAACTTACCGTAATGAGCATCGCCCGATGGCATATGCAAACTGTGATAGGACTTATTTGCTGTGCGGCTTATGAAATGCTAATGAACAGTTTGAGATGGCTGAATGCCGGTTCCGCTTTTTCGCTTGTTTAAGGCAATGTGTTGTCAAATTTGTACGTTTCCCTCACAGGCAGTTGGTGATGAGCAGCGCGTTTGTCGCGATCGCACCAAGCTATACATGCAAAGCAATCGTCGTTAAACATCATAATTAAACGAAATAGGCTCCCTTACGCTACCTACCAGCTGCATTGAGACAATTCGCCGTGTACGTGAAGTTGGTGAACTCGCACACTCGCGCTGCGGGATATGGATGTAGTGCACACGTGCTCAACAACCCGGTAGCTCGGAGATCCGATGTGGTCCGGGGACTGTAGTCGCCTGTAAACTATGTGGTAGGTGCGGATAGTTTTGGTGGTGCATAATATTTGTGGCGCATACATGCAACAACACCGGGCGGTGTGTACGTGCGCGAGAGTTGCAGTCGGTAATGTACCTTTCACAGATGGAGTTTGGTTGCTGCAACAAGCGTTGCACATACAGTTGCAGTACTCTCCGACACATTGTGATAACTATTGGGATCTATTTTAGGCTCCCATAGTATACGGGGGGTTTCAGTGATCAGTTATACAGATAGTTCTCGGAAGCTTATCTTGTAGCTTCTGCGAAGACACCTGCAGTGCCGGTAACGAAGCAAAAATTACTGATATAAAGCAATCGTGCATCGGATCGATAATTTGTCAATTGAAGTGGCTTGCAATCGTATAAATCTAATAATCTGATAAGTTGCTTCGAATCCCCGCGATCACGCCAAGGTGCGTTAGGTTAGGGTTGACAAGATATGCCGTACAGTGATCAAGCCCATTATCGAGTTGATAAGATCAATCATCAATACGGTGCTGTTGCCTGTAACCGATAAGAACAGCCTCAACAGCCGTCAAAAGTGCGTTGGTGGTCGATATAGTAATTAAATAAACGTGGTTTTATAAGGTAATATTGCCAGCTTAAATGAAACATCAATTACAGTTTGTTAAATAATTGGTAACAAATAAACATTTGTTGATGAATTACGATAAAATTGTATAGAGTTCTTCTAGCTGTAATTGATTGTTCTGTTTGACGATTAGAGTACATCAATTAGAGGCACCGTTAAGATCAGCAATTGGGCAAGTATGCCCTTTAGGGCACATTAAAAAGGTTAAACGTTGTGAATAATACTAAACAAAAGCTGAAAACCGCAGAACACTTCCGTCGGCTAGGTTCGTGCCATCATGTGGGGCCAAAACAGTTCCTTCTTTCGGTTTTGCAACCTATACTTTCGGGTGAGTCATAGCACTGTACACGTTGTATAGCACCAGTAGTTACTGTAATGAACGTTAGCGTTTTGTGACCACACACGAAACCTCAACAATATCAACATTTTAAATTCGCACCCAGCTTGCCAGTCCACATATCTGTGTCTGGTGCTTGATTCGATTCGATTTGTGTTGATAGGATTTCACAAACATCAGGCACAGCACAGATAAGCAGGATTCTTGCAAATAACCGTTGGAACATCGGTCCATCAATGTTTACAGCACCTTGAACAAGGCGAACGCGTTCCACACGTCCAGGGCCCGCGTACATCGCCGTGCTTCCTGACCACCGTTAACAAGGGTGAAACGACGACACTGTCTCACAGCGTGTGTGTCTGGTGCCGAATCAGCGACGCACTGAACGCAACACCGGTTGATGGTGTAAACGGATATAAAAATCAGAAGAAATTAGTCTCATTGTTTCAGTGTTATCACAGCCGGTGTTCGCACCGCTGCTGGATGTGTCCGCAGCTGTAGCAATATACTTTCCCGCACCAATCCAAAACTGCTCGCTAGTGCTTTTGCTCGCACCTAGTCCAGTTGGGAGAGTTTGCTTGCATCGGCGAGATATTCTCGAGCTGCTAGAGCCTGGGGCGGACACCCGGCCATCGTTCCATGTTGTCTGTTTAGTAAACTGACTGTTTTTTTTTTTCCTTCTGTTGGCAACATTTCTTCACGGTCAACATTGTGGTGCATACGGAGGCGCAGTTCCCTAGTGTTGTAGTGAATGTTTTGCAAAACAAAGCTGCTCCCGTGCGCGTGTACGTTCGCGTCTGGACGCAAGGTACTCTAGTGGATCCAAAATAAGTGTGTCACAGTGTTTCGTAGTAGCTGCACGTGAATGCGACACGTTTCGGTTCGGAAGAGGCGAGAATTCCAGATACGGCTTATTGTAGAGCAAAGTGCATCCCGCAACACGATCGCTGAAAGACGATCGACACAGTAGTGCCATGGTATGCCGCAATAGTTTTTAATATGTGATTTTGCAATTGAAACGAAGATTCTATATAGAAAGTACAAAGTCAAATGTGAAAGAGTGACAGTTGCTTCAGCATTTAAGCGTACAATCAGTTGCACTAATGGCGAAGTAGTTTACTGGTATGTGAGGCAGTGTCAAAGATCGTGAGAAAGTGTCTAGCATATGGTGTTATACTTCTGTAACACATTGGAACAGATTAATTGTTTGATTGGCACGTGAAGTGTATCGCCGCCAGATGCTAATGTGTTGTATTGATGCTATTCGCAGCTAACGCTCGTTTCCGATTAGTATTGACATAGCGCTTGTGCGGAACCTCCGTCAATGGTTGGTTTCGTACGGTCAGATGGTCTAAAGTGGGAAATTTTATAGCGGAGAATGACTGTTGTTTAAGCTTTCACTTCGCTCCCGCTCCAACTTCTAGCTATAATATTTACTTATAGCTGAGCATGACAAATGGTCGGTGGTGATAAGGTGCTGTCTACCGGTTGGAGATGATGAGTTCCCGATGGTCAATATTGGAATTCCCCCCAGCAGTGTCTGACATGTTCCGCCTCAAGTAGAAGATCTAATATCAGACGTAATATTGATCGTACCGCAAATGAGCTAAGAGCGCGGTACACACTCCGTGCTTGTCCTGTTTTTTTTTGGTTCATAAGCGTCTACAAAACATTTTTGCAAAACTGTTGCTGAGACGTTTAATTGAATTTTCTTGTCCCTCAGATAGGGAAAGTGACTAAGCAATGAGGCTGGACCATTCTATATGTATAAAAAAAAAACTATTTAAAAGTAAAATCAAAAGGTGACTTATAGAAAAGATCGTATCACTGTTTTATGCTTTCTTAGAACAACCTTAGAAGCTTGTCACCATTTGATTAAACTTTACAAAGAAAAAGTAAAACAAATTCCGTCCTCCGTGTGCGTGGGAGAATGATCGAGTGTCCCGTCGGGATTGGTCCGATCACGATCGAATGGTGAGCACTCAGTTATCACGCTAATAGCGCATTATCGGTGAGTGCCCCGAAGATCATCTCCGATGTTACCAGGTGTGCAGAAGGCAACAATTTTAGATTACAGAAATAACGATCCATTCATAGTTGTTCGTATCTATCTAAATTGAAGATGAATTATAGTGGCCATCTGCATACGTCCAGAACGTTTACAGTGGAAAGCATGACTGTGTCCCATAATGACACACAAACACACAGTTCGATGAAACTCAAAACCCAATTACACCTGTGGCAACGCTGTAAGTGCAACGTATATAATAGCACAGGCCAACAATTAGCATTAGCAGTGTGGCGTGATCACGTGACAGTTATGGAAAGTAAGGCTTTTTGCTATGGATTTCGCCGACTCTTCCTGTGACGCTCGGTCCGGCGAATTCCAGACATTCTTCCGAGCAACGTACGTTTCGTGCAGTTCAATCATACCAAATGACAAGGTCAAGATGCCGTAACTGTGACAAGCATTAGTACGGGTCTGGTCCTAAACACTGGTTGGCGATGGCATCGCTTCACCACACTTCCTGTACGCGGAAGAGTAACACGGTGTTACATGCGCTGCACGCCGCGTAGAATTATGATAGATCTTCGCAACCGGTACCGTCGCAAACTAGCAGTTGTGTTAGAAAGTAAGGGTAAATGGCAGTGATTAGCTCGAAGCTTCACTGTGCCACTTTATCGCGACACAAACGTGGTACGATCGCAGTTGATGATGATAATGATGCGAGCGCTTCGGTCGCGGTTGTTGATGATGACGAGTAAACTAGGGCTAATTTTCGCCTGCCATAGTGTTGGTCTGATGCTGGTGGCAGAATGTTTGGCGTGACAGTTTTTTGACCAGTACACGTGTAATGTGTTTCATCGTTTCATTGCAGGAACAGCTGCGGGACGAGCTGGAACTGG
The DNA here is from genome assembly GCA_018908115.1 of Anopheles rivulorum. Classification (NCBI taxonomy): domain Eukaryota; kingdom Metazoa; phylum Arthropoda; class Insecta; order Diptera; family Culicidae; genus Anopheles; species Anopheles rivulorum. Next base: position 15,335,002 of record STHB01000004.1, read on the forward strand.
AGCAGTCCGACACGGAGCGTGACAGTACGTACGATGGCTGGAACTATGCTGTGTTTGTATCCTTCGTGGTCGTGTCGGCGCTGTTACCGATCCGGAAGCGACTCTGCCGGCGGAGCACCAATAGTAAGAGCAAGCAGGATTATGTGTTCGGTGCGGGACATATTTCGACCCTGGCGATGATGTTGTCGATAGCCCGGGGTACGCTGGGTGTGATCTCCGTGTTGGGCTACCCGAGCGAGTTCTTCTACCGTGGTTCGGCGATGTGGGAATCACTGTACGGTGTGATCACTGCCTATCCGATCGTCTGCTTTGTCTTCATACCGGTGTACTTCGATCTGGGCATAACGTCCGTCTATCAGTATTTGGAGTTGCGGTAAGGATCGATCGGAGAAGACGATGATCTTCAACTAGGAGGGCCCTTTAAAGCAAATGCTTTGTACTTTCTTTACAGCTTCAATAGTCGGCTAGTGCGGTGTCTAGCGTCGGGAACTTATATATTGAGGACATTGCTCAGTTTAGGCGTTACTATCTACACACCCACCGTAGCTCTGAACACAATCATCGGTGTACCTTACTGGGTGTCACTGCTCTCCATTACGGTGATCAGTATCTTCTTCAATGCACTGGGCGGATTGAAGGCAGCAGTTGCCGCGGACGTTATACAGAGCCTCAGCATGACGGCAATGCTAGTCGGGATCATCATTTACTGCAGCATTACGGTCGGTGGTGTGGATAAGATATTCACCATCAGCTCGGACAATGGTGAGTTTTCGCTTTCTGGTGGTAATGTTTCCTGATTGAAGATGATCCTCAAATTCTTTGTCTATGTCTTCCAGATCGCTTCGCGTTCTTCAACTTTGCAGCGGATCTTCATCTGCGTGTAACGACAACGTCCGCCTGGTTGGGCGAACTGTTCAACTCGCTCAGCCTGCTCGGCTGCCAGCAGAACTTTGTCCAGCGTTACCTCAGCATGCCGACGTTCAGCCAGATACGGCGCACGCTCATGTGGAACATACCGGTGGTGATACTGCTGTTCTCGCTGCCCTGGTTTGTCGGGATGGCCATCTACGCTATCTACTGGCACTGTGACCCGCTCAAAGCGAGTGTGATCGCGAAGATGGATGAGATACTGCCTTACTTTATGGTGGACCGATTCGATAGCGTTCCTGGCGTTTGGGGCATCTTCGTCGGGACGCTGTTCAATGGGGCGCTCACGTTAAACATCTCCAACATCAACTCGCTGGCGACGGTGACGTGGGAAGATTTTCTCTCGCTAATACCAGCACTGCGCAAGAAGAGTGAAAAACATCAGCTGAATGTAATCAAGCTCGTGGGTACGATCTATGCGGTGGTGATCATGGGCGTCGGTTTCATCGTTGGCTTACTGTCCGGTGTGATCGAATCGTCGATGCTGATCATCTCTGCCACCTCTGGACCACTGTTGGGTGTGTTTGTGCTCGCGATGTTCGTACCGTTCGCCAATTGGAAGGGCGCTGTGATGGGCATGATGGCGTCCCATTTATCGATCCTGTGGATCGTGGTTGGTCGGTTGATTGAAAGTAACGTTAGCGACACACTGCTGGACACTTCGATCGAAGGCTGTTACGCGGATTTGGTGGAAGCACAAAAGAATGCATCGCTGCTGGTGGTTACACTGGAGGAAGGCGTGAATGCGATCGAGACGAGCAATCTGCTCAGCCGTATCTACTCGATCACGTACATGTACTACGGTGTGTTCGGCACGGTGCTCACTGTACTGGTAGGGATCGTTATCAGTCTCGCCACGTGGAGCAGTCACGATCAGTACAACATGAAGATGTTACATCCGGCAGTACGGTGGCTCTATGCTCGTTGTCCATTCAGTGGTAAGCACTTTGGATCGTTCGAGGTAACTGCTAGCTGTGGAGCAACGGCGAAAGAAACGATTCCAAAGTGTTGATGCTGGCTGCCCGGGAATAGCAATTGTGGAAGCCCATTCCACACATTCGGCATGTGATAGAGAGTTGAAATAGTTCCTATGCCCAGCTTAATAGACTTTATGGGCGCCTTGTAAAGATTTTAAATGTACGTTAGTGTGTATAGCCTTAGCCATTAAGTAGGAATATTATGAATAAAATGTTAAGTTACTTTTCAAGCGAAAAGGTTGTTATTTTTTTGTTCTGGTGCTGTTGTTTGTAAATGCAAATTTCAATCGCATGCATGCAGTTTTCTGTAAAATTATTTAAAAAAAAAACTCAAAAAATAGGTTTTAAATGTGAGTTTAAGCATTTTTCTACTTTGCATATTCTTGTTTCCCTTTTTAAAATTTGATGATGAGCATAATCCGCCGCTGATCGTTGCGTGTTGTTACGCGAATCTACCGTTACTGCATCGAGCGTGTACAACCGGTGCAAGCATGACTGCGTGAGCTGAATGAATGCGTGAGAAGGAAAGAAACAAGAGAGAATTAGCCACCGCACGGTGGTTGGTACAGCGGTGTCTCTATGCCACTGTCTATTTTCTGCTCAATAGGTTCAAGGGTGCGCAACACCAACTGTCATTTTAATGTAAATATTTGTACGCTAATTATAACGCACATTTTCGTCAAATTACAAATCTGATTTGCTTAAAAAACTATGCATTTCAAATCAGATTAGAATTCGCGATTTGCAATGTTTTAATGTCCAATTTATGTGAGCAGACGATGAACATTGTGCGATATAGCGATGTAACAGAACAGCGATGAAATAGTACAAACGTTTCAAATTAAAATTACTCAAATTACGAGTGCATTGTAGTAAAAATTTTACAGATAATTATTTGGCAATTTGATTTTAAAATGAAAAATTCA
>STHB01000004.1:15346044-15401775 GCA_018908115.1 Anopheles rivulorum
GTTCAATCGGGTTGGGAAATTACAGTAGTGATGAACTTTTTGAGCCCAGACTGCGCTTAACTGCTCGCCCAATGCTTACGCAAATGCAATCGGTCGACCGATCGTTTGTGCCCCAGTCCTGTGCTTGTCCATGCTTGCGGTGTGTAAAAACAGCTCAAATCAACACTCGTAACGATCTCTCGTGTTGAGATGGATGAGGAAAGGTGAGGGGGAAGGAGGGAGGTGTGAATGTGCAGTTTTTTTTCGCGCTAGAACCATTCTTTCACGTATGAGCCTGTCGTAATAACGCGAAATGCAGGGCGCCCGTAGCGTATGGAGGTGAGCGAACAAACGGGCGTCACCACCCTGGAATGCATCGCGATGCGCTGTTCCCACGCACGCATGCGCGTTGCATTGTGGACATGTGTGTATGGAGCTAATTCATTGAGATTAATAATTGCAGAAACGGGCCGGAGACGGATTGTGTACATCCCGGGTGCACTGGTAGTACAATCGTTTCGGCTTATCTGGGCTCATTGCGATGGCACCGAGTGATAACGCGCGTTGTACACAGGTGACAGAGGCGCACGTCATTCTAGCCATAGGAAAGCAACTGTGGATGCTGCTGTTGTTCTTACACGATCGTTGCACGTCTTCATAATTAAGCTTTTCCGGCCCCGCCCGGTGGATGAATTTGGGTGCGCATTGGCATTGAGCGAGTTCCCTATTGCTGCTGCTAATTGGTGACTAAATGGGTGTCTTTTAGTTGAATGTACGCTCGATTTAACTTGATTAGGTGAATATAAAAATAATCGATAGTACTTTAACTTAAGCAATTTTGAACTGTTCATTTTATAGTCACTCGTAAAAATGTCTTAATGGTGATGCTTAGCAGAAGAAAATAGCTGAATTAAATGAATGTTCATGTCAATTATGCGCGGTTTCAAACACGTATTGCTTATCGTTAAACTTAAAAGTAGGTGAAAGGTTATAGTTAAACTTGTAGAAGCTCGTTCTAACCCCAAACTGACCAATTCAATCCATTAATTCGCAATACAATGATAAATATTAGTCATTCCAGTCATTCTAAACCTAACTGGGCTTGATAGAACTCTTTCTGTAATTCTGTAAAATCTTGGATCATATTTCATTTGGTACATTAAGCGAAAGCAAACGAATTAATGGTTCCGTTACATGGTTTAAATATAACTTAAGTTAGCCTATTATATGACAGACATAATCTAGAACAGAAATGAAAGAAAACAATAATAATGAAGTAAAACGAACCCATTTAATAGTTTTCGACTATTTGTCGAGTAGAAACGCCAGCGTGTATGCAATGAATATCATCCGTGTACTATCAACATTGTAGTGCAAGTTGCCTAAATTCGGGCGCATACATTTCGCTTATGGAACATGGAACGAAGTAAAGTTAAAACGAAGAGACCTACTAAAGTACACTTTTAATGCAAAATAATTTAAGTTTTGTGATTAAATTCTTATACTAACTTATATAAACTTTCCAAACGGTTATAGACAAGCAATTTAGGCTAAAAAACAAACTCTGCTGCTTAACAATTCATCACTTGGGGCTCGCTTTAGAATAGAAAATGTACAATTCTCGCATGAGTAAGAAATACACTCGACCAGCATAGCCTACCGACGATGGTGAGTCAACCTAAGCAAATCTGTACCGATCATCGTGTGTAACGAGCAGGTTACCGAAGCACAATGTACATACGGCACCTGCACCCTGCAAGCTGTTTGCTCATTAATCTAGCTGCACTGGGCAAACTGTTTCAACATCACTGCAAGCCCTTCATCACACTGTCCCAGATCGGTGTCTAAACCTTCAAAGGGAGCTGATCGTCGTCGGTGGTTAATTATCAACGTCAGCCAGCTGGTGACTAATCCGGATGCTGGAAAACGCTTTGTAAACATGAAATTCGTTCATTAGCCCGCCTGCCCGGTATCCGGGGCACGATCCATTCGTCCACATGGCCTAACACAAGGCACAAGATCACAAACCATCCGACGTAAATGTGCAGGAAATGACGTTGAAAAAGGTTACGAAGGATGGGCGGAAAAAGGCAACGCCATCCAAACCCCAACTGCACCACTTAGTTGCGGAAGGAAAACGATTGATCGGCACAGAATGGGAATGATCAACATCAACAACAAAAAAAGACACTAAATCGTTTGTTCTGTTGCCTTATACTAACTCACCGAGTGCAAACAAACACCTGCACAATGCAGGCTAATGCGTTCGTCAATGGGTTTTCTTGTTCCGTGTGCTAGCAAAACCGGCGGTGTGAAATTGTTGTCGGATACCGATCGGACCGATTTAGCCGATGAGCCGACACGATTAGTGACCCCCGTAACGGGGCACGGGTGCCACCTCCGGCACCTGCTGGGCGATCGTGCAGCTGGGTGTTCCGGTTCCGGTCACCCATACGCTACAAATTAATTACGTACAGAGAGAGAGAGAGAGGGAGAGAGAGAGAGAGAGAGAGGAAGAAAGAGAGGGATGGGATCTTTTTCGTTCTTATTGTTGTTGTTTGGTGTTACTATTTTTGGGTTGTGCATTGTGTGCTGAAGTACGGTATACGGTTTGAGAGGATGTGTGAAAAGAATGGTTGCACTTGGTTCCGTTTGGCGCTACCACGTGACAGGTGGGAGGTCTTCTTCCGCTCTTTCATGTCCGTGTTGCCCGACGTCCCCACGCGATGTGTTCGCTGATTAAACATGCTTTAGGGCGGGGGAGGGGGAGAGGGCAGGGAGGCATTTGGGGAGGGGGGAAGGGACGCAACAAAAAAGAAAAAAAGGGGAGTGGGTGACAAGTAGTTGGCACCTAGTTAGGGCTTCTATTTAAAGTGCATTCCCCCATTAGCGGCTGCACCGGTCGGATTCGTCTCGATTGGGGCCGAAGCAAGAGCGAGTGCGAAACCATTCGCGTTGCAGCCAGCTTGGCGGATGGCACCAGTGGACCGCCCAACTGTCACCCCATGGTAAAGTGTCAATGGCAAGTGCAGTCGTCATCCGTCCTCGGCTAGCGCGCGTGTGATTTCTTTCGATGACGAAAAGTGCGAATTGCGTTGCGTTCTTTCCGCGTGCGCGTTTGGTCCCGGTCGTGGTGTAAACAGAGGATCGGTGGATCGCATCCCGGCAAGTGTTGTGCGGCTGTGTTGTGCAACCCCATATGCAACACACGCCTTTTGCGTGACGTCGTTTCGAGCGGATTGCGATGAAGCGTTTTGTAAGTAAGTGGGCAACGTGCCCCCGTGTGCTCTGTGTTTTGTCTAATGATTAGCGCGAAAAAGGTGGGCGCACTACTTTTATTTACCGAAAGCCCATTATCGGAAGGCTACTAAACGAATTTCATTGTACGCTGTATGTACGGAATGGAAAGGAAACGGTCCTTTTCCAACGACTCCAGGCGGGCGGTTCAGGCACGATCTTCCTCCGTGGATGACGCGTGGACAACACCGAAAGCGGACGTGCATTCAGTGGGGCGGTCGTGTCTGACGCTTCGTGTTCTGCGACCCGAACGATGCGATTGGTTAGTGGCGACGGTGAATCGTCGCTTGATTGTGGTCGCAGTTATCACCAATGATAACGGCCGATCCAAACGCCACATCTACCTGTCGCGCGATGAAAACGAAGCGATGAAATTTGCTCACAGATGTCGCCACTGGTGCGCCACGCCGTTTGCTGTGTGTACAGCGGACATCTTTTTGCGCTAGTCTTTTCTAAATAAAATTTATCATTTAATTAAACACAATTTAACACTCCCGTTTCTGCTTTCACTCTCACCCTTGTTTTTTTTTTTTTGCACACAGATGGCAAGAAGTTTTATGGACCTCATCTGGGACTATGCGGTGTTCGTGGTGTTTATCATCTTCTCCACACTGTTCCCACTCTGGGGTCGCTTCTTCGGCAAGAAGGAGAAAACCAAGGCGGACTATGTGTTCGGGCTGGGCACGATCTCGATGGGTGCGATGATGCTGTCGATCGCCCGCGGCACCCTGGGCGTCCGGTCGTTTCTGGGCTACCCGAGCGAACTGTTCTACCGCGGGTCGGCCATGTGGGAAACGCTGTACGGCATGGTGACCGCGTACCCGGTCGTCTGCTTCATCTTCATCCCGGTGTACTTTAACCTGGGCGTGACGTCCGTCTACCAGTATCTGGATCTGCGCTTCAACAGCCGGCTGGTGCGTTGTCTCGCGTCCGGCACGTACATCGTCCGGTCGCTGCTGAACCTGGGCGTCACCGTCTACACGCCGACCGTCGCCATGAACACCGTCATCGGCGTCCCGTACTGGGCGTCGCTGATCGGCATCTCCGCCATCAGCATCGTGTTCAACCTGCTCGGCGGCTTGAAGGCGGCTATCACGGCGGATGTCATACAGGGCGTGACGATGATCCTGATATCGCTCGGCATTATCGTGCAGGCGATGATTACGGTCGGTGGGTTCGACAAGATTTTCACCATACCAGCGAACGACGGTAAGCTTTAGAAGTTAGAATCAAATAATAAGCTTCAGCAACAGTTTTTGAAACCCATTTCTCCATGTTTGTTTTGCAGATCGGTTAAATTTCTTCAACTTTACCGGCGATGCGACGGTACGCGTCGATACGACGTCCGCCTGGCTGGGTCAGCTGTTCATGTCGCTGAGCATATTCGGCTGCCAGCAGAACTTTGTCCAGCGCTATCTCAGCATGGGCACGTTCAAGGAGGTACGCCGCACGCTCATGAGCAACATCCCGGTCGTGATAGTGCTGTTCTGTCTGGCGTGGATCGTGGGCATGGGCGTGTACGCCGTGTACGCCGTGTGCGACCCAATGAAGGCCGGCTACATCAACAAGATGGACGAAATTCTACCATTCTTCGTGGAGGACAAATTTGCCTACCTGCCAGGCGTTTTGGGCATCTTTATGGCATCGCTGTTTAACGGTGCACTCAGCCTGAACGTGTCGAACCTCAACTCGCTCGCCACGGTCACGTGGGAAGACTTTCTGTCCCATCTGCCCCGTTTCAAGGGCATCAGCGACAAGCAGCAGTTGAACGTGATAAAGTTTATTGGTTCGATTTACGGTGTGATCGTGATGGGTGTTGGATTCTCCGTTGGACTGCTGTCGGGTGTTATCGAGAGCAGTATGCTGATGACGTCGGCCACTTCCGGCCCACTGTTGGGTGTGTTTCTGCTCGCCATGTTGGTGCCGGTCGCTAACTGGAAAGGGGCCGCCTGTGGTATGATCGTGTCCCACATCATCACGCTGTGGATAACGTTCGGCAGCTTAACAGTGTCGAAGGAGATCATCCTGCTACCTACCACTATTGAGGTAAGCTTCCTTATTCGGAATGTTTTGTTTCTCTTAACTTAGTATACTAATGTAATACTCTCTCCACTTTGTAGGGTTGCACAAACGACACATTCTCGTCGGGCATTACCAAACCCACCAAATCGTGGCTGCTGGCCAACACTCCTCTAGAGGTGGAGTCCGAATTTTCCTACTTCGACACCACCACACAAATGCCGGCACCGTCAACGGTTGGCTTTCCGCAAAACATCTATTCCGTGTCGTACATGTACTACAGCTTGATCGGCACCTTCCTGACCGTCGTCGTCGGTACGCTGGTGAGCGTGCTGTCGTCCCACACCGACGATGCGTACGATCGCAAGCTGCTGCATCCGATCGCTTACCACTGCAGCAAGCTATTCCCCGGCAAGGAACGCCGCTACATCACCAACCCGGACATACGGCCCAAGGAGGCGGAGAACCAGTCGGTCGAGAATGGCACGAAGAAATCACCGCTCGATGAGTTGGAGCGTGACAACCTCGGCTTCGATACGGTGTCCGAACAGTCNCGTACATGTACTACAGCTTGATCGGCACCTTCCTGACCGTCGTCGTCGGTACGCTGGTGAGCGTGCTGTCGTCCCACACCGACGATGCGTACGATCGCAAGCTGCTGCATCCGATCGCTTACCACTGCAGCAAGCTATTCCCCGGCAAGGAACGCCGCTACATCACCAACCCGGACATACGGCCCAAGGAGGCGGAGAACCAGTCGGTCGAGAATGGCACGAAGAAATCACCGCTCGATGAGCTGGAGCGTGACAACCTCGGCTTCGATACGGTGTCCGAACAGTCTGGTGTTACGGTGGTGAGCATCGATCCGATACCTCCCAAGCTGGATCGGCCGGAGGTGTACCGGAGGCATGACACCGAGACCGACCACTAGCCGACCGCTGGCATCGGCTGGATCGGCGATCGCTTCTCGCCAGCGTGACAGATACACTTTTGCAAGACTGTGATAAACTCAGAGAAATTTACCGATTAATGCCGATCCTTCCTCCTTAGTACCTCGATCGATCGATCGGACACGTGTCGGCCACCAACACCACCAACACACAGGCACATCGCATTGCACCGAAAAGGCGTGCATACGTTGCTTCATTGCCACAATAGTATTAGTGCGCGCTTGTCGTGTGACACGCTTGTCGTGCGATTCAAATGTTTTCTCTTTGTGTGCGTGTGTTTTGTGTTACACTGCAAGCGTCCTAGAAGGTCGTTACAGAATTAGTAGAAAGGGAGCATATTTTCCATTCTCAGCATGACGTACGATGCAGGATGCAGGTTTATGTTGTGTTAGTAACAAACAAACAAACAAACAAACAAAAGCAAGAAAAAATCAAGCTTAGCGATAAGAATAGCCATAAGTAAATACACATGTCTACGCACATGACATTGTGGTGTTTGCGACAAAATGGGGCAATGGGGGTCACAAATGGAATTTATTTCGTATTTAATTGTACTATTGTAATGTGTAAGGCAAGCAGAATAAATTATGAATAATTAGTCGAACCAAGTCGGTTTGTAGCGATTAGTGTTTTATACGTCGGGATGTCTTGACTGAGATGAACACAGAGTTTGACACCATTTTGTAGTACGGGTATCAACTTACATCATCTTGTTTACCCGAATGGGAAGAAGCATAAAACGAAGCTGGCTGGATGACTGTAATCATAAACCCGTCAGACGCTTCGCAGGATGTTCAAGATAGAGCATACGAAGTCATCAAAGGTTTGAAGTTTATGGACGAATTCTTGTGCGCTGGTGTCAACACATCAGCCGCGCTAGTGTAAAGGAGGCACTGCTGTACACTGTGTCGATGAATTGTTCTTCAGGTGTTCTTTACGCTTATGTTGTCTGCCTTTATGTGGCCAGTTTTCCTCCCTCCCGTAGTGGCGCACTATGCCAAGTGCAATGTTACAATGTTGTAAACACGCGAAGCAAACTTTGTAAGTAACTCAATGAAGCGAATGAAAGCGAAGACAAGCATGATGCACTCATCATCTATGCGTGTTGTGTGACATACCTACGTACCCACTCCTGTGTGCGCTCTCTCATTCTCTCCTCCCTGTTTGTTTAACTTTTTTTTCTCTCTCTTTGTTTCAATTTTACCGAGAAGAGAAATCACAGCACTAAACAGCATGGGAAGGTAGTAGAACATATTGTGTGCTTTTACTGCTTTTACACATACAGTGGACACGTTGAGTGGAGTCTCGAAAGAAAAAAGACCCCGGGAAACTAACGTTGTCGAGATTGTAGTTTACACGACAGAGAACTAAAAACTAAAAAAAAAATCGTATCCAGCCCACCGTAATGAAGTTTATCCTCTTGATTATGAGCTCGTTGAAGTGCCTGATCTCCTGTGTTTGTAGTTAAGTTTTTTCTTTTTTCCCCCCTCCAGGATGCTTGCTACTCTCGTGCCCACATTGAAGGCTTTGAATGGAAAGCTAAAGAAGGCAGGTTTCCGTCTGCCGGCTTTTTCCTTTCTGTGCCCCGTAGCTGATGCATACATTTCTTTTGTAAGAATGTAGGTCACCGCACGGTGTGACAAGCTGTCGGATGCTGATGATGATGATGATGATGATGATGCAACGGTGCAAACCGGGAGGATAAAGTAAAACAAACAGCACCGGGATGCTTTCGGGATGAAAAATGCTGCCCGACATTCAACGCGTTTGCCTACTTTGCCATACATTTTAATACAAATTACCATCGACCCATTCAGTGCGGTCTATTTAACCAGGCATCATTGTTTAAATACCTTTTCCACCAGAGGTCGTCCGGGGGTGGCAGCAACAACAAAAATGCGCACACAACATCCACAAGGTAGGTAGTTGATTTCAAATGAGCCAAGTACGGAAACTGATTTGGATCCAAAGTTTATGAAACGACGGTTTACTTTTCTTTTTCTTCTAGCCCCCTTTTTTAGTGCCCGGTACCGGTAGTGCTGACGTGCGCCAACATTTTGCAAGGTCGGCATGGACGGCGGCACATTGAATCAGGCTTTCGGTTTCGCTAAATGGGGTAGCACAGAATGCACAACGTTAAATTACTTCTTGTTTACCATTAAAAATGTCAACCCTCGTTATTGCCGTGGCATCACAGGCACGATTGGACGATTTTCAATGGCTTGGACAGTGCTGTGCAAGCGTTTTTTATTTTGCTTCTATTTCATTCGAACGTAGGAAAAAAAACAGCCATTTCTACCAAGCAGTGCAACGTTTCATTTGCCGGGCGATCGTGAGCTTTAATGTGGTGAGTATCGTGCGGAATTTGGTAAACATTTGCCCGTGCGCGAATCTCGATGACATTAGTACTGCAGCAGTGCAGGGAGAGAAATGACCTTTACCGATGATGTTGATGGGGATGATGAGTTGCTGGTGTGATTTATTGCCCCAAACAGTACAATGTACGAATGGAGATTAGACGAGTTATTCACAATAAATAGCTTTAAACATGAAGAAAATGGAACGTGTTTTTGTAACTTTAAATCTGTCTGCTCATTGATGAACCAAAGATCAAACGGGTGTAATAACTTCAAACTGTTTAGACTACTTTTTTAAATCACTCTGTCAATATTTGATGTCATCTTCCCTTTTTTTTTTGTTGTTGTTTGGTTATACTAAAACCAGGATCCAAATTTCAAAGCAAGATGAAAAGAACAACAAGTTTATAGCACCTTTAATTATTATGTCGCTATAAAATAGAAACACGTTCCTATAGAAGCTTCTTTTTTTTTGTGCTCCATACTTCCATCATTCTGCAGGATGATTTGTTTTTTTTTTTTGGGTTACTTTTTTCCCCCAAATTTAATTAAGTCAGTTTGGATGCTTATTTTTGATTCGATTTAATGAAAACAAAACACGGGGTGGGCGAAGATCTGTCGGGTGGAAAATTTCACCCCCAGACCCGCACGTGTGTATCTGGGTAAGTGCTGGTCTCCTCGCACACACATACACACACACTTAAACATAGATCACACAGTGGAGAAAATATTTATTTTGTTAATATATCAAGATCAAGCTACCGAAGCTGGCATAAGTTTTATTGCACGGTCCGATTGGAAACGCGAACGCGAAAATAACCAAAAAAAAAACAAAACAAAAATATCAACGGTTTGAAGGCAAAGTGCGTTATTAGTTTCACCTGTTATGACAGCTAAAACGATGAAATGGATAGCCTGCCACTGCCGTGATGCAGTATCGGCTACGGCCGTTCGGGTGCGAATGGGGTAAGGCTCGGTGAGAAAAGATGGCCGCGCTTCGTTTACACAGCCAATGGAGGCCATTTTTTTTTTGGTTTGCTTAAATGGTCAATTTAAGTGGAATACACAGGGTGCAGATCCTTTACGCAAACGAAGCACGAACCAACGAAGGAAGGAACGCAAATGGATCGCAGATCAAAAAGATTTTTAGGCATTAATAAGGTTTAGCAACGAGGTAATCCGGTTTTTAAGCACCGTTTCAAAAAGCTTAAGTGCTAAAATAAGATCTTAACAATAGGTAAAGATAGCAGCGGCTTAGTTTCCGTTTCGACGATTCAGCATTGTTTACCCTTAAAGGTTAAGAACAAAACAAATACTTGCACATGGTAGGCAGCTAGCAGTGACGAGAAGGTGTCGGCACACTATTTTTAGCACGCAAAGATACATTGCCATTATGAATCGACCGTTTATTTATACATCGATCATTATTCTTGCCGTCGTTGTCAGTACATTCGCGCAAAGGAATGCAAATGGGGGAAAAGCGTTTGCTGCCGTTTGGTACGTCGGTGAGTCTGCACGTCACTTCTCAAGTGACGGTACTGTCGGTAATGCTCGAACCTGATTGCCCCAAAGGTAGATAATGCGCGCATGCGCCATACCGGTTGCGGTTTGTTTTATTTCGCTTCTTCTTGTTGCTCGGTGAATGGTCAAGGACCGGATTCGGTCGCGTTGTTTGGTTAACCCCATTAGCGAAGGAAATTCGATGCTTACCAACGTCGCACGATCGCGCTGTTTGCAGTCGGCGAGCGTCTCCGGACGGTACAGCCGTGCTGGCAAATTGACAGAAAACGGTTAGCTAATGACCTTTTCCCGGTGCCTTGGAGCATCCTTCCATCAGTCATCGCTTCGCCAAAGCGTAGAAATGGCGATCGGGAAATCGGGAAGCTTGACAGTGTGACCGCGTTGAGGTGGGTGGTGCCGATGAGTTGTCAACCCCTTGCGGGAGGGTTGTGTTAGTTTTTTTTTTTGTACAAACCGGGGACGTAAGTGTCCCGTAAAGTAAGACACTTTCCTCACCATTATGTCTTGGCTTAGTCATCGCATTCCGAGACCATGACCAACGGTGGCATAAGCACAATGTCAACTCGCTATAACCGGCGTTACGTGTCTTACCCCAATACACAGTTGTCCAGCCGTTGTTTTGCTGTCGCCGTGTGGTTGTAAAGGACAATTATTTTTGCTCGTTCGCAACCAAAACTCGTACAGCAATGATCGTTTGTTTTGCTAGCAATTCACGCTTGCTGAAGCAACTATTTCACAGTATTATACAATCGTGCTGTACGGGAGCGTCGATCGCGTCGTCGACGGCCATGATCGTACGCACGGCTTCTCGGCCCGNAACCGGCGTTACGTGTCTTACCCCAATACACAGTTGTCCAGCCGTTGTTTTGCTGTCGCCGTGTGGTTGTAAAGGACAATTATTTTTGCTCGTTCGCAACCAAAACTCGTACAGCAATGATCGTTTGTTTTGCTAGCAATTCACGCTTGCTGAAGCAACTATTTCACAGTATTATACAATCGTGCTGTACGGGAGCGTCGATCGCGTCGTCGACGGCCATGATCGTACGCACGGCTTCTCGGCCCGAGCATAGCATGGGGCGTATCACCGGATGCCGTACATTGGTCTAAGCAGCATCGCATAATTAATGGGGTGGAATTTCGCGATGCAATTATGCATTGCAACCTGGACCTTTTTGGGTGCGCCGATGCCGGTGGTTATTAGTTTTTGTTTTTGGTTCAAGGTGATGCTAATTAGTGCATACGCGATGGATGGATGGTGCGCAACGGTGAGCAATACGTCAACATTCCGTTCCTTAGCGTCACCGTGATGGATGGATGGAAGGAACACGACACACAGCGCACATAATTGCTCACGATTGGTGTGCAAGGTGTGCAAGGTGTGAAGTGCACAAAAGGTGGAAGTACGATGCTACCAAACATTCGCTTGTTTGCTGGTGATGATGAAATTAATTTTGAGATGTTGTAAAAATTCTAACCACATCGGGGTAAAACAATTTAAATTAATGTTTACTTCGTTAAGATTCTTGCCGGTCAGCGAGTGATGGACTGGGCGCCTCCATCGTAGCAAATGAGGAAAATTTTTAAATTAGACATTTAATTATACGGAACAATGGTTGTGGCAAAAATAAAATCGCATTACTTGTGTGCTAAAAGCACATTTTAATCCCAAGGATTTAATACGCAATAAAATATAGAAAGCAAACAAAATTAAAAAAAAAATGGCGAACAACACTATCGAAGGACAAAAGGCAAATGAATCATTGGCGAAAGGTGCTTAAACCGCGTGGCAATAAACAGACGATAAAATCGCGCACACTTTTAACGCGAGTGGCACGAGCAGTTTTATATTGTTCATCAGAGTGCAAATTAATCACACTTGATTCATGCGACCGTTTTAAAACGTGCATCGAAAAACCAAGAAAAAAAAATGGTACACCAAAAGACAATAAACCACAATTACCGATGCATCTCGGCGCTGCGGTTCATGTCAAGTGAAATCAAACTTTCCACACCGCCCAAACCATCCTTCGATCTTCGTGTTGTGTTGTTTCGTGTGTAGGTCGAACGCTCAATGCCGTGAAGGTGCAGATAAAAACGCGCAAAACCTCGCAAAGAAGCAGGAGCACTGGAGTTGGTGGTGAAAATACTCGTATTTTTCCCGCCCCTTCTTTACTTGGAACACCGTTTCGCCTGCTTCTCCATGTCTTTTTTTTTTGTTTGCTCTGGCCTACCTTTTTACTACACCCTGCTGAACAAAACAACAAACAATCGTGTCGATCGTGTGTGCTGCTGCTGGCAGTTTGGAGAATGCGTGGCGTATGTGCCACGGGGATCGTCCGGCACGAATCGCAAACGGGGAAACTGGCCCGTACTCACATCGGTGGAAGTAAGAGTGTCTAATTTTAGCGCTTCGCATTACTTAATCTTTCGGCCGTCTCGGCAAACATTTCCACACGGTAGCGTGCCTGCAGCAGCAGCAGCAGCAGAAACAGCAGTAGAAACATCAGCAGCAAACCACCGATTTACGACGATCGGACGGCTGCGTGCGCAGACTCGTGCATCAGCAGCGAATTTCGACTGTGCGAGCCACCAACGGCTCGGCACAGTGGGCCGAACGGTTCGATCGATCAGTCGACGAGAGAAACTCAACGCCGCAAGTGCACAGTTCTGCGGAAGCTAGCTGGACGCAGCAACCAGCGCACAAAACAGCTAAAGCGAAACTACTACCAGCCTACTACTACTACTACTACCACCATTGTGACGGTGCGTTAAACGGGGACGGTGTGCACCGTGGGTCGAGTCGTGTGCAAGTGAGTGTATTCGTATTGGTGTGTGCTCGAAAAAATAGTGCCCGATCAGCAGGATACGTTCGATCGTGCTTCGTAAGTGTCTCTGCCTGTGTGTATAGAGTTGCATTGCGTCATCAGTAAAAGGGGGTGGGTTTACCGTCTGTGTGTGTGTGTGTGTGGGCAAGAAAACTAGCTCGAAGCAAAAAAAAAAAAACGCGGGGTGGGGCTGGTGGCGGGGAAACGAAACGAGCGACACGAGCGTGTGTCGATAGTAGAAAAATAGCCGATGTGCTGGTGACCGGCCAGTTGAGCAAGAGAAGTGAAAGTAAGCAGTCGCGTGGTGCGTGGTACAGGCGTTCGCGCACGGCCAACCCTCTTCTTCTTCTTCTCGTGGGCGCGCAATAGGAAGGAAAAGGAAGCAACCCTGTAAGAAATTGTCACCCAAACCAAAACGTCCCAAAACGTGCTGGGAACCGGTTTAGAAAAGTGATTTAATTAAGGCTTTAAGTTTATACCGTTTGCGTGGTGATGATCGTTTGCAAAGGTTTCGTTGGTTTTGCAGTTTATATTTAGGATGTTGTTTTCTTTTTTCTCTGTGAGGAAAATTCGTGTGAGGTCGTGTGAAAATCGAATAAAGTGACAAAAAATGGTTCATATTTATGGAAAAGGATTCAAACCATCTAGACACCCAGGTGTGGTGGGCGTTTACTTCATGTCGCGGCCATGTTCTTCTGCCTCTAGAAACATCTTCTTCATTGTGGAAGATGAACGAAGAAAATTGGGACATGCGTCTGTGAGTGTGTGCGTGTGTGTCTGTGTGTGTGCGTGCGTGCGTGCTAGAAGTGATCTTGTTCGATGGATGGTGATCATGATGATGATGATGAAATGAGGAAATTTTAGTAGCAGCAAACCAACAGTGTGCACAGTGTGGCAAAGTGGCCCATTAAAGCTTCTTTTGGGTCGGGGCGATGGGTCGACCGATCTTCTTAATCACCCTGCTACATATTATATAATGTGCTGGTACGATCGTGATCCTACCCCCCCCCCCCCCCCCTACTTCCCCGTCCCCCTTTTGACCTCACAACTCTCAGTGCGCTCATCGGCCCCTTTTAACCCCCATTTTCCCCCCTCCCCGCACCCCCACCAAATCACATACCGTAAGTTTGTTTTTCTCGAGCCTGTTCTCTCGCCGTTCGCCGTTCGAATTCTTCATTGTGTAAACATAGGATGAAGAAATGCCGCGAGAAATGGTCTGCTCGCGGCGCAGGGTGCAATAAATAGGTGTTACCGCAAAAAAAGGCCCCCGCATGAGGGCGCATGAGTGAGCCGCGCATTTCCTTTCGTGCCGGGTGGGAGGGGGGGGGGGGGGGAGGTGGATGCAAAGAGGATTCCGACGGCGGGGCGGGGTGGTGGTGTGGTGCGAAGCCGGGCGGGGGAACCGAAACCGCTGACAAGACATGCACGGGGGCAGGGTAAAAATAGAAGAAAAACGGAAAAAAAGTCTATAAATAACATAGGGGCCGACTGACATCGGTCGGCCGGGGCTGCGGCGATCATGCGGTTGCGTTTGTTGGGATTGGCGTTGGAAGTTTGGTGAAGGCGCAAGAAGAAAAAAAACAGTATAAAAAAAAGTAACACATTCTCCCTTCCTCGAGAGAAAGTTGTAGAATTTGGCGCTTCCACTGCCAGTTTGGTACTAAACGCAGCGCCCGCGCGTGTTTTTGTGTGTGTAAGTGTGTGCTTTTCTCACCCCCTGCTTTCGGGGCGACAGGATATGTGGATCGGTTACGGTGGCCACGCATAAAACATGTCGTACGTGGCTGTCACAGTGCTGTGTATGTGTTTTTTTTCTTGCTGCTGCTCGATCGGTGGTGAAATTGTGGCCGCGAGTGAACGATCGAAGCACAAACAGCAGCGTACAGTAACTTGTGTTTGCCAAAAAAAAGAGAGAAGAAAACTCCCCCTACTGAACCGCGAGCAAATAATGACGGGCATGTTTGATTTGAATTGTTCAAGGTTGAGAAATGGCTGTGCAAGTGGATGCGGGTTTCGCGTGCGTAATGTGAAACGCCTAAAAGAATGTGTATGCTTGGGTGGTTTGGAGGTGAAAGGAGCGAAGGAATGGGATGATTAAAATAGTTGCACCACCTCCCCCCCCTCCCCCTTACACCACCTGCGAGAAAGGGGTTTGTTCTTTTCGCGGCGCAACAAAGTGTACGCCCAAGGGGTTGCCAGGGGCTTCAGGGCGAGGGCTAAGTGGGTGGTTGTGTGTGGTGTATAGTCCTTCGGCGGGCGGATTGCACCCAACGGAGCTAATGAGCGAAAATCCTCTCCCCCTCTATCCTCTTCCCACCCTGCCACCCCCTCACTCCCTCTTCCCGCGACACCCGGTGACCGTGACGGGAAATTATCTCGCGTGGGCGACACAACATACAGAAAACATCGGTGACAGACAGGCCAAGACCGCCCGGCCGAAGGACGGATCGCGTTGGAATAGTGTGTCAGGGTCCGTGTGGCTGTGGCGCAGACCCAGGACTGCAGCAAACCGAACCGGTGCTGCTCCAAAGTGCTGCTATGAATAGACATGCGGCTCCATGCAAGCACCCAAAATCTGGTTTGTGTGTTCAAAAATTAATAATGACAAAAATTATGGTTTCGCGTGCGTGTTGTGTTAAAATATAATGGATTATTGTGTGTACCATTGGCCGGTGGATCTGTGTGTGAATGCTGTAGAGGAATGAATTTTCGTCCGGGCGGGTGGTATATTTTCACTTCGAACATGCACAATTGACATACTTTTCAAGGTTTTATTACTATTTTTTCAATGTTTCGTTTGACGCAAAAAAAAATCTAATTCTAAATCAATTTTCCATTTTCTTAAAATCTCAGAAAAATCATCAGTACTGCCAGAATGTCTTGATTAAATTAATCTGTAAGCCTCTCTATAGTTGCATTTAAGGAAGGTAAAGGCAATGGACAAAAATCCTAGAATGAATTGAATGTTTTATTATCCTATTTTTCCTACCTGGAAACGGACCAGAAATCGAATAAAACTAAACAGAATCATGTTTTTGTTCGTTTGAAAGCTTAACAATCTGAACATACTATATGCTGCAGACCTAAAGATCATTCTCAATGGATTATTATCATTTGCGAACTGTACCATGGTCAATGTATGGAAAAATCCAAATGCATATCTGATCACGGTATGGAGAGTACTAAAATGTATAGAATTTATTTCAAAACTCAAGAATTACCTGTTGACTCATTACAGATGAACTGTCCGTTGCTCATGGCATACAAAAATAGCACAACGTGCAACATGGACAGTGGATGAGCAACGGTTTTCCAACAATAACACTCTAATAATAGCATTCCTGTGCATTGCATAAATTGTATTGTATTGTATTGTAGACGCTTTCTATGGAAGTGCATTATGGTTCAACCGCAGGTGGTAGTATAGTGCATTTTTTGGAAAATGTCATTAAAAACGTATATTTGGTATGATGGAAATATTAGTCATAATTTCAAATGAAATAGCTAATTGTTACCGTGATGTACAAGAACTGCCTATTTTTTGTAATGAAATAATCATTCCTCTCTGAAACACACAAATGATTCGCTTATTATTTTCAAAAGCTGTACGTCACCTATCACAGCTCAACGATACCCCTTTCAAGAAGTATTTCTTTGCCCAACCTGTTCGTACCCTTTGCTGCTTGCTGATGCATCGGAAACACAATCCATCTGTCCGTCCGTCCGATACGGGCATCGCTTTATTTTTAGGGGCACTTTCATGCAAAAATTTCGTCTATACTTAGTCAGCCACCTTGCCGACGAGGATCGTCCTCATCGGCCAGCGGCCAGCAAAGCGAAATGGAGGCAAAAGATGTCTGCTTTATTTTGCTCGGTTCGCACGCTCTCCGCTGCCGAACCATTCCTAATAATAGGTTCCACTTTGGCTTATGAATAAGCCCCGGTGGTATGTAGTGTACCATCACCCCCTGGTGTGCAGGGTGTTTTTCTTCAACATTTTGGTTTAGGGGGGGGAGGGAGGGGGGGATGGTTTTGCCTTGCGTTCGACAAAATAGGACGTAGAAAAAAAATAATAAAAACAACAGCAACGATCAGTGGAAAACAGCAGTGACGAGTAGTGCACACACAGAAGTGTTTGTTTTGCTCGCGTATCGGGGTTGTACCGGATCATCTCGTTCCGGTCAAGTGATGCCAAGACGCTGCGTGTGTGTGTGAGGGCGAGTTAGTTATTTTTGAATGCAGTTTGGGCGAGGACACATTTACGTGTTGATTGCTGGTGTGAAATTGGAGAATTGGTAGTAACGAGAAGGAAAAACTCGATCCACCACCACCGTGTAATGTTGGTTGGTTGGAAAAGGTCGCAGGATGCTTTGCGTTAGTTAATAAGTTTCCAGCCAATCAACGTTGTGTGTTTTGATCACTTCCAAGTGCATTGTGTGTGATTTGTATTTTGATTTCCATTTCTCTGTTTGTTTACTCCCGACAGCTTAGTTCAGAGACTGAAAAGTGAAAGCGAAACGCGAACCTTTTTGCCTCGACCAAAAACACCATTCCGTGTGCGATAAAGCCAAGTGTTTTTCGCCCACATGTTAGTGCCACTGTAAGAAGGGCAGAAGTACGCGTTACGTACACCGACCGGTACACCGGTGCTGCTGGTGCCAGATAGAGAGAGCAACGAGAGAGAGAGAGAGAGAGAGAGAGAGATAGAGAGAGAAGAAGAGTTGGTTGGTAGTGGGTGTTAGTGTGACTGTGTGTGTGTCCGGAGCGCAACAGGAACAGGCAGGAAGCCTTCGAGGAAGGAAGCCCGGTGGTTGGCTCCACCGTAACAAAAAAAAAAAGCGAACAATCATGGCGGACCATGATTTCGCGCCTAGCTTCACGCAGAAGCCGCAGCTGCGGCAGGAGGACGATGGCAACCGGCTGATCTTCGAGTGTCAGCTGGTGGCGAAGCCGAAACCGAGCATCGAATGGTACCGCAGCGAGGAGCTGCTGTCCGAGAACACGCGTACCAAGTTCAAGATCCAATCGTTCGGCGAGAACAAGTACTTCGTCGTGCTCGAGCTCGACGACGTCATCGATACCGATGCCGGGCTGTACAAGGTGAAGGCCAAGAACCGGATGGGCGAGGTGTCCGCATCGATCAATCTGAACTTCAGCCGTAAGTAAAAGGAAGATGTTCGGTTCGGCGTGCTCGGGCCGTACCATTTGGGCCCGACCGATCTTTTGGCACGACCACACACGCGCGCCGTGACGCAACGAGCGGGCGGTCGCCGGCGTGCTTGAATGAGTTGCTGCAAATGTATCGTGATCCATTCATGATTTGTTTTGATTCGTGCCCCATTGGAATGTGTTGGTCTAAATTTAGAAAGGAAAAATTGGTGTAGCATTTCGCACCGCGTCGTTGCCTAAAAGCAGATCGCCAAGCTGATCGAAGCAAAAGATCCGAAGTGCCTTTTTGTGTTAAAACGTTTTCATTCCAACGAGTGTACATAGACATTCTTGCTCCCTTCTTTTACGATGCCATACATTCATTTATTCATTAATTGCAATTAATGCAAATTTACAAATTCAAACACACTGTAGTTTAATGTTGTAAAATTAACTTAAGAGAATCAAAAGAAGAAAAAATCACGATCCATTGCACACAGTAGTTTCTCCATTCACAGCTGACTTTGCACACTCAAACACTTTAATTTCTCGTGTTATTTTTAGCTGCATATCGTAGCAGCTTTTAATAACTAAAACAATAAATATAATTATCCCCCTATATTAACATGTCAATATTTCCTCTGTTCTCGTTTACCCATACCCAACATCGTGTTGTACGTGTCTTGTGTTCAAAATTCAACCATTAGCTGCTGATGAACCTGTCGAAAAGTAAGTGTGCGCGCGTACTCGCCATTTCGGATTGTTTGTTTATTTGTTTGTTTTGTTTGTTTGTTATGTTTTACATGTGTTTGTGCCATTCGTGTAGTGATCAACCCAAAAACCCGTTGTCAATCACGTTCACTGTTTTACACGTTAAGCAATGCAGGCGCGTTTAGTAGATCGTAGCCCTTACGCTTTTACCAATTAATAAATGCGCTTCCGAATTTTTATTTCCCCTTACTTTTATCGNTGCTGATGAACCTGTCGAAAAGTAAGTGTGCGCGCGTACTCGCCATTTCGGATTGTTTGTTTATTTGTTTGTTTTGTTTGTTTGTTATGTTTTACATGTGTTTGTGCCATTCGTGTAGTGATCAACCCAAAAACCCGTTGTCAATCACGTTCACTGTTTTACACGTTAAGCAATGCAGGCGCGTTTAGTAGATCGTAGCCCTTACGCTTTTACCAATTAATAAATGCGCTTCCGAATTTTTATTTCCCCTTACTTTTATCGCTACTAATTCCACTGCCTGCTGGATACTACTACTACTACTACTACTACTGCGATCGACCATTGTGGCACGCGTGAACGCAAGCAGAAAAGGTTGAACGCAAGGAACGGTACGTATAACGCGCTTACGTTTGTTTACGTTCTTTTTATTTCCTTCTACGAGCGTTTCGATTTGTTTGTGCTTATGTTTGAGGAATTGGTGTTTTGGGGTAAAAGCTTTCCACTATTGCTTTACTCAACCACTGGCTTGTCCTATCGTCTCCACTCCTTCGTATACAGGCAAATCGACGGTGTTGCACCGACGTTCATCAAGAAGCCCTCCATCAAGCAGGAAAACGATGGCAAACGACTCATTTTCGAGTGCGAAATTAAGGCTGATCCGAAGCCACAGATCCGGTGGTCACACAACAGTAAGGTTATCGATAACACACCGAGGCATAAGGTAAATTTTTCGCGGGAGTAGTTGAAGATGCGACAGTTTCCTAACTCTAACCTCGACTGCATTCGCTCGTTTCAGTTTAAAGTACAAAATGACGGTACGCTGTACCGTGCCACGCTAGAGGTCGACAATGTGTCGTTCGAGGATTCGGGTAAATACAAGGTGACGGCCAAAAACGAGCTGGGCGAGTCGAGTGCAACGATCAGCCTGAACTTTGACAGTGAGTATAGCGTGGCCGGGCTAAGCGATGCCAACGCACCACGGTATTTGAAAAACCATTTCTCTACAGTGCTCATCCCGATCGCAGCCTTTTGTTACCTAATTTGTTCATTAGCAGGTTAATTTGTCGTGTGCCATTGCCCCATCTTCACATATCGTATTCGTTCCATCTTCATCGCACACTGATCAGTTCATGCGCCTCTCGTTCATGCGTCACGATTTTGTGGATGTTGTAGATAGTATATGTTTATTGCACCGTGTTCGTATACGGTGCTCATGTTCGTTTCGTTATTTACGCATACATTTTTATCCTAGTATCAAACAGCATCATCGTACCATCTAGCCATCTCGGTGTAAATTCATTATTTTCATGTGTCATCCACAAGTTCACATCTTCATCTTCACTATCGGTTTAAGGCCGAATAAAAGAAATCAATACCTCGCGAATCATTGCTATCGTAACAACTAAATCGGACACTGTAAAACAAAAATGTACCTACGCAAGGTGAAGCGTAAATGCAACGCTTTGCACAAACTGGAAGATCTTAAAGCAAAACGAGAAATGAATCCACGATCATAAATGATGCAAGCGGATCGGCAAAGCCGATCGGTACCGAACGGTGCAAAACCAAGGTCGAGAAAGAAGATGTACAATTCAATCGAGAAGTAGTTCCAATCCTACGAAAGAATGGTTTATGGTTTCGGTAGTGGTAGTGAAGGACATGGGTTGGTGTTCAAATCAAGAAATGTTTTTCTTATCAAGGAGTAGCAACAATGGTTTCGGTACAGATTATATGTCTCTGTATGTTTGTCTCTCTCTCTCTCTTTCTATCTCTTTCTGTCTCTGTGTGTGTGTGTGTCCCCCTGTACACTGTATGCAAAGGATTGCAAAACTTACAACGTCAACTCATTTTTCCGTCCCTTCCCGTTTAGGTGAGGAAGTCCCGATACCGGCGGATGGCTTCAAGCCTGCTTTTACAGATCGACCTGTCACACGACAATCGGACGACGGCAAGAATATAATATTTGAGTGTAGATGTATCGGCGATCCAAAGCCAAGCTATACATGGCAAGTGTCGTTCTATTTGATTTACTACCTTAACTTTACCTCTAATAACGCTAGTAGTTTCGGCTGACGAGACCCTCGCGCTCGGACATGACTCTGTGTGTCTGTCTGTCTCTCTGTCACAGTGCGCAGGCTCGCGACATTTGCGTTGAGCGACGAGTGCTAGGCTCTAATTCTAATTTCCGTTTTTTATCCAAACCCGATGGCACACACCGCAGGTACCATGAAAAGAATGAGATCGCCATGGCGGGCAGGTTTAGCAGTGAGGTCGAGGAGGACCAAAACCACAGCTATCTGATCCGCTTCACGATAAAGGATGTGAAGCAGCTAGACCGAGGTGTATACAGTGTACTAGCAAAGAACAAGCATGGCGACTCGACAGCTGTCATCAATTTGAACTTTGACTCTAGCTCGAAACTGATGTAAGTTTGGCGATGGCCAACGCACAAACACTGTTTGAGCGATTGCATACGGAGCCGGTAATGTTTCGCGGCTGCAAAGATTGCATTTGCAACAATATTTACGTTAGCGCGTTGTTCGTTTACGGCTAACCGTGCTACGGGTTTGGCCATCACGCACGCATGAAAGCTCCAATGGAATCGTATCAACATGTTGTCACTTGAAGACCAGAACCTTTTGATCAACTGACTTACCCACCTACCCACACGCACACACACACATATGTACATGTCTGTTTTGCCTTCCCGTTTTGGTGTGTAGAAATCCGGAGGGCAAACCACCCCGATTCCCACAGAAGCCCACCATCTCCCAGAAGGGAGATGTGCTTTCGATGGAATGCATTTTAGAGGCAATGCCGGTGGCTGACATTACCTGGTATCATGGTCAGGACCGGATCGAGGATGGCGAACGGTTCAAGATCCTGCGGAAGGCCATTTCCATCGATACCTACCTGCTCACACTGCAGATCTCGCTACCGACCGCCAATGACGGAGGCATCTATCGCTGCCATGCTTTCAACCCGTTCGGGGAAAGCAATGCGCACATTACGCTTAACTTTAAAGGTATTTCCACGTTCCTATTCCTTACCTTACCTTATAAAACCGTGTTGCGTTCACTGGTTGTTTTCCTGTGTTTTCCTTTGTTTTTTTTTTCGTTCGTTTTTTTTCATTGACTTCTTTTGAGTTCTCTACTGATTATCATGCACTACTTTTTGTGTCTTGTGCCCACCTTATACTGTGTGTTTCGGTGCTGTGTTTTTTGTGAAATTTCTTATTAGTTTTTTGTTTTTTTTTTTCCGTTTGTTCGTGAACTGTTATCTATAGTAATGTTTCGTGCTCTGTTACTTGCTCGTATTTGCGCAATATTCTGTTTATATACTGTACCGCCTACGATATATTTGCTAGACCTCGTCGTGTCGAGGTTCTGTGTTCTCTTTTTGTCTGTTTTGTCTTTGTCCCTTAATGTGCAGGTACGGTTGATCCCACAGATCACTTGGGCGTACGATGCATTACGTTTTCTTCAGTGCTATCTTCATGTCCCCCTTTGGTCTAATGTTCGGATTGTGCAGCTTTTGTGAAGCATTTTCCGAGTCCTGTTTTTTTCATTTGGTTTTCCACAACACAACTATTATTGTGTCGGAGATTGTGAACGTATCGCCCCACTTCAGGCATTTCTTGGGCCCTTGTTTTGTACAAAAAAGTGAACTGTTTCATCTGTTTCAAAAATGATCATGTTATTACGATAGCAAGCAAAAGATTGATCACGATCTTTCAGCATCATGTACAGCTACTAGAGAGCAACTGCTTCTGGCTGCAAAAATAAACAAAAAATCAACACGGAATGTGCAGCTTTGCATCATAACAGTAGCCTGTAAGAATCGTTCATCAGCCGTTCCGTGTTTAGTGGTTTTCTTGATTTGGCTTTTACTTTAGCTCTTTTCGGCTCTGTTTGCTAACCAAATGGATAAAATTTTCTTTTCTTATGCGTTGAGTGAGTGCAACATTTTATAACTGCTTCGAAGATCGCTTTCTGTTCTACAATCAACTTGCCAAATGGCAAAGAAAAAACACACACATTCCCAAACATTCCAACTGATTGTCTTATTTTCAAATTCTCCATACCCGCCGAACCGAACCGTGAAGCGAATGAAAACGAGCGTGGATTTGCACCGTCGTTTGTGGAGAAGCCGAAGATCATACCGAACAAGCTGGGCACGCTGATTACGATGAAGTGTAGATGTAGATCGAAACCGAAACCGACCGTCAAGTGGATGCGAAAGAAGCAGGAGGTCACATCGTCCAACAAGGTTGCACTGGAGGTGAAAACAGTCGACGAGGACACGTACGAGTTGACGCTGAACATTAAGGATCCGAACGCGGACGACGGTGGCAGCTACTCGTGCATCATCAGCAACGAGTTTGGCGAGAGCAGCGCCACGCTCAACCTGAACATCGAGGCGGAACAGGAGACGACCAAGAACGCGCCCATCTTCGTGGAGAAGCCGCACATTGTCTCGCTGGACAATGGTAAGCTGGTGCGCATGGAGTGCAAGGTGAAGACCGACATCAAGCCGGACATCACGTGGACGCGCGAAGGTCGGCTGCTGCAGGAAACTTCCAAGCTCAAGATGACGATGACGCAGGAGAAGGACGTTTATCACATTACGCTCGTGCTGAAGGATCCACAGACGGAGGACTCTGGCACGTACAAGTGCAACATCAAGAATATTCTCGGAGAATTAAATGCTAATTTAATTCTTAATATTGAGAGTGAGTAGTTGGGCGGCGTTGGGTTCCGATATAATCGTAATCGTACTTACCGTTGTCGTTTTACATTGCAGTTATTCCGGTGATAAAGGAAAAACCGAAACTAGTTACGAACGTTAAGAAGCGTACCGCTTCAATCGAGTGCTCGGTGGCGTCACGCTTCAAGCCAGAGTGCGTCTGGATGAAGGAGACTACCGTCATCAAGGAAACGCACCGGCACATGATCAAGATCGAGGAGACTCGCGAGGGCGAGTTTGCCGTCAAGCTCAACATCGTAGGTTTGAGCGAGGCTGACTTCGGTGCGTACAAGCTGGTGGCCAAGAACGACAAGGGCCAGGCGACGTCGCAGGTGATCGAAATCAAGGACATTGTGTTCGAGAAGCCGCCCGCCACGAAACCGATCATCGACGCCAAGTTCAAGGACGTGGAGATCGATGAGGGCGGTGATCTCACGCTCGCGGCCGGTTTGGCGCAACCCGACCGTCACTTCAAGGTGTACTGGATGAAGAACAAAACGATCCTGAAGGCGAGCGAAACGGTCGTACAGGAGTTTACTGGGCGGATGGCTAAGCTGGTGGTCAAGAACGTAACCGTAGAGGACGCCGGTTCGTACAAGGTCTCCATTAGCAACGAAACCCAGAGCGACGAGTGCGAGTGCAAGGTAAAAGTGAACGCCAAACCGAAGCCGAAGGACGAGGAGAAACCGAAGAAGAAACCAGCCAAGAAGGTGGAGGAGGAGGAGAAGCAGGAGGAGAAGGTGGAGCTGAAGAAGGTGGCGAAGAAGGAGACGGAGGAGAAGGCCGAGGAGGAGAAGGTGAAGCTGAAGAAGGTGGAGAAACAGGAGCTGGAGAAGCAGGCCGAGGAGGACAAGCTGAAGCTGAAGAAGGTGGAGAAGAAGGAGTCGGAGCTGAAGGTGGAGGAGCAGAAGGTGCAGCTGAAGAAGGTGGAGAAGAAGGAGGGCGAGCTGAAGGTGGAGGAGAAGAAGGCTGAGCTGAAGAAGGTCGAGCGGAAGGAGGTGGAGCTGAAGGTCGAGGGCGAGAAGGTCGAGCTGAAGAAGGTCGAGCGGCGAGCGTCCGAGGCCAAGGTGGAGGAGAAGAAGGTGGAGCTGAAGAAGGTCGACCAGCCGGACAAGATCGAGATCAAGGTCGAGGAGGCGAAGAAGGTGGAGACGAAGAAGGAGGAGAAGATTCAGATCAAGGTCGAGGAGGATCGACGCGGATCGATACCGAAGATCAAGGAGGTAACACTAGCTCAATTTACTGAGCTGTCAGTTTGGTGAGCCGAATGCGATTGCAGTGTCTTATCGGTTGTCCCATCGGTTTGTTGCAGGAACCGGCACCCGCGCAGAAGGGCTTGGAAGCTCCAAGCATCGAAATCATTCGCGACAAGGGTAGCCGCCGTGGTTCGTTTATGGACGATCGTCGCCCAAGTTTACTGATCAACGATGATGTAAGTAGAGCCATCCTTCGGCGTTCTTGGATCATGCAGATTGATCCATTCCATGCGGTGTACTAAAACTGTTCGGTTCGCCCATACACACTGTGGTACTGTTTACTCAAACTCAAAAAAAAATGCACCTACATCTACATCGGTCTGTGGTTAACGATGCGCCCGTGCAACTTTGTGTTTTGCCCCGGGTGCGTTTGTTTTGCGATTTGCGTTACCGTTTCGACTCCCTGAAACGATTGACTTTGTGTTCCTAACAGTTCTACTCTTCTTGTTACTTATCTTCGTTGTTCAACTCCTTCTCGTTGGTGGTAAATGTGCGAAACACGACGTACAACGTTTTTACCTTGCATACCTCCTTCCAAGACCAAACTAAGACCGGGCGAAGTTATCGACGAACGAAAGGTACGAATATACAGCTGTCGGCGGTGCCATTACTCGCCAATCACGCGAAGCAATGAAGTAACGAGCGACCGGCTCGGTTCCTGCCTTTGCGCCACGAAGTACTGTTTATTCAAATGCTAACTGACTCGGGAAGAACGCTGTACAGCGAATACTGTTCGCCTGTAAACCCTAGGACCTGCTCCGGCTTACTTTCGAACGTTATTGATCAATATTTTCCATTCGCCTGCCTAAACCTAAACCAGCCAATGCTGCGTGCTGCAATTGAATGCGCATCGTCCGCTCAAGAGCAGCACCAACTTTCCGTATCGTATGTTAGCAGATTGTTTGGGGGCTAAAAATAGAGGTAGACCCCGATGGTGGTGTGGCGAATAGATAAATGTTCACATGTTGAAAGTTTGGCGATGGCGGTTGTTTTTTCTTCTCTTCTTTGATTTGTACGAAAGCAACCGTGAGGAGAAGCCAGCGTTGAGCAAAAATAGCGGCAAAAATTCGATTATTTTCCTCTGCCTTGCAACTTGGCTCTTTGACTTGGGTGAATAATTTTGTTTTTCACCTTTTTTCCATTCACCAACGCTGCTACTGCTGACTCCGCGTCTGCCGGTGGGGTGAGCTTGAATGGATGATTTATTGCGATTTGCGATTTGCGATTTGAAGCAGCATCTTAGGACTGCTTGTACTACTGGCTAGTGGGTAAAAAGGGGTGGGTTTCGACCTAAGGGTGGAAAGGATGGTGAAAATTGATTACCGACATACGAGATGAGCTCGCGCAAGGTGTATTTCAATAGCTGCGCGAAAACATATCTGGGAAGAGTGTTCCAACACAAACCATTACGAGCAATACTATCGAATATCATGCATTAATCGAACGATTTCTGTGCACTAATATTGAACATCTTTCTCTCCCCCCCACCGATTCTACCGATCGCGATCATTCGTATCGTTTGTATGCGTGTGTATGTGTGTGTATGTGTACATGTATGGATGGGCACACGTGTCTGGCGTGGTATGGGTGGTTTGGAACAACGAAATCCCGTTGCGATGGTGGACGTACGTCTGGGTTTTGGCTGACGGTTGCCGTTTTGCGATTAAAAATATCAAATATCACGCAAAACTGGCGCCCCGTAGAAGCGACGACCATCAATCGATGTGCGTCGTCCGAGCATACAAGATATGGATGAGAAGATCAACCAACCATCGACACCGTTGCGAGCGATCGGCGAAGACGGCAAGGCAGCGATCATCGTCGACTTCCAGGAGAGCTACTCCGCAGTAGAAGGTTTGCATAGACCGTCCAAACGCTTCCAAAACGCTTACTGCTTCTGCTGTTGCTGCTACCATTGGTGGTGTTGTGCGCACCTGTGCAATATCCGGTAGTGGCCGTGCATCCGCTTACGCTTACAATGGCTCAGTTTGTCTGCATGGATGCAGGAGTACCAACGAGTTCCGCTGTGTTGTGGTTTTTGCAGATCAAACCGGATACATTTCGGTGCAGGTGGAAGGTAACCCGGCACCGACCTGGAAGTTCTTCAAGGGCATTACCGAGCTGGTTGACGGTGGTCGCTACAAGCATCACACCGACGGTGAAAGCAACACAATTACGCTCTGCATCCGCAAGGTGAAGCCGAACGATGAGGGCAAGTACAAGGTGGTCGTCTCGAACGCGCACGGTGAGGATAGTGCGGATGTGCAGCTGTACGTGTCGGACTCTAGCGGTATGGACTTCCGAGCGATGCTGAAGAAGCGAAAGTACGCCAAATGGGGCAACCAGGAGAAGGATCCCGACTGGGGTGACCTTAAGGAGGTGGAAAAGCCCAAACCGCAACTGAAGAAAGTGGAACGAGTATGTGTTTTGTTAACGAGCTAACTGAATGGTGTACAACCTCATTAGTGCTAACTATTTTGCGAGTGTTACTATATAGTCTGAGGTTCTTACTGTCCGGGAACTAATGGTGATTTTTCTAAACCCTGTTGCTACAGAAACAAGACACGTTCTCCAAGCCGTTGGTGGATATTACCTGCAAGGAAGGCAAAGAGAAGAAGGTGGTGTTCGAGGCCACCTTTACCAAACCGAACGCCAAAGCCAAATGGTTGTTCCGTAAGGATGTGAGTACGCAACTGCATCTCACTTCACATCACAACCCAAGGTGAACATCTTTGCCGTTTTGCAGGAAATCTTCACGGGATCCAAGTACAAGTTCAAGGCGGAAGGTGATAACTATACCTGTACCATCTTCAATCCGAAGGTTGAAGACGGTGGCAAGTATACGCTGGAGATTGCGGGTATCTCTTGTTTTGCGTATCTGAACGTGGAGGAAGCCGACCCGGTGTACAAGTTCACCAAGAACTTGAAGAAGGCTGAGAAGGGCTTCCTGACGCACGACTGCACGTTGGAGTGCGCGGTGGACAATTCGCTCGCCCCGATCGGCTGGTACAAGGGTGAAACGAAGCTTGAAAACAACGACAAGTACGTTATTGGCAAGGACCTGAACGGTACGGTAACGTTGATCATCAAGAACTGTACGGCGGAGGACGCGGACACGTACCGGTGCCAGATCGAGAAGCAGCCGGACAAGACGGAAACGAAGTTGAAGATCCTGGAGTACAACTACAAGTTCACGAAGGTGCTGAAGAGCCAGCAGCTGTTCGTGAAGGACACGGTGACGATGGCTTGCGAGCTGGATCACGTCCTCGGCAAGGTGGAATGGTTCAAGGGCGATGAGAAGATCGTCGAAAGCGACCGGGTGCAGATCGTGAAGGATGGCCGCAAGCACAAGCTGATACTGAAGGATGCCGCCAAGACGGACAGTGGCGTGTATCGTTGCGTCAGCAATGCCGACAAGACCGAAGCGGAAATCTTTGTCAAGCGTAAGTAGCTCACGCCTCACGGGTAACTGGTACGATCGAATGTTTTGATACATTTGCATACTCTCCGTACAGGGCCGAACAAGTTCATGAAGAAGCTGAGCGATACGGTTGGCAACGAGACGGAGAAGCTGGTGCTGGAAATTCAAGTACAAGACGAGGAGGCTGACGTTGCGTTCTTCCTGGGTGAAACCGAGCTGAAGAAGGACGGCCGAGTCGACATCATCAACAATGGTGACGGTACGCACCAGCTGGTGTTCAACAAGCTCGAGCTTACCGATGCCGGTGAGATCCGTTGCGAGTGTGGCCCGCTCACTAGCAAATGTACGCTGAAGATCAACAAGAAGGAAACGAAGCCCAAGTTTGAGGTACCGCCGAAGGTCGAAACCCCTGCCAAGGTGGAGAAGGTACTGGAGGTACCATTTACAAGTAAGTACACAGTTTGGATTTGTCTTTTACCACTATCTATACACTTTGATTTATGCAATACGTTGCTGCACCGTGTGTTGTGCTTTCAACTACAAAACTGTACATAATGTGTTGTCTTCTTCGACACAGCTGGTGAGTCGCGCCAGTCAAAGGTGGTGGCAAAGTTGTACAAAGATGGCAAACCGGTACCGCCGGAAGACGTTGATATAGTTGTAGAGAACGATAAGCTCGTACTGAGGTTCAAGAAGACCGAATTTAAGGATTCGGGCGAGTACAAGATTGAACTGGCGAACGCCACCGGTACAGAAGAGCATACCACTAATGTTGTCTTCCAGGACAAACCGCAACCTCCGCAGGATCTGGGCTGCATCAGTATCTATCAAACGAAGTGTGTGGTAAAGTGGAAAGCGCCGGAAAACGATGGTGGTGCACCGTTGGAGAAATACGTGGTTGAGCGCCAGGACGTGTTCAAACGGTCCGGCTGGGATGTAATAGGTGACTCACCCGGCGACCAGTGTAAGTTTAACTGTAACGATCTCGTGTCCGGCCGTCACTACAAGTTCCGGGTGAAGGCCGTCAACAAGATGGGCGAATCGGAGTATTGCGCGATGGAGAACGATATCATTGCGAAAGACCCATGGACGGAACCGGATCCACCGCGCGATCTCAACATTGCCGACTGGGACAAAGACTTTGTCGATCTGCGATGGAAGGTACCGAAATCGGACGGTGGTGCGCCCATCACCAGCTATATGGTTGAGTACAAACCGTACACAGCCGCCAACTGGAAGCACTACGCGGATGTTGGTGCGGCAGAGTTGAACTTGACGATACGCGGCCTAACGGTGGGCGAAACGTTTGAGTTCCGCGTGAAGGCTGTCAACCAGGGTGGAGCCAGTAAGCCAAGCAACAGTACCGAACCACTGAAGATCCGCGACCGGTACGTGAAACCGTTTATCGAAGGAGAAGGACTGCAACCGATTACGCTGAAGAAGGGCCAAACGGTGCGCTACTACGCGCAGTACGGTGGCGAACCAGAGCCAGAAGTTATCTGGGAGAAGGATGACATTCTGGTGATATGCGATTCCGAAAAACGAAAAACTATCGACGTTGAAAGCTACGCTACAACGATACAGGTGCGGCACGCGGTACGTTCCGATTCTGGTGATTATAAGCTGCGGCTTAAAAACAGCAGCGGTGAGTTTGTCACGATCGGCAAAGTGTTGGTGCTCGATGTACCGACGCAACCGATTGGACCGATCAAGATAGAGAAGGCGCGTGCAAATCACGTGGTGATCAGCTGGCAACCGCCCGAAGACACGGGCGGCTGCCCATTGACGGGCTATTTATTGGAAAAGATGGATGTCGAGAATGGCACCTGGTTGCAGGCCGGTGAGTGCGGCGGCGATCAGACGACGTTCGATTTCCAGCATTTACAGAAGGGTCGCAAATTTGAGTTCCGTGTCAAGGCGTACAACAAGGAGGGTGAATCCACACCTCTGGAAACGCTGCTGGCCGTGAAGACGGTCAACCCATATGGTAAGCTCGAAGCCAACCTGTCTGAATGTGTGTGTGTGTACGTTTATGGTGGTACTTCTCTTATTGTCTCTTGCCATTGTCTGAAACTTAAGTCTGATTAAAAAAAACAAAAGAACAAAAATTGATATAGTTGAAGATGCCACTGTCGAGAGTGACGTTTGGTAGCAACTGCATTTGACGGAAAACCATTCTTTTGACTCACATTTGCACCATAAACTAGATCCTCCTGAGGCACCGGGTAAACCGCTTGTTGATGACTACGGCGTTGACTTTGTGGAGCTGAAGTGGGAGAAGCCCGAAAAGGATGGTGGCCGCCCGATCACGCACTACGTCATCGAGTGTAAGAACAAGTTCCTTACCGACTGGACCGAATGCGCCAAGACGGAGAATGACGACTGCGTGGGTAAGGTGCATGGTTTGAAGGAAAAGGTAGTCTACCAGTTCCGTGTCCGTGCCGTCAACAAGGGTGGCGCATCGAAGGCTTCGGAGCCGAGCGATAACCACACCGTCAAGCACAAGAACCGTAAGTATTTGGCGCCGTTGCTCAAACACAAATTGTTTGAGTTTTGCGTGTTTTTTGTCATTTGAATATTACTCTACTGCACTCTATGGATGCTAATATTCGGGTGAAATGTGTTGCTAAGCTGTCAAAGTCGTGATGCGCGCGTGACTCGGTGCTAAAGTTTTGCTCCCTCGGTATGTTCGCGGTCTGTCAACCAGGTGGTGTCAACCATATGTTACTTACACGGTCACTAACATACTTGTACAAACTGTTCTTTGTGTTTGCAAAACGCCGTTTGAAACGTATAGTGAAGCCACGTATTGATCGTACCAATCTGAAGAACATTACCATCAAGGTCGGCAAGGCGATGATCTGGTCGGTCGACGTAAAGGGTGAACCGGAACCCGAGATCATCTGGACCTGGCGTGATGATATACCGCTGACGGATACGGAAAACATCAAGATCGAGAATGCCAACTACCATACGAACTTCTCCATCAAGGATGCCAAGCGTGCGGACACGGGCAAGTACAAGATCGTGGCCAAGAACGTTAATGGCAAGGATGAGGAAACGGTCGAGCTGGTGGTGCTTGGATCTCCAGGCAGACCACAGGGCAAGCTGGAAGTTTCGAACGTTACCAAGAAGGGTCTGAAACTGAAGTGGAAGAAACCGGCCGACGATGGTGGCAGCCCGATTCTGGAATACAAGATCGAGAAGCTAAAGAATCGCAACGGCAAGTGGGTCCGCTGTGGCACCGTTACCGGTGGTCCGGAAATTCTGGAGGCGGACATTACCGGGCTGGATGAAGGTGCAACGTACAAATTCCGTGTGATCGGTGTTAACGCCGAAGGTGACGGTGAGCCGTTGGAGTCGGAGGAGGTGGTCGCCAAGAACCCGTACGACGAGCCATGGAAACCAGGCACGCCGGAAATTGTCGATTACGACGACAAGTCCGTGAAGTTGAAGTGGGCTGCACCGAAATCGGACGGCGGTGCCCCGATCCAGAAGTACGTGATCCAGAAGAAGGATCGGTTCAAGGACTGGGAGGATGTGAGCGAAGTCGACGGTGGAGAAACGACGGCCACGATCGAAGATCTGAAGGAAAACACCGAGTGCCAGTTCCGCATCGTCGCCGTTAACAAGGCGGGCCGTTCGCCCGAATCGGATCCAACCAAGTCGCACATAGTGAAACATCGTGCACGTAAGTATAGTAGCTGCTTAGGGCTTAACAGAGCGCAGTTGAATTGCATACGCGTGAGCAACATTGATCAACTGTCCAACCGTTGGTTTGGGTTCCTCATTTCACAGTGAAACCGCGTATCGATCGTACCAACTTGAAACCGATTGTCATCCGCGCCGGAAAGATGGTTCATTACGATGTCAATGTGAAGGGTGAACCGGAGCCAGAGATTACCTGGATCGTGAAGGAGAAGCCCGTGTTGGCCGATGACAATTACGAGATCATCAACAAGGATTACAACACGAAGTTCACGCTGAAGGACAGCTTGCGCAAGCACAGCGGTGTTTACAAGATCCAGGCCAAGAACGAACATGGACAGGATGAGGCCGAGGTGGAGATCACGATTCTGTCCAGCCCAAGCCGGCCGAAGGGTCCACTGGAGGTGAAGGATGTGACAAAGAATGGTTGCAAACTGAAATGGAAGAAGCCGGATGACGATGGTGGCAAGCCCATTACGGGCTACGAGCTGCAGAAGTACGATCAGAAGGTTGGACGTTGGGTACCGATCGGTAAGGCACCGGCCGATGCCGAAGAGTTCGACGTTACCGGACTACAGGAAGGTCAGCATTACAAGTTCCGCGTGAAGGCCATCAACGATGAGGGTGAATCGGAACCATTGGAAACCGAGGAGTACATCGTGGCCAAGAATCCGTTCGACGTGCCGAAAGCGCCTACGGATGTGGTTATCGTCGATTGGGATAACCAGTCTGCCACGCTGGAGTGGAAGCGGCCCAACTCCGATGGTGGTGCTGCCATCACTGGGTACTTTATTGAGAAGAAGGAGAAGGGAGAATCGAAGTGGGAACCGGCCGTCACCACCAGCTCGCCCGAGTGCCGAGCAAAGGTGGGCGATCTGCCGGAAAAGCGTGTCTATCAGTTCCGTGTTAGTGCAATCAATAAAGCCGGAACTGGTGAGGCTTCTGATCCTACAAACTTCCACACAGTGAAGCATCGTTACCGTAAGTATGACGCCGTGTCGATAACACGTCAACATTGTGCTGTTTTTTTAGTATGCTAATAAATGTGTCGATTGTGGTTTTGTAAAGTCCGTACGGAATGTTTGAGAAAAGATGAATTTCCTTTGAAATGTTGAACGATCGGTTTGTTAATACGGTGTCATTCTCTTCCTGCAGTGCGTCCGCGTATCGATCGTACCAACTTGAACCCGATCACGATCAAGGCGGGTCTGTCGGTGCAGTACGATATCGACATCGAGGGTGAGCCAGCACCGACCGTGAAATGGTTGCACGGCGAGAAGGAGCTGGCAACCGATGCCGATTACAAGATCGACAATGTCGACTACAACACAAAGTTCTTCATCATGCGTGGTCGACGCAATCTTACGGGCAAGTACACGATCGTGGCTACCAACTCGCAGGGTGAAGACCGGGCCGAGGTCGAGATCTGTATTCTCAGCAAACCGGGTACACCGGAAGGCCCACTGGAGGCTTCCGACATTCACAAGCACGGCTGTAAGCTGAAGTGGAAGGCACCATTGGACGACGGAGGCATGCCGATCGAGGGATACGAAATCGAGAAGCTGGATCCGCTGACCGGCCAATGGATTCCATGTGGACAGAGCACGACTCCGGAGGCGAACATTTCCGGACTGCAGGAAGGCAAGCAGTACAAGTTCCGCGTCAAGGCCTTCAATAAGGAGGGCGACAGTGAGCCGCTGGAGATGGAGACGGTGATCATTGCGAAGGATCCGTACAGTGTGCCGTCGAAGCCAGGTCGTCCGAAGCCTACCAACTGGAGCAAGGACTTTGTCGAGTTGGAGTGGACCGCACCAAAGTCGGATGGTGGTGCACCTGTTACGGAATACATCATTCAGAAGCGCGACAAAGCTTCGCGTAAATGGCAGGATGCTGCTACGGTCAAGGGAGATCGTACCAAGGGCACGGTGGAAGATGTGGAGGAAGGTCACGAGTATGAGTTCCGTGTTGTTGCAGTGAACCGAGCCGGTCAGTCGGAACCAAGTGACATTTCCGACTCGGTGATCGCGAAGATGCGCTTCCTGGCGCCGAAGATCGATCGCAAGAATCTGGATAAGAAGGTATTGCGTAGCGGTCAGCTGCTGAATGTGGAGGCCGACGTTACCGGCGAACCAGCGCCGAAGGTGACTTGGGAATTCAAGGGTAAACCGGTCGACGGCAAGGAGGACGATCGCATCAAGCTGGACAATGAGGAATACAAGACGAACTTGGTGATCCGTAATCTGAAGCGCTCCGATGCCGGCATCTACAAGATTACGGCGAAGAACGATTCCGGTACGGATACGGTGGATTTGGAGCTGGTCGTATTGGCCAAGCCGTCTAAGTGCATGGGACCACTGAAGGTGACGGATGTGACGGCCGATGGCTGCAAGCTGAACTGGTTGCCACCGGAGGATGATGGTGGTGAACCGATTCAGGCGTACATTGTCGAGCGTATGGACGTGGACAGTGGCCGATGGATTCAGGTGTGCGAGACACGCTTCCCCGAAGCAGACGTTACTGGACTCCAGGAAGGTAAGGAGTACATGCTGCGTGTGAAGGCCGTCAACAGCGAAGGAGAGTCCGAACCGCTTGAGACCGACACGAGCATTAAGGCCAAGAACCCGTACGATGCACCGAGTGCACCTGGCAAACCGAAGCCAATGGATTGGTCTCGCAAGTTCGTTATGCTGGAATGGAAGGAACCGGAAAGCGATGGAAATGCGCCGATTCAGAAGTACATCATCGAGAAGAAGGATGTGAACAGCACCAAGTGGCAGAAGGCGATGGAAACGGACGGACCGGTAACGAAGGCGAAGGTGCCCGATCTGTTCGAGGGAACCACCTATCAGTTCCGCGTCAAGGCCGTCAACAAGGGTGGCCACAGTCCGTACTCACCACTGTCGGATCCGGTGACGGTGAAGGATCGCTTCGCGCCACCACGTATTGACCGTTCCACGCTGAAGAACATTACGCTCAAGGGTGGACAGTCGCTGCGGTTGGACTGCAAGATTAGCGGTGAGCCAGCGCCAACGAAGTACTGGCTGCTGAACAAGGCGCGCGTCGAGAAGGATGCTCCGGATGTACGCGTCGAGTTTGAAGACTATCGTGCCAAGCTGAGCATTAGCAATATCCAGCGTGCCCATGGTGGTACGTATGAAATCAAGGCCGAAAATGCATCCGGGTACGATGAGGCCCAGATCACGGTGACCGTGCTAGATAAGCCGACGGCACCGGAAGGCCCGCTGAAGGTGTCGAACGTCCACAAGGAGGGTTGCTCGTTGAAGTGGAACCCACCACTAGACGATGGTGGTGTACCAATCGAGTACTACAATGTGGAGAAATTCGACAAGGAAACGCAGCGTTGGTTGCCCGTGGGACGTACGCATGATACGCACATGGATGTGGCGAACTTGGAACCGGGCCAGGAATATTTGTTCCGCGTGTCTGCTGTGAACGATGAAGGTGTTTCGGAGCCGCTCGCTACGGACACGTACATCACCGCGAAGAATCCGTTCGACGAGCCTGGCAAACCGGGCACGCCGGAAGCATACGATTGGGACAAGAACTTTATCGAGTTGCGCTGGACGCCACCGATGACGGATGGTGGTTCGCCGATTACGAAGTACATCGTCGAGAAGCGTGTCCACGGCACGATCAAGTGGATCAAGTGTGCTGAGGTGCTGGGCAACAAGTGCGAAGCAAAGGTTACCGAGCTGAACGAGGGCGAAGTGTACGAGTTTAAGGTGCGTGCCGTGAACGAAGCTGGACCAGGTATCTGGAGCGATCACAGCAAACCGATCACCGCCAAGCCACGTAAATGTGAGTACGACAAGGATGGAGATTTTTATACATTTTGTTTGTAACATAAATCTTATTTTGCTCAACAGTGCCTCCGAAGATCGATCGTCGCAACTTGAAGAATCTGAGTGTTGCCATTGGCGAACCGTTCGGATTTGATGTAAAGATTTCGGGCGAACCGGCACCAGATGTCGATTGGACCATCAACGATCGTATGGTTACGGTAACGACGACCCGTACGATCGAGAATGTACCGTACAATAGCAAGTTCGTCAACCAGAATCCGGACCGCCGTGATTCGGGCAAGTACATGATCAAGGCAACGAACAAGTTCGGTAGCGATCAGGTGGAGATCACAGTCACTGTGAGATGTAAGTAATTGATAGTTTAGAGCATTTTTCCGGAGCAGTTGATTAATCGGTTGAATTGGTTGACCTTTTCAGCTAAGCCTGCCGCTCCGGAAGGACCGCTGGAGGTTAAGGATATGACCAAGGATAGCTGCAAGCTGGAATGGAAGAAACCGAAGGATGATGGCGGTGTACCGATCGATCATTACGTGATTGAGAAGTTCGATCCGGACAATGGTATCTGGATGAATGCCGGCAAAACCGATGGACCGCTCACCGAGTTCCCGGTGGAAGGTTTGGTGCCGGGCCATCGTTACAAGTTCCGCGTGAAGGCAGTCAATCCAGAGGGCGAATCGGAACCGTTGGAAACCGCCGGAACGGTTGTTGCAAAGGATAGCTTCTGTAAGTGTAGCAAAGTTTGGTGACTCGAATTGCTGTAAGCTAATTAATTGTTGTGCTTGTTTCTTTAGCTGTTCCCGACACACCGAGCGCTCCAACGGTTGTCGATTGGTCGGAGAACCATGCCGTACTCAAGTGGCCAGAGCCGGATGATGGTGGTAGCCCGATCACTGGTTACATCATCGAGAAGAAGGACAAGTACAGCCCGATCTGGGAAAAGGCGATCGAAACCAACTCACCCAATCCCACCGCTACTGTGGGCGGACTGGTGGAAGGCAACGAATATCAGTTCCGTGTGATCGCCATCAACAAGGCGGGTCCGTCGGATCCGTCCGACTCGAGCCGCACGTTTACGGCCAAACCACGCTTCGCGCCACCCAAAATCGATCGTCGTACGATTCGCGACCTATCGATTTCGGCTGGCTCTATGCTGAAGTTTGACGTGGCCATTTCTGGCGAACCTGCACCAAAATGCGAATGGCGTGTCAATAAGGCCATCGTCACTGGTGGCGATCGTCGCCTGGAGATCCTGAACACAGATTACAACTCGAAGTTTATTCTGCGCCCGGCAAACCGTGGCGATTCGGGTGATTACGAAATTACTGCCACCAACTCGTCCGGTCGCGATCATGTGCTGGTGCAGGTGACGGTCACTGACAAGCCTGGCCCACCGGAAGGACCGCTGACCGCGTCCGACATTACGAAGGAAACGTGCAAGTTGAAGTGGAAGCGTCCGAAGGATGATGGTGGTTGCGATATTGAGTACTACCAGATTGAGCGCTTCGATGACGATGTGAAGGCGTGGGTTCCTCATGCCAGAAGCGTCGAAACCAATGCCGACATTAATGGGCTGCAGGATGGCAAGAAGTACAAGTTCCGCGTCAGCGCTATTAACGCCGAGGGCGAATCGAAACCGTTAGAGATGGCCGGTGACTTCATTGCGAAGAATCCGTTCGACGAACCGTCGGCACCGCGCGACTGCAAGGCCACGGATTGGGGTACCGATTTCGTCAAGCTTGCCTGGCAGCCACCGGTCAGTGACGGAGGTTCTCCGATTACTGGTTACGTGGTTGAGGTGAAGGACAAGTACGGCGAATGGGAACGCAAGATGACGGCACCAGCGGATGCTACGTCTGCGACCGTGCCCGATCTGCTGGAGGGTCAAAAGTACGAGTTCCGAGTACGTGCGGTCAACGACGCAGGTCCGAGCGATCCGAGCAATGCAACTCCACCGATTATTTGCAAACCTCGCAACCAACCGCCGAAGATCGATCGTACCAATCTGGTTGAGGTGCGCATTAAGGCCGGTAATAACGTCGTGTACGATGTGAAGGTATCCGGTGAGCCGGTGCCCACTACGCGATGGTCTATCAGCAAGCGTGAAATTAAGCCAACCGATCGGTACAAGCTGCAGAACTACGATTACAGCACCAAGCTGACGATTCGTTCGGCAACGCGCGAAGAGAGTGGAACGTACCAGCTCGATGCTGAGAACGAGAATGGCAAGGATACGGCAACGGTGCAGGTGACGGTGCTGGATGTGCCAAGTCCACCGGGAGGCCCGTTGAAGGTGGTGGAAATTACTGCCAACACCGCCGTTCTCGAGTGGCGTCCACCATCGGATGACGGTGGGCTGCCGATCGATAACTACATCATCGAGAAGCTCGACGAGGTTAAGGGCACGTGGGTGTACGCGGGCGATTCGGGCAGTCCGAGATGTAAGGCCGAGATCGATGGACTCATCGAGGGCCATACGTACAAGTTCCGGGTGCGCGCTGCCAACAAGATGGGCAAGTCGGAGCCACTGAGCATGTCCAACTCGGTGCTGGCCAAGAATCCGTACCGCGCACCGGACCGTCCGGAGCAGGTCGAAATCAAGGATTACGACAAGGATTACGTCGAGCTTGAGTGGAAGGCACCGGAGAACGATGGCGGATCGCCGATCACCGGCTACGTCGTTGAGAAGCTCGGCAAGTACTCGAGCGACTGGGAGAAGGCCGCTGAGGTGCCGGACGGTGACGTTACGAGCGTGAAGGTGCCGGATCTGATCGAAGGTACCGCGTACCAGTTCCGCGTCCGTGCCATCAACCGTGCGGGCGAAGGTGACCCGAGCCGGCCGACGGAATCGCATATCGCACGCAGCAAGAACCAGCCACCGAAGATCGACCGTAACTACCTGTCGAATGTGAAGATTCGGGCGGGTCTTACGTTTGAGTTTGATGTGCCGGTTAGCGGTGAGCCAGTGCCAGCGAAGGAATGGTCCCACAAGGACAATATGATCATCAACACCGACCGCATTAAGGTGGTGTACGAAAACTACAAGACGAAACTGCGCGTGATCGATGTTAAGCGTGCGGATAGTGGCGTTTACACGCTCACGGCCAAGAACAAGAACGGTATCGACATTGCTAATGTGAACGTTACGATCCTGGATGTGCCGGCGCCACCGGAGGGTCCGATTCGGTTCGAGAACCTCTCGAAGACGGGCGTAACTTTGATGTGGCGTCCACCGAAGGATGACGGTGGTTCGGAGATTCTGCACTACGTCGTTGAGAAGCTGGATACGGATCAGCTGCGCTGGGTACCGGTGGGTGAGACAATCTCCACTAAGATCCGGCCGGATAACTTGATCGAGGGCCATTCGTACCAGTTCCGCGTGCGTGCCGTTAACAAGCAGGGCGAATCTACGCCGCTGGTCACATCGCAACCGATCACGGCGAAGGATCCGTACAACAAGCCGGACAAACCGGGCAAACCGACGGTGGTCGACTGGAGCGACGATCATGTCGATCTGGAGTGGACTATCCCGAAGAAGGACGGTGGTGCACCAATCACCAGCTACATCGTGGAGAAACGTCCGCGGTACGGCGATTGGAAGTTTGCCGGTGAGTTCACCGAGCTGTACAAACCGTCCGCCAAAATCAAGGAGCTGACCAAGGACGAGGAGTACGAGTTCCGCGTGTGCGCCGTCAACAAGGCGGGCGTGAGCGATCCGAGCGAACCGTCCGATCCGGTGGTGTGCAAGTCGCGCTTCGTTTCGCCACACTTCAACAAGAACGCGCTCAAGGATCTGGTTGTGCCGGTGGGCAAGAAGATTGCCTACAACATCTCGGTGGAAGCATCGCCGCAGGTGACGGCTGTCTGGAAGCGTAATGGCGCCGTGATTCCCGAATCTCAGCGTGTCATTCGCGAAGTGTACAACAACGAGGTATCGCTGGAGATTCCATTCTCGGTCCGTGACGATACCGGCATGTACACGCTGATCGTGAAGAACGAGTGTGGCGAGTTCTCGGCGTCGGCGAACGTGACCGTGCTGGACAAACCGGCACCGCCCGAGGGACCGCTGCGTATTACCAACATCACCACCGAGGGCTGCCGTCTGGAGTGGAAGCTACCGAAGGACGATGGTGGCAGTCCAATCACGCACTACGTCATCGAGAAGATGGACATGTCGCGTGGCACTTGGACGAACGCAGGCATGAGCACCTCGCTGGTGAACGAAATTTCGCGCCTGATACACAACAAGCGCTACTCGTTCCGCGTGAAGGCGGTGAACGAGATCGGTGAGTCGGAACCGTTGGACTGCTCGCATCCGATCATCGCGAAGAACGATTACGAGGAACCGTCGCAGCCACCGAAACCGGAGGTCCGCGACTGGGATGCCAACTCGGTCACTATCCAGTGGAACCCGCCCAAGTCGGACGGTGGGGCCACGATCACGGAGTACATCATCCAGAAGAAGGAAAAGGACAGCCCGTACTGGAGCAATGCTGGCCGCGTGCCTGGTATCAAGCGCGACCTACAGATCCCGGATCTGGCCACGGAGACGGAGTACGAGTTCCGCGTGATTGCGGTGAACGCTGCCGGTGAGTCGGAACCGTCCGACCCAACCGATGCAGTGCTGACGCGTTCGCGCTTCATCGCACCAAAGATCGTGACACCGATGCGTGATATGGTGGTGAAGGCGGGATTGATCTTCCATCTGGACATCAACTTTACGGGCGAGCCGGTG
Organism: Anopheles rivulorum; assembly: GCA_018908115.1. NCBI lineage: Eukaryota > Metazoa > Arthropoda > Insecta > Diptera > Culicidae > Anopheles > Anopheles rivulorum. The sequence continues at coordinate 15,386,777 of STHB01000004.1, forward strand.
CCGGAGGTCGAATGGACGTTGAACGGAAAGCCGGTGAAGACTGACAGCCGGACGACGATGACCGCACTGGGACACCATACGATCGTGCACACGGTGAATTGCAACCGTGGAGACTCGGGCACTTACAAGCTGGTTATCACCAACTCGAGCGGTTCGGATGAGGGTAGCTTCAACCTGACGGTGCTGGACCGTCCAGATCCACCGCAGGGTCCAATGAAGTACGAAGAGATCACGGAGAAGAGCGTAACGATTTCTTGGAAGCCACCGCTAGACAATGGAGGATCGGAGCTTACTGGATACGTGGTCGAAAAGAAGGACCTGACGCACGGCGGTGGCTGGGTGCCAGCTGTGGCGTACGTTAGCCCGAAATACACTCACACCGTGGTGCCACGGTTGAACAAGGGCAACAAGTATGAGTTCCGCGTTATGGCCGAGAACTTGCAGGGCCGCTCGGATGGTCTGATGAGCGCTCACCCGGTTGTGGCCAAGGATCAGTTCGTCGTACCAGGACCACCGACCAAGCCGGACATTATCGATAGCGGATACGATCAGATTACGCTCAGCTGGAAGCCACCGATCAGCGATGGTGGTTCGCGCATCTCGGGCTACATTATTGAACGCCGCGATTTGGCTACTGGTCGCTGGATACAGGCGAACAAGCACCCTGTACCAAACATCGAGTACACCGATACGGGCGTCATCAAGGGCCACCAGTACGAGTACCGTGTGTCGGCAGTTAACCAGGCCGGACAGGGCAATCCGAGCGATTCGTCCGTCAAGTGCTGGGCACGGCCGATGCAGCAAGCTCCCGCCCTCAACATGGACAGCTTCAGCAAGCGCACTATTAAGGTGCGTGCTGGCGAGCCGATTGTCATCACCATTCCGCTGGTTGGTGCACCGCTGCCGACGGTGGAATGGTCACGCGGTGGCAACAAGATCCCGGAGACATCGCGCGTGTCGATCGATACCAACATGGAGCAGACGGTGTTCCGCGTCGACAACAGCAACCGCAACGACTCGGGTACGTACAAGATTAAGGCATCAAACCAGTACGGCGAGGACGTCAAGGAGTTTGAAGTTATCGTCGTCGACCGGCCGCAGCCACCGAAGTACGTGTCAGGACTGGAGACCACGCAGGACAGCGTCACGCTCAACTGGGACGCACCATCCGACGATGGTGGTTCGGAAATTACCGGCTACAGCATCGAGTACAAGGAGTTCCCGTCCGACAACTGGAAGATGGTGTTCGGCACTGTTCCTCGCTGCTCGCACACTATCAAGCATTTGACGGAGAACCACGAGTACGTGTTCCGCGTGCGGGCCGAGAACATCTACGGCGCATCGGAACCCACCGAAAGCAAACCAATCTCGCCGAAGAGTCCCGACCCGCCAGAGCCGGTTGACAAACCGACCGTCACGGACTACACGCCCAGCGCGTGCACGATCGCGTGGAAGCCGCCACGCGTGCAGACACGCCCAGTGGTGGGATACTTTGTGGAGAAGCGCGAGCGTGGTACGGGCGAATGGGTGCAGGTCAACAACTATCCGACGACCAACACGACGTACACGATTCCGGACCTCATGGAAGGCTTCCGGTACGAGTTCCGCGTCAAGACGGTCAACGAGGTCGGCGTTAGCAAGCCAAGTGAACCGACCGATCCGATCACTGCGTCGCACCAGCGTAAGCGCCCGAACCAGCCGGATCCACCGTCGATCGACAAGATTACGCGCAACAGCGTCAACCTGTCGTGGCGTACACTGCGCCGCGATGCCAAGGAGAGAATCAAGGGCTACATCGTACAGTACCGCGTCAAGGACGACGAGAAGTGGGTGGATGCCAACACTCCGGCCGATCTCATTGCCGATCAGGCATACCGTGTGGAGAATCTGGATGAAGGTAAGGAGTATCAGTTCCGCCTTATCGCCGTTAACGAGATCGGCATGTCTGATCCTTCGCGGCCAAGCATCTCTGTGACGCTGGCCGAACAGCCGAACAAACCGATGATGGATCTGAGCAACGTGCGCGACATCACTGTGCGTGCCGGCGAAGACTTTAACATCCACGTGCCTTACACTGCGTTCCCGAAACCGGTGTCGACGTGGTTCGTCAACGAAGAGCTGCTGGATGACCGTGACAAGCGATTCCATACGCAGCTCACCGACGAAGCGGCCAGCATCGTGGTGGTAAAGAGCGTCCGTGCCGACACGAAGCAGTACAGATTGATGTTGAAGAATCCTTCCGGCTACGATATTGCCACCTGCAACGTGAAGGTGCTGGATCGTCCGAGCAAGCCGGAGAATATTGGTGTCGAATCGTACGGCGGCGAGCATCTGGTGCTGTGCTGGAACGCACCGCTGGATGACGGTGGTTCGCCTGTCACGAACTACGTAGTGGAGAAGAAGGATAAGAATTCGAACGCATGGACGAAGGTGAGCAGCTACTGTACGACGACGTACCTGAAGATTCGCAACCTGCGCCTGAACCAGCTGTACGATTTCCGCGTGTACGCCGAGAACAAGTACGGCCACTCGGACCCGGCGCAGGCCGACTCGATTGTGGCGAAGCATCCGTTCGATCCGCCATCTCAGCCAGGAACGCCGAGCCGTGTCGAAACGACGGAGGACACGATTACCATCACCTGGACGAAGCCTGCCAGCAATGGCGGTTCGCCGGTGACGCACTACATCGTGGAAAAGAAGCTCGCCACCGAGGGCCACTGGTCGAAGGTGCAGCAGGGCACGCTGAAGGACCTGATGTGCAAGATCACCGGGCTGTCGGAGAACCACGAGTATGTGTTCCGCGTCGCTGCGGTGAATGCGGCCGGTACCAGCCCGTACAGCAACCCGTCCGATCCGATCATGGTCAGTGCTGCGTTTACGGCACCGAAGATCACGTCCGACATTGGCATGCGCGACATTCTGGTTATTGCGCGCGATCCGTTCAAGATCATCGTGCCGTACACTGCCACACCGAAGCCGGACGCCATCTGGATGGTCAATGGCAACGAGGTATCGCGCAACGAGCGCATCGAGCTGCCGATCAACGACACGGAGGCCATCTTCAAGAACGACAACTCGAAGCGTATCGATTCGGGCAGCTACACCATACATCTGGTGAACTGCGTCGGCAAGGATACTGCATCCTGCCGGGTGCTGGTGGTTGATAAACCGTCGCCACCGATTGGACCGCTGGAGGTGTCGGAAATTACGCCCGAATCGTGCACACTGTCCTGGAAAACTCCGCTGGACGATGGTGGCAGTCCGATTACCAACTACATCGTGGAACGGTTCGAACCGCTCGGATACTGGACGAAGGCAAGCAGCTTTGTGCGCAGCACACACTACGACAACATGGGCATGGAGGCGAACAAACCGTACAACTTCCGCGTGCGTGCCGAGAATCAGTACGGCGTGAGCGATCCATTGATTCTGGAGGAACCAATCATCGCGCGCTATCCGTTCACGGTGCCGGATCCACCGAATCCGCCGCGCGTCTCGGACTGGGATGCAAACTACGTCACCGTCACGTGGGAGCGTCCACTTATGGATGGTGGTTCCCGCATCCAGGGCTACCGGTTCGAGTACCGTGATGTGCTAGACAGCACCTGGATCACGAACAACTTCCTCATCAAGGATAACAGCTACCAGGTGTACAATCTGCTGCCGGGACGCGAGTACGAGTTCCGCGTGCGTGCCCAGAACGCTGCCGGTGTGAGCAAACCGTCGGCCTCGTCGAAGAAGTTCAAGATCCACGGCAAGATCACACCGCCATCCGCACCGGGTGCGCCGGCCGTCGTGAAGGTGGGCAAGAGCTTCGTCGATCTCAGCTGGACACCGCCGGCCAGCGACGGTGGCTCAAAGATCCTGGGCTACTACGTGGAGCGTCGCGATATCGGTGGCGCACGCTGGGTCAAGTGCAACGAGAACAACATCCCAGTGACGGAGCTCACCGTGACGAACCTAATCGAGGGCGGTGTGTACGAATTCCGCGTGTACGCCGTCAACAACTACGGTGTATCGCCACCGTCGCCCGAAACGCGCTCGGTACGTATTGGCGAGCAGCTCGACACGGAAAAGCCGGAATGGGTCAAGCGGTTGAAGTTCAACCTGGTGCCGCTGGGTAAGTCGGTGGAGCTGAGCTGTGAAGCACACGGCAAGCCGGAACCGACATGCCGCTGGTTGCGAAATGGCAAGGAGATCACACACGGTGGTCAGTATGCGCTGGAGAGCAAGAACGGTGTCTTCTCACTGCACATTTCCAACGTCACGTACCGTGACGAGGGAGACTACACGTGCGAGGCGCTTAACTTTGTGGGCGTCATCCACACGACTGGTGCGTTGAAGATTGGCGTACCGCCCAAGCTGGTTAATATTCCGTCGGATGTGTACCTGGTGAAGGGTGATAATGCAAAGATCAAGCTGTGCTTCCACGGCGACCAGCCGATGGAGGTGAACATCTCGAAGGACCGCGAGAAGCTGATCGAAACCGAGCACATCAAGTACACGGTGTTCGATGATTACGCCGTAATCTACATTCGCGATGTTCTGGATACGGACAAGGGTGTGTATCTGGTGAACTTCAAGAACGACAGTGGTAGCGTATCGTGCAACGTGAACGTGCACGTTACCGGTCTACCTGGACCACCGACCGGTCCACTGCTGGTGAGCCACGTCACCAAGAACATGTGCACGGTGTCGTGGAAACCGCCGGCGTACGACGGTGGCCGCAAGGTCACGCACTACATTGTGGAGCGCCGTGACATCAAGTCGCAGCACTGGCTAATCGTGTCGAACTACGTGAAGGAGTCGCAGCTCATCATCAAGGGCCTGATCGAGGGCTCGGAGTATCTGTTCCGCGTGTCTGCCGTCAATGAGAATGGCATTGGACCGGCTCTAGAGGGTGTCGATCCGATCAAGGCACGTGGACCGTACGACTTGCCATCGGCACCGGGTGTCCCAATCATCCACGAGGTGGGTGGAGATTTCGTCAACCTGGAATGGGAGAAACCGGTCTCGGACGGTGGTGCCCGCATCCAGGGCTACTGGATCGAGAAGCGCGAACAGGACACGGATACGTGGCAGCGCGTCAATACAACGCTGTGCGTCATCTGCACGATCAACTGTGCCAACTTGGTCGAAGGCCGCCATTACGAATTCCGCGTAGCGGCACAGAACGAGATTGGTGTGTCGGAGTTCTCCAAGGCATCGCAGCTGGTAAAGGTTGTCGATCCGGATGTGGTGAAACCCCCGGAGGTGGTGAAGCCACTGAACACGCTGACCTGCGTCCAGAATCGTGGCGTCGAGTTTGTGTGCAAGATTACCGGTGTGCCGCGGCCGCGAATCACCTGGCACAAGGGTGCGCGCGAGATCTGCTCCGGCTCGAGATACCACATGTACAGCGATGGCGACACGCACCATCTTGCCATCAATGATGTGTTTGGCGAGGATGCTGATGAGTACACGTGCCGTGCCGCTAACCGTGGCGGTGTACGCTCGACCAAGGCATCGCTGATTATCAAATCGCCACCGAAGCTGAACGTCCCACCACGCTTCCGCGATACGGCCTTCTTCGACAACGGTGAGAACATTGAGATTAAGATTCCGTTCACCGGATTCCCGAAACCGCGCTGCCACTGGACGTTGAAGGGTGAGCAGATCGAGTCGGGTAGTCACTATCACATTGAGACACGCGAGCGCCACACGGTGCTGACGATCCGTGACGGTTCGCAGCTGGATTCGGGCAACTACACGATTACGATTGAGAACGAGCTGGGCCAGGATACGGCCGACATTAAGATTCAGATTAGCGACCGTCCAGACAAGCCACGCAACCTTACCATCGACCAGATTGGTTTGGATCATGTGACGCTCAGCTGGTTGCCACCGTCGTGGGATGGTGGTGCAAGTATCACCAACTACATCGTCGAAAAGCGCGAAGTTCCTCTGTCCACCTGGATTCGTGCCGGCACGACGCGCTTCAATCAGCTCATCATTCCACATCTGTCGCCTGGCCACCAGTACGAGTTCCGCGTGTTTGCCGAGAACGTGTACGGCCGGTCGGAACCGTCCGATCAGACTGAGCTGATCAGCCTGAAGGATCTGGGCATCAAGCCGGCCAAGCGCGTCAAGTACGAGCTGGATGAGAACGGCAAACCGAAGCGCCAGGGCAAGAAGGAAGCGATTTCGGACTACGACGACTACGTGTTCGACGTGTACTCCAAGTATCACCCGAAGCCGGTGGAAATCTCGAACAAGAGCGTGTACGATCAGTACGAAATCCTGGAAGAGATCGGTACGGGTGCGTTCGGTGTGGTGCATCGATGCCGCGAGCGTAAGACGGGCAACGTGTTTGCCGCGAAATTCATCCCGGTGTCGACGAACGCCGAGCGGGAGCTGATACGCCGCGAGATCGACATCATGAACCAGCTGCATCATCGCAAGCTCATCTATCTGCACGACGCGTTCGAGGATGAGGATGAGATGGTGCTGATCTACGAGTTCCTGTCCGGCGGTGAGCTATTCGAGCGTATCACCACCGAGGGCTACCGCATGTGCGAGCAGGAGATCATCGAGTACATGAAGCAGATCTGCGAAGCGGTGAAGTACATGCACGAGCGTAACATTATCCATCTGGACATCAAGCCGGAGAACGTGATGTGCCAGACGCGCAACACCAACCAAGTGAAGCTGATCGACTTTGGTCTGGCGACGAAGCTCAACCCGAACGAGATGGTGAAGATCTCGACGGGTACGGCCGAGTTTGCGGCACCGGAAATAGTGGAGCGCGAACCGGTCGGCTTCTACACGGACATGTGGGCGGTCGGTGTGTTGGCATACGTGCTGGTAAGCGGCCTTTCGCCGTTCGCCGGCGAGACGGACATCGACACGCTGAAGAACATTAAGCAAGGTACCTGGGAGTTTGATGAGGTTGCGTTCCGCGGCGTGTCGGAAGAGTGCAAGGACTTTATCCGCCGCCTGCTGATCAAAAACACCGAGAAACGCATGACGGCGCACGAGTGCCTGATGCATGTGTGGTTGAGCGACACGTACAACAGCTCTACTTCAGTGATTTCGATCGAGCGATACAAGCAGATCCGCGACCTGATCCGCAGAAAGTACGAGAACTGGGCATCGTTTGTGCTGCCGCTGGGTCGCCTGTCGGAGTACTCCGCCCTGCGCAAGCTGCTGATTCAGAAGTACAAGATCCACGAAACGTCGGTCGACCGTCGCCAGGCGGCACCACGCTTTGTCATCCGGCCGCAGTCGGCGTTCTGCTACGAAGGCCAGAGCTGCAAGTTCTACTGCCGTGTGATCGGTGTGGCTACGCCGGTGCTAACCTGGTACCACAACAACCAGGAGCTGAAGCAGTCGGTGAAGTTCATGAAGCGGTACGCCGGCGACGACTACTACTTCATCATCAATCGCGTCAAGCTGGACGACCGTGGCGAGTACATTATCCGCGCCGAGAACCACTACGGTGCGCGCGAGGAAGTGATCTTCTTGAACGTGCACCCGATGTCAAAACAGGTACCGATCTACAAGCCGGAAACGTTGACCATTCGCAAGCGCGAACCAAGCCCACGACCCTACTGGCAGGAGGAAGCCGATTCGGCACCATCGTTTACGTTCGCGCTGCGTCCACGTGTCATGCAGCTGCGCGACACCTGTAAGCTGCTGTGCTGCGTGACCGGCAAACCGATGCCATCGGTGAAATGGTTCAAGAATGGCCGAGAGCTCAGCAAATACGAGTACACGATGACGCACACGGACGGCGTGGTGACGATGGAGATTATCGACACGAAGGTTGAGGACTCTGGCGAGTACAAGTGCGTGGCCGTGAATCCGCTCGGCAAGGCGGAAACGACCTGTGTGGTGATCGTAGAGGATCATCGTGCCGAGCAGCAACTGTCTGTTAAGGCGGACGTGAAGAAGCCAACCATTAAGAAACCAGAACCGGCTAAGACGACATCATCCGGCGCACGGCTTGGTGCACCAACCAATGAGGCCAGATCGAGGAACTCCACGCGCGAACTGATTCGTAAGTATTGCTGAAATGGAACCCTAAAGATGATGCTAATAATGCTTGTTTTTTCATCACTCAGCACTTCAATCGGACAGTTTGATGCATCCACCAGAGTTCACGAAGCAGCTGAAGGATGTGGTCGCCGCCGACGGCGAGCCACTGCAGCTGAACTGCCACGTGAATGGAGACCCGCTGCCACAGATTGTCTGGACGAGGGATGGCAAGAAGCTGAGTTCGTCCGACGTGATCGACATCAAGTACAAATCGGGCATTGCCAGCCTGCGCATCAACGAGCTCTTCCCGGAAGATTCGGGAGTGTACGTGTGCACGGCCAAGAACTCGATGGGTGAAGCGTCCACCCAGTGCACGCTGGATGTGAAGAGTGAGTAGTCGCAAGAGTCTTATTACGTCCGAATGATTTGTTCTCATTGCGATGCTGATTTTGTTTTGTGCATTCCTACAGAGGGTCCCACGTCTACATCGCGCCCAGAGGGTAAGGGCATCCCGATCAAACCACCAGTCATCAAGAAGCATGCCGATTCCGGCTACTACAAGGACGGTTCGGAGGTGTTCATCTCCTGCAGCATCAACTGCACCGATCCGTTCAACGTGATTTGGCTGCACGATAATCGCGAGATCAAGAACTCGGCCGACTTCGAATATCTGAACGATGGTGACATCCACACGCTGCACATTGCGGAAATCTTCCCGGAGGATGCCGGCACGTACACGTGCGAAGCGTTCAACAAGGGTGGCGAAAGCTTCAGCTCGTGCACGATCACCGTCCTGGCGCAGGATGACCAGAAGGACAAGCCGACCTTCGCCAAATTCCCGGCTTCGTTAAGCGTCCTCGACGGAGCCAAGGCTGTGTTCACCTGCGAAACCTTCGAAGCACCGTCGAAGCTTCAGTGGTACAAGGACGGTGAGCCGATCAACGAATCCTCCAACCGCTACCGGTTCGTGAAGAAGGACAACAAGTACACGTTCAGCGTGGCCAAATGTTCGTTCGAGGACATTGGCCAGTACCAGGTGCGGGTCGTGACGCGCACCGGCGATGCGCTCGCATCGTTCTCGCTCAACGTCAGCGCCTAATCGGTTCGGCGCTTGCGAGATGCACTACGTTAAACTGTAATTATTAATGCCGTAGCGTGTAAGTGTAGGTTATATAGTGTCGAATTGGTGTTTTATTTTTTTTACTTTCTCTCGTTCTCGTTTTTTTGTATAAACATACATATTTTCGGGCCGGGACATGCATAGCGGGCAAACTCACACACATAACGTGCAAAAGTCGATATATTTATACAGTACATATTTATATATTTACGTTATATTATTTTTTTTTATTTTCGCTATATCTGTAAAAGCAAGTTGTTAAGTTTTATTTTTGTAAAGTATTATTATTGAACTAAACGAATGGTATTTTGCAAGTTTTGCGTTGTCTGCTGATTGTTGTTAACTATGCAATGATGACAAGCACGTTTCATACGTGTGTTTGTTTATTTAAATATACATTTATATATAATGTTTTGATAAACCCTTTCGTAACATAAATACTGAATAGAATCGTATCAGCTCAATAAAGTCGCGTCTTGAAGCCTGGCCTGGTTTATGGTAAGAAACCAATGGCGCACTGCCAGCGAACAGCTGCGGTGCGACTGTTGGCACAGGATGACTTTGTCAAATTACCTATTTTGAAGACCAGCCAGCATTCCACAAGCAGTCCCCAAACTTTGGCCTGTCCCTATTGATGCCCATCAATCCCGGCTTTTCTACCGCTTTTTTACCCCCGTAGCGGAAGCCAAACAACAACGTACCAGCTATTAATTATCAAACTTCTGCTACCGGTACCGGGGGAGGGCAACCCATTAAACTGCAATCGTTACGACCAGCCAGCGATCGACCAGCGCTGATGGAAGTTTTGGCAAAGCTCATCGTTTATGGTTTCGTTACCGTACCGGGGTGGTGGATGTACAAGGTGTGGAAGTGGATGACAAGGAAAGAGGAGGGAGGTGGAGAGAGGGTAGATTTTTTCCTCCCCACTCTCACACCTCATTCCTTCCTCCCCCCCACCCCACTCCGCCCCACCCCATTTAGTTTACAGATTGGTCGTTTGTGTTCGTTGCAGCTGCAGCGATTCCCTTAAGCTATCCGACGGTTCCTTTTCTAGCCAACCGGGTGGTGACAACACACCCAATTCTTCCACCCGAAACCCGACGACATCGTGCGTAGTAGCATCCCTTTTTTTTCCTATGCTACCGTGCTGGAAAACATAAATCCGGCATCCTTCTGACGATATCGTTGCGGCTGACAGAACCCAACCAGAGTGTGCATTTTACATAAACTATTGGCTGTTGTCGAACGAGACAAACTTTCGTGAAGCATTGTGTCTTTCTCGTCCTTTCGGTTCGAGCGAAGGAAGCGAGCGAGTAGAAAAGATCCCAAACCTGACTACACACACCGGACTGGTTCCCGTATTGAAACATCATTGTCAAGCTCGCCGTACCACGCCGAGCACGGGAGGAAATGGACACAATCGGCTTAAGGTTTTTGTGTTGTTTTTATTCTACCATCCCGGCTGTCCGACGTTCTGGCGTTTGCCAATTTAAAGCCACGTACGATGACCCCCCCCACTCCCCCACTTCCTTCCATTGCGGAGACAAGTTTGCAAAGTTATCGCTCGTGACAAACGCATTAGCAAAATAACAACAGCAAAAAAAAAGGAACCAAGAGAAGGAATTCATACACTCCCGGTTCCTGCACGTCTGGCGCTTTTGATCAGGTAAAGGTACCTAGCACAACACAACCGGATTGTAGCGATGCAAAACGTATCTCCATGGAGCAGAAGCTGTAATGGCAAGCATGGGGCCGCAGCTAAAGCCAAAATATATGTACATGTTGATTTTAAGTCCCATCGTACGGTTACCCCGAAGGACAATACGGGTTGAGGGATTAATAACATGCTATAGATCAAGTGCAGTGCTGCAGCCGGGTTCACCGTACGCCCGTGCCTAATAAAAAAGGATGTCCGTTGTGGGATGTCCGTACAGTTTTTACCACTAATCCACCACCGAAAGGACGATATTAATTATGTCCTGTCCAGTGGGTTGAAGTCAGCTTGGGTCAGCTTTTGACAGTGCAGCGCGTGAGTGAGTGAGACTCAAACCATCAAACACAAGCAGTAATACGAGGTTTTGTTTTAAAAAAAAGTACAAAAAAAACGGAAACATTTCAAAACGTTAACCAACGCATAATAAGGAAACGATGAAAAGCACGATTTCTTAATGCTTTTCTGTTGCGTCTGGTGGCCCGTTTTCGGGGGCTTCATCGAGCACACCGAGGGGCGTTATGACGGTTTTTTGGTGCGTTCGCATTTTGGCATTTGCGTGCGAAGTTGCATTTAAAACTCCAAAGTGAACCTCTCCAAACAAAACAATACAAAAAAAAACAAAAAACCCAGCCAAATTACAGGGACTACACATGGGACGCCGCCACATCGCAAAACGGAAGAACCGTTCTGGGAAGAGATGAGTTTTGCGAAACGAAATGATGATGATTGCTTCCTTTGCTGAAGATGCGCGAAGAAGAAACCGCATCCAGTTCCTCCATGTGTAATGTGTCTGTCCGTCTGCATGTATGTATGCATGTGTCAGGCGAATGGGCAGGCTGAAGTGGGCAGTTATTATGCACTTCACCACTTGGCCAGGCACTGTGGTACTGGTTCGCACCAAAAAATGAGCTGTTAAGCGTTTGTACATCATAAACGCATTTGGAACGTTACGGGGATGGTGCGCGATGGCGAAGGCTTAAATTGATAAAAAATGACCATTTAAAGCACACGAATAATATAGTTTGGTGCCCGGTTCCGTGCTGCACTGATGACGCGTGTTTCGTTTTTAAACATTCGGCGGTAGGATAAATGTTGGTTTTATAAATGTTAGCTTAATCGTTGGAAGATGACGCATTTGTTTTAATGGGCCTATTGGCATAAAAATGTGTATGAACAAAAGTTAATAAACTTATAAGAGTCTTAGGCCATGTAACCACCATTTACCGGCACTAAACAGGGGTTATTTCGAACAGTTCTGTGGAAGCTTCCGATCGGAATGTGGTTAGATAGGTCTGAATGAATTCTTCATACTCCTCCATATAACATGTGGCTTTTCTTAGTTATAACATGCGAAATAACATCCTAGTTGGATCAAGTTTCAACAAACATTTTGCTACACGCACTACCCGATTCTATGAGCTAGCTCTGGAGCTTTGGAGCGCAAAATCGTGCAAAACATTTTATAAACTAAAGTTTTCTACTTTCTGAACAAACCAATATTTTAACTGGATCTTGATGATCTGTCGTACGCGCTCGATTGCACGCTCCAATCAACCCCGAATGGACCGCCGATGCATATCTTAAGATCTGTGTGTTTCGGGTGAGAGTTGTACCACACCAGGCCACCACCAACAAATCAATTCCAGGCGGTACATAATCCATCAACCTGTTCTACGCTACGCTACGGAAGGGAGATCTCACACCAACCCGAGGCTAGATAAAGACGTAGAACGTATTCAGCACGCAGGTATTACGCGGACAGCGGTGTACATTTTGATTAAGAATTACAGGTTCTCTCGAAACTGTCAATCATCAGTACCGTAGAGTTGAGGGTAAACCCGGCACACCAGCCTTCTTGGATGCTTTGGTGGTAAGGTAAAGAATAAGCATAAGCAACAAACGATTTCAACGATGAAACCGTGTAGGAAGGCTGAACCGGCCTAACCCGTCGACAGCCAACCGAAAGTGTGTTTGAAATCGAAAGTTCGTCGAACCCGAAACGAAACCTGCTGCTCTGCTGCTTACTATTGGGATCTGATGCGGCTAGTGGCACAAACGGTCCGATCGTATAGCCCGCGGCTAAACCGTATTATGCCATCCCGAAAACGAGCAAGGGCACGATCCGTCATGCGTCAGTCGCATACATTTGCATATTTCCGTGTGGTATGATCGGATTCGAGCAACCTGATGGTGATGGTCCGTGCCTGTTTCGATTGTTATGAGCAATTCTTTCGACTGGATGTAACTGTCGTTTCGAAAAACGGTGAAGATGTTCAACGGTAGCACCATTGGGGAATAAAAACCAAAAAAAAAAAAAACACGTGTTCGTGTTCAAGCAGACACTGCACGCATGCATTTCGAATGCATAAGAGTGCTGACGGTGCACGACTATTCCAAAAGCATTTGGGACCTTTCGCTTAGATAATCTCGCGCACGACACGTACGTGAACAATTTCCAGCGCAAGTGCGTGTAGATCCCATTTCCTGTTCCCTTTGTTTTACTTCAACATTAGGATTTGTTTTTATTAATATGTTTCTAACGAAAACTTGAGCTGCAAAAGGTGAATAACACCTAAAGGGCCCACCGAAAGCAAATTCCATTCGTTTTTTTTTTCAGGCTTTCTTCACCTGAATGGCTGAAACCATCACACAGAACCGTTGCCCTCCACAATTCTTAGAAATTCCAGCAATCCAAACCCAACAATGTCTTTATTGCTGCAAAAGTGCATAAATTTGTGCGTCTAATGGGACGTGTTTGTGGAAGACGTTCTGCCAACCAGCATATGCAGCAGCAGCAATCATGCGCAAACGCGAATCGGATCGAACAGTGTGTAAGCGAATGGCAGCGATGCATAAATCATAAGCCGCTATTCATTCACATTGCATGAACCGCAACCGAGCGCACCGTGACGCTTTTTAATCCGCACAACAACAAAAAACGAAAAAAAACAGGCGAAGCATATGCGCTGCTAAGGGTCCGTGCCAAATTCGACGCTTAAATTTCGACCGCGGCATGAATCATCTACTTACCGCTTTGTGCCATTTGCGGTTCATTACGTACGATGGATGACATTTAACCGGGTGGGAGCGAGGGCTTAAAGGTTTTCGTAAAGGCGAGCAAACACCATATTTCGGTGTCATTTGTAACGGCAAACCAATTGCTCTTTTCGGGCAAGCTTATGTGTACGCTAGCAAGCCGAAGTAACATGTGGTAGAAAAAGACCCCAAGTTAAAATTCTTAAAACCCAATAAATTGAAATATTCAATTTTATTTAATGGTTCAACTCTCATGCTCTGGTACTTTAAGTAATTCCCTTCACTAGTCAAAAACTAATCTCGTTGACCAGCTACACGCGATTGAACCGAGCACAATTAATCTACCGACCAGAGTTACATAATTTGCTCCGTAAAAAAAAACGGCCCTGGAGGGGAGGGGTGAGAAGGGGACAATCTCGGCATAGCACATCCGGTCAATGGCCATGGGTGATCATTTTGACCATTTATTACTGCACCGTAAGTCGTCACGTGGGTACCGCAATGATGGATGCTTGAAACCCCTGGCATGCAGGCATGCCTTGGATGCTAAATAATTAGAAACGCATGCAATCATTATTCTACCGCATATGATCCCGTTCTATGGATGGGTTAATTATTGCAACGTACTTAATGGCATCGTTTCGTAGCAGAGGAAACTCCCTAGCACACAGCCCGCCAGTTGAGAAAGATGAACGTACCGGCCCCGGTGGGTTAGCTCGTTGACAGTTCGTTTGTGTAAAATCTGTCTTGCTGCTCTTGGACTTATATGCACATTAAAATGCAATATAAAAAGAATAAATGTAATTAGTTTACCACTATCGTTTTCGATATTTTGAATGATCAGTGATTTTAAAATTGATTTCAAAGTTCAAAAAGCTTCCTTTACTAAAGCAGTCATTTTCTAAACATGTTCGAATATTTTTGTTTTGATTATGCATTATAAAATTAAAATACTTTTCGTTAGAAATCAAAATTGTTATTCGAGATTCATTGACAAAATCAAAAAAACTGTATGACTGCCTGTAAAAAATGAAACAGATAAGGCTAACCACAATAAAAATCGTTTACCAGTCACGTTTCGGTTCAAAAACACTAAAATTTAGCATTTGACCG
>STHB01000004.1:15424379-15447976 GCA_018908115.1 Anopheles rivulorum
TGTTGGTCATTTTCATCATTGTTGGTCATAATTGATGTTATAACATGATTTTCATCATTGTTGGTCATTTTCATCATTGTTGGTCACAGTTGATGTTATAACATGATTTTCATCAATGTTGGTCATTTTCATCATTGTTGGTCATAATTGATAAGCGATAGCGAAGATTTACGTGCCCTACCGGTCGGTCGGCGCAAGGCGGCAAGCAAGGATATTTCATATTTTCTCTCCCAGACCGTTTTGGGGTGGGTGGGTGAACATTGAAAGCGTGCGCGCGCGCGCGCCTAATGGGTGTATGAAGCTGTTATTTAATGCCTTATTCACCAGCGCCAGTGGGAAAGCTGGGTGGTACGGGACGAAAAAGGGAAATACGATGACAAGCCCCTGTTTCCGATGGTTCCGATGGTGTGTGCTGCAAATCAAATTCGCATGTTAGCGCATGTACTGGCCCGTCTAGGGTATCGGATTACGAAATGGGTGATCAGGATCTCGGTCGGCTATAATACGATATGATGCGTATGCCAGTATTGCACTGATGCAAATTGACACTGCTCGATAAGGTGGCTGACATGGGAGCAAATGGGGAGAAAATGTGGTAGAACACGCGGGCTTTCGCATACACTGGGAAGCCTAAACATGATATTAGCCTTGTGGCACAATGCATTGATGGACATTGAAAAGTATAGTTCAGGATAGTTCAGCCGTAACCGTTACATTCCCTACGTGAACGTCCTGTCAATCCTGGCTTTGATATTGGAACACCAAACTGTTGCGCCTTACGTTCGACTTACGGAAGCCGTTTCCTATGCCCGGGTTTTATGTTTTGGGGTAAATTCCAGAACCAAGCAAACAAGTTTCCCCCTTATGGGTGGAAGTGAAAAGGACGCCGAAAGAGTTTGGAGAGTGAGAGAGAGAGAGTCTATGTGCCAGGTGAAAGGCAAAGATTTCCCCAAATTTTCCAGAGTTTGAGGCAGGAAAATGAAATTTGCTTTTCGTTTGCTTTCGATTCCACTCGCAAACGACCGTATTGGGACCGATGAGATCTTTGCTGTCTAGGGTGGACGATACGGCTCAAAAAAAAAAAAAACAACGCCAGGAACTCCCGGACCCGAACACACAAGCTTGTTTGAGGGCTTTCGTCTAGTGTGCCATTTTCTTCCGCCCCCCCAAAAAGGGACGGCTAAACTGTGCAACGGCGAGATGAATTTACTGCCTCTGCCTCGTACGATATAAACCATATCGGGGGAGGGTTGATGAGAAAAACTTCACCAGCTCCCAAGTCCATGGCCGAAAAGAATGATGAAAACATCGTCCCATCGTCTCGCCGTATAGCATCATCATTCCCTTGTGCAACAGAAACGACCAAAGGGAAATGGACAGGCAGAGGTTGAAGGATGAATCAAATGAATAAACGAAAATCTGGTCCTTCGCTCGATACAACCTGAAGCGTACCGAGGGTGGCGATGGCGAAAAGTGACCGTTTGCACGGCAAAGAAGACTTTCTTGATCCGAGGCATTCCACCGAGGGGGTCGGGGAGGGGGGGGGGGGGGAAAGGTTGGCTTAATGAATAAATTAGCAATTTTTCCTCCAATCACCACTTCCCGCCTCTCCCTACCATCCCACCCTCTGTCCTGTTCTGTCCAAACACAAGTCTCAAGGGAAAGGAAGAAAATCATCCCCCATTGAACCGCCCGGCCCGGGTGTGCTGTTTGCTTTGGGATGTGAAACATCCCCACAGCAACCACCCTCCCCCAAAACTGCAAAGACAGCTCTGCGGCGAGCAAATGCGGCAAAAATTGGCCCACTAATTATTTCCCTTCTACCCAGTGCAAGGACACGTGGCATTCTCGGCCTGTCATCATCCGCCCCGTGTGTCTTATCGATCGACACCGTTGCGGATAGCGCGTCAGTGGATCGGCGTAACCGACAGCCCACTCTCCCCGCGCTATGGGGTGTGACATTGTAACACTTCAATCCCCCAATCAGCCCAGTTTGTTCGTTGTCGTCCATTTCAACGGCACACACGTACGCCGCTGTTACGGCTGTCAACGCTGCTCGGTTCGGCGATGTCAGGCGACCGAAGCCGACGGAACCGTGTCGCGATGTTTGCGACGGCAAAAGCAACTTCCGCTCAGTGCTGGGTCCCTGGGTTTGCTGCCGCGTTTGCTGAGGACTGGTTTTATTTTGTACTCTTTTTCTTTTCTCTCGCCACTCGCCCAAGCGTGTGCCTTGGGGCGTCATGCTTCTGGGTGTTGCACTTGTTGAACTTGTTATGCAAATAGCTGCCGTGGCACCGTAATCGATTTCAAGATGACAAGACATCTTACGCCGATAACGATACGTGTATGTGTCCGTGTCTGTGTATGTCGCCGGGGTGACGGTACGCGTCCTTCCCATGTAATAGTCGTTTCACGCTGACATCCAAGCGTTACAGTATCCTTCTGCAACCCCTTTTTTTGCGCCAGTACTACCCCATGGGTACCCCATCGCGATCCCATCGCAAATATTGATCCTGTGTGCTGTGTGACGAAACGCGAGTGTGTCAACCAACCAACCGGGACGGTGAGGTGAAAATGATAGCCTTTTCTTCGGGTCGCCCATCGTTTTGCTCGTGGCGGTCGTGGCTGCAGATACGGCTGCAAGTGCGAGCGCAAAACTACTCGTTAGCCGCTAAAGTGGGTGACGTCGTCAAGTGCACAACCGATCCTGCATCCCATGGCCAGGGGATCCCCTGTACCGTGCAGCCCCGTGGATGAAGTTATGTCTTTTTCCAGCACGGAAATATGATGCTCTGTTCCCTTGCTTGGGGTGTGTTTCTTGCATGCTTACTGCTTATTGAGTATGCTCTTTGATGGTACTGTACGGGAAAGAAACACGTACGTTCAGTTGTGCCCTTTGATCAGCACGTCAGCGCAGGATGATGTCTTTTTGGTTCGCCTTTTTCGGTCGTACACTTTTGCTGACTTTCTTGATCCTGTACGGCACAGCAGTGAAACGATGGAACGTAGCAGTTTGTGCCACGTTGTGCCCTTAATGAAGACCTTTTGTGCCTGGGTGCGTACCCGGGGTGGTGGTGCAAGCTTCAACATTCCGGAGCTTCCGGTCAAACACGCAGGACCGGCGGCACCACCTGCAATCCGCGAGCGCGTCGAAATTATTCTAATGATATCGTGGCAACGATCGGCCGGAAACAATCTACCGATGATAATCTGCGATGACGCATCACGAGGGGCGTTTGTTGATGATGATCTTATGCTTGATCGGTCCGCGATTCGATTTTGCGTCCGGAGATTTGGAAACTAACGCAAACTACTGGGGACGCAAAACGAAATCACAAACGTTAATCATGCTTGGCGTGCGGAATGGGTTGGAAAGGTTCTTTAACGAATCCGCAGAACGGAAGAGAATCAAACAGGGTNGGCAACGATCGGCCGGAAACAATCTACCGATGATAATCTGCGATGACGCATCACGAGGGGCGTTTGTTGATGATGATCTTATGCTTGATCGGTCCGCGATTCGATTTTGCGTCCGGAGATTTGGAAACTAACGCAAACTACTGGGGACGCAAAACGAAATCACAAACGTTAATCATGCTTGGCGTGCGGAATGGGTTGGAAAGGTTCTTTAACGAATCCGCAGAACGGAAGAGAATCAAACAGGGTGGCGCATTAGCGAACTGCACCAATAACCAAAAAAAAAAAAACAGCCATGAAGCCTCTGGTACTGAGGCCGGCGAACGGGTTAGGAAGGAAGCAGGGCGAAGCAAAGCGGAGAACGGGAACACCGAAACCGAAAGAACCGTTCGTTGTGGGGCGAACTTTTCTTCGTTCGTTCTTTCCTTCTTTCTTTTAAATAGTTTGCACCCGGTTTCCTTCTCTAATCCGCTGGAAAGGTCTGTTTTATGTTCGCTTTATTTCTCGCCTCATTTCCTCGTTTCGTTCACCCTCCCGCCCATCTCCTCACCCCCCCCCCCCTGCCCACTTCCACCATCACTTGATCAAGTTCTTGTTCCGGGTCGGGTTCGGGCGGGTTTGACCCATTCAGGGCGGGACGGCTTTATCGCTGATATGCTTGAAAATCGTTTTCTTTTATCATTTAAATTGGATTGATTTCCCGGTGCTCTCTCTCTCTCTCACACACACACACTCTACTTACCCGATTCCGATGTAGCAGCATCAATTTCCAATTCCAGTTTGTCTCTCACTCTCTATCTGTCGCACGCTAGAGCGTGGAAGGGTTCACGACTCGCATACAGAAGATCGGCACACAGCTTACATGCAGCAACAGCCAACAGACTGTTACGTAAAAGGACTGGCCGTTCGGCTATCGCGCTCATCTGGATTTTTATGCTCGCGCTCGCGCAAAACCCCTCGCCGTGTCCGTCCGGTACTTCCCTGTTCCAGGTGACCTCCGGGCGTTTGGCGCGATTCGCAATCGAGCGAAAGAATTTGAACGAATGACCCATTTTTTCCCCCCTTACTCTGGGAGAACCGGCGACACCGCGGGGCAGGGCAATGGAAGCGGGCGACGTCGATGATGATGATGATGATGATTATTATTATTATGATGGGTGCTTTATACGGTCGCAATCGATCGGTGAGGCGAATCGGTTTCCCTAAACTGTTGATGATTGTTGTGAAGGTTTTTTCGGTTTAACGGGTTTCCTCCCTGGTATTGCTGTCCTTTACGGCCGCCAGCAGCGTCATTTTACGCGAGCGAAGATTCACGCCGAACGTAACGGGCGGTTTTTAATGGATTCTTCGGGGCGTCTTCGGCCAACGGGAACGAGCAGCAAAATTCGGGGGACCGATTGGACTCAACCAATCTATGACATCGTACACTGATACTACGGTTATGTTTTATGTATTGCTGTAAAAAGTTCAATCAAGCTCTCTTTTTATTTTTTTTTGGATGGCTGACCGGCTGACTTCGCAAGATAGTGATCGTACCGGTCCTGTAACGATTTTAAAACACTCATGATAATGCTATTCAAACAGATTTTTCGACTGTGTGTACGGTTTCCCTTTCGGTATAAAAACAAAACCCAGAAAAAAACGTATCCCCACTTAATGAATGCATTCTTGTAAAGGCCGTTCCTGAGGAAGCGATAATGTGTTAATTGACAGCAAAGTGTATCTTCATTAGCACGTGGCTCCCACACGTTTCCAGCAGGAGGCCCCCCCTTTCGCCTTGGCGTGACGCCAGGTGTGAGTCTGTGTGTGTGTGCGCACTGTCCCGGTAATTGTCGTTGCTGCCGCCTTCGAGTACCTTCTTTGTGCAAATTTGAGCAGCAGCAACGTTGGAAGTGCTCATCTCTGCAGAGCAGAACAAGAAAAAAAAGAAGCTTTACCCAGTCATTTAAGGGTGTAGATTGCAGAAAGGGCGGTGGATTGCAACCATCCAAACTGCGCCGGGCACTGATGACAAAGTAATTTCAAACCCATCCAAAGTTGGCCGGTTTTATCCGAAAAGCGAAAGAATAAAACGAAAACCTTCCTGATCCAACCCGGCAATGACTGCGGTGAAGCAAGAAAGCACAGCAGATGAGTGTTCTTGTGGCCAACGCTGTGTTTTTTTTTCCTTCTTCGTTTGTTGCTTTGTTCAAATGTGTGCAAAGTTACTCCAATACCCGGGGACGGTACCCGATCCGGATGGGACAGTATCATCGCATCGGGTTTTGCGGTCGAAAGACAAACAGCTTCCATTTAGTTCTCGTGCCCTCATGCCTTCCCTAACGTCCATCTCCCACCCAAACAAAAGAAAAAAAGTCTATCCGGGTGGTGCGGTTGTGGATCGCTATTACGGTGCGAGTTCGCTTTTGAGACGAAACATTCAAACAAACCGAACTTCCTGGATCTCTGGTTTCCCGCACAAGCGTTCTGTTCTGTGCGTTCGAGTGAAGCGTTTAATTAATTAATTAAAGAAAGATAAACACCATTCCATGCAGCTGGAAAGCAGGCAAGACGCTAAAGCTAGCCCTACTTGGACGGTGTCCACGGACGGTGGAGAAAGCAAGCGTGCACGGGACACACCAGGGCGGAAGAAATCATTCGCCAAGGGGAGAAAAGAATGTTTTTCACTCGCTCCTGCTTCTTTCGGGAAGAGCACGCCGAACAACGATTTAAACCAAAAACAAAAACAAAACACTAAAACTTCCCTTCTGACCACTGTTCGAATGTGTGTGTGTGTGTGTGAGGTAGAGTGGTAAACTTCACCAACCGGATGGTTCCGGTTGAGTGCTGCTCCAACGGTTCTTCTTCGCATTGAGCCAGCAACCGTGCCAAGATCGTTTTCGTTTTAGCACGTTTTGTGTGGCCCGTTTCGAGGCTGGCTTGTTGATGGTTCCAACCGACTCGTAGCCCGTCCCCGGGTATCGTTGGCAGGAATGTGATCAGTATTAGCATGGGCGAACGTTGTTGGTGGTGCACCATACGCACTACGGGCAAGCGGCATGGTGAAGCCATCGGCAGGGCTGCCATCTCGACAGCCCAAAACAGTGTACTCCCGAGCGAATGCCGAGCGTTCCCAACGGGTTCCCGGCAACAACCTGTACCACTTCCTGGGAACCGAAATCCAAACCAACCGTTCGGAGCGTCCAATAGCACTGCAAACCGTCTCATCTTCACCCTGTAGCCCTGTTTTATGGTTCATTTGAATTTATACTGTAATCTGCGATCCATCAACCTCCAGCATGGAAAACAATAAGCCTACCCAGGTCCCTTCTAGTCCGCGTGCTGACCTGCTTTTCAACCCGGTGGCATGGTAACCCGCGGGACCGCGTTTCAATCAAAAAACGGGTCAAACAGTTCAGACCATGCTTTGCAACCGTTGCAACGCTGAATGTCCATGGTCACGGGGTTGTAACGGGCTGACATTTCCACTGAGTGACAGGCCTCGGTCGGTCTTGCAATATCGCTCGCACATTCCGCATTCCCGCCGTAATAAAGCGTAACGTTTAATCTTGTTCGTTGGCGTGCTGCGATGAGCGTGGTGCCGCATCTTCACCGCATGAACAATCGGCGTCAGGCGGTGGTATGGGCACAAAAGTAGGACCCCTAACGGGCTGGCTGGGACACACGTGTGCACGCGTGCTTAAAGAAGATGTTTGTGTTTAATTTTCTCTTTCGATTGCGCATCACTTACTCATCATCTTTCCCCGATGTGCGAAATGTGCGTGTGTGTGTGTGTGTGTGAGCATGGCCACGTTAGCTTGTAGTTGATCGTTTTCTACCGTGACAAAGGCGCACGGTGGGCGGTATTTGTAAAGCAAACTACAAATGAGTGTGGAGTGCCGTTTTTTTTCTTCTTTTGCCTCCTCCTACTATAGCCCGACCGCAATTTGTGGTCTAAGGGGAGATATGAAACGTCTCATTGCGTTCATTTCATTAACCTCCTTTACGCGATCGTAGTTAATTGTGTTTCAGGCGAGAGGTTTGCCTCCGGGGAGGAAACATTGAGGGGGGTCGCTTGTCACCTGCTTTGATTCTGGAAAACCACTCCAGCTGCATGTCATCGTGCTCCGTGCTTCGCATTTGCCAGTCGCTTCGAGCGCTGAGTCATTTTTGGGTTGGATTTGGTGGAAACTCCTCGGCTGGAACTAAACGTAAACATTCCTGAAGCGTAACATTTGGTTTCGATTCTTCCCGCCCGGTCCCGGCAGCTCATTACGGCGGGTGTTGGTGTGCGGAGTTAAAAATACATCCCATTAACTATCCTCACAGTCACTCTTGGCGAGTTGGCGCTTAGCTGAAGCAACAAGAAGAAAGACAACACACCGGGAAGTAGTAAATGGTAACCATCTGGACAGCGAATGTGTTCTCACCAGAGTGACGATGGGCGTTGTCAACTTTTGCCAGCAAACATTAGTTCCGGTGCATTGGAAATGCCGAACAGTACGGTCCTCCGGTGCGTGCGTTATACGGTAGCAAAACTGCAAATAGCAAAGAGTTGTGTAGCGAATTCCAAGCACTCGGTTATGGCGACGCACGCACACGATCCACGAGATGGGTTTTTCTGGCGCGTTGGCTGCGAACTCTTTCACAAGTCATTGGTTTTAATGTATCGCGGTTCATCCGGGCAAATGACCTCAGCCTTTAGCGAGAAGTGCCGGAAAGTGAATCGTAGATCAAATATTTATAATTAAAGAACCTTTCACCGAAAGCGAAGCAACGGCAGCAGAACGGAAAGGGGTAGGGGAGGCGTTGCCTGGAACGGTCCCACACGCTTCTTCTCACCGTAGATCTCGCTCTGGAGCAACACTCTTCTATCTGCAGCATCCACTAAGTGCCACAGTATTTACAATTTTTGTTCTGCCGTGGCTACTGCGAACCGCACACTGATCGTTCAGCTGGTCAAAAAAGCTAACAGGAGAATAAAATAGAAAAATTTAGACGAAGATGATTTGACGTTTCAGTTTTGGGCAATGTTTCTTTACTATTTTATTTCCTACCAATTTAATTTCTTTTTTGGTCACTAAAATGTGTAGTAAAAACGTAATAACAAATGAGATATACGGTCGGTGTTGTACTATTATTGATCTGTGTTACATAATTTAGTTTTGTTCGTGTGCCAAAGCGTTTTCATAAAGTGTTTCTGTATCGCGTGCACGCACAGGAGACTCGGATCATCACCTAGAGAAAGAAGCCTCTGAACGAGCCCTAACGCCGGTCAGTAATAACTAGGTATCGGATTTACTTTGCTTGAAACGTTTTGCTTGCCTTTTCGTACCCCATTTGTAGAAGCTTTACGGTACGCTGCCACGATCCTAGCAGAAAGATATCAATCATCTAATGAGAGAACATCTCTCCCACTACCATCCGAAAAAAGGGAGAATGATGCTGAGAAACATCGAAAGTGACGCTAAGCTTTCCTCCCATGCGGGAAGCAATGGGTAGGAATCGAATTCACCTTGTTGGAACCATTTTCCTGAACGTACGTACACGGCGCAGCCACTTGCTGTTGGTGCCGATGCCGATGCTGGTCAACGTTCGTTACGTTTCGTTACGTTTTCGGTGTCCATCAACCTCTGATTGAGATATGTGATTACGGGTCCGGGTGTTCAGCATCGTCCATATTTTTTCTTTGCCCCTCATCTTTGATTAGCTTCCAAACATCTTTCACCCATTCCGGCTGCTACCGGACCGGAATACACTCCCTTTCGTGCCGATAGATGATTGAAAACCGCAACCACCGGGAAGTGGAAATCCAGAAGGTAAACATATATTTGTTTGCGCTTGTTTTTTTTTCTTTGTTTCTCCGGTCCGGTAGGATGCTGATTTTCTTAATTTTGCTTAACGCTTCTGGTCAGTGACTCGTACGGCGGCTGTCATGCATACATCAGATCAAGGCAAGTGTAGCGCAGAGTTTTGAAACATTCTCGCCAAGATGCACCTGTTATTTTCCACCAAAGCCGCAAAGATATTGGCAAGCAGACAAGATTCTGGGAGTGAAGGAAAAACTGTACGATCGCACGCAACAGAATTATATCTCATCCCGCTTTCAAACCACCCGTACGATCCGATTGGATGGTGAATTAACGATATTTCCGTTAATCGTTCGCTGTTTGCAAATGAGGCTTCATCGAGACACACAAAGCGCACTGGATAGCGCGGGAAGTGGAAAATAAATTTACCATTGACAAATAGCCGTTAACGAGATGAAATAGCTGGCAAGGGGGTGTTGGATGCTGTGGGTTCGTTCGATGTTTTGTTGCTGTTGCGTTCCTCCAGTGCTGCGGCGGTGCTAATTATGTCGAACGCGCTACTCTTTCCTTACCGGTGGTTCTTTTAAACTATTTCGATAAATCAACACGAATTGCCTTCCGTTTGGTGCAATCGCTCGAGGGTCGAGGTTCGGTGTTATTAGTGATAATTAATTACCTTATGTTTAGTGCTTATGGCGGGCTTGATTGCCGTGCCGTGAAGCCGTCTTGGGTCGGGTTTTGCGCTGGTACAGCGGGTAAAGCAGCAGCAAATACGCAAAGAAAAAGGCGAGCGAAATATTAGAGCAAATTTCACCGCCTTGATTCACCTGTAGCGTTTTTCTTTGGGCAAGGAGGCACGCTGCTCGATCTCGGAGCGAAATCGGAATCAGCTAAGATGAGCTGTACCGTAACCGTAACCGCAGCAGCCAACCACTGACCGCAAGCGTCGGTTTGGATGGGGGAGAACAAGTTTGACCCGTCAGAATCGCCACCAAGCCGCCCGAGGTTAATACGATAACGGGGCAGACACTGGTCTGGTGGCCGGATGCACTTGCGCTCGTTCGCCTTTCGCTTCATTCGCAAACGCATCCGGGCCAGGGGTGCGTTTTTTTTTTGTTTGCCCGGTGAACGATGAGCGATCCTGCCGGTGTACATCTTGTGTTCCTTTTTTTCCCCCCCCCTGTTCTGGAAAGGCGTGATCCCAGCACGCGGAAGGAATGGAAGGAATGGCATAATCTCTTTCCCCCGCCACCGGAAACCACAAATTATCCGTTCGCCTTTCGTCGTGCGGCCGTTGAGAGTGGATAAGAGCGCACGACAATCTTTTCCCAGCCCTTCCGATACCGGCCAGACGGATGTTGGTTGGTCCTGCGAAGTCGGCGTGAAGTCGTCGTGTGGTACGTGACTGTTTCGGTACTGCCGGCAAAGGTACGGGTTGCACTTTGTAGCGCTACACGCTTCGCTTCTTAGTAATCTCACCTCTCACCGGCCCAGATGTACCTTATCCGTAGCCTTCTTTTTCGGGAAGCCACCAGTGCGCGCGTTGTTGTGGTGCGATAGTTTCTCCCGAAAAAAAAACCGCAACCAACACTGATGCCCGTTCGAAGATGGTCGCGTACCGTCGGCAATGGCCAGCGTTACCTGCAGTAGAAAGGTAGAAATTTGCATTGAAAGAGGAAATTGAATCATAAAATTTATACCCTTAATGGAAGAAATTCATAAATTTGCCACCGCAACCGGGCACCCCCAGCCGCACCGGGTGGGGCAATGTTGTCCTCATTCATGTCGGGTTCCTGTCGCTCATTCTTTCGGCGTTTCGGGAACGGCAAGCTGGCACGGTACAGATTAAGACGGGCAGAATTGATGGGAATGGGTCCACCGGGGGACAGGGTGTAGAACCGGGGCAGAAGGTTTGGCTGGCCCCGTTTTTCCTTTGCCGCTCGCACCACGGGCTCGTAGTGATGATGATGATGATGGTGATGAAGTTGGCCACACTTCACCACGCTCTATTCTATTCAAATTTTACGTAACGTGAAGCAAACCGGTGCAGAAAAAAAAGGGTTCCTGGCGGGTTGTGGAGCGAGCAGAGAAATGAGCACACCCACCGGTTGGATGCTTTCTTCGCGTAATAAACAGCTGCGAATGGTACAACCGGCAACTTCATCCCACCGCGGCATTAGCACTTGGAGCTGAATCTGTTCGCTGTGCGCGTAATTGAAAGAAAATACGGTCAAGCGGGAACGGTCCCGTGGCGTGGACTAGTGGCTGTGCCAGACTGGAAATTACACTTACCAACCCTACAGACCACGGCCGTTCGTACAGGGTTATTTGGGGCGAATGGATCATCCATCGCTGGATTAGTGCTTCACAACCTCGAATGTCAGGCACTCTAGCCATATGTTGCTCGGGTAGGCCATTAGAGAGAGTGAGAGAGAAAAAGGGGAACGGGCAGCCCGTTTACACATAATGTGAGACGGAAAAAGACATTTATGCTTGCACAGTTGATTTTCTTTAGTGCAGGAAATGCTTACTTCGCCCTCGAACACGTGCGTGTGTGTGTGTGTGTGCGCCGATCGTAAAAGTGTCCCGGCAGAACGCCAGAACCATCTGCAATCACAAATCGAGCTGAACCGAACCCTGTGTGTGTGTGTGTGTTCGATTGGGCGAACAGGAGGAACAAAGAAAGGGATGTTGGAAGGTTGGAACCATCCGGTGGATGAACTCGTGTCGTTGTGAAATGATTCTGTACTGGTCGAACCTGGCGGCCGCCGAGAAGTCAAAGTCGTGGCCATAAATGACGTTCGGACCACTTGCGTTATTTATTGATGTTTATGAAAGCAATTCTTTGAAGAGTGGTGACTTTTGATCTGCGTTCGTAAAACCATTAATGTGATGAAAAATTTTATATTACTAGAAGGTTCTTTTCCTGTGTAGCTTAAGATATTGCATTATGATTACTTCAGTTTCTTTTTGATGAAATTTTCTTCCGTGTTTAGTTACTTTGGTATATTCATTTATTTGTGAGTGTATTTTTTTGGTATTATTGATGATACGAAAATCGTTTTATTCGTGCAAAAATCTAAAAATCCAATTTTCAATGCCTTTGCTTGTTTTTGCACAGATGTATCAACACTAGACATTGATTTTCCTCTCTTTTACTGAACGATCTTCAAGAGAATGTCTATTTATATCATAATTTATTAGGTTTCTTTAAACCATTTTATCAGAGCTGAATTCCTAATTGCGTAAAGTCGATCGAGATAGGGACTTTCCAAAAATCTTTTCATATTCACCTTCCTTTTGTTGTTTATAAACTGTTGACTTTTCACCTTAGTTATAGCAGCTCAAAGAAGACGATTTCGTGCCAATCCCACCAAATACAGAAAATCGCAGACATCACAGAAGGTTAACATCTCAACATCTTCAGCAAACATTTTAACAAAATTCAACAATGTTGCTGTTGAAATTGCAAACGAAATCAAACTGCCCTCAACTGCATCTGCGTCAGACTTAAAAACCGTGACCGAATTGATACAGCACAGCTGGCAAGGGAGTTATCGGGTTGATCGTTTGCCTGTAGCGATTGGCGCAATGTTGGCGATCTACTTATGCAAAGCTCATTTTCTTCTCCACAGCAACAAGCTGCAGATCATCTTCCATCCGCGCCGAAAAGGATGAGTGAATCGGTCCGGTTTGATTGGGAAGATTATTTTATTTTGGCCAACGCCAGCTGGCCTGTCCCTGTCTTCTTGTGCCGCTTGACCTCCGAACTCCGGATCATTACATCAGTGTCCGAAGGTACCGAAGAAGCGTGCGATCGTGTTTTGTGGGAAGATTAATGAATCACCTTCAAAATGTGGCGGCACTGGCCATAAGCACTGTTTTTGGCCGGACGGGATCGCACTTTGGTCGCACTGCCGCCTGTATTGTCCGAACGATCGCGCTGCGGGTATTTCTCACGAACCTGGCGACTGCGGCACGGCGCACGTACTAAATTGTTGTTAATAAAATTCACTGCGTTTGTACGGTCCGTGTCGGCTGTTTCGGTGGAAGCTTTCGCGACGATTCGCGTTGTCGTTGCGATTCTTGTGCTGCGGTTGCGCAAGAGCCAACCGGACCGTAAAAAGCTTGCCAGATGATGCGCACGGCTGTGCGGAGGGCAACCATAAAGCCAGGTGCGGCGTTTATGGCATTGTACGCTTTGTGTGTGCGTACTGGTTCGCGGGTGAGATTTTAATCTTCTTTCGGTTTCCAAATCAAATCAAATTACAATCATAGCACCCGGTCGGCCGACGGCTGACCGGACCGGGAGAATTAGCCTGAGCGTGCCTCGCGCCGACACCATCTTTAGTCGGTGGTGGGCGGAAGGGTCGGAAGGTGGGGGGTTGTAAAGTCAGCGATGCGCAGCGAGGTGATTTTTGTGCGGATGCGGTCAGTCAACGCGTAGTTATGGTTGTAGTCATCAGCGAGAGTTACGCAGTCCTCCGCGCTCCGTCAGTACTGGACTCCAAAAACTGGAGCCCGCATGAAACCGGCCCAGGTAAAAAGGGGCAACAAGAAATGGGGATCTGGAAGGCGATGTCTTGAATATTTAATTTTCCCCGAAACGGCGAAGAAAAAAGGGATTGGAAAAATCCTAAAATAACATCAGACGCGCGTGCAAGAACGCTGCCCGCGCGGTATACCAGCGTTGGAACGTTGGGCCTTTAGAACGCCACTGCCCCGTACGTACCACGGGTCAGTGGAGTCGGGCAGTCGATTGACCGTCGAGCGTGTGGATGTGTATAGTTTTAGTAACTCGTTTCGTAAGCAGCGTAAGCAAAGTACTCCGAACGTTTCGGGGGAGTTGCGATCGATCGTGCACACGCCTGTACAAGAGGTGAATGTAAATTACTCCCAAAATGCGTTCGTTCTCGATTCATTTGCCCGGCTCGGTGGAGAACGCCGGGGTGCGCATGCAGNGGGCCTTTAGAACGCCACTGCCCCGTACGTACCACGGGTCAGTGGAGTCGGGCAGTCGATTGACCGTCGAGCGTGTGGATGTGTATAGTTTTAGTAACTCGTTTCGTAAGCAGCGTAAGCAAAGTACTCCGAACGTTTCGGGGGAGTTGCGATCGATCGTGCACACGCCTGTACAAGAGGTGAATGTAAATTACTCCCAAAATGCGTTCGTTCTCGATTCATTTGCCCGG
The DNA here is from genome assembly GCA_018908115.1 of Anopheles rivulorum. Classification (NCBI taxonomy): domain Eukaryota; kingdom Metazoa; phylum Arthropoda; class Insecta; order Diptera; family Culicidae; genus Anopheles; species Anopheles rivulorum. The sequence continues at coordinate 15,438,778 of STHB01000004.1, forward strand.
CTCGGTGGAGAACGCCGGGGTGCGCATGCAGTTGGATGCAGTAGGAAGAACCGTGGAAAGAACAACAAAGTCCAGAAGTTCGGGGAGAAAAGAAGAAAAAAAAGTGTTCGCGATGATGGAATATAGACAGGCGGACGGACAGCCCAGACAGAAGGCGAGTGTACGAAATACTCCCTTAACCAGCGGAGGATGAAGCTGCGACGTAAGCAGCAGAAGGGCTGTAACACTGAGTGGGGTTGGGGGGGAGTAACAACTCCGCCGGCAGACAGTAAATATTTTTCCCGTTATTTATGATTTTATTGAAGTTGAATGAATTTTTTTTTTGTTTTCGTTTCTCCCTTTTGCTCTCGGAAACCGCGGAACAGCGCTGGGCACGTTGCACCCGTGGCATCCGCAGGTCGCATAAAAACGATCTTGACGGACGGATGGATGGATGGATGGATGGGAGATGAGATGGTTTGCCTTAGCAGGGGACGGGAACAGAAAGACGCCTGCAAGGGGAGGGATGAAAAGGGCAGTTGCAAGGGAAGGTGCAGCATAGGAATGTGCGATGTACGCAGCAGGAATGAAGAAAGATGCTCGACTGTTTATAGTTCATGTGCATCACCTCCGGATGTGGTACGGTGCTGCCTGTTTACCAGCGATACCGGCGTAGTCCGGGTCCGCACGCTAAGGAAAGTGTTTGCCTTATCTTACGAGCGTATGCAGTGGGAATAGGAGTGTGTGTTTTTTTTTTCTCCTTTACGGCAAGACAGAAATGCACGCTGGAGTGAGTGAGACGGGTAAAAAAAGACGACCGAGCATAATGTATTATGAGCTCGGCTTTAAGACGGCACAAACTTTTCCGCACCGATTTCATCGAGCGTGAAGGTAGTTTTTAATAACGTAAAGTTGAGCGTACAGTACGAGTAGGTACACCATCTTGCCTTCTATTGACACACATTTCTTCCGCAGATTGCAATGCGCTTCCGGTGCGCGATGACTCATAACACTCGGACGAGAGAGATAGAGAGAGAGAGAGGGCAAAAAAGGACGCATCATAATCGGGCAAAAGGCTTGGCAAGACGGTTCCAAAAAAAGTTGGTCACCGCACGGTCAACAGCGGTCAAGTGGCGAAGGACCAGAGCTGCCGGAGCAGCAGTAGCAGCCGTGAACCTTATTGAAACTGACTTGCACTTACCATTTGCCGGACTTGAAAGTAATGGCTTTGAAAGCGATATGAGAAAAGTTTGCCATTTTCTTTGCCGTCTTGCTTGCCTGCCGGAGACACTGCGGCAGAATTATATCTCTCTGCCGTCTTGTGTTCCTTGCGATGGCGTAGACCATGGCGCCACGGTCCAGTTGTGTCATCGCTGTGCGCGCCATCGTGAAGGTAACACTAGACGCCAAGGCGTAAGTCGCGGCTTTTAGCCAAAGGAAAAAAGAAAAAAAAAACACGAGAATAGAGCAGCAGCAAAAAAAAAATTAAACGCATCCAAACACACGTACAAAGTTATCGTGGCCAAAGAAAAGTGCATCAGTGGCGTATACGTATGCAGTACGGTCGGTTGCTCACTGTATGGTGTAAAACAAAAACAAAAAAACGAATCACACAACTTTAACTTGTGTGTTTTTTATGTAACCGTTTGCCTCACGGTGGTGCTTCACTTTTCCGTCGGGGTGGCCCTTTTTCTTTGTTGCTGCTTTCCTACGCCAACCGAGCACCACCCGTCCGGCCATCCGTGAGCCGCGTGAGCCGGATTGCACCATTGCTAACCACCATATGGTACACTACGGGGCTAACCGTCCATTCGGACCCAGCCAATCGAAACTGACTGATGGCGCATCGGGCGTGTGTGTGTGTGTGTGCGCCTGACGACAGGCTAACCGAGGGCGACACGGTATGGCAAAGAATTTTGCAATTCCCAATTGCATTATAAATCACACCCCGTCCATTTCTGTGTGTGTGTATGTGTGTGTGTTTGGCGTTCCTCCCTGCTTCGGTGTGCTTTTATTATTTCAACCCTGTGTGGTGTCGCTTTCTTGGCGTACAATGAGCACGAAGAATACCCCCTGCTGGTGTATAGCAACGCAGCGCGAAACGAAACTCAACAGTGCCCGCTGCCCGCTAGCTCCGGACGACGGCTTCAATCTGCAATCCGGGGCTGGCAAATACATCGGGGAAAAGGAAGGAGTTGCCCGATTCCACCGTTGCTGACGATGGCCATTATTGCAATCGTGACGTACCGTTCCGTTCCTTTTGCCAATGTTTACCGGGTATCCTCAAATTACCGGATAAACCGTCACCGTCAAATGGTATAGGGGGGGGGGGACCGTAGCTGTAGGAAATCGAAACGACCAACTTCAGAATGGTTCCGAATTTCCATCCATCCATACGGTACGGTAATCCAAAAACAAACACAAAAAAAAAACGGTACCAATCCGTGACTCCGGAAGACTTGATGCTTGTAAAACTCCACACACCAAAACACAGTCCGTACACCGAACTGGAGTCAGGAAGAACGATGCGGATCTTAAGCTGAAGAATTGGAATGGGTTGGAACGCAGGCAGGCGAAGGGACAGAATTCCGACAGAAGTAATCACGAACTCACAAAATGGTACATTTTATTGCTATTGCTTTGAACCGATGACAGAAGGGTGCACTAAAACGTCTGGTGCTGTTTGAAAACCGTACGATCGCTGCACACGCTGGTGGCACGATCGCGTTGTCCGGGTACTTCTCGAATCGATAAATGCCACTTTTAGACATTGCTTTGCGTTTGCCTTTTTTTTTTTTGCAGTGAATGATACTTTTTGATCATATTTCATTATTCTCCTGTCGCGTACATTGCGTTGCAATGTGACAGACCCCGTTAAACGGTGATAAATGAGGTACCGTAGCTCAGTAAGATCAAATTTTTTGAACACCCTGAAAGTATGTAACGCGCGCAACAGAATTGCCTTGTTAGGTATTTTTTACGACGCATCGTACCCAGATTTGTTCGTCTCATTAACTGATGAATTATTACTGGTAGGAGCACAACATTCAATGTCAGGCCGCGTTGGGAAGGCTTACTGTCAAGTGGGAAGATGTCCAACCGACATCACTTGCCATATGACACATTTCACCGCCGAATATACCGAATCTTTACCTCCGAGAGCGAGATAAAGGTAACAGGCTTCTAAACGAGCTGTCATTTGTTCTTCCTCAAAAGTTCGAAGCAATCGCCCAGACCCAGAAGTAATGCCAGTACCAAGATGAATGGGGGTTTTGCTGTCACTTCACGTTCACTTTTCGGGCCAGTCCGCTTAATTTTGTGTCATACCACTTTTGTCGTAGTCAGGGGTATTACGGTGTTTCTTATTAATATGACGAGTCCGCTGTCCCCACGGCAGTGGGGTGTGTATTTACGCCCCTGGTAGAACCTGGTTCCAGATAATGACTGCTCCAAATTTGTTCGTTAGCTTTTGCACCACTTTGTCCGTGGTCCGTTCTTATTCTTTCTGCGTGTTCTGACCGGGCAGCACCAGCCGCAGCAGTAGGAGGATTACTTGAAGACGTGGGCTTTTCATCATCGTGTCGCCGACCCGTTCATCGTTCCGTTTTGACCCCGGCTACGATCACAGCTGGTGACAAACAAAGGTGACAAGCCGAATGACCATCTTCAGTCACCGTTCTTGTTTGCTTCATTCCCGAGGGGAGGACTGGAATTGGATTGCTGATGTGCTGCCCTGCGGCGCGTAAATGTGCAGTACGGTGCCGTGAGTTAGGAGGCGTGTGCGCTGCCGTGAGTTCCAGTTATGCAATGATTTATTGTGCGCGCATCCATCACGGCTTTGTTGGGGCACGAATGCCGGCACGACCCGTTTGTCGTGGACACGCCGGAGACACACAAACCACAAATACCTGTGTTTGATCTCTCTCTGGTTTGGTACACATGCCGTCCATGACGGGTACGTGTGTGTGTGTGTGCGTTGCGAATGTCATCAACCCGCACCCATGATCCGACGTGTCGTTTGCCGTTACTGGGTGGTATTAATTTTCCGCCTGGTAGAAACTTCTGGAAGAAGTCGCACGTGATGGAGTCACTGTGAGAGGACGCCCTAAGTTAGACGGACAAATTGTATCGAATGGAGTACTATTCCTGGAGTTGAGGTAATCATCACCTCCAACCATCTCTTGATTGGAGATCTTCACAATTGTATCCAAGATTTGCTGAAAGAAAGGTATCTTTCATCAAACCGTCTTGCTCTCTCTCTCTATATATGTATATATCGAGTCGATCTTATCGATCGCCTTGATGGTTTATCGTTCACCCGATCCTGCCAGTTATCTCGTTACGGCAGCTAATCATACAGAATCCTGCCGCATCTGATAAATACCGTCCCCCAAGGGTTTGTTTTCTCACCCGCCGGGTGCAATGAACCAAACGGCAAGTGATAAGTGGAATTAATTAGCTCGAACGAACTGCATGGAACTCCCGTTAGTTCGGGCCCTTGCAGGCAACTGAAGGTGCATCCTGATGCACCGCATACGAAGCTGACGTAATGCGTAAGTCGGCTGAGTAACCGTTTATGGGCATTCCTTGCCTGCCGACATTGTTGTGCCTGTTGCGTCGGGGTTTTGAACTCGATCAGGTTTGCCCGACCGGTGTCTCCGACAAGCCCCGGTCGGTCGGTCGGTTGGTCGGTCGGTGTGGACGAATCGCGTGCACTGACCAGTGCGCATGGCGTGTGTGAGCCGTGAGCATCGGTCCGATCGAAGCTACTCTCGTGTCCACTGGGTCAAAGGTATTCGGTGACGTGATTGGTGCGCATTCCTGCTACCTACTGCTCGTGTCGGATAGCCTCGAACTTCACGGAAAGTGGTGAAGCACTGGTAAAACCGTTGCGCTGTCTGCGCGAGTGTGGTAGACCTTCCAGACATGTATACCATGCGAGCACCGGCTTGTTTCGATTTGCTGTTCTTAACAAGGGCTTTGGGCAAACTCGATGTGTGTTCGTACTTTTTTTTGTTTTGTTTGCCTTCCTTCGCCGGCTGGGTGGCTGGATGGATGGGAGGAAACTATTAAATCACCAGCTGCTCTGCAGGTATGGCCCCCGGTAAGATGGTAGCTCGCGAAACGGTCCCAAGTGGATCACGACGAAACAAAAAACAAGAAAAAAAGAAAATGAGAAGCAAAAAACAGTACACACACACACACTCACTCTGCACGCGGGACCTATAAAACTGAAACCCATTTCGTGTTTTGCTAACGGGGTCTCGTCGAAGGTGCTTAAATTAGATCCATCTCCATTTTTTTGTTGCCTCCCGCTTCAATGGCGTACGAGTCGATGCACTGCACTGCCACTCTATTAAAGCCCCGGTAGCCCTAGGACGGTGCATACGCAACCGTGCTCCAGCGTCTCCTAACTCTTCCAGCCCTTCTCCCCCTCCCTGTTCCCCTTGGCTGGTCAGTGACCGAATCGCCTACCTCACGCTCGAAACAGTGCAAGAAAATGCGAAAAATGGTCCCTCACGCGCTCGGTGACGCATGCCCTGCATTACGACGATAACAACAACAACAAAAAAAAAACTGAGCGTGAAACATTCGCCACGGAAGAGGCAAAACCGCTTGCCATCTGAGATGAATGTACTAATAAAAACGTCACCCCACCCCCTCCCTGGAAGAAAGCTGAAAGCGGAAACGGGTGGAAGGTGTCGGTAGCCGTTGTTGGGCACACAATTTTGCGACCGCGTGATCCCGGGCACGGGCCCGCGTACGTTCGGGGCGGCGTAATTCGATCACTTGATCATCGCATCGCAACATTGGGCGGTGGGAAATGCGAGCGAAGAAGACGAAAACCGCCACTAACGATGCACTTTGCGCCGACCGGCCGACTTCTGGTCGGTCAACACCGATGCCGAAGGAGATGATGAAGCACATAATACGATAATTGGCCGCCGGTTGGAGAAAAACGGTAATTGAAATGAATCCGCAAACCCCGTTGCGGCCATGAGCCTCCACTCTCCACGGACGATGGATTTACGTAGCAAGCGTACTGCATTTAGTGAGGTCCCTTCCGTTTTGGTAAATTATGGACTAAATGCACTAAATTCAGCAGAGCAAGCGAACGGTACCGCCGGTGCCGTGTTGGGGTTCGCTTCTTTTCGCCAACCGGAAGTGGCAGCTGAAGGCTAGGCGCTGTGTGATCTATGGCCGATCGTGAGCGTGTTCGTCATTAGCTAGGTTTAATTTTTGAGCAGCCTCATTTTTTTTTTTCGTTGCAGGAAGCTTTTTTTCGTTCCAGAGCCAAAATTGTGTTTGCCTCATCATGTTCACTATCGCGGAGCAAAATTTTGCAGAGCTCCGACGATCGGTTCGAATCGTTTGGAAAACAACCCCCGTTGTATATAAATNCGACCGCGTGATCCCGGGCACGGGCCCGCGTACGTTCGGGGCGGCGTAATTCGATCACTTGATCATCGCATCGCAACATTGGGCGGTGGGAAATGCGAGCGAAGAAGACGAAAACCGCCACTAACGATGCACTTTGCGCCGACCGGCCGACTTCTGGTCGGTCAACACCGATGCCGAAGGAGATGATGAAGCACATAATACGATAATTGGCCGCCGGTTGGAGAAAAACGGTAATTGAAATGAATCCGCAAACCCCGTTGCGGCCATGAGCCTCCACTCTCCACGGACGATGGATTTACGTAGCAAGCGTACTGCATTTAGTGAGGTCCCTTCCGTTTTGGTAAATTATGGACTAAATGCACTAAATTCAGCAGAGCAAGCGAACGGTACCGCCGGTGCTGTGTTGGGGTTCGCTTCTTTTCGCCAACCGGAAGTGGCAGCTGAAGGCTAGGCGCTGTGTGATCTATGGCCGATCGTGAGCGTGTTCGTCATTAGCTAGGTTTAATTTTTGAGCAGCCTCATTTTTTTCGTTGCAGGAAGCTTTATTTCGTTCCAGAGCCAAAAATATGTTTGCCTCATCATGTTCACTATCGCGGAGCAAAATTTTGCAGAGCTCCGACGATCGGTTCGAATCGTTTGGAAAACAACCCCCGTTGTATATAAATTTGAAGAAAGCATTGGAAAGAGCTAGTATACGATAGACACACTTTGATGCTATCGAACCTTTCGCATCACAGAACAACTTCTTTGTGTGGCGTAGAAGAAAACAGCCGTACAGCAAGTGTGTGATGGCGACGAACCCAACATTGATCGAAGGAAGATCGCAGCTCAGCTGCGAAATTAGACGACGACTCACGGAGTGCTAGAAATGCTAACAATGAGCAGTCCTATTATGACACCATGATTTGCTTCATCGCGATAAACGGGCACCAGGGCAAAACGAATGGAAATTGGGTACAGGCGTGTGTGACGTGACCGCTCATCCTTAATGAAGACGATAGACGATCTTTATATGCTTCCTACGAAAAGGTTCGAGTTCTGGGAAATCTATACCGAACAGTGTGTGTCTTTTTTTTTTTGCTGGTGATCAACATCATATGCTGATTCCGGATCGGCTGACCACCACACGAGTGGACAGTTCATTGGCCATACGTGTAGCGCAAGCGACGTAAACCATTGAGGCCATTGACTGATCTACGGTTGGATTAAGATAGAGCCCGTTCACCTTCTGCCCTTCTTTTCAGGAAACATGAGCGTGACATTTCTGCCTGAGCACACATTTTACGCCACATGAGCCGGGAATTTATGCGTTTCTACCCCTTCATTGGATCGAATTCCACCCAGCCCAGCCTGGTGGTCGAGTTGAACGTCAAGGAAATGGTGACTCAATTAGAGCGTACCGAGAGCGCCCTAAATACCGCACTGGGAGGGTTTGCCAACAAGACGAGGGACAAAAGCATGGCTGGACAGTAATTCGTTGTGACAAAGTAGGCAGCAAAACAATTAACAATAACCAAATTAAGGAAAACACCGCGAATATCCTTCTCCCTCCCACTAGCGCAAACACTGGCGGGGGCTAGCGGACGCACTTGGAATTGGACGCATTCTTCCCTTGTACGACTGTCAAGCGTATGCCGCAAGAACAACCAACGTTGCGTCGGCCCGTGCTCTGCGGTGCTACAAGTAAACGGTTGACGTAAGCCTTTGACCGGCGCGAACCAACGCGTACGCGCAAAAAGGCGAAAGCGAAAGTGTACTACACCGCTGGAAATTGTTTCCATTCAGTTCGCATTTCGTTTCCTTGCGCACGGTTTCGGGCCACATTGCGCACAGAGCATTAATTAAAGCCAATTGTGCGGCAGAATGGCTTATTCTGCACGGCGTAGGTTTCGACGGTACCGGTGTGTGACGGAGGTCAGACACGGCTGGACATCTCACCCACGGGACTTTCGTGCGTCGTGCGAAGGAATGTAGCGTTCTAAACACATGCCTAGCCTGTGTTCCAGATTCCGTTCGGGCTCGCTTTGGACGGGTTTGAAAAATGATCGTACGAAACGGCACGATTGCGTAGTCGTGAGATTAACATCAACATCCACACAGCCCGCGGCAAGCACACGCCTGCAGCATAAGCTAGTGCGAATGGCATCCAGAGTTTTGACAAAAATCCCACTAACACTGAATGCAAATTTTTGATACTAAATTTAGTTCCAAATCTAACCAATCTGTTCGTGTCCTTGTGTCCTTGGGGACTTCTACGGAAAGGGAACGCAACATTTAAATCCCCTTTTCCGAGATGTCATTGGGATGAAATTTCCCGGTTGCCTTTACAAGGTGGATGGAGGCAAAACAAAAAAGATTGAGATAGCGCACGTTCCACTCGAATTAATTTTCGCTTCCGACCGTACTCGGTAACCATTCTTAAACCGTTTCACCAGGTGGGAAAGTGGTGTAAGCGATGAAATATGTAAGACAATTCCTTACATCCTCTCTCACTCCTCCTTTCCCTGCCCTCATATATCTCCATAAACCGACCAGGAAAAAAGAATGCCATACACACGTTCACGTTCTACAACAGGACAAGCGACAGCAGTAAAGTTCACCCGCGAGAAATCGTTTCATCTTTCCCATCTGTACCGGTGCGCAGTGTACCAGGGTACCAGGGAGGTTTGTCAAACCGGGCGCGCGCTCGCTTAAACTTTGTGCCATCCTTCCGAAAAAGGGCATAGAATTTCCATCCTTGCTACCCTTGCCGGTGAAGCGCGGTGAAGCGAATTTTTGGAATGTTTTTGGCAAATGTTTTTGCAACGATGCGATGTGA
>STHB01000004.1:15448007-15519128 GCA_018908115.1 Anopheles rivulorum
CCATACACACGTTCACGTTCTACAACAGGACAAGCGACAGCAGTAAAGTTCACCCGCGAGAAATCGTTTCATCTTTCCCATCTGTACCGGTGCGCAGTGTACCAGGGTACCAGGGAGCTTTGTCAAACCGGGCGCGCGCTCGCTTAAACTTTGCGCCATCCTTCCGAAAAAGGGCATAGAATTTCCATCCTTGCTACCCTTGCCGGTGAAGCGCGGTGAAGCGAATTTTTGGAATGTTTTTGGCAAATGTTTTTGCAACGATGCGATGTGATCATATAATTACGCGTTCGCTCGGGCTTTCTCGGGTTATCCCCAGTTGGCTCGGCCTGGTTGGTGCTGTGAAGTGATAAAGTTCTTGGCGCCGTTTTTTGGTGGAAGTTTGCAAACTTTTGGGGGGGGCGAGAATTTTACAGCTATTTGATAGCTCAGTGCCTGTGGAATGCTGAATGTTGGTAGTTTTGACAGCTATTTAAGACATTTTGTTAAGTGACATTAATTTACGCTTTCGAACGAAAAAAGAAAAGTCTTGTTCTAGTATCGCAACTAGGCAAACACTTGAATGAATTTCTATCAAAACTGTCACGCCGGACTGGAGATGCCTGCCAAATTCTACGCTCGTTCCAAAACGATAGCATCCCTGTCGCTGAACTGTAGCTAATGCAGCTCAAATCAGTGATGCGTTTGAGTTTAATGATATTCTCACCTTCTCGCACCGGTACGAAACGCTGGCCGCACGATGGCGAGTTGTAGCGAAGCTGTCAACAATTATAGGGCAACTTACAACAAGGGCCGGTACACAACTATAAGCACTTCACCGGGGCAACCAGTTGGGGCCGTCACCATGACGACGGATGCTGCAGCGTGGCGAGCATTATCCACCTTCGCAACCGGCAACCATCACCGAGTGCATTCTCGCGTGGAGCACCAGGGACCCGGCCGGGCGTGTGGCAGTTGTTATGTTACCGTTGTTGTCATTCGAGTGAAAGGAGATCGACGATAATTGCCAACTTGTTTGGTTACCTCGATATTTATCCCCCCGCAATTTCCTCCGCACCCTTCCCGCCCATCTTATGTCCACACTCCTCGGGCAGGGTCCATCCAGTGGGCCAGTTTACATCAGGTCCAGCCTTGTTTTCTTTATTTTTTGCTAGATTTGTTCCACTTTTTCGGTGAACGGTGAATATGCTGTTTGTCTTCGGCCAAGAACGAACCGCGGGAACCCGAGGAATTGGGGACGGCGGGATTGTGCGCCGATCTGAGGATTCTTCACGGCAGGCATGCGCCCACCAGGTGCGTCATTCTTGCCGGTGAAGAAGTGAATGAGCGTGAGCCTGCACCGTATACCGTTAATGATGTGTCCCTGTGCCGCTGATGATATGATGGGGTGTGTTTGCCCAAGGTGTATATAGATATATTCTCGGCGCGTCGCTTTTTTTTTCTTTCTCTCTCTTTCTTTTACTACACCTCATTTTCACGGGTACGAGTAACGCGAATGGCAGACGGGAGGGAGGGAGCAATCGGCGGGAAAGGTGGTCGGTGGTATCGTAATCATTGATTGGATGGAAGTATCATGGGACACGCGAATGTGTTATTAGCGTGATTTGGGATCACACCAACACTGCTGTCTGGCTGTGGTTTGCTTTCTGTCTTGCTGTCCCTTGTTCACACCGCGTGCTCAATGGCGTGTCAAGATACAAAAATGCGCCACAGTTGGGTGCGATAAGCACCGCGGGACCAATCTTTTGCGCCTGCCGACCACGGCGAACATCGGCGATGCATGTTAAGCGGATTTTAAACGCCCCGTTTGGTTATCGGAACGTTGGGATGTGTGCTTTTTTGCCAAACTTTGTTTTTTTTTTTTGGGAAGAACTTTTTATTTCCTGGAACGTTGTTCGATACTGCTGAAGGTGAAGGAAAGTTGTTTTTTTATTCTCTCTCTCTCTATCTCTTTGCGCTCACAAATAAAAATCTGGACAGTACAAACGCCTAATTAATGGTTGGATGGAGAAGAGAACTCTTTCCGTTTGGCACATGGCACATGGTAACATGCGTCGCCATTAGGGCGCATTTAGTGTGTGCGAGGAGCAAAGTGCTTTGAAAAGTTTCATAATCACACACGGCGCAAGTTTCGGGTCCCAACCGTTGGTCATTTATTGGTACTTCACTAGCACTTCATACGATTCGTTAGGTCTTAATTTTGGGGCGTTTCAAGGTGCTATTTAATGTGCTGTGCTGCGGTGTGCGGACCGTGTACTTCTGCGCCGAAACCTCCAATGAAACTTCACTTAGGACACCTTTACGGAAAGGTTGAACTTGAAGCCAAATTGAAAGAGATGGAGCAAAGCGAAAGAAGCAAAAGCACCACAACTGCGCCACCCAGGAACACAAACTGGCTCGGTAATGGCCGGGCAAAAAAGAGAGCCAATTTGGAGACGCACTGAATTAGGGGTTTATATAGTGTCATTGCTACTTTTTTTTGGTGTGTATGTATGTAGCGCCACGGCTTTACACCGTCTTTTCTTGGGTGGCCATGGACAACCATCTCGACCTCGGTTTGAAGATGGTCGAATGGTGGTGGTAGGGCATAAAAATAAATCAGGATATTACGCTACGTGCAATGAGACACTGACGACCACTATCCACCGAAGAAGCGGAGTCTGTGGCACCTTACCATACTGAAAGCCGTAGTACTGAAAGACAAAAACGGAGAAGTGAACAAAAAAAAACAGCATCCCCCGAATCCACCTTAACGACCCAGAGATTGTAATTGAAATAGTTGCCTCCCCCAAAAAGACGCTGTCTCCCTTTGTTTCCCCGGTACTCGTCCGTACCGTAGCCACGAAAGATGACGGGTGGGCGTTCGGTTCCCAACAAATTCTCACCCTGGCGTTGCCAGGTGCAGCGGAGCGATCGAGAAGACCGCCACCATGGTACTTGGTAGTTCAATCGCTGCCAATGACACCTTCAAGAGACTAGTCCACTTGAACATGAGCTGCATAAGGTACGCCGGTAAAACGCTTCCGTCAGGTTATGCTGGTGTCGGAAAGGGCGTAGAATAGTTTTCGAGCGCCACTTGAGCGCCACGTTTCGATTCAACAATAGCACTAGGAGCGTTGGAGGAGTTGGAAGTCTGAAGATTGTGTCCGTGCTCGTTGAGGTCGTTACTTCCCAAGGATCCGAAAATGGTGTTGCCATGAACTCGGTTCAAGTGGAAGTCTAAATTTTCTAACTTCACTCCAGCCCACTTGCACCGCTTCGGAGCAGCAGCACCGGAACACTGTAGCCGCAGTTGCTTTGAAATCAGAGAATGACACCATCTCGTACCGGCCTGTCTGCCGGTTTACGGCATATCAGGCCGAAAGCATCCGAGAAGATGGCAGTAGTATACCCGGTGTTGATAATTTATTTCAATTACTCTTCACGGTTTTTCTCACTTGCGCCCGTCCGTCGGTGGATCGTATCGGCAAACGCCGCACGACAATCACCATCGTTCCACCGGGGCAGGACCCGTGTCGGCATTGATATGCTGGCATCGCAATTGAATCATCGCATCGATGCTCCTTTTTTCCGCCGGTGCTTCGATGCATTGCCGCGAGATAAGCAACCGGTATGCACCGGGTGGGGCGATGACGGTGCATGATTGAGCGGGACCCTGAACCTCACGGAAGCAAAACCCATCCGTAGAGTCCTTTTTCCGTAATTGCTGCCGTATGATATCGTTCGTTTGAAATCGTTGACAGCGCTTATAGTGGAGATAGCACTCCGATGCTACTGGCGTCCTCGCTAGCCACGGTGGCGGCAACAAACGTTTGAGCAAAAGTCCCATTCCCTGATGTGTGGATAAGTTATGAACCGCCACCCATCGTGCCTTCACCGGTGAGGCGGTGTGTGACGACATCATCAGCTCATAAGCTGGGCATGACACGAACTCGTTATTTGCCGTGCGCTGTCTTCTGGGATTGGGGTCCACATACCGCTGTGTACCAAACGATGCAGATGCTTCCAAAGATTATTAGTGCAGGGAAATGGAGCACAAAATCTGGCAGCGGCAAGGTCTCTCCCTTGTCCACCGAGGCGAGGGTACCATCGCAATAACGATTTGCCCGGAAAGAAGTAATTGCCGTTCGGTGGAGTGTGATGTGCTAGACATTGTGTTTTTGTCGATTAAAATCTGCTGCTCAAATTGGAACTTGTTACTCGGGACTGAAACGAAGCGCAAGTCTAAGTGCTTGGGAAATAGTGTGGTTACCTGACGCTGACGTAACTTGCCAATGTACCACCGTACGGCTTTACTTGATGCTTCGTTCATCATTTTGCATGTGGTAAAAAGAAACAATCACGATGGTAGTCGCACATGTTTTGAGGATAGTGAATGATTTGATGAACCCGGATCTTCCCAAGATCTCATCCAGTTTAACTTCAGCCACCATTATTGCACCTTTCAACGCACATATGTTAACGTAGACTGCCTCCCGTCAATCTACGCCGACAGGTCTCGCGAGACTGCCTAATAACTCCAGAAGCTGCCATTCCATTGAAAAGCCTTTACGGGCAAAAGGGCTGTTAACTGGCGTGTTCCAGAAGCATTCCCCAAAACGTCCCCCCCCTCCCCCCTCCTAGCCCAACGGAACGCGGGAAGATGATGATAATAAGTCCGGCTTTGATTCTACCATCCCAACTGACATGACTTCTCTGCTCTTTTCTCACATCTCGTTACAGCTGCCCGGGATAATTGTGTTCGGCGAGAGTTCCGCGCTTAATCGCAACAAACAATAACGCTGCCGTGTGGCGCATTCCGGTGTGTAATTTATCAAGACTTCGAACCGCGAAACCTGAACCAATCAATCAATCAATCAAACAAGACGATCGTTTGATAGGTCGTCCAAGGGATCGTCCGGGGATCGCTAGTGTGAGTCGCTTCGGTTCGGTCCGGTGGTGGCTTCCAAATGTGGCGTGTCGAACGCGATAAATCTGGTGCACCTTGCCGGTATTCAGCCGTAGCAGCACCGGGTACGACGCCTTGACCTCTGGTGGCAGTGTGGTGTCCATTGCAGCGCGTTAAATACTCACCGCAATGTCGAAGTGCAAAAATAACAGACTGAAATAAAATAAATAAAATTCAAGTGAGGTATCGGTGAACGGGGTGAAGGCACAGAGAAGAAGAGACGAAAGAGAGAGAGAGAGAGTGAGAGTGAGAGAGATAGAAGAAAGAGAAAATCCCAACGTATACGTACAGGTGAGAAATGCGGTGTGTGAAATGGCTGTCAAGCACCTTGACCGTTGATACTAAGCTGCCAAACCGAGCCGTACCGTGAGACAAGTGCTTGCCTTTACCCAAGAATGTCGACCGATCGACAAAAAATACATTTTTGACGTTCGCTGATAAGTGTGGTGAGTGATGAGCTTCAGTGCGTGTGGCGTGAGCGATCGGAGTTGAAAGTGTTTCGCGCCCACAGTGGAAGTTGTAGTGTAGTAGAGACGTTGAAAAACGGACTTATACACCGACACCGTTTCGTTTGCGAGACTGTTTGAGCAGTGAAAAACAAAACGTGCCCATCACAGGGTGCCAACCAGTGACAACCAGTTCAACCAAGTGGTATTTATCTTCGAGGTGAAAGAACAACGAAACGTGCTTGCAAAATGTATTGCCTTTGCCGATCATCGAAAACCATCACGGTGCGGATCGTGCTGCTGGACGAGACGGATTTCCTTCACGAGCTGCAGGTAAGTTCAATCGTTGTGGAGGGGTTTTTCATTAATTTCCCGCCCTATCGCGTCGACGCTTCGGTTCTTCGGGTCGGATCGGTAATCTTCGATGCCGGCAGCCGGAAGTCAGATAATTCTTAGTAATTCCACCTAGGGTTGGATGCTAGCGTGTTGGTGAAACAAAACTGCCCCATACACAACCCGGGGTGCATAGTATGCTAAAGCAATCCCACCACCACCAGCCGGCCTTTAAGACGAATGGAAAATTGAATGGAAATTGAGCTCGTTAACAATCGGCACCTGTGCCTGTGGCTGCACTGCCAAACCGCTTGTACCATTCAATTCCCGCAGCACACTATTTGCAGCCTTGAGCGCAAAAGTCACTGGAAGACATCGACTTTGTGTGTGCCTTCTCGACGGATGGACGGTTAAAGCGTAATCGGCCGTGCGCCATCTTTACCGTGGCGTTGGTAACCGTGCGCACGCCCTCTGGTGTGGCGCACCTGCGGCACAAACACCGGTATCGGATGAAATTTATTCGAATTGAAAATCAAATTTATTCAATTCCATACAATAGTTATATTATCGCCTCATTGTTCTAGCGGCCTCAAGACGGTGGCCAGTCACCTTTACCCGGTGGGGGGTTTCCGATGGCCCGGGGGGATTTGTTACTCACGCCCACTACCTCCCCTCCCCCCCATCAGGAAATGGAGGAAGAGGGATGGTGGGTTTGTGGGCTTGAGGTTCGATCGTAATTTTGCCAGCGTTGTTCACCCATCGGCCGGGAATGTATCTTCCAGGCAGTTACGGGCTGGAATTTCGTACCAGGAGGTACGGTGGAATGAATAATCCGCCACCACGCTGACCAGCACTGGTAAAGGTACTGGTGTGGTACTGAATCTTGAATTCAATTGTAGAACGCAAACCCAGGTTCGATCGTGCCGGGTACGATAAGAAGATACACTGCAAGAGTACTGGGAAAGCCCAGCATTATATTACGCCTACACGTTGCTGTGCGTTGAATAATTTTAGTGTTTTGCTAAAAGTATTCAAATTGTAAATAGATTTAAACAACTTTAGCTGTTCGATCAATTTAAAAGCACAATTGGCACAAAGGAAAGCGAAGAATTGGCGCGGTTACAACATGATCTTTATACAACCATTTATAGCGCTAACAATGCGCTTACATCTGTAGTTGCTCGAGCTTTATCTGTTGTTACTCCACCAATATCCGTTTGCACCCAGCGTAAAACTCATTATTTCGCTCGCTGTACATTTTTATCACCACCCAGCACCCAACACAACGCAGTCGAAGCGAAATGCCAATTAAAACTGAAATCGTTTCACCCGTCTTAAGTCGCACGGGTTCTCACCGTTCGTGCTGCGAGTCCTTGACGCCACAAACGCTCGGAACGCTTCCTTTCGGTGTGGAATCATTTCACTTCGATAAGCCACTGCTGCGGAGCGCGGTACAATTTACAATTGTAAAATAAAACTGTCCTCTAAGCCACTGCTGGTACGCTGCGTTTATATGTTTATATGTCCTCCGGGGCTCACACAGCACCCCGATGCGATTTCGATTGGTGGAAAAACTCTCGATTCGAACGGAGCGCATTATCGTCGTCACCCCGGGACAAGCACAAGGACGTGAGGAGTAGAAGAGTGAAAATTATGTGCCTTAAATTCTGACCAATGGAATGGATTCGTTAACAAGCGTCCTCCGCGTCTGTCCTGGGTTGGGACAAACGCCGCGTGTTGTTTTACCAGGACTTTGTCTACTTTTATTGTCCGTATCCTGCAGGCGCACTGGTTAGGCGAGCATCACCATTGGCTGTTGGCGAAAATTGCGAGTGCGATTGGAAGTTGCTTTCAGCAGACAGAAAGCTCGTTTGTTCGAGCGCCCGGGAACGATGAGAATGCTAATTGTAAATCGTAAAGTTGTACAAGTCGTTATCTTCGGTGTATCATTTAAGCATGAAATTAAACCTAGCCTGCGCAAAGCGGGAGAACCAATTTTTATGTTTAAAATGTGTTTCTGCAAACCGATAACTCTCGGACGGTCTATAAAACTTCCACTACTTGTTGTGGTGTAGGAAAGGAAAATATATTTAGTGCCCAGCGAGTGTCTGTCAAAAGTTATGCTGTTCAAAACTTCAGAAAAAAAGTCTACTCAACCCAATCACACCACACAAAAAGGGTCCATTCGAGATAATAAACCGCAACAGACGACGACGGATGCTGGTTTGCTCCGTTCCGGGGCGAATCCTTTGTCAAACAGACGGATTGGGGGATAATCGTTTCACACCTACCGGGGTTTGCTACGAGAACACTATTTACTGATTCATTAGTCCATCTGGAAAACGAAGCATCTCGGTGCGGAACGGCAAACCGTATGTTGCCTTGCCGGTTCGGTTCTTATTTATGTTTTGGGGCAGTAAACTCTTGCGCCTTGCGTTTCATCCATCCCCACGTCGCGCAACCACCTTGGTAACCTTGGTAACAATTATAGACCTGCAGGCTTTCCGTTTTCGAATGATACGTACAAACTTTTACACCGAAACCCGCATCATCGGGCATCGGTTGTACGTCTTTAAGATGAATAGTCCCAGTAGGATACACGGGGGTCACCGACGTGGTGTTTGTTCTCACCCATGCAAAATATAAGGCTGTGGGCTCCGAGCTACCGAAAATGGTGGGCAAAGGGAGTAAATTATGAAGGCCTCTGCCTGCTCCAATAATTCACGAGCTTTATGGAGAGAGTTTACCATTGTTAATGTTTGGTGTCGTTTGGTGCGATGAAAGCTTGGTTCGATTTCATGCTCTCTAGTTCTTATATCGCATAGAAAAGCACAGAGATATAAAGGATAACGTTAAGCCACAGCGTAAGAAAAAATGTAGCATTTTAGCTTAAATTTTCTCATACTATATTCATTAATCTAGATGGAGATTATACAGAACATAACAACCTCATAAAAAAAGGAAAGTAATCATTTAATCGGATCTGCTGGGAAATGGGAAGAAAACACTGCTTATATATATACATGTAGCGAATGGGGCGAAAACTGTTCCCACACCGCCGGCATACAGTAACGATGCTCGCTAGATGCTTAGTGTTCCAGTTCATTCTTGGTTAAGTCGGCAAGTCGGCAAACGCTGCTAATTAACTGGCGGATTATGGGTTTGGCATGTTATTTACCGCTGGTGGAGCTAAAAAAGCACACTGGCACCTAGTGGCAGTGGAATGGTGTTAGGGTGGCTGAATGGGATGAGCCTTATGGCTACAGTAACGGGTGAGATATATCGGTAAGTAGCGCTCAGTAGTTTCCTCGAAAACAAGAAAAAAAAACAATGAAAGATCTTGGAAGTCCCACGCAGGAAATAGGTCAACTCCCAGTAAATGACAATGGTTGCTGGATGGTGCACAGTATCTTCCCATGTCGGCGAACGTTATAGACTTATGAAGATAAATTAAAAATAGAGCAATATAAATAGGTTGCGATCAAAAAATGTTATGATGAGAACTAGAACAATGCATAGATAAATCACATGAAAACATCTAATAACATTTGGGACAATCCGGAAAGTTTAGGAATAATTTTAACAATAAGGTGGTAAAAAAAGTTATTACCGTTGTTTGCCAATCCTATTCGACGTTGTCGCAAACACTACGTTACATCGACGTTCACCCATTGTGATCGTCATCGTGACATACCCATACGTCAACAATGCATTGTCAATTGGCGTTGGAAATTTTAGGTCTTCATTAATTGCATTTCAGTAGTACTTTCCATAGAATTGTAGTACACAAAGAACAGACAAACGTATGATACAGTTAAAATGACTTAAATCATTAATTGAATCAGGAGAAGATATCGTTTTGTTTGTTTTCAATTTAGTCTGTTTTAAGCAGCGTATTAAGTCAATACGAGAGTTAATCGACACACTAAAATAAATAAAAATCTTCTCTGGACAGGATAAGAAGAGCCACTATGCATAAAGTGGATATAAGCAACTTAATCGACACTTTAATTGGCTATTTTTTATAAAAAAGGAATCGACATTTGGCACTCTAGTTAACCAATTACGTTTCGACTCGTGCACCCGAAGAACGCTACTGGAACCGGTATTATTGTTTTGCGCTTCAGCCAAACGGGAAGGTTCCAGTTTTCCAATCACATACACTTTCTACGATATAATTAACTAACACACGTGGAGCACCTATATGCTCTAAAAGTGAGAGGACACCCAGCACCCCACCCCCGTCAGCTTATAATATGACTTATATGGTCGATAGTATGCGTGTGCGTGTGTGTGTGTTGCAGCTCAATAACTGCATTCCCNGTCAACGCTTACATAGCCGTTTACATTGTTTTATCGTTTAAAAAAATCCGTACTATTACTAGCTCATCAAGCAAATTGGGAAAATACGTTACAGACCTGTCTGAATAGTACGGTGTGAAACTAATGACGTGCCCTGGGCACCTCTATTTGGAAATTTTAGGTCTTCATTAATTGCATTTCAGTAGTACTTTCCAAACAATTGTAGTACATAAATAACAGACAAACGTATAATACAGTTAAAATGACTTAAATCATTAATTGAATCAGGAGAGGATATCGTTTTGTTTGTTTACAATTTAGTCTGTTTTAAGCATCATATTAAGTCAATACGAGAGTTAATCGACACACTAAAATAAATAAAAATCTTCTCTGGACAGGATAAGAAGAGCCTCTATGCATAAAGTGGATATAAGCAACTTAATCGACACTTTAATTGGCTATTTTTTATAACAGGGAATCGACATTTGGCACTCTAGTTAACCAATTACGTTTCGATACTCGTGCACCCGAAGAACGCTACTGGAACCGGTATTATTGTTTTGCGCTTCAGCCAAACGGGAAGGTTCCAGTTTTCCAATCACATACACTTTCTACGATATAATTAACTAACACACGTGGAGCACCTATATGCTCTAAAAGTGAGAGGACACCCAGCACCCCACCCCCGTCAGCTTATAATATGACTTATATGGTCGATAGTATGCGTGTGCGTGTGTGTGTGTTGCAGCTCAATAACTGCATTCCGCACCACTGCACAACAGCAGAAGTACCGGTATACGCACTCGGTTGGATGGTTCCAGCCCGGCACAAAGAAATCGTAATCGCTTTTGGGGTGAAAACTACCCTCCCTCCTCAGTTAAGTGAAGACTCTTCACCAACACACACACATTAACTCCTCCCCTCCCCCTCCCGCTGATCAACATTCCCCCGCGATGCTTTTTCACGCCGAACGCAAAATGCGCCGCTCGATCCAATTAGCACGATCGTTATCGGTGGCGACGACGGTAAGGAAAGATCGGTACCGGAGCTTTTCCACAGATAGGCACGGCTTAATGTTGCGTCGCATTTGATTTTCCCTTTTTTGTGGCGAACGGTTTGCTTACCCGCCGGCACAGAAATACGGGCTTGCACTGTTTAAAGCACGGCTCGCGGACGTAAAATCAGTTTTCCACTTTTCCCAACAGCCAAAAACGGTTTGAAGCCAAGTGGCTTATCGAGGTCCGTCCCTCCCAACCCTTCCCATTTTCCTCTCAACTTGCAGCTGCATAATCAATATGGAGGGACGAGATTCTCCCGAAAAGAAAAAAAAAACGCGTAAAAAATGTTAATTATGCACGTTCCCGGCAAAAGGCTTCAAACATGGGCCGTTTTCAAGTGCTACGAAACCTACCCCATCGGGGTTGGCCCATTGGGAAATTATCGCCCTGCCGATGAACCATTTTATAGGCTTCATTGGCCTATGTTCTCGAGTGGCTTGTTGCAGCTTTAAGCACTGGTTTTTATTATGATCCTCAACCCTCCCTTCTTTTAAGGGCTGGAAAAGGGGGAGTCAGGGAGTGGTGAGGTGAATGCCCTCTTTGGTGTGCAGATAAATAGTTCGATTTTCAATAATTGCATCCGAAATGCAATTCCGCTTAGTCCGGTTCACCGGAACAATATGCACGAACCGCGCGTGGTAGGTTATTTTCCGGGCTGGGTGAAATGGAAGAAAGGGGGTAAACATTATTTTAAAAATCATTACCTCGTTTATAATGCAAATTTCATTTTTGATCTGTAAAGTGCAGCGAAGAATGGAAAAGGGTGGTGGGGTGAGAGGGAAGTGCAGGTGCATCCAAAGTGGTGCACTAAATTGCATGTGGTGCGGGGGAGGGGGTGGTTTCGGTGGGGAAAGGAGATGTGCGAAATGGGCGGTCAACTGTGCGGTCACCTTATTTGGGGTGTTGGATGCTGTGGTTTGAATTTTATTTGATGAGCTGTGGCCGGCTTTTGATGGTTCATAATGGGTTGTGATGCAAATAATTAAATCATATTTATTCTGGTATCGGAAGGCTTGTGTGCTTGTGTGGCTTGCGTGTACGGTTCACAATCAGCTTTGGAGCGCATTATTTAAACGTTTAAATCGGCTGCTCCATTGCTTAATGGAGTGTGGCGCATGCTCCACGCATTAGCTTTCGGTATTGGAAAGTGAGAATAGAACGGCTCTATTAGTCCGGTTAGGAATCATAAGCCCCACACAAACTAGACTCTACACAACAACAACAGCACTGCCGCGGCGGGTTTTGGTGTCATTGGGAATGGTAATCGAATCACCGAAGGCAGTGTCCGGCAAAGGAATTTGAATATTTTATTTCGTGCCCTCCTTTCGACCTTCACTCATCAATCAGCGTTTGCCGATGGCGTGAGCATTGCGTTCTAAAACAGCATCTTATACAGTCGGAATAAGTCATCCGCAGTGCCGTCCGGCTGGCCGTACGTTAACCCGTTGTCGGCTGCTAGTGGAACTGGTGTGGGTCCGGCATGTTTCTCGAGGTTTTTTTTTTCGTTTTTGTTTGCTCCCTCTCTATGTTCCGTTCTACTACCATTCTCCTTTCGATATCTTCAACTGCCTCGACTCTGCCGCTGGTCGAGAAGGTCGAGAAGCATCACCTCTGCTCCCCTTCCCCCCAAACACTCCGCCCACTGGGTTTCGCCAACCCCCTGGACGGAACTGGCGGATGAATATTGCCACGGAATGCTTCACATTCAACCCCCGGATTTGTTTAAGCTGAAATCGAACTTGTTCCTTGCGCCGAAAGTGTTCCATAGGTAATCGATTCTTCTTCGAGGTTGAGATATGAAGAGATAGATAGAGAGAAAGAGAGAGAGAGAGAGAGAGAGAGATAGAGAGAGAACAAAAGATGCCACGGAGCGATAGTGGAATAGAGCGAACACAGAAAGAGGAGAACAAAAAAATTAAAAAAAAAACAAACCCCTGAGTGACCAGTTGGTAGGTGGAGTTGCAAGTGCGATGAGAAGAAAAAGAGTTATTGAAGCATATAGTTAAATAAAGCTACCTTGACTATTGCTTGAACCGCGAACTTGCTCCGCTACGCCGAACCGAATGACTTCAGGGGATGTTGAGGAGAACGATAGAGATGAATGTTTGGCCGATAGTATTGAAGCGTCTATTGAAACTAGGGGAGACCAGGTGGCCGAAAGTCCGAACCCCCCATCCCACACCTCCGCCCAATAATTGAGCTCAAACTTCAACACAATGGATGCCGCCGCAATAGCGGTGCGAGTACCAAATTGCACATTTTTATCAAACATTCATTCAAGGTCTCCAACGTATCCACGTCACATCAAACAAATAGGTTACACAGTGGATGGAGCGCACACAGAAAAAAACTCAACCCAACATAATCGACTTTAAAATCGCGCGCGCGCAAAAAAAAACAACCTTCCTATCAATCATGCTCACAACGGGTTTAAACAAAATCGCAAAACAAAAAATCGACCCCCAGTTTTATTGACACACTATATTTCCCCATCGTTCATTCTACTCGTCCTCCCCCACAAAAAAACTCATCTTTTAAAAGCATCCTTCCTTTCTTTTCCTTTAACTGCCATAAAACTATCCATTCGCTGGTGTGCTTATTTGCGTACATTTAGATAAACGCCGTCCACACCAGTTGAGGGTCGTTTTTGTTTGTTGTTGCTACTTCTGACTTGCACTTTTCTTTGCGTGCTTTTTACCAGCTTTTGGCGGTTTTTTGTGTGCTTTTTTTGGGGTTTCCAGTGTTTGTTTTTATTGCCTTTATAGCGCACACAAAGTGTGTGCGTTGTTTTTGTTTGTTGGTTCAATTCCCTTTCGCTGTGTGTCTTTCCTCGTATCTAATCGCGTGTTCACCCATAATAGTAAAGGTGAATCTTACTTTCATGAGATGCTGTGACGCTTTTGTATCGGGGACGCTGTTTGGAGTTTTTTGTTTTATAGAAAAAAGGTTTTGAACATAAAGGTCCATCTGTGGACGGGCTAAATACGCTCTCGAGACGCAGGATTGCTCTGTGTTCTTTTAATGACATGTTCTGTCCACCGAATTCGTCCAGCATTTGCGATTCATTTGAGGCTTCTATTGCCAGCTAATTGTGTGGTAATTTTGGCGATTGTAGGGTTCTTTCATACTAAAGTGACCATAACTCTTTCATAGCATCTCATTCTCGAACATTTCTAAATAGAGTTTACCCAGTTCTTCGTCTATGTCTTAAAGGTGTTTCTTCTGTTCTGATCAATCTTTTGGTGAGCTTTTCCCGCGAATATCTTTTTCCATAGAATATATCTGAATGAATTATGATGGTTCTTGAAGATCCAATTCATGGGTCGTGAAGTAGCCTGAGCAACTTAGAACTATCTTAACACTATTTAGTTCATTCTCAGAAATTATTCAACGGGATCTTAAAATCTATTATACCGTAACTGGGTAGCTTCCCACCTATCTTCATCAGAATCTGTCCCAAGGGATCTCGAATTCTCGGAGTTCTCAATGACAGTTTCTGCCAACATCTACTACGACTTCTTTGGTATGATTTTTAAATATGCTGGAGATATTTAACAGCATAATATGGATGTATATTTTAGCACTCTTTGGGTATATGGAAGAGATGATGCTTGCTATTCCAATTGAATTGATTTTTTTATAAAAAAACATATTTTGTGACTGTCCCCAATTTGAAACATCGCAAATCTGCTATGCTTCCCTGTGTGATCCTTGCAGTTTTTGAAACACTTTCATTCTACTGAACAATTTACCAAAAAACCGAATGCTATCCTTGACGTTATGCTCATAAATGGTTAGTTTGTTTTAGAAAGCTATTAAAAAATTGAAAACGACACAACAAAAAATGGCTGCAACAGGTTCTGGAGCATACAGACCGCTGCGTCCCATTCTGCGCGATATGCTTTTCAATTTCAACTAATTAAATTATGTGAATAAAAATTTGATTCAATTTCAACCGGCCCACAACCAGGTCACGAACCTGGGTCCCAACGCAAACGTCAACGACAAGATGAAGCGAACGGCTAACAAAACAAAAAACAAACTGCATTTAAAAACGCTGCAACAGTCGAATGCAAAAGCGCAATCAAAGCGCCATCCCAGCCAGCTGTAGCTCCCCGGGTTGTTCGGTACAGCAATAAAAGCCAATAATAAAAAAAATGGAAAGGCACAAACAAAAGTTTACCATCCCGTGGCCACCTCAATCAGGTCGGCTTCGCAGTTCGCAGCGGAGGAACCAGCGCCATCATAGGTCAAGCTCGTTATGTGTGTTTTGCACGCCGTGGCCGTGTGGCATGTTATGGTATTTGCAACTTTTATCGTTATTTTTATTTCCTCCGGTTCCACCGACCAAACCAAACGGTGAAGTCGCTGCACGTTTTGCAACTGCACTCAGGCTGGCCGCGTGTGTCGCCCAGAGTCACACTGAAAAAAACCCGAAGGGCCGCACCAGGTCTGTGTGTGTGCTCGTTCTCTGCCATGTCCTGTCAGTTGCATCTGCATCTGCACGTTGGCATCCCACATCCGACATCGTGCGGCCAGATTCCGCAACAACGAACTCAAAAGTTCAAAGTGAAGTCTTGTGACGCTCGGTGGGTTCACCCGGTAGGACTGGGATGTGAGTGTTTCAAATTCCCCTCCCCACCCATTCGAACTCTACCCGTGCCACCTGCATCTTGCCTGCTCGGGGACTGATGAGTGCCTTGGATGTGGTCTTGGGAAACTGGCCAAAAAATGGCCTTGGGTCAGGCTGGACGAATGTTTTCCAGCTCGAAGCCGGAATGTCCCCGACCATTTGCTGTACTTACCAAGACCATTGGGTTGGCACAGACACACACACATGCACAGCCCATATCAGAATGATGTTTTATCCGTGTATCTCCTCGTCCATCGTACCCCCCTCCACCTTTCTGGCCCACCCTTGGTCTGCCCTGCCCGATTCTGGTGTGAAGACAGTCCGGCGACTCTTGTGAACTCTCGTTACCGGCCATTGCCACGGGTCTCCACGGGTTCACGCCGTTTGCGATGCTGGGAAGATAGTTCAGGCCGAGATTGCTATCTCTGGGCCCGGCTTTTGCGGCATATCGGCGCCAGCAGGTTGTGATCCACCGCAATCTCTCGTTGCAGCGAAACTGTTCTACGGGAAAAACAAAATAAAAAAATGAGCAGAAAGAACACAATGCTAATTCATTGTTGCGATAGGTTTTTCCTCCCTGCTTATCCGTTCCGAGCACAACGGGCAAAATAGAACCATCAACACTCACCACACTTGCCCTTGGTTGCTACCTTTACGGCTCTTGTTCCATATTCATGGTTGATAACGTTCCTCAGCGTTGGCTGTATAAGGAAATGTGTATGTAAGAGTAGAGTTTTTCCTTTTTTCCCATCTTCATTTCATTAAATTTGCTTCCCGCAACCCATCAGAGCTGGGAAGATACTGGGCTGAAACAATAGGACCAGGCAAGATAAAGCCTAATGATTATTTAATTTCTTCCTCTGTTTATTGACTCGGGGCACGCTCTCTCTCTCTCTCGATCTTTTTATGTTGCCAAGAACTCGAAAGGCCCAACGAGCATATGAGAAGTTACGAAGTTAAGTGTGGAAAGCGTTTTTTCCCCCCCATTCTTCTCTCCCCCCTCCCCTCGTCTCCCAACCCGCCTTTGGAACTCGGAGGATATATTGAATATAAATAATTTATCAAAACTTACTCGTGCATGAAAAGTGCCGATGATGGAATATTTACGGCTCGGCAACCATCTCCGGATCCAATTATTTCCGACCACCTCCGATCCTTCTTTTTTTATTTTGCCTTGCCGAAGGATCCAGGGACCGATGTGTGCAGCATGCTAAAACGTTGCATATTTACTTTGCCTGCTGATCAGTGCTCAGCTCGTTGTATCATTGTGCTCAGCAATGGTACGGTACCGGGTTTTGCTTAGGAGAGAATTGTTCTCCTCCACATTAGTACGGTTTCTTTCCTGATGCAAGAATGTACGAGAGTGGAAATAATTCAACTGTATGAATCTTTACGCACACATGCGTAGGACACTGCCACGTAACCAGTACAGTCTGTTAAGATGGCAAACAAAACGTTTTATGCTTGTGTTTCGAACTCAGTCAACTGGGCTGCTGCTGATTAGCCCATCTTTTAATTAGTAACTCCTAGTCATTTATTTAATATGATTGAAAGTTGCTTGCATATTGCTGTCTGGTGAAAATTAACTTCTCTCTAAGTTTTATATGGGAAGACTAGTGCTAGATCTTGCTACAGACAGTCGACCGATCCAGATGGGGGTTAAACATTAGAAAATGTCATGACTTAAATGATAAATATTAAAAATTCTTCTTCTTAGAATTAGTAATGATAATATTCTACGATTTTTTGTAAATTCATATAATTTTGTTATAACTGAAGGAAACTATTTACATCAATAACGATCTATTTAAATATTTGCGCCTGAATAGTATGCAATCGAAGGTACTAACACGTGATAGACATTCATGATGTCGTTTCTAATGATTTTACCCAGGTGAGATTTGATTCACGATCTTTGGTGTAACAGACCGAACAATGTTGTACAAGACCATGGGTCCACATGTTCGTCTTCCAGACACGAATAACCCATCTCAAATAAATATAGAATATTTGTATTAATTAAACTGAATGAAAATAAGTGCTAAATAAAAAATAAAAAATCTGTTCGCAGACATCTTTTTCTTCCGGCTAACCTGTGCAAGCAGTAGTTCCTACACTTTCTCTCTACCCGGGAAGTCAGGTAATAAATCTTATAATTGTTGTTTTATTCTAATCGTGACCACCTTACCGTCGTGTATCTTTCCTACACAAACGCAAAAAGAAGAGAAAAAACTAATTTGAATTAAGTCATACTGCCGGTAAAATGTGCGTCGGTTAGATTTCGGATAGTGAAACGTTAATCATTATGACAAAACATGTCACATGTTCCCACAAANACCTGTGCAAGCAGTAGTTCCTACACTTTCTCTCTACCCGGGAAGTCAGGTAATAAATCTTATAATTGTTGTTTTATTCTAATCGTGACCACCTTACCGTCGTGTATCTTTCCTACACAAACGCAAAAAGAAGAGAAAAAACTAATTTGAATTAAGTCATACTGCCGGTAAAATGTGCGTCGGTTAGATTTCGGATAGTGAAACGTTAATCATTATGACAAAACATGTCACATGTTCCCACAAATAGCAACCTCGGGCAACCGCAACCGCACTGCCACGCCACTATTACCATTTTGTGCCCGTCCTACAGTGGAAACACAAACACACACTCGGCGGGTGGTTACAACCGTACCACTGGCGGGCCGGCCCAGTGGCACTCACCGGGCGTGAATCAAACTGTATGCACCGTACACGGGTCCGCTACCGTGGGATCGGTTTTCCGCGCGATTCGGTGCGCTCGGCTCCCGGGATGCGCGCGTAGGAAGCAAATGACTCTACGCCAAACGTGGGGGACCAGAACCATGGAACGTTCCGTTCAGCCGATTGTGTAGCCGGCAGACGGTGATTTTGCTTTTGTTTTGTTCACCCTTTTCTTTTCATAAGCAATCATTAACAATTCAAAACAACTACATAAATTATATCGCAAAAATGACAAGCCGGTTCGGGCGATAGCACACACATGAGTAGTACATGCTGGATGGGAAATGAATCGCGCCCGGCTGTAAGCGGATCTGGTAATAGTAAGCGAGAGAGAGAGAGAGAGAGAGAGAGAGAGAGAGAAAGAGAGAGAGCGAACACCGAGAAGCATACCTTTTGGGTGGATGCGTTTTTTATTTCGGTTGTTGACATGCAAACACTCATGCAGCGCGACACGAACATGTAAAGCTCTATTTTCTGCCCGAAACAGAGGGATGTGACTCCATTAGCCTTGATTGTCTGGAATGAAATGCAGGTTTTTTTTTTGCCGGTGTTCGGTGTGTGAAGTGCCGTAAACAAAACCAAAAAATAGGAAGCAAGGTACAACCAAATACATGCAGCAACAGCATCGTGCGGTTCCCTAGAGACCCACTTACCAAGAGTTCTAGGTGTACACGACGGTATGTGTTAGGTGTGTACCATCTGCATCCATTTCGCGCAAAAGTGGTGAGCATCAGCGTAAGCAAACAGTTAGTGCTCTCAGCGCCAGCAACAGCGTACAATGCGCGTCCCTTTTTTTTTTTATTCGTTGGTTGGATAGGTATGATAGCAACAAGCACTTACGTTTGCCGTGAGCCCAAAAGCTGTGGAGCCCAAGGATCCGCCCAACCGGCGTAGCATAATGACATGAAAACATTTTCAAAAATTCAGCAAGCGCAAAATGGTGAAGTGTTGCTGGTGAATTTCTGTTTTTTTGTTGTTGTTGTTTTGCTGTTGCTGTTCAGATAACGATAATGGGACTTCAGTTTACAGCCGAGTGTAGTGTAGTGGTACGACTATGATTTTTATTTGAGACACATCGCAACTAAGCTGGGTTAAGTGTGCCCGAGTTTTCGTGCGGGTTCAGTGCACTCGGCAAACGGTCCTAAAACCCGATTATTGCAAAGTATTTGACTCGAAAGTTGAGATTTCTTTTTGGGTAATTTCACATTCGATAGTGCTAGACCTAGTTCCGCAATAAAATCTGCTTAATGTAGAGTCAATTTATATGCGTAGAATATTTAGTATAAGTTTGTTACTTCCTTCGAATTGGGTTGTGAGGCTTCTAAGCCTAAAAGTATGCAATCTGTGTGTCGTAATGATCTTTTTATGAAATACGAGTTTTGAGATTTTGGTTATCGTAGAAAATGTAAAGTGTTTACGTTGGAACATGTAAGAATTCTAAAACTCATGCAATACGAAGCAATGGATCAAGAAACAATGAATATAAAATATTATTATCATGTTTATTTCGGCAATTGATATGAGAAACCAACCAGGAAAACAAAACCTCTATCAGAAAAAAAATAATAGAAAATAAAAAAAAAAATAGAGATAAAAGCTGTAAAAATTCGTTAAATTGCAAAATGCAAATTCTGCTCACTGACTACGAACAAAAGTAAAGAAAATAAAGCCATCGTTGGATTAATGTTGCTAACAAATCGTACATATTAGATTACGCGCCAAATGGGAAATGAAAAGCGACTGTTTAACCTTCTGTGCAATTTATCAGTTAAAAATTATCTCTGCACCCAGCTTCCGTACGATCAAACTGTATCGTGCATCCACCTGCAATCGAATCCATACGTGTGTGCATACGTGGAGAAGCTAAATTGCGGCTCAAAGAACACTTCAGGACCTCCCGCCGACAGTACTTAATCCGTGTCGACCACGATCACAACAACCACGGGCGTATAATGTAATCCATTCTCGCATTTATTCCACCGAGTATCCTCGAGCCCACCCCGCCAACTTGCTTCGGGTTAACGAGGGAAAATAAATGGTACCATCGCGAGCAGCACCAGCAGCAGCAGGCCCAAACCACCCGTTTTGCTCGCGGTTGGCATCGTTGGCGGTTCGCGCTGGCGTCTTGGTCAATAATCGCGCGAACGGCGGCGAGGGTCGTAATAAAATGGTATAAACAGCGATAATAGCTGTCGATTATAAGCGATTTCGTATAACTTAATATCGGCAATTATCATTCGTAATTATGGTAGACACACATAGCTCCACACGCACACAGCTGCATGTGTATCCGGAACCGGATACGGCTCACGAATGCGCCTAGAGCGCGCCCGCTATCAACTGTATTGGGTCGCCGGTTTTCCCTTTTCGCATAGAATAGTATACTTCTCGCAAACCACAAACAACCCGTGCATCGCGAATCTTCATCCTTCGCACGTATGCTGTATGCAGATTCCAAATGCAAAAGCACAATTTTAGCATGCTCTCTGCCTGCCTGCCTGCCGGCTGCATATTAAACAAGACAAGAAGCGATTCTTCGCGCGCCCCGGCGACACCAGTAATCGACGTGGCGACCACAATCATTGAATAAAGTTCGGTTAATGAGCTATAATTACGTCTCCTTGCTCTCTCAGCCGGGTCTGCTGTGCGGCTAGTTACACCTTCCCGGGCACAGTGGCTCAACACTTTGGGTTGCTGAGGAACGTGCGATTTGATGTGTTGCGAGGGTTTTTTTTTGTTGGATTCTACCACCGTCACCGTTCGAGTGAGTATATATACTCACAGACAAAGTGGTTAATTGAAGCTAGCTGTGGTTGGCTTTCGGGCATACAGATTTGAAGAAAATCGCATTATTATTGACGGAAAATTGGTGCTAGCGCTGGCGCGGGATGGGATAATCATTAGCACGCGCATGGTGTTGGCTCGAGTGTGCTCAAAGTTCATTGGAGAAGAAGTGTTTAATTAAGTTTAGGTACACACAGTCACACACACAACAGTGTGCCGCGTGTGTTGTAGCGTGTTACACACGTGTGACTGGATGGAGTGCTCCAATTTAATCGTGTTGCTGGTTGCCTTTCGGGAGAGGAATGGCAGTTCTTGTTGTTCTCTCACTCTCCCTTAACGCCTAAATGTCTACTTTCTAAATCTCGGCCACGATAAACGTGGCTCGTTGGCTGTTTCGTGTTACCGAGGCCATCACTGAAGTGCTGACAGCTAAACCTTTCCCTTACTAGGATCGCGATTGGAAGGAAGGACTAGAATTATACGAGCCCAAATCCCACTCACGTGTGACTCACTCACTCCCTCCGCCCGAATGCTCGCGATTACCTTATCTAACGCGACTAACCGGGCTGAAATGTTGAAGGTCACTCGCGTTTGATGTCCGACCGAACCGAGCGGGACCTTTTTAGCGCAACTCTCACGATCACATCACCTTGGACGGGACCATTTTCCGGGACGGTTCATCCACCAACGGGGTTTAGTTTCCGGGGTCGCATTATTTGCACCAGCCCAGCCCGATTGCACGGTAACGATTCTTTCATGCCGCGACGATGGGCTTTGTTGCATCGTGGCCGGCGAATGCCATTTTGCCGTGATGTCTTAATTATGGAATTGCTCACCCTGCTCACCTGTCGTGCACACCTTCGCTGCTCACCTTCGCGGTACGGTCGCGGAAGCAGCGTGAGTGCAATCGTATAGCAGCACGTAATTTCATGCTATTTCGCCCTACCAAACCGCCCTCATATGCTCGGGAGTGGATAAAAGGGCAACACAAAATCATAATAAAAAAAACACACACACTCTTCAGCCGTACAATGCAGTCAGCATACATGCAAAAAAAAACATACTACGGTCGACCCTGGGCTCCCGCTGTCCCGGGACAAATGCAAATGAAGAATTGCATCCACACGCTGAATGGCCGGGATTGCCCATTGAACAGCACCGTCCGTCCGTTCGTCATCCCAAGTCGCGACCGGCGTTCCCGCGTTCCGACTTTTTTCTTTCGCCCGTTTTTTGTGCGCGAATCAATTGCTCCGGCACCTTCGGCGTGCGTTCCATGGTACCATGGGATACCAGATTCCGGAAGGTAGTACCGCATCCGGAGTGGTGCGATTTATATTTTTTTTAGTTTTTGTTTTTCTTGTTTTGTCACGCCTTCTGATGGCCACCATCACCACCCTGAAGGTACCACCTGAGTAATGAGCGGGTGCATGAGTCAGTTTTCTGCCCTTGTTTTTTTGTGTATGTGTGTGTGTCGGTTTGTTGGCCCCTTCTGTTTGCCGTTTCATAATTTGCTTCGCTTGCTTCGCCTCTTCCATCACGGGGTGGTGGAGCATTATTATTTGAATATATTCTGGGCCCTGGTTGCAACAAGCTCCTTTTTCACGAGCATGGTTCGTAATGTTCCGCTGGCTTCTTGCCATTCCCCGGGTTGTGTCCGGGTTGTGTATGATGGAGACCGTTCTGTAGTTCTGTGCGCATTTGTGTTTTTTTTCTTCTTTCTCTCCCGGGTAAGCATCTACCCACATTGTGCCGGCCCATAAAGGAGGAGTACTTTTATCGTCTCCTGGCAGTAGCGAGCGTACCGGCACCTGTGGAGTGGAGTGGAGTGTGAATTCACAATTAAATTATGTGTTTTATGCTCTGTTTTCCTGCACGTAATTAAATGTTTCCGTGCATTGCAGTTGCTGAAGGTAAAACAAAAATAGGGGGAAAAAAATGCCCGCTGGATGAAAACAGGAGTCTTGGGAAAGCTTCTGTCTTTACCGCGATGGTGCTGACATTCTTTATTTTTGCACGTAATTCGTATTTTATTTTTCGTCTCAGTGGGAAATAAACTTAAATTCAAGAAATGGCAAAAGATGCCATTGTGAGATGAACTTGTCTAAAATCCGCTGCCTTGCCTTACAGTCCGTCGCAGCGCAGAAATTAAAACAAAACAAAACAAAAGCGAACACATCATATTGTTTGATTAAATCTTAATGTCCTGCCGAAACGGAGTACAGTTTAGTGCTGTTTAGGCTCAATAAAATGTCTGCTTTTCTTAATCGTCTTACCCGCGGGTGTGCTACCGGTTTGGTGTTAATGGCTTACGCAAAAAAAAAACGCGTTCGCAAAGTTTAGCCTTTCGAGTTTACGGCGCTTAGGGTAACATGCTTTTTGGAAGCTTTGTATCGATATCGGTCGAGATCAATCCTTCGGCGCGGTCATGTCAGTCGGCGTGCCCATATAAAGTGTGCAAACAACCTTCCAATGCGCGCCAGATCATAAGCGGGTGATCGAGTGTGCATAGTACACGGCTAGATTCGCCGGCTAGTAAAACGCACCTTTCCCGCCCGCCTGGGTCGTTTCGATTATTCTCCCCCNCCCCCTTTTTCCGCCCGTTCTGCTCACCCCAACCCATCAAACGGTCCGGCCGTACGTAAACGCAAATGGTTCAAGGTTTTTTTTTTCCTAGCTGCTGCTGTTGCTGCTGCTCCAAAGTGTGCGACGAGGATTCGCGTGCGCCTGCCTGCCCCGTAGATCACCCTATATGATAATGGTTCACGTTCTCCCCATCGCAAGCCCTTTGTTTTTTAAAGCAAAGCAAACAAAATGGTCGCGCAATTTATTATCCACCACGGGCACAGAAAACAGAGAACGACCGATATATGCCGGATGACGGATTTCTGACGGGGCTTTTCCGCGTTCGTGCGCGGATCTGCGGTGCGATCAGATCGGCCTTTAGCCGACGGCCACAAATTAGCGGGCGATCGAATCGTTCGCACAAGAATCAAGAATCCCGTCCCGTCTTGGGCAGCCAGGGGGAGGGACACACACACACACATCAAACACCTAGCACGCTAGCAAACGACGCTTCAATTGGGTATCGAGGGATGGCTTGCAGCGTTTAGGAGCAATATCACGATCGGCCGCGATCAGCATTGGCGCACTATCGGGGCTATACATGTGTATATGGCAGGAAGAGACAGCTAAACGGAACAGAACAAGATTAGATTCCTACGCGCGTCGTTACCGCGTCCGTTTCATGGTGGTGCTGGTGGTGTTGGTCCGTTGTCTTACCGACCGCTTATCTTACCGACGTGATCTAGTCCGGCGTGGCGAAGGCGACCGGGCATCGCGGGCCCCACGGGTGACTTGATTGATGCCTAGCATTTGTGAGAACAGTTGTTGAATTAATTATGACTAGCCCACCGCCGGGTGGAGCGCAGACGCCTGGCATGGTGCGGAAAGTGCGCTCGATCAAGATCCCGAACATTATTTAGTTGTTGTACAACTCGAGCACCAGGTCGAGTTGAGTGGATTCGCACCAAAAGAAGAAACAAAAACAAAAAAAAAAACAAACGATGAAACGTTCTTCAAGGTCTCTCAGCAGCGGTGTGACGCGTTTATAGTCGCTCATCGAATGCGCCCGAGTGCTCGCACGCTGAGTGCTTTCGCTTAAGTATATGTAAAGGGATAACGCTTTATAGCACGCTCAGCTTTATGGAGGAAATGATCCGCAGCGATCGAAAAGCGGGACGCCATTTCGCCACGTGCGTTTGCTGCCTACCTTGAGAGTTAATTATGAGTTTTTTCGGTGCACGGCGGTGTTTTATTAGCCCAACGAGCTGAAGCTCAGCCTTTAAGCGTTCATAGGCCCGAACTAATGGACCCATTTTCGGTAGCCCGGGTAGTGCACAAGATTGATAGGTTTGGGCGAGTTTTTATGTTTTATAGACCCCCGACCGTAGTGCATAATGCGGTGCGGTTGCTTTTTTTTTTGCGATTCCAACACGCTCTGGCCATTTTCGTTAACCATTATGATTTTTATTGATTTGTTGTGAGTGATTTAGCGCAGCAAAAGGTACGGTCGGGTTGGGTTACGGTTGCTCAAAACAAAACCCAAAAATAAAAAACCGGCAGCTCCACATCATAAACTCATTTCAAGGATACCAACGCTTTAAGCTGTCTAGTGTGAAGAGCTGAGGATGGACCTCCAAAAATTAAAAAAAAAAAACAACACCCGCCAAACCTATATTTATGGCCTGGCTTTACTTTTAATGGGTACAGGTCGGTTTGTTTATATGCAGAAAACCAATATCAAAATTAGGGTGTGCAGGGTTTTCCGTTCACCACTGTTTGGCCTTTTGGGGGCGCGAATTAATACTTGCTACCTTTAACCGCACACCAATAAAAAAAATGCAAGAAAAAGATCATCTTCCTTACCGCAGATTTAACGAAATTAGTCAACCACAAGACGAAACGGTGATCATTAATTTAACATACTCTTTTCCTTTTCCTTTCGCCCGTTTCCATTTGCACAGGTACGTTTACGCACACACCCTTGGTCGCGGATGCGCCAAAAAACCCATCTACGGTGTCCTCCCATTTTCGCTGGCCGGCAAGTAAGTAAGAAATGAGCGTTCCCTCCCACTTGGAGGCACATTAACCCGTACTCGAGGGCACCCGATGCTGCGTTCGCTCGATTGCAAGACAAATGTCGTCCCATTCCCTGTTTTGGTGCCGGTGCCGAATGTGCCCGTGCTGTAATGTACCGGCTTACGTTGGTGAACTTCTGGAACTTCTTCGGGCACTCTGGAGGAGAGATGTTGCAGTGCAGAGTGATCATCATCATCATCACACCATGGTGGTATTGGTCCTGGCAAGCTCACCTACGATAGTGCCTGCAACCAGATTCCGATAATTTGCTGCCCGGTAACGAAATTAATTACACCATTAATCAGCTCCCATTTTCGGTCACTCGCCCAGTGATCCGACATGTATGGCCAGGCGAAACATGGAAGGTCTTTTTTTTTTTGGGGGGAGGTTAGCAGGTGACCGGCG
This sequence comes from Anopheles rivulorum, assembly GCA_018908115.1. Classification (NCBI taxonomy): domain Eukaryota; kingdom Metazoa; phylum Arthropoda; class Insecta; order Diptera; family Culicidae; genus Anopheles; species Anopheles rivulorum. The sequence goes on from STHB01000004.1 coordinate 15,474,308, forward strand.
GTACTGGCCGTTGTACACCGTCACCGAGTCCCGATGCAAACGTCTTATCGGTGATGTTCGATCTGTTGTTAAGATCAAAACCCGAGCAAACGAAACCGACCGATGGGCGGCGAGGGTACTGAGAATATTTAACAAAAAACCCACACAGGATCGATTTCGCGCCCGTACAGTTGAAGTGGCTGTGCGGCCGCGTGAAGAAACCAAAAAGGTGTATTATACGCGCACACACACACACACACGGGACACGGTGGGTTTACAAGATTCGGGTAGGTTGTTCGGACAAGCTTGTCAAAGTCGCGAACCCCGCGCGTACGGTGCGGCGACACAACGTGTTTGCTGCGCGAGATCGATACGCACCGGAATCAGCAGTGACAGGTGGCCATAAATACTCATTAGCATTTTTGGCAGGCTGTGGCCCGGCCCGGTATGAATTGGCGGACCTGCTTTTCGCAGGCAACGGCATGCGGACATTGATTGTCCGGTCGGGGATTTGCCTACAATCAGTCGGCACCTCGGAGTTCGGGATTGAATTCATTGCATAAACGTGTTTAATGTTGCTCTTAAACACCTTCTCTCTCTCTCCCTCTCTGTCTCTTCACCTGAACGCAACAAAGTGATACAAAATCACAATTCTATCCTATGTTCTATTCCGCGCTACCTAGTGCACAGCACACTACACACGCCGAAAGAACGCTGAATGTGGATGGGTTGAGGCTGATGGCGTATTGCATTCGCATCTGACCGGATCCCATTTGAGGCCCGCCGCAGGCTTTGTTTACAATGTTTTATCAATCTGTCCGAGCGCGCGCTGGCTCGCTGTCCCGGCCGACCAAAGCGATGCATAATTTATGGTCAAACCTTTTAAGTCCCGGCAGAGCTGCACCGGCGGGGTCTATCTCACGCCCTTTTGCTCATGTGGCCCGGGCTTCATTCGCACGGGCTGGAATTCCTAGGCTGGAATTCGTTCGGGCTACGCACGTCTTCTTCTCTTTTTTTTTGCCCCAATGTCCCTTCGGGAACGGGAGGGAGGGGAAGGGGATGGGTGGTGATGGGATGCGTGTCGGTGGGATGAAAAATCCACATTCGCTTTTCAGTAATAATCGCACGCCGGTGCATCGCGATACCGCTGCATGCATTCCCGTCGTCGGCAAGAACCCGCCGGTACCCGTGGGTCGCATTGAACTTATTGTGTGCGATAAGATCGCGGCTGTGTTGTTGTTTTTTTTTGCGAGCAGGGATGATACAAAAGAAGGTAATGGCTATTGCTTTGCTGTCGTACCAACAGGCACACCAACGCACGACGACGAGCGCGAGTGCTTATCGAAGTCGGTAGATAATGGAACATGGACAAGTTTATTAACGTTTTGTGTTGGAAGGTAGATTCGCCTCTTTTTATTTGCGCCCTATTTTCACAGGTGTGCGCGCAGTGGACACAAAGAAAGGGCATCTTCTGGCCAGCTAGGCAGAAAAGCTCTCTAAAGGGAAAACAGAGCAGGGCAAACGTACTCTACTATTTCTTTTCTTGCTTTGGGGACCAACCTCACAATCCTCAGAAAAACCTGTGTGCGCTTTCTGCTTATTTCTTGCTCTGGATGGGATTTGGTAACTGTGTTGCCGTGGGAAGATCAACGACTCTACCACTGTTACCACCGAGAAGTCTACTAAAGGTCTCAGTTGAAAGTTTATTTGTACTCTCATTCTCAACGGTGATCGGCAAGAAACGGTCATTTAATTGATTTTTGCAAGCAAAACCACCAACCGAGCATAGATATACCTTCCATCACGCGCAATCACGGCGACCATTTCCATTTCATATAGAAGGACATTGTTTTATTGTCTGTCTGAGGCGCGGAAAAAAAATCCACAATCCGTTGCGGTATCCAATCAATGGCAAACCTTTGCAGCAGCATATTGGTAGGATGCCAGCGACAGGAACCAGCTATTACTCCACACACGACTGGTTCTTCGATCCAGGGTAGTTCGTGGATGTTGTTTTTTTTCTTTCGTTCCTCAGAGTCTGACTCACACGTCCACCGTACACCGCGCGAGAGCTATCGTGATTTATTGTTTGCCGTCGCGCTGTTTGTAAATAAAAGCAATACAAGCGATATTTTAACTTGCTTCTTATTATTTTCCATTAATAAATCCTCCAATAATCTCCCCGCACACGTCTCCCTGTTTTGCTTCTTCTCCCATTTTTTTGTTGATGTTATTGTTGTTCTGCTGCGTTTTCCCCCGGGGTGGAAGGATAAGGATGTGCATCGGCATATTTATCCTTCCATCAGGGCGATTGTTCGCCCTGACGTCCGCATGGCTAGGCAAAGTGAAGAAAACGAAACTAAAAACGAAATAAAAAAAAGGCTAGCTTCACTTCATCCATTTTCGCCGTTTGTTTCTTGTGTTTGCGTTGAGGGTGAGTCTGGCGAAGGATTTATGGACCAATAAGTGGCTGCATTTGCTTCCCCATCCCTCTCATCCCTCCCACACTGGTGCAACGAAACCCAACCCAAACCCGGCGTTAGTGTTTTAGGGATAAAGTTGCATCGCGCGCTGCAACCAACGGGTCTCACGGGTTTACACTGCATGGTTAAGGTGTGTATGTGTGGTGTTTTTTTTTGTTGTTGTTTTGTTTTTGCTCAACGGCTGCTGTGGTGTCTTATTTCACTGACTCGGCCAGAACGGTGGTAAAGGATGGGCCCATCACGGCCCTTTGCCGTTACCGTGCGGAACCGCCCGGGTTGCGACCGGTGAATGGCTTTGACTTTATTATCTTATTACCCTAATCAATTTGACTTATAATTGCAAATTGGAGTAATTGTTCAAAGTCCGCCCCGTTCCGATGCGGCAGCACCGGCAGCAGAACTTCCAGAGCAAAATCCTTTCCCAACTTCCTTGCTGATCGTGGTTGGTCCGTGTACTCCCGACCGGGTGTCCGGTGGAAAAGTAACGAATTCATTATAACCTTTAAAGCGTGATTTACGATAGCGCCAAATGAGCCGGCGAGGAACCGTTCGCGGACTTCGCGGAGGAGTTCACGTTTTAGGCGCCAAACTCCTGCACGGTGCACAAGTGTTTCCCCGTAGCGGGTTGTGCCAGACAGAAATGGAAGAGTTTAGTGTTTGATAAACAAAAAGCTTACTGCCGGCCCGGCCTGGCGAGAGCATAATTAATACTCAACCCAGCTGTTAGCCCGCTGTGTTAGCCTTTGGGGCGGTTTTTTTCCTGAACCAGACTCCTGCACCAGCGCAATAGATAGTGAATCTGTGCCGATATTTGCATCTCGCCGAAGGTAGTGATCTTGCACACAGCTTCCGTGCTTGCTTATTCCGCTCTTCTGCAGCAAACTAACAATTAACAGCAACGGAGAGACGCGGCCCAGTAGAATCGTACCAAGATAAAACGAAACCAGCGCGCCACTAGTAGCCGTAACGAACGACCGGCCCGCGGTAGGAAATCCCATTCGCGGCCCTTCTTTTACTTGTCTTTTTTTTTTTGCTGTTACGTGTGCATTTGTCTCGTTCGGGGAGACGCATTTTCGCTTCCAGTCTTTTTCAATTTATGATAAAATGGTTTAAATAGTTTTAATTAATACAATACCGCCTGCGGGATGAAGGATGCACCACGGGGCGTAAACGTTTCGCTGCCGAGGTATGTGGCAAACACCTTCGGCAAGGGTTTATCGCTTCTGAGCTTCTTCTGATTACGGTCCAGCGGAAGGGAATGGCAAAAGTGCACCCTAATGAAGGCTTTTGGTCGATGACCGCGGCTGGTGAGCAAATTGCTCGAATGATGCTAGATTCCCCGTGATGCTAGAATTAGTGTTTGGATAGAAACTGTTTTATTTTAAGTTGGAAAAAGTTGTTTTTTGTTTACTTCATTCTTTACCTTTATTATGTTGATAACCATTAGGAAAATTAAGTTTTATGCATTAATAGCACATTATCGTTATCAACCAAACATGGGCCCATAAGTAATTAAAATTCCATTACATTACAATTTTCTTTACAATTTCACCACGTCGGTTTCGGCACATCAATCATAGCATTTGCAAAAAAAAAAGAAAAATGAACCTCAAAAACCCTGGCCACAACTGTGTACCATCACCACCCATACGGGGTGTGCGTGTGCAATCATATGCATCCATTCACTGCACTGATAATGAGCTCGAAAAATTCATAACCATCATACCAGTCGGTACCGTTCGATCGGATCCAGTTTATCTTGCCGTTTTTTTTTCCTCGATAAGTTTCCCTTTCACTGTTGTTGCGTTATTTACCGCGTGCTCGGAAGTGGGCTGGAAAAGCGTTTTTCCACCTCCAGTAACGCTGTGTTGCTATTGAAAAACGAGGTTTATTTTTGCATTTGATCGATTGAATGTAAATGCGAAAGGATGTGTGCATTCATGTGTCTGTGCTTTTATGTGTGTGTGTGTGAAACCCAATGGCCGTCCCAATTCGATCCGTTACAGTTAAATTGTTTTAAAAGGATGCGTGTACGCACGCGAAGTTGAGGAGTTTTGCTATTTATCGGTGGGCTGGGGCCCCACGAGTCCATTTAGCGGTGCACGAAAGCCGTGCACGTTTCAATCATATGCTCCATTCACTTTCCATTCCGATACGAATCCGCCCATTTTGTGTATGTGTGTGTGTATGCGGCTTGGGGGTGAGAGGATTATTTCAACATGTGATTAAAATGTAAACGGCTTTTCCAGCAGGGTAGAAACGGGCCTTTTTCCTTTCCCACACGGGTTTTCGTGTGGGCCCAATCCTTTTTCGCTATCGATCGGAAAAGCGATATTGATAATTTTACAGAATCGTCTTCCCACGCTGAACTCAAAAACGGGGGATGGGATGGATCCAACTGTCCTGTTCCCAACATGCCATGGTGGTTTAAATTTACTTCGAAAGTTCAAAGTTTGCTGGTAGCGAAACGCCGCCGTTCCAATGTTGGTAGATTTATTCCCAGCTCAAAAGGTCTATTTGCGGCGCGCAAGGTATTCTATCGCAGAGGAAACTTTTGGGCCCCGGAACAGCAAACATTTCCCATTGACCTTAAAATCAATACGCGGCGAAACATTCGCAAGATTCATCCACCCTTCATGGTGTTTTACCGCCGGTCCGGTACGAGCTTTTGCAAGAAGTGTAATACACATTTCTATTAACGATATGGGTTTTAATCCACTTTATGGATACTTTACATTCATACGACCGATCATATTTAACGCGGGGAAAATTCCTTACTTTATAAGGGCGTGGAAAACTTTTCCCGCCACTCCGGCCGCTTCGCTTTACCCGCCACCCGAGGTGCGTCCTTTGTGGATTCGTTCCACAAATCCACAAATCCAAATTTATAACGCATCTCTGGCAATTTTTCTGGCCCGCTTCTCTGCTGCTTCCGCTGCACAGGCGGAAAATTCATCACCTTTCCGAGCGAGCCGGGACATGGTTCGGCAAAACATTCCGGCTCTATTGCACCCGAAATAACAGAGCGAAAATGTCGCAATAAAAATTCATGAATTATTTTATGTTATACATACACACACACACACACACAGCTTCACAAAGTGGTGACGCAGGGTTATGTTTGGTGCGAAAAAGAAACTCCGAAAAACAATAACTGACTGCGAAAATAAAACAAAAAAAAACGCTCCTCGTAAGACCATTGGCAATTCTTATCCCAGCCAACCAAGTAAAACAACAGACGCACAAAAGTGTAATTCAGCAGCAGGATATTTGGCAGTTTGTCGGTGCGATCGAAAGCATAAACCGCACACCACGTGGCGTACTTTCGCCATAGCCATAATCGTTAAGTTTAATTTTCGCTTCCCCAGCAACATTGGGGGACCATCGAGGGTTTTGCTTTCGCATCGAGCAACGATCCCTCGTCGTTGGGAACGATTTGATTAGACGTTTGGTTTTAGGTTTCCTCCTTTCTGTTTTCTTGTTGCTGTTGCTTACTTTCGCTCTTATTACGCCCACCGCTTATCGGTTGCCTGGTACCTTGTGCTGTTGTGTTGCGTCGATCGAAGGGATAACAGCACCCGTGCTTTTTTTTGCGCAGGGCCAAACCGCCCTCCCGAACGAATACTTTGCTAGTTGCTCCAGTTTTGCTGCAGGTTAAGTGTCCTGCACGATCATTATCGGTTTCGATCGTGCTGGCTTCACACCGTACCGGTGCGCTGATGCATGCATTTGGTTCAACCCCAACTCTTCGGCAATCCAGTTGGGAGGGGGTGGATAGAGCGAATGAAATTGTATTAAAGTGCGGCCAAACACTACGGACCGTGCCGTTGGTCGCTGCGTTAGCTCATGCATTAGCCGAATCGGTGTGCTGGCGCGGTACTTTAATCAAGAACCGGCCACACCTTGCTTATGGTGCCGTGCGGTACACTACTGGTCTACTGTGTCCGGTTCTTTGCGTGACGGACAGTCCGACACCCCGGTACACGACAGCTTCTTGGCTTTTAGTCGTAGCGTAATCGTACGATGGAAGTTTATTAAGGGGGCGTTTACACCAACATCAAGGGGTGCTATTCCATCAAGGGAACAGTGTTGTGCTAAACATTAGTTTTCGCTTGATAAGTATGAAAAAGAAACACATAAAATGAGTTATTTTACATTTGTTAATAGCAGCTGCAATGTTGTCAGTGGACAAAGCCTTACAAATGTCACAAACGGAGCTGTCAAACGAGAAGTGTCAAAAGACAAATCAAGCTATTTTAAAGTTACGCAATGTTTGAAATACTTTCCTTGCTACTTAGGCTAAAGAAAATGTTCATTTTGGTAAAATTTTGATTTTACTTAACTTTGAACTCTTCTTTGTTCCTATTATCAAATTATTTGTTTGTTCTTACGTATTAAACAAAATTCGATATTGGAACTGAAATTCAAGAAAAAGCTAATTTTTTGACACATTTTTAGTGTGATCATCGGGTAAAAGTTGTTTGTATAATTTCTTCGTCACACAATAAACTTTATACAAAATATATTATAATTATTAGAATGTAATCTAATATCAGTTCTTTACTTTTTTAGTTTTATTTTCTAAGTTCCTTCCTAACTTAGTTCTATTTCTAACTTCCTCACGTGAAGACATTTTTTTATATTGTTCCATTCACAACACTCTTATTTACACTATCGCAACCTTCAGTTTATCACAAGCAAATGTATACATTTTGCTTTGTTGTTGGCCATCCACAAATAATTCCTCCATTACTGTGAGATAGCAAAGTAGATGCAGAACCAAAAAGGGATTGCAATGGAAACCGTTGCAAATGGAAATAGAATCCGAGTGCGAAGGTGTTCCGATTCGACTGGCTGTAATAAAATGTACTGGAGCAGTAAAATCTTCTTTAATAAATAATTTGTAAGCTGTATCTTGCGCTCTTCAGAACGAACGCACACGGAGGAAAAACTGGGTCGACTTCAGAGAGGAGGGGGTGTGGGGAGGAGGGCGAGAGTTGGGGAACAACCATACTCCACCCCATCTTCCTCCTCCCCTCTTCATCTGTTTTTATAGCAGAAGCATTTCCTACGCATACACGTGCAAAGTAATTGAGTAACCGAAGGGAAAACGCCGTACGGCGACTCATCCCACAAAGATTTGCTGGCCAGAGTTTCCCGGAACGACAACGAAACTTCATAGAAACCAGACGAAAGAACACACAGCCCAAACCAGAACACCCCATGGCAGGACAAACACAGCAGCAACGTGTCAAGGGTTGGTGGAAAAAGGGCCAGAGGAAGGTTGGGTGGAAGGGCAGGCAAAAAAGGGCATCGAAAAGAAAATCTTTCCCCAAGGAGTTCGTGTTCGTAATGTGTTTCCCTTTTTCCTTGTGTTCCGACGATCACGTGAAAAGACGGTGTGCCCGCTTTTCTTGGCGCTCTTTGCTTTTGCGGTGCGAATGGTAAACCGAACGGGGTGGCAAAGGGGGACGGGGAGAGGGGGAAGGAGTTGGGCGGAATAAGGGTGCGACTGTGAATGGGAAAACGTACCAAGGACCAGGAGGAGTGGCCATAAAATTTCCCTCACCGTGGCAAAGGCGAACTGTATTTCCTTATCGCATCACCAGGCAAAAGGCTCACATGCGTGTGTGTGTGTGCCCACTGTGGGCCACGCCATGCGTTTCATCCCTGTCGATGACGGTTGTCGCTCGTTTTGCTGCTAAACGGTAAGCCTAAACAGTGGTGGTCCTGACTGGTGTGTTATCTAACAACAAATTGAAAGTTATTGCGGTCAACTTTTCGGGCTTGATGTCTTCGAATGTCTCGCGTGGCTTCAGTTTGATGAGGTGTATTTTTTGTTGTTGTTAAAATGTGGATGAAGCTGAAATTGATGGAGTAACAACTGCCACACAAGCAACCAACCCAAGAAAAAAAAGTATTCCAAACGCACGCACGCACGCCGGAATATCCACACACTCATTCGATCGGAATCCTTTTTATCAAATCCTTTTTGGCGAGTGGCGGCAAAGAAAGCATGTGTGTGTGTGTGTGTGCCAGAACGATTTGGAGTAGGGAAAAGTTTCTTATCAGAATTCTGCCCGCTAGCGCGCTTCAGTGCCCCGAACGGTTGGGTGAAAAACCACTAGTTCTAGACGATTTTCGTCCCGAATGGGGTTGGGCAAATGAAACGTGCGTGTCCCCTTAAACTGGTTGAAAAGCTTTCCAATTAACTAGTCGCCAACTTTTCGAACAAAATTTCTTATGGGCCGTGTGTGGGTTGATTGTTTTGTGGGAAGGAAACACCCACCACAGGGGAAGAAGTTGAACTCAAACAAAAATGAAACGCTTTGCTTTGATTAGAAATTCTCAGGACACGGGCGTGCAGGCTGTGAGATAATTCAGTGCTTGATCTTTGCCAGAATTATGAGCAGTGGTTGCTGTAGTGAAGTGAGAAACCAGACCAGACTGGAAAAGGTTGTGCAATAAATAATATGATTAAGTAGGGTATGTTAAAGTGCAAAACGTTTAGCAAAAACGGTACGAAATTTAATCAATAATTTGTTATATTATTTATATAAAACTTTTACACATTTTTGAGTAATAATTCTTAGTAATTTAGCAGTATTTCACCTGAAGGAAAGACAGGCAAGTATTATATTATAAATGCCTTAATAAATAATAAAAATAGAACCGTGTCGTTAGCATTTGTGTTATTGTGGCAGAAATTGGTTTTATAGTATTGATATGAATTTATAGACGCCTCGGCCATATAAACAATCGATCGTTTACCGTACGAAAAAAAAATAGCATCGTTCGAGCGTTATTCATACGTAGGCCGATCGTACCAGACCAGAGCATGACAGCGGCACAAGCAAAACAGGGCGCCCGGGTCGTAAATAGTCCAGCACCACATGTCCAGTGACGGTCCGGAACGGTTGTTTAAAAATAAAAAAAGGTGGACAGTTGGGTAGCGAATGTCATGTCCATGCAAGGTAACGAACCCATTGTGCAGTACAGCAAGCGTCTTGTTCGCAAATACCTGTGGCCGGCCTGTGGTCCACCATCCACCGTCGGGACCCATCTGGGGGAGGTCGAAGATGCAAATGCCATCCCACTCCCATGGTCCCCTTTCCCATCCCCCCCCCCCTCACGCCCTTCTTCACTACCTGCCTTCTTGACGAAAAAGGGAGCGTTTCTGTGGTCAAACATATTGCACCGAACACGTTCCTTTTCTTTTGCTTCCTTTATGCCAGCGAAGCAACTGCTTCAACAACAAAAAAATGGGACCAAACACGTTTCATTACAATAATACGTTTATTGTACAGCAACACTAAAAAGCTATAAATTTCTCACTTGCCCGTCAACACCTAGCAAAGAAAAGAAAAGAAAAAAACGCACCCCCCGTTGGTTGGTTGGTTGTTCCCGTCCGACGGATGGTCATAATGTGTCGCATTTCGATCACAATTAACCTTGTTTACCCAACAACCCGATCCCCAACGCACGGAAGGGTGTTTGGTTGGTTGGGGGGTTTTGAGATCCCTCCAGTGGGTAGCTTGTGTGCAAATTCATCCCCCCAAAGTCCCAAAGTCCCAAGGCATCACTTTTCCTTTCACACATTTTATGTCGGAATCGAAGCAAAAATTTACGACCGTATCGTTAACGCCGGCCAAGGTGTTGCTCTCCGATGCTGAAGGATAATCATCATTGTGTGAGGATTATTTCGCCCAGTTCATGATGCATGAACAACAAACAAAACTGGAAATTACTTCAACTCGAACTCGAACCCGACAGCAAACTGGACAGCAGAAGCATAAATAAAAATCTCATTTTAATGAGCAGCACAGTCCCTGTGGGACTGCTTATAGCGTGCAATGTGCAGCCGTGAAACCAGCCAAAAATGGTTGCTGCAGGTTCTATTGCTACACTTGCCTTGATCGATCGCCATATTGAAGATGTGACGGCTCGGAAATGATGTTGCACCCGTTGAGCATATTAATATTGAAGCACTCATACTTTTAGCGAAAGGAGTGGGAGTTTTGCCCCCTGGTTTGCAACGGTGAAACACACATGTCAATCACATCCGGGTGGAAAACTTCAAATACCGGAACCGTTGCGTTGGTAATTCAAGAATTAATTATTTGCTTCCCACCGTGCAAACAACATGATGAATATACCGGTACACATCCACACACAGGAGGACGCCGTTCTCTTTTGGCTCTTGGTTTTTGCTATGGTGAGCCTTCAACCTTTCGGGATGAAAGTAAATCCTGCGCCATCCTGTGCGTCGCGCTTGGCAGAAGCGGATAGCCGGCCCGGGATGCGGTTGCGGTTAGAACGTAGCGTGGTAAACCACATTAAATACTACTCACTTGCCGGTGGGCAGGGGGTGGGTTGGGTGTTGGTGCGCACATTGTCTCAGGCCCCCCCAGTGCAGTCTGGCATATGTATGTATGTCCCGGCTGTAATGGTATGGTGCCGTGCTCGCTCGCATCACAAAGCGAGTTCGCAGTTTGTTGGCTTTGATTCGGATTTTGAATTTGTAAATGAGATTTTCCAGTGCCGAAGCGAACCCCACGCCCATGTGTGTGTGTGTGCCAGTGGTTTTGTTGTGTATGTACGCCCCAAACGGTGTGCTGCATGGCTTTGATGAATCTTGCAGCGCTTTCGCCAACCCTTCTTACATCAGCCGGTGTTGCATTCGCCGGCAGGAACACGCACACGGCGGCAACAGCAGCATAAATGAGGGAGAAAATCATAATGCAATTAAGCGCACCACTACCAGCGGAATTTCACACACAGTTCCGCTCAGGCGGAGTAATAAAGCGAAAGCACCAAACTTCACCAATGTCACGTCCAATAACTCCACGAGCGGGAAATTGGTACACGGTTCGTTGGTGTTTTTATTTTATTTTCTAAACCAAAACTTAAGTATTCTCCTCACATGCTCCAACCAATCATAAGGTTGGTAGAATTCAAAAAGAAAACATTCAACTTTCTTGCTATTCCATTGCCTAAGAGGATCGACTTACGTTTCTACTCGATGGTGGAATAGAAATAGACATGACGAAGGGTGAAGGATATGCCCATTTGCCACGTACATTTACTTTGAGCCCCCGGAGTCCAAGGAAAACCCGAGCTTTACTGTTGCTTCTTTCAATGTTTTTCCATCCTTTCTCTCCATTTCTCTCTGCTCACCCTGCTAGCTCCCAATGGGTCCTTATCCTTTAGTACAAAAAAAATACAAGAAGGATCGTCTTTTACCGATGCCGGTAAAGAAATGTTGCTCACAACAAGCATAAAACAAGGCTGCTAAAATGAAGCACGAGCGCAAAAAGGTAACCGAGGGGTCTTTTTTTGCGGAGACACGGAAACGGCATTGGATACTTTCAATACATTTTCCAGCTTGCTGGCGTTGCATTTTTTTCTTCACTTCTTTATTCCCTGCACACCGCCCCTTCATTCACCTCCTTGTTTTGAGTTGGTGCACACCCCCAACCGCAGGCCACGGAATTGCTCATTTTCTGTAAATTAACAACATTAAAGAAACATCGCCTGGGAGCTGGAAGCGATCGTAGTACCAGTGGTGTACGGTTAGCTTTTCCATCCGCACCGAGTAATCCCCACGTCCCACTTGGAAAAGTGCCGGAAAATCTGTTTTTATTCTGCTTCGTTATAGAGACTGAAAAAAACCCAACACACACACACATGCACCGGTGTAACTGAGGATAAAGAGATACAAAACGACGAAAGAAGAGCACTCGACGACGCGAGCCGGCTATAGCCTGCGGTAGAAAAAAAGCATTTGGAAAAGCAATATCAAAACAAAACAAAAGGAAGGGGAAAAAAGCAGAAAGGAAGGTGGATACATACAGGTGGATTTGCCGTGGAAAATGGAGCACAAAAAAAAACAACAACCTCAGAACCGCTCTCGTGTTTCGTGCTCCCGCCCGGAGGACGAAAACACATTTTCCAATTAAATATTATAATCTAAATTGTAATTCTATCCAATCTGTGCAACTCTCGGTAGAGAGAGGTAGACAAAAGGTTGGGAAAAGAAGAAAGGAAAATGATGGTTTTGCTAAGTGAAAAGACGAGAGAGAGAGAGAGAGAGAGAGAGAGAGAGAGAGAGAGAGAGAGAAATGATGCAACAACAAAAAAACAGGGAAAGGCATAATACATGCGCGGTTTTGTTTTCATAACAAAAGCCACTTTTATCCTTCGTCAATTTCAAGCTCTTGAGGGTGTAATAAGTAGAAAAACATGGCGACAAGAACAAAAAATACACAATGTAAGAAACCACCAAAATAAGCGAGCCCAACTCCGTCTGTTGTACTCTGATTTTTTATTTAATTTCGTTTTTTTTTCTTCATTTGGACCCCGAAATTTGTCCAAACATCAAATTCTTTTTATTACTTAGAAGAGTAAAAAGTGGGAAGGTTCGTGATTTTGCCACTCCATTTGTCACGGTTGTGTACAAACACTTCGGGCCTTCGTTTGGCTTAGTAAAAGGAAAATAGCAACCGAAAAGTAGAGAGAGCTGAGTAAATTAATTTAATCATAGCTTTAAAAAAATCTCGACCCACCGTACCGCGACACGCAACAGGGCCATGGGCCCATTCGCCCCACTGTAATGCAGCGCGCAAAAAAAAAACAAAACAAATATTTGCACCAAAACAAAAGACATACACACACACGTACACGTACATACTGGGCCGGAAGTAGTAAAGGATATCTGTGGCGGGAGGCCGTGTATTGTGCTTCCCTAGCGTAAACAGTAAACCAAGAGAGAAAGAACCAGTCGGGAGTAGCGAAATGTGAACGAATAAAAGGCAACTAAACCGTAAGGGGGAGTTTTTCATAGCGAGGAGTTTTCCAACATTTTTTTCTCCACTGCGATTCCAAGCTGGAAGTCCGTCGTTTTGAAGCGGTCCCATGGTTGGTTGTGAGAAATAGATGAGATAAGCGAGTTGACAGCCGGCCACGGGTTGATGACGGGCTAATGGCTACGGCCGGCGAAGTTGCGGATGGATGGCAAAGAAGTGAAAAATGATTTTAAAAAGTCAATGATAAGGAGAAAGAAAAAAAAAACAGGCACGGCACAGCCACATGCGTCGGAACGCAAGTCAGCAGACCGAAGAATGCGAAGTGCCACTCATTCTTCCCAAAACACTCGCCCCAGCTCTCTTGCCACTCATAAACGCGGCCTGGGAGTGTGGGAAGGTTTTTGCTTTGTGCTTTTTCCCGTTTTGCGTGTCTCGCATAAAGCAGTGAAAGCCCAGGACCCAGGTAAACCATATTACGGATGCGGAAGTGGTGCGATCTCTTTGCCTTTGCCAACTGATCCGAACCGGATCGCAATTTATGCTATCTTCAGGGCGATGGCGATGTGGACTTTTGTCGGGTTTGTACGGAGATCCATTGCGGAATGCATTCTGCATTTAGCATTAAAGTGAACCATCGTCCCGGGAGCCGGAGGGCTACAATGCGAGAATTGTGTTGCGTTTTTGCTCTGTAAGAGTTGTACTATCAGCTCTACCAACCGTATCGTAAAGACAATCTATTTCAACCGCAAAGACAAAACAAACTGCATTTGAAAATATTGATCCTGGCGATTTTGTTTTCTCCAAGGATTTTTATATAATTTTTGATTTAAAAGTGCGCAAAACCGAAAAGCAAAAAAAAACCGGAGATCATTACTGCCAGGCAGGCCGGAGCCGAAATACCGAAACACATACCGAACCGAAAGCGTAACAGCACTGTATCATGTTGCCGGAAGTGGATAAATTTTACCGAAACAGCACACCAAGAATTGCTTGGGTTCCGGCTTAGGAGCGTCCGTTGGGTATTTGCCATTGGGTAAATGCAAACAATGGCACATGTGTGCGCCCGGTTGACACACCGGAGAAGAATTGTTTGGAAGGAACCCATGCTCACATTACCATAAATTCGACCATAAAGACGCACCGGGCCACAGTTGGCAATGGTTCCGAAAACAAAAGAAGAAGAAGAAGAAAAAAACACCCCGGCACCGGATGGCGCAGTTCCGGAATTTATGCTCCGAACGGTGCGGACTCGTCCACGGAAGATCTGGTTCATGTGTGTGAACAGGGAACGGGCGCGGTCGGATCCTTTGGCTAAAGTTGGGGTTTTCTTGATGGTACCGAACCACAGCAGCATACTATCGATACACATGACATTCGACCTGTATGTATGGCCACGGCATTGGAACTACCCGACCGGCAAACCAGCATGTCATACAAAACACGACCGAAGAAAACGGGACGGTTCGAGTGTACCGGGGATAAAGACTCCGCTACCATTCATGCTGGTCAATTGCCAACCAGAACCATCCCCAAAACCCGAAATCCCCCCCATCTTTGTTCACACACAACCGGTGTGAAGCGTTTACTATGCGACATTCGACCGGGGTACACACGCCAAGCATCGGAAGTATCGCATTAAATTGAGACAAATAAATTACACTCCCACCGGGTTCTCCGTGTGGTGTGCCGGGGGTTCACCCCACTTACGGAATGATGTTGTCCATGATTGGGAACCAAACGCTTGTTGGTGTAAGGGAATCAAAGACCAAAGCCCATACCGCGCACCAGGATCCCACGTGTGCCGAAATCTTTCCGAAACGTTCCCATTGTTAGGTGGCTTCTCGGCTTCACGTGTGTGTGTGTAGTATGGCTGCATCTGCGGGGGCGAGATGCATGGGAAAATGAAAGCGATAACCGCAAATCCGTCCTGTGTCCAGTGTGTATTGGAACTTGCCCATACACCGGCACCAGCTGGGAAGCGGTTTAGTCGTTATAGAAAAGCAACCGTTTGCACCACAGGAACGGCTCATCATCAGGTTCCTGTTGTCGAAAGAGAGGGAGAGAGAGAGAAAACGGTTCCTATTTACTGGTCTGAATTGTTCGTACACTTCTCAATCACGGGCATATACACAGAAACACACCGGATATGGGATTTGTTCTCTCCTTTGGTTCGGTAAACCGTTTGCCCGGGTATCTTGGTACATGCGTCTTGATTTGTGAACTGGACGAGGCTTCCGATTAAGAATCGAATTGCACCGAGAACAAAAGAAATGTACTGAGCACTGCTGACTGCTGGGTACTATCAACGGTACGAGATTGCTAATGCGGTTTTTTTGGAGGGTGATAGGGTCGTAACGATGAACGAGAAACTGCTGAAGGTGACTGTCGATCACAATCCTTATTATGTTTCGTATCGAACAAGAAAAATTGGTTTTTTTTTCGATAAGAACAGGAACCATTCATTGCAAACACTAGCTTGAATATACGATAGTTTTGCTATAATTTACCTAACACTTATGGCACATGTCATGATTGTTTTTTGGAGCACTACAACAGCATTTGTTTATGGATGTCGACTTAGTCGACATTCAATTCGTATGCTGTTACACCATAGGCGAAAATTTTATAAACTATTTACGACATGATGGTATTAGTTAGTACTATTATGTCTTACTTATATTAAATATGCAAATGCCTTATTTAGTACCTTTAGTTTATTATTCATTTAATCAATCCTGATACTGGAATCCTTGACGCTCACTAAAACATTCTTTTCATAAGGTGATACATTAAAAAACACTCTCTTTTGCATCGCACGATGGTGGTAAGCAAATCCCTTGCCACCCGTGTAAAGTTCCGTAAGAAAAGTAAATGCCACGTGATACTCTTAGGCAGCGCCCACGTCTAAACCACGTCGATTCCATGCTAGCAAACGAATCACAATAAATACGATCCTTACCTGTCGGCACCAGCTGGATAAACATTTTATGCAACACAACGTGACAGGAAAGACAGCCCCAACACACAAACACTTACTTTTGCTCGCTCTCTCTCTCACTCCACTTAATTAGAACCGTCACTACCCGTTTAGTTCTAATTGACTCACACCCTTAGACCGGCCGGTGCGTAGACACAGCTGGATACTAACCGATGTCGTTGACAAATGACAAACACAACAATTTGTAATCCGGTTCGCAGCGCAAACGGCGAATGGAAGGTCACCGTAATTACTGTCACCGCGGCCCATGATGAACGTTCATTGTAATGACGATTTTGTTGTTCTTGTTGTTGTTGTTGTTACTTTCTTTCCGTTTTGCTCATTCGTGGTTTTCTTTTCCATTTATTTGCAGGTTTGTACGAAATGGATGCCCCCGATGCAGCAGCTTATCAGAAGGAAATGAATGGTTTAAATTGGAACATTTCAACATACCTGGGCTAAGTAGCGGAAAGATTGCATATGTCCCGATATGGATGGCTTTAATATCAGTATCCACTTACAACTATGTTTCGCATCTTGCTGCTGCTGCTGCTCATCTTGGTCCTGATGCTTATCCAACCTTGAGCGTAACAGAAAGCAATCAGCGAAATGATACGACGGTTTTATCATAAACCAGGCATGAGAAAGCACCAGCCCCATTACCACCCCATGTGGCAGGGTATTGCATAACTGCCAGGCGGCCATATCGTACCGTTACCGCACCGAGTGTCGTTTAGTGGTTGGTCGGTGTGGAGATGGGATGGATTCTCCGCGGCTCTGGCTGGCTACCGTAACGTAATCGGGCGCACTCTCGGTAACGTGAACATGATCGAAACATTCAAATTAATAGATTATTAAATTGATATAAATTCCTCCTCGCACGCATCTTCTCTTCCCCGGGGCCGGCTCAGTTCCTGGTAGGCCCTGGTAGGCCCGGTTGTATATCGATGGGAAAACGTATAGGCGAGCGGATCCCCCCATTGCCGATGCGTCACCTCACTCTCACGGCTCCGGTATCGGTCGAAGCCGCAAAACAGTTTAGCCACGACGAGCCATCCAGCGATGCTCCACGGTGAGAAGAGAACGCGTGGTTCACCGCGTTATCGATCGGGCGGCAAAATAAGATACTTATCAAACCCACCGCACGACGATGTACACACTCACACACACGGCATCTTTTGGCTGGGAGGTACTACATAAACCGAACCGGTGAACCATGAGGGGAGGAAAATTGTCTATTGACTTTCGATGCTATCGGCGGTACGGCCGATGGTACATGAACCGTGGCAGCACCGGTGCCACGGATAAATAAACGGCCCCGGAGATGATTAATCGATGCGCGGTGTGCAATTAACCGGCGTCGTTTGTAGGTTTTTAATAAACTAGAAACCGTTTTCTTTTCTCCCTTCCTTTCTTCCGCAAAAGGGTTGGAATGGATGGGCTGAGAGAGGGGACTTCTCCATCCCTGGGTTCCCCCCGTTGATGATGAGGCACTGCGGCCACCTTAAGGGGTTCTTGCTTTCCTTGGACCGATTCCGGATGCGGTAATGCGTAACAATGAATGGGGATGCTCTAACGGTACACCGGCGTACGTTTGGTGTACCGAAGGGCTCAAGATAAATGATGGCAGCCACCCTTGTTAGTAGGGAAAATGCAACTTTAACCACTGCATGCGCTGCATTCACCGATGTGCGGAGTTTAACGAACGATTGAAGAATGATGGTGATGGTGCTGCATTGCTTGTAGCACTTGATGGTTCTTATTACTGGAAGCGAGCGAGCGAGCGAGCGCACTCAAGAAAGAGAGCGAAAGGAAGCCATAAGTTCAAGGAAATCATATTTTACTGTAATTACCATGCGCAACGAGCAGAAGTCGACCGTTGCGCACAACGGTGTATGCTGAGAGCAGCGCGACATTTGCAGAGCAATAGGGATTCCGTTGCCAAACGCCGTTGGACACTAAACTAACGTGACATGTGTCAAATTAGTCACCGACTACTACACATTTGGTCCTGGAACGCTCACCAATGTAACTTTGGCCCTACCCGCCCTGACAGTTCTACGATTGTCCCACAGACACACACACACGCCCGCGCATTACTCCAAATCCATTACCCAGCGCGATCTCGCGGTGGAGTCGAATTGCAGTCACGATTAATTTTTCAACACGTTCAATTCAACCCGCGTTGCCCATACTGGCCGGTCGTGGTGCCCGTTGTGGTTCATAAACTAAAGCCCACTTTGGAGGGAAGTAGAAGCAAGAAAGAAACACCACCGACAATGTTTCAATGCAATTTAGCAGGAATGGAATATCTCAATTGATATTAGCGTGAGCTGTTTTTTTTTCTTCTATGGTTAAACGTACATAAATTTATCATGTCGCCGATGGGAACTCGTGCAGACACTTGGGGACCCGGCTACCAGTCTTTACTCAGATGTCTAATCAATAGCGCGGCACGATCCGTTATAGTAAATGGCGTTGTTTTTTTGTTTTTTACCGTACTCTTTTTTGACAACTAAAGTCTGCACTCTGGCTGTTTACAACGGGAGGGTTGGTTTCTCGGACAGGCGGTATTGGGTCGATTCCTTAGCAATTACGCTCTACCCCGAAATGGACTCTTGAATTATTAATGAGCTCACTCAGGCGCAAGCATGATTGGGCCTCACCTTTGCTTTACCACCCTCTCTTCTCCTCTTTCTCCTTCTCCACCCTTTGGAGTGCTTGTCACCACAGTTGGTGTGGAGAAAAAAAAGTCACCCGTTATAGGATATCACGCTTTACCACCGAGAACAACTCTACTTGAGGATAATTTTATCACCATTACACGATCATTTCACCACGACAAATAGACAAAAACACACACACACACACCGCACTCCATTCGGATCGGTGATAAACGACCATTGTAGTTGAGTAAATATTGTCAATTTTCGCTTGCAGCCGAGCCGCCCTTGGTGATGTGATTTATCGTTCGTATTAAATAAAGATAGTCCACTCAGCGCGGCTGCAAATGTGGTACGATTTATATGATACGAATGCGAATTGCATTACCTTCGCCTACGTTCGCCGGCGTTCGCCTCATCTTTGCAAAGCCTCGCGTTCTTTAACTTAATCGAGTGTATCGAAAGGGAACAAAAAGTGTAGTTGCAAGGCGGACACAAGCTCTCGAGGGCTGTGTTGTACAGCTGTACTGCGGATGCCCGGTTACGTTCCATAAATCAAGCGCGGAAGCACACACACACACACCGTACCGCGTGTGCCAATTGGTTACTTTTTTTTCCACCCAGCGTTTTTTTATCCGGTTCCCCACAAATGAACCCAAGCGCGCCCAAGAGGTGAGAGCGTCCAATGATGAATCCGAGCGGGTTGCTGCAGCAATATTGCAGCTGGTCTACGGTGGCGTCCGAATGGTTGTAACCGTCCGCAAAGCACAATCGGGATTCTCCTGGTGGTCGTCGTGGTGCTGCTGGTGGCGGTGTGAATCGAACGACGATGTAAACGATTCCATTAAAAAGAATGTAGAGTGAGGCAACCAGCAGAAGAGCCGGAAAAAGGAATCCTATTAAAAAGTGGTAAATAAAGAAGATTACCAGTGCGCGATACAGTGCGCTGCACAATGACCATAATTATGTCGATTGCTGGAAGAAGCCGTGCGGATTGTGCACGTGGGAGGCACGATTGTGTGTCTAGCCCCGAGAAACCCGCCGGTGGGATTAAAGAGAGCCCAAAACTGGGCAGAACTGTTTGCCGCACGCAAGATTCGCACAATAAAAACATATTGATTGAGATACCGGTGTGGTGCCAGCGTTGAAAAGTGCATCGGTGCATCGGTTTTGGGCTGTTGCCAGGCACCAAACCACAACTATCGCTTTCCTTTCGTGCGGTTATGAATGGGTTTTAATTAAAACTTATCGTAACGCGAAGTGAATCATCAAGCCGCTGGGGCTGGGAAGAAGGATTTTTGCACTTCTCGGGGGAAGTTACTGGTCAATTTTTCATCACAGAGCGATCATTAATGTCACATAAAACGATCACACGATCGTGCGGTTGTTTTCTTCATTCCGAACCTGTCCGATACAACGAACAGCCAGACTGAATGAGCTTTGTTGCAGTGATCGGATTTAATTTCCGGCACACATTTTAACCTTACCCCACGATCGTGTGTTGTTGTGCAAAATTTATGAAAATAAGCTGATACAAATCTGCCAATTAATGCAAACCCATGAGCAAAAACTCGTGCGAATAGTGGTTGCCTTTTTTCGTTTTTAATTCACTTCCATGAGCACATGAGACGCGCAAGAGAGGTTGAATCACGAGAAAACAACTGAAAGCACTGCATATCCGGTCGAGCCTTTAACTTTGATACCAAGTAAAGGTTTGATGTTACATTATTTTATACGTTTGCTGCCTTTTTTTTCGAATTCCGAAGCCTTTTGGCTTCGGATCGTGGCTGAATGACACTGCTACTATTGCCACTGCTGCAACTTTTTCCACGGAAAGCTACTGCAAAAATGTCAACTGGCAGCAACGTAACGCAGCCCTCTGCCACGCTTCGCGCTAGTTTTAATTAATGTAATTTATGGTGGCGTCTATTTATGGTTGGGTGAGTTTCCACTTTCAAGCGGCACTGTAGCGCTGCGTTGATGGCGGGGCGGGTTAAAGGTTTTATATTTGTTTTCCTTGCAATGGTTATGCCCAGCCAAGAAGTAGGAGGAAAGTTGCATCCTTGCAAGAACGTCGCGCTAGCGTATGATAACCGGATCCTCAGTTACCCATTATTGTTATCAAGTGTCCTTTTGCCGGGTGCTGGAGTTGATAGCAGTTGATGAAGGTAGCCTGCTGCCCGGTTTGTGTTAAAGGTTCGCCACGGTACACGGTTCGCCGTAACGAGTGCACTCAATATTGGTACTGATTTAAGCTGACCTGCTCTGTTAATCTTCCTGGTAACGGGGTCGGCTTTAGCTTTACAATCTAAACTTAGCAGCTGGGCAAGGAGATGAGAATTTAAGATAGCACATCTTATTGGTATCCGAACTTACTTCCGGAGTGAAGTTTTTTCCAAGCGTACAAATGTGTAGGTACAAACAAGTTCTTCACGAACCTTTAAACTTTTCATCTAAAAAAGAAAGATTTTTGAGTCAAAAAGCTAGTTCCTAGGATTGTCAAAAACATACTTTTAATAAATTATTTTTGTGGTGCGGATTGCATACATTGTGGCGCAATGGCATACAAATCTTTACACTGTATGAAATTCGCATGACATGAATTCGTCTAAAGGTACATTTCTTCCCACGTTAGTTTACCGGCGTGTTGTGTCTTGGCTACACGCCCCTAAAAGTATGCAAAGCATTTATGTAATCGTTCCATTTGCACGGTACATTAAACCAGTGGCATAGAAGCCAGCGACAAAACACACAATAATATGTAAAATGCATTATTCAACTGATATAATTCCACTTTTTTTGCCTTGGCGTGTGTAAACCGTACCACTGCTACAGCTTGCAAAGGAACATCGATTGATTCATGTTTCGCCCTTCGCCCCTCATAAAAGCCGCTTATCAAATGAAGCCATTTTTATGGTAATTAAATTCATTGCAAACCAATGTTATTGATTCGCATATATCTTGCAGCTTGCCACTCAGCACATCGTTTAATGTGCCCATTGAGCAGGAAGCGTGTGCGCGCGCGTTTAAAATAGGTCACATAAATAAATACGTGACAGGAATGTGCAAATATAAAGCAAATGGTGATGTTGAACGATTTTACCCTACAACGGGGTTGCGAAATCGATCATTATTTAATTGATTTGGTACGCCATTTAATACATTTTTTATTCGTTCCATTTGCGTACGAGCGCATTCCCGTTCCCACCGTACCGGAGACGATCTTGACAAATGGGACCGGCGTTCAGTGCATTCAGGGTGAATGCCTGACACCTTCCTCCAAAAACGGATCATGTTTTGTCAGGTGTTGATCGCTGATCGTTCGGCTGGTCGGTTACTTCTCACCGGCATTCCTTTAGCCGTGTGTTCGTAAAGTCTCGTTTTCGATGCAACTGTTGCCGTGAGTGCAAGTTGCGGCAGCGGGGCCAAACACGGGCGCACCCGGTGTTTGGGCGAAGAAATCCATTCCACACGGCATGTCAGCGCGACTGACAGGTTCTGTCGGTGTTTAGCCGAAGCGATCAATTAGCGTCGATGAAAGGGTAAAATCAGCGACACCCGTCACACTCGATACACCGGTATTGCCGCAAACGTGCCAACCGCCCGGAACTCGATTGGGGTTTGCAGTGAGTGAGCTTGGCTTGCCAAGTTTTTGTGGTCGTGGTGAAGGCGTACGACGGCGGTGACACCCGGCCCAAGACGCTATTGCCGTGCTTGAGCGGTGTGATTAATGCTTAATTTCCCTGCGCACCGTGCGATGCCCGCCGTCCCAATCGTCCCCCGACGATTCACGAGTACATTACGCCATTTTTCTCCCATTTCAATGAATTGGTTAGGCAGAAGGTTGAAGGTGCCACGGGATCGTATCGATGGTTTTAATGAGCTTTTTTTTACGCTTCTTCTTCGAAATTGAATTAAGAATCATTAGCCTGGGTGGCGTATGAGTGCGACCTGTCACGGACCGAAATGGAGAACTCGCGCGACTTGCTCATGGCAAAGGTGTGGGTTTGGGATGGAATTTAATCCAATCCGCTAGTACGCTCGAGGTGTCGGGGCCGGACACGGGGTTGATTGAGTTCGGAATTGTCCTCAAAGGTCTTTGGTGGCCGTTGTGCCTCACCCATGGCACAGTACGCACTTGAGCGTGCACATTGATTAATGGCAGCCATTGTCCGGGATTCACCATTCCGGACGGAGCAGATTATTGTACCTATTGGCTTATTTCTTTTTTCTACTGCAGTTCAATTGTAGCCGATCGAGCGAATCACACAANATCCAATCCGCTAGTACGCTCGAGGTGTCGGGGCCGGACACGGGGTTGATTGAGTTCGGAATTGTCCTCAAAGGTCTTTGGTGGCCGTTGTGCCTCACCCATGGCACAGTACGCACTTGAGCGTGCACATTGATTAATGGCAGCCATTGTCCGGGATTCACCATTCCGGACGGAGCAGATTATTGTACCTATTGGCTTATTTCTTTTTTCTACTGCAGTTCAATTGTAGCCGATCGAGCGAATCACACAAGGGGAAGCACATAATTAAGACAAATGGCGGAAGAGGGGTGGAAAGGGCGCACAATTGGCGGGGTAAGCAAATTACCCATCCACATGCCACCCGGTACACGGTCACCTGAGAAATGGGCCACATCAAGGTCATCGTTTGGGCCAAGGACGCATCAACTTCATCATCCCTCCTTTCCAATTGACAGTTGCCATTGGCGAACGAATCATAATTCAACGCTTTCCCACCGCTTAATGAGGGCACACGAACAAAAAAACCCCCAGCAAGAACTCACACAATCCTCAATTTCCTTCTCAAGCACCGAAAAGATTCCCCCGGCCGAATGAACGAACGGGCCTGCAACGTTTCGCAACGGCCGATGCTAGGAGGGCATCGGGTGTAATAGCTCCATCTCATTGGTCACTTTAATGATCGTGGTCGTTCGAATGCGTCGTCCTTGGGGAATCCAGTGCCACGGTGCATCAGGTTCCGTGATTGATGCGTTTATACAAATTATGTTCGCTTCCTCGTTTTTGGTACGTATCGCGCATCTTTCCCAAGCGACGGATGGTACGGTTGCCTGATGCTGGCGATCGTGCCGACGGTGCGCCTGAAGCGTATGCAATCGGCAAACCGTTCGCACGCTGCTCCGGCTAATTGTGTGCAATGAGATGCATGATTGTGGGTATTTATCTTTCACTTTAGCGTTCGGTGTCGTCGCGAATTTTCGGTACCGACGGGCACAGCGAACGGGCTGCCACCGGAACGAAACGGTGTGCTCAAAAATGATTTATATGAAACGACTTCATTATCGCGTGTGAGCAAACGTTGACGCGGAGAACGAGCTGAGAAGACCTGCTACCAGCCAGTAGAAACCTTTTTTTGCGTTTGAAATCGACATCGTGATAGGCGCTTCTAAATTGCTTTACCCTTTTGACGAACCGAACTAACCAGACCAACAAGCACATCCAGTTGGGAAAATTCTATTCAATGCAAAGTAGCGTCAACAAATTAGATAAAATGTTTACCTTCGGAGCAGCATTTGTAATTATTTCTTCCCTTTCGTGACAGACAGCCAGCCATATATATATATATATATTGTGTAAGTAAGCCGGAAGCGTCCTCCCCAGAAACCGGAATGAACAAACCATCCGTTGCGAGGCTTTTGTTTGAGTGTTTATGACATTGAATAAAACATGACCTCCACTTCGTTGCGAGGTTGCGAACTTCTCACGCATAATTCGTGACCACGGGTCGGCTGCAGTGGAGTCGTTAGGCTGATGTCTCTATTATTAATGAATTGTAATAAGATTCTCAAAAGTCACCTTCCCGCGGCTGCACGCTCCGTCCGAGAACGCTTTGCAGCAACAATGTGGCAGCTGTACGGAATGAAATGAAGAACATTTTCGTCTGCGTGGACCGTTTTGCTGCACAGATTCACCTTCCCTTGCCGTACTTTAGAAAAAAGGTGTATATTTGTGTGTTCAATTTTCCCTTATTCCGGTGCTCGTCAAATGGTTCGTGTTTTTTTATTTTCCTTCTTGTTTCTCATTTTCCACGTAAAACCCCTCCCAGTTTAATTCCCATTAAACTCTCCCCCCAAAAAAAAGGGAAGATCATGGAGAAACATAATAAAAAAAAGCACAAACACCGAACGCCCTAAAGTTAAAAGCGGCAAAAGGGCACACAATCCGGCTGGAAAATGGAGCACAAAAGTTCACTTAAATAGATGATGACAGAGTCTTGACGGAGGTTCCCGCATCCCGGGCGTATCGAAATCCTGAAGATTGGTTGCCGGTGGGCAAGCACAGGGTACGCGAGGGCAAATACGAACAGAAAGTCACCATTCTCAACCACCTGTTAACGCGAAGCAGCTCGATGTGAGAGGGTGAGCGAGTGAAGTTTGGGTGATACGGGGGATGAAGCATCAAGGGCTCACATTTCGCCCCGGCAGCTGCTTCAGCCGGGAAAATTCGGTCACCGACCGAACTCGTTCGCAAACACCGAAAGCAAGCACTGGGAAGCGGCTGGGAAAACGTCACGTTTTCAATTATCTGTACGATCTTTGGCGAAGATTAAATGACACATCAAAGAGATGAACGGGTAGACGGGATTTAGTCTCGACAGTGTACTTCAAGCGAACGAGAAATAGTTTGATTGCAGGTGAAGAAGTGCATTCGCTCTTGTGCGATTGATTTTTCTCTTTCCCTGCTCCGAAAAGGGTGAAACAGAATCAATCACTATAAAGTTTGCAATTTATAACCGGTGCGAACTTAGCAAATGGAACGTTAACACACACGGCCAACGGCAGATATACGCGGCGGTGCGAAGTTCGAATTTTTGATTTATTTACCTTGGGTCAACGGTCACACCGAAGGTTGGTGAGCAGAGGTACCGATTAGTTCCGACAGGAACAGCGTAATCGATTGTGACCCGGTGGTGCACCCGCCAGGCATGAAGGATGATCGATGAATCGCGTTGCATCCATCACTTGCAAGTTGCAATACCCCCTCCCCCCCCCCCCCCTCACCTCCCCTGGAGGATCGTACGGGGATGCTTAGCCGATGCCGAACAGTTGCGCATTCCGACCGATTCGTACGTTAAGCTGGCCACCGTTGTAAGACACTATTGTTGCATGGCCAGATTCCGTGCCGCCGCTCGGAACGTAATTTAAATCCCATCAATATTAATGCAAGGCCACCGGGTGCAGTCAGTTTGTCTGCACCACCGATCGGCTGAATTGAAAAGCCTGAATTGCGGCCCGTTCGCAACAGAATCACTGTTGCGGTGGCGTCCGTCTTATCAATGCCGCCAATGTGCATATGTGTTCTGTCTGTCTGGTCGCTTCCACAGCGGTGCATATTAATGATCTGGCCCTTCGAAACTCCGGGCCAAGTCGATGCGTGTGTATGCTCCGTTGTTTATGCTGTGGTTCGCATCATTTGTCGCTGTGTTTGTATAAAGCCAGCGGCATCTGCCGGCGGCTTTTTGTCGTATGATAAGCTTTGTACGTAGGTCGGTGGTTGCTCATATTACTTGCCGAATGTTTTATAAGCACATATGCCAATGTAATGCCGCCCATGTTAATGGGATGTTTACGGAAGCGAGCACCCTCTGAAGCATGAATATGACTAAACGTATCATTGGAATGAGCAACCGTCTATATGCACAAACTGTGTGTAAAACAAGAGATTTTAAGCAGTAGGTGTGGAATTTAATTCTATTACGCTGCACAAGGGACACTGCAAGAACATGTTGAAATTCATAAAAGAGACATAATTCTACTCCTTTCGCAAACTAAGATTAATTGTTGAAACTATTATCATCATCCAACCATTTCTCTCATGAGGAGATTTTCTATCGCGCGAAGCTCTGCAGATTCGGTTCATGCGATAGATCTCTTCAAATAAGCACTAAACCGACCATATAGACACCTTGGCTTTTAGTTTTGAACCGAGTGTCGGATTATCCGTGCATTACGGTGCTGTCAGTTTCACTAGTGATTTGACATATGGACTGCAAAACCAAATATGGCAAAAATGAAGAATTCAATGATACAATTTACGGTAGTTCACACAAGAATTAAAGATTTGTTTTGAATAAACCATTAATTAAATTTATTTAAAACCCCAACCGTCATATGTTATGCTTATATGATTTATTGGTAAAGGTAAACCAATTATCCGTGTTATCCGGTCCAATTCCGATGAGCACGGATAATCCGCTTTTCACAATATTTGATAATACATATAGAAAATTTATTGAATGGAAACCTGATATTTCTAATATAATTCAAACTCTGGTCGCTATAGTGTTAATACACCAAACCAAAGATGTCTGCGAAGTGTGTTTGCCATACGAATTTTCCACCCCATATTCTCAAGTTCTGGGTGAAGATGCAAAGCGAACACGGCAGCCGCTATCGCCAGCTCGATCCGTTTGGTGGTTTGTGAAAAATGACTGCACAATAAGTCTAGAAATAAGATTAACGACATCATAAACCAACGTCTCACGGGCTGGGACGGCGGTACACGACGGCAGGCCGCGAAGGCTACCGAGCGCCGGAAGCTAAGGCAAACGCTGTACCAAACTCATCCGTGGGTGCGAATATTTGAAGCACTTCCCATTCAAGGTGAACAAAAACAAAAGCTTCCCTTTGCACGGGCTTTGTACGAGGTGCAGAAAAGCTAATTTGCACTGATAACGGAAAAAGTTGTGCATAGGACGAGCGCGTTAACAGTGCGTGTTACAGCTCTTTGTCGCTACTATTAAGGAAAATGCACTGAATGTACTATTTTAATCGTTGACTTGCTTTTTTTACATAGCACAAAGGTAAAACCTAAAGAGGAACGATGCCACAGGTAAACACCGTAGAAGATTACCCTAATTAGGTGCTTATGTAGAACAAACCATGTCGCTCCCCAAAGCCAACCGAGCTCTGGACGCTTATGCTGACCCCCGGGAGGTGTGCCTTTCACACCTTTTCTTTCCTTTTTGTTTAGCAAACAAAAATTAATAAAAAGAATATAGCGCACTCAAGAGGGTCGGCTATACAAATAGCGCTGCGGCGGTATCCATGTTGCATCGCAGGTTTAACGAGCCCACTCGTGGCAGGCACCACGAGCAACTACCCTACGGAATGCAAATTCCCACCAAACATAAGCAGCTCCTATCAAAGCTCCCAGCAGACAATTTATCATTGGCCAGCATTGGCGCGTACTGCGTGTGTGTAGCCGAAGTGGGGCTCAAGTGGCGTATAACCGCATGGTTGCGCTGACTCATGGTGTGCGCTGTGCTGCGGACCGGCAGAAGTTGGTCTTAAGCGCAGCAGGAAGTCCTAGTTCTCACCCGTACCGTGGTGAGCGCTCTGTATTGTTGCTTTTTGCACCAATCGGTCTTCCGTCAGATTGGCATAACGATAGTGATGTGTCGGGTTTTGGGTACGAGCGAAATAAGATGCCTATTTGTAGCTGGATCCATCGTCCAGATGGTTTGGGGGGCTCGGCGGGTGGGGGGGGGGGAGGAAGGGGAGTGGGAGGGTACGTGTACCCCACGTGGAACGTATCGCAGAACGGTCAACTCAACACGGGCATTACACACCAACCGAGCACAGTCAGTGCTGTTTCGCAAGATGTCAAGAACGCGTGGGTCTGCATCGGCGTGACGCTGCAAATCGTTCCAATGGTTCTTTAATGACAAGCTACGTAAAATGCTACGTTCCTTCATACGGGTTCGCTTTACTATGTTTGCGTGAAAAAAAACAAAAAAAAACGCGCATAAAACTAAAAGAATAGCACGTCTGGCACACACTGGCGACCTCCTCAAGCGATCAGGAAGTATAAATCAAGCAACGCTCCGACCCGTGATGTGTCCGGTGTGTTTCCGTTGGTTTCAGCTTCGAACCATCGATCATCTCGTGCTGAAATTGGGAGCAGCATTTCATCCATTGCATGGTGTTGCTTGTGTCAGCATTGCAGGCCATCGGTCGCGCGGTCCTTTATTGTTGATCCCAGTTTGTCCCGGTGCATGGTGAATGCAATTTGACTGCCCTTTTTTTGCTGCGGGAAGTGATGTGGCTACCCCGATGGGGGTGGGTGAATACAATCAAATTAGTGTCCTATATACATACGCCAAAATTTTACTCCATTGCCTAGCGGATGGAAATTGCAATCCGTACCATCGGAACCGTGAGGCAAAACCACTCCGAACTCCGGCTGTGGTTGTGATATTAATTGAACTTTTGCATTGTTTTGCAATTTACCCATTCTCGGGGATCCTCATCCTTCACCCCGCCTCCCCAATTGGGGGAGGGGGGACGTTTTTCCTCCCAAGTTGTGTTTATTTTATATTTTCCCATCCCCGAAAAAAGAGTGACTGCTGACGTTACGAATGCCTTGTCCCGCCCGACATCAATGTCCGACCAACATTTATCAACATAACAATGCCACCCCGGCGGTTTCCCATTATCCAGCAAACAAACCGGGCCCGGGTGGCTTTACGCAAGCAAAAGCCATCCTTTCGGCAACGCTGAAATGATGAAACGCAAATAATCCGGTCCCTGGTTCCGGTGCTGGCGGTGGTACTGGGTGTCGTTCGGCTTTCTACCGGGTCCGAAGCGAAATGTGTGCATGAAATGAACTCCGTACATTTCGTAGTAACGCAACAACGCGCCAAACGCACGGTTGATATCGTCCGATGACATTAACAGCATCCCAGCTCACCCGATCCGCCATTCGGAAAGCGAATGTCCGCTCAACAAATCATTAATTTCTGACTTACAGCGTCGGGTTCCGGGTATTGTCTGCCTGCTGGGGATTTTGATTGTCAAATATTTATTTTCCATCGCCCATTTCTCTTTCGCCCGTTTCCATTCCGTGCGGTCTCGCACGCCGACAGGACGATTTGCCCGGCCAGGCCCTGCTGGATGTGGTTTTTGCGCGCCTGAACCTGATAGAGACGGCCTACTTTGGGATCCGGTACATCGATCAGGACAATCAGACGGTAAGTAGCAGGACGGTGTTTCGGCCGTTGTTGTCTTGTTGGCTTTGCTGACACGCCGTTGGCACTTTCGTTCCCATTCTCTCATCCCCACCCTCCATACAGCATTGGTTGGACCCGGGCGCAAGACTTTCCCGTCAGCTGAAGGCGGGCAAGGTGCCGTACGATCTGTACTTTGGCGTTAAGTTCTACGCCTGCGATCCGTGCAAGCTGGTCGAAGAAATCACGAGGTAAGAGCCAAAAAGCAAAGCCATTTTGGGTAATTAATTATCAACCGAACGATCCCGCTTTCCAGGTATCAGCTGTACTTGCAGGTGAAGCAGGACATCCTTCAAGGACGATTGCCCGTTTCGTTTGAGCTGGCCGCCGAGCTGGGAGCGTATGTCATACAGGGTACGGTACAGCAGAACTTATGTTTCACAATGTAGCTAGCAATAACTTCTGTACTTTCGTGCTTTCCCGCTTACAGCCGAACTCGGCAACTATGATCCACGCAAACATCCGCCCGGATACGTGTCCGAGTTCCGGTTGCTCAACAACCAAACGAAGGAAATCGAAAGCCGCATCCACGAGCTGCACATCCAGCTGGAAGGAATGTCGCCGTCGCAGGCCGAGTTTAACTATCTGGACAAAGTGAAGTGGCACGATATGTACGGTGTCGATCTGCATCCGGTGCTGGTATGTGATGGATGAATATCCTCAACCTTTACTGTCCAACCTTTAATCCTTACGAATGTCTTTCATTCTCTATATCTCTATCTCTCTCTCTGTTCCATTGAACTGCAGGGTGAGGACAGTGTGGAATACTTTCTCGGCCTAACGCCGGGTGGCATTGTGGTGCTGCGCAATAAAACCACCGTCGCACACTACTACTGGCCTCGGATAGCGAAGGTCTACTACAAGGGACGATACTTTATGCTTCGCGTCTGTGATAAAAACGTAAGCATGATGCGTACCGTGGCAGCACCGTGCACGAACCACTTTTAACCCTGCTTTATGTTGTTTGCTTTTCAACACTCAGAATGAAGTTAGCACTTACGGTTTCGAGACACCAAAAAAGAGCGCCTGCAAGCATCTGTGGAAATGTTGCGTGGAGCATCATTCGTTCTTCCGCCTCGTACGGGTTGCACCGATGCAGGCCACCGGTACGCTTGCCAGCAAGTACAGGTACGGCGTTTTGCATCCCGTTTTCCACTTGGCAACACACTTCACAGGTCTTTTTTGTCGCACGGTTTCAGTGCCCGTTCGGAGCGTCAATCGATGAAGGACCTCTCGACGCAACAGCGAGTGCCACCCGCGTTTACCAGGACACCGTCCCGCCGGCAGCCACGGCGCGTGCTGAACGAACCACCGCCCGAGGACAAGATGTTCGATGCACCGAAATACATTCAGCAGGAAATCAAATCCGTTTCAATACCTCAACCGGCACAGTCGTAAGTTACCAAATATCATGCACACATTTTGACACATCTCATCTCACGATGTTTCCTTCCTTTGTCTGCTCTCACCCCACATGCGCGCACACACACACACGCACGCACCCATGTTCCCTGCAGCTTTGAGAGCCCTTATCGTTCTACTTGCAGCATACCGGCTGCATTGAATGGTGGCGGCAGCAAATCGCAGACACCGGTCGTCCCACCGGATTCGCCGCGCAGTACACGCAGTGCGCCGTGGATGCGTTCGCAGCAGCGCGGTTTGTTTGGGATAAACTCGAGCCCGAAGTCGGTACGGTCCGCATCGACGCGTATGAGCGCACCGGCCAACAACAGCCGGATGCGTTCGAGCTCCGTCGAGAGCCATTCGTCGAACGAGTCGCGCTCGGGACGTCGGCGTCGACACCGGAGTCGCCGGGTGTCGGACAACGAGAGTGAAATGAGCCGCGGCTCGGGACGCTCGGGACGCTCGCACAATTCGCACCGCAAGCATCGACGCCACCGTTCGAAGAATCGGCGCAACCGGTCGGACACGGAGAGCCGCGATCGGAGCTACTCCGGACATCGGCGATCGACCGATTCGATCGAGCTGGTCGATTCGGGCGAGCAGTGGCTGGAGGTGCAGCGCAAACAGCACTCGGACGCGGTCCCGAAGGCGGCCGTCATCAAGAGCAGCCAGGTGATGAAGGGTGCGCATCCGGATTCGGGCATTATACAGCATCATCACCGCAGCCGGCGACACCGCAAGCATCGTTCGCCGTCGGAGAAGATCTGGTCGAGCGAGCTGACGAAGCATCTGCAGTTCGATCTGGTCGACACGACCGGCATGACGGAGGATCAGCTGCGCGAG
This sequence comes from Anopheles rivulorum, assembly GCA_018908115.1. NCBI lineage: Eukaryota > Metazoa > Arthropoda > Insecta > Diptera > Culicidae > Anopheles > Anopheles rivulorum. The sequence continues at coordinate 15,506,498 of STHB01000004.1, forward strand.
ATACCGTACACGGTCGTCGAGACGAACCACGCCGCCAAAAAGCCGAATACGCTGAAGGTGCACAAGACTAGTCATCAATCGTCGACCTCGTTATCGCACCATCATCATCAGCCGCACCAGGCGAGCAACAATCGTATCGATCGGATACGGGACCCTTACTCGAAGGGTGGCGATGGAAGTCTGGTGGAGAATGGCATCAACGGCGGTTCGATACGATCGGCCAGCACGATCAGCTCGTCGAGGGATTACGACCGAAACTCGGGACTTATAAGGTGCGGTCGGCGGTGGAATGTGGGCGTTGAGTTGCGGAAGTGAGCACTGATCGGTTTCTTTCTTCGCAGGATGATGTCTAGCATGAGTATGGGAGACTTCATTTCACCCACTGGATCGAGTCTCAGCCCGCTGGACAGTTCGGGATTGCGAGTGTCCCACGAACATACCGATTCGGGCCTTGGAGCCGATCAAGACTATGCGTACTCGTCGGAAAGGTAAGTAGACGCAGTAGTGAAGGATTGTCCATCCTGATACAATACTAAACATAATGCTTTGATAAACGCGTACTCATACTTCCCAGATCCAGCGACAGTGCCAAGTATGGTACGAACAAATCATCCGGTGCATCCGTGACGTCGGGCCACACGAAGTCGTCGTCGTCGAACACGATGAAGCCACACCATCATACCGTGAGTAGTAGGAAACCTCCGCTCTGTCCGGGTCGTACCGGACCGTTGCAAACGAACCCACCAGCCATAACGCAACAGCCACAGTCACAGCAACAGCAACCGCCAACACAGCAGCAACAGCAAACACATGTTCAGAGCAAATTTTCCTCGGTACCTGGTGTACATAGTGCCAACGGCAGTAACAGTCGCTTGATTAATACTAACAACACACACTACCAAAACAATCACTACACCTTCAGCCTAACCCGAAACCCTCACCAGAACCATCACCCTCAGCATCATCATCCTCATCATCAGCAACAGCAGCAACAGCAGCAACAACCGCATCAACAGCATCATCAGTATCGGCACAATTTCACTAACAATCTCGGTGGTCGCGCCCATCCGGTCGGTGGTGTCGGTAGTATAGGGAGTGGGTTAAGCACTAGCTCATACCTGGACACGGTGGCAACGCTGTCGTCATCCGCCGCACCCTACCACTACTACTTCGATGGGACCGGTTTCCGGTCGAACGTCGGCCCGTCCGGAACCGGTATCCATGCGCTGGGTGGACTGGGCCCGGGTGCTGGTACGGGTACCCGTGGCACCAAGTCCGACATCGGTGTACCGATACGCCCGAAGCGGCACTATCATCATCAGCAGCAGCAGCACCAGCAGCAACAGGCACACCAGTACAACATCACCAGTGTGCACAATTTTAGCCGCACGTCCGTTGCGACCGGTGCGGACCGGAAGCAGCGGAACCCGATGGCACAGTCGCCATCATTCAACAAGTCAATCGACTATCTGGAAAACTATAAGACTGGCGTGGAAAGACTTAACCAGGGCAGCGGTAGCTTAAATAATAATAACAATCCGGAAAGTTTCACCGGGCTGCTCGGCATGGGCGTTACCGGCAGCCAGAATGTTCTGAACAACAACAACAACAACAATAACAATAATAATGCTGCCCCGTCCATGAGCGGTGGTGGACCGTGGGAGGTGATCAACGGTACCAAGGGTGATGGGGGCGAACACCCGGTTGGGCCATTGATTTGTTTCGATTCGAACCGAAATCAGGATGGCACACGGTCGTCGGACCGGGAACAAACCACACCGGCCCGCCAGTGCGAGGGCAGTGTAAGTAGCTGAACCTTGTTACGCTTGCATGTGTGTCGCTTTGTATCCTTAGTGTGGGATCGACCGCTATCAGCTGCGATGCATGGAAGGCAAGAGCGGTGCAGCAAAGCTCGTGCTCTCACCCCTTTTCTAGTATCCCATACGATTCGCATCGATTTGCATGCATTTATGTTGTGTTTTTCCTAGTTCTTTCTTTTGTTTTTTGTTTGCACGACAATCCCACTGTTGTTACCTCCCCCTCTCTTTTGTCTCTGCTCAAGGTGGTCTTGTGCTCGAGCACCTGCGAAAACCCCCGGAGTGTATGCAATTCTCTGTTGCGTTGTTGTTCATCGGGCTACTTTTTTTTTCTCTCGCTTCTTTAGTATTATTTGCTTTCAACGTTCTTACCTTTCCTTTTTCCCAGAAATTGCATGGAATGTGACATCCTTAACACAAGCGCTAGGAAAGAACATTTTTACTCAGCCGTTACTTTTACAGCATCGCGTTTTGTTTCTAGCGTTATTCCGCCAACCGTTTTGGCTTTCCGTGCGGGGAAAGTTTCGCTTCCCTGTGCGCTGCCGCTGACAGTGCCTTGCACAACAAGGAAGGTGAAAACAAAACAAAAAATACCCTCTCCTCGGTCGGAAGGTTTGAATGAATGAGCAAAACTTCTGCTCAACTTCCAACCCGCCCATCGCAAGGGCTGGGTAGTAGTAGAAAGCTACACGGAAGCTTAACAGTACGGTAAAGCAAAACATGTTTCCACATCCGGCCGACTGAGTGCATTCGTTCTATTTCTTCTTCTCTCCACCTACACCGCATTCCCTCGGTTAAACTTCTTGCACTTCTTATTGATCCCTTTTCCTCCGCGGACTGCACCGTCCGCACCACTTTTTGGCTCCCCGTCCTCGGCCTTTTTGTCGGCACTCCATGAACCGTTTGATGCATTTGATGCAATGCTTCAGCGAACAAAGGAAGCATCCCATCGCTTCTGCTCTCTCTTTCTCTCTCTCTCTCTCTCTCTCTCTCTCTTCGGTTACGAGCTACTACTAGCGAACCCGTTTTTCCACGTCAATCTTCAACAACTCATCAACTCTCTCAACCGGGCCGTGTATGCTGTGTAATGAGAAGCGCTGGGAGGGTAAAATGGCACGGGCAATCTGGGCATGTTGGCCGGGAGTGGGGAAAAAAAATGAGCACCAGATTTTGGATGCAACTTGTGCGCCTGTATTATCACGAACCATCGGGACGGAGGCGCCATGAAGGTTTTGGGTCGGGTTGTAGGAGTTGTGCATTTTTCGCTCCCTTTGGTTCTTGGCTTTTCATAAGCATTCTTCAATGTTCCGGTTCCTTTTTTTTCCCCCCTCGCACAGGGCACAGGTGCACGCCGGGGAGAGGCACGTGTTGCTTTCCACGAAACAAAACACAGCATGACAGTGAACGAAGGGACCACCTCCCGGTCATGTCAGCAACCGTCAGAGCCGTGGAGTGAAAGTTGTGTATGCGTGGCGGGTAGTATGTTTTTTTTTCATTTTGGTTCACGCTCCTTTTTAACTCTCGACATCCCGGACAAAAAAAAACAGAGAAACAGGTAACAGTTCGTTTGTTTTGTGGGATAAGTAAACGATGTAAAAGTTTTGCTTTAACGTCTCCTTTCCCGTCCCGTTTTTCACAGTTCCGCAGTCACCTTCCAATTTTCCTTCCAATGCAACGGGTGGCTTGTGCTTTGTAGAAAGCTTTTCGACTTTTTCCGTGACTAAAATGCATGCAGCGTGCTCGTAGCCCCGGAAATATTCTAGATCATTCGTACCCGAACAAAGCTTTGTTTGTGTGTGTTTTTTTTTATTTCACTCTCCATTCGTTCCTTAAGCCACCATTGCTGTTGCATTTCGTACTGTTGGGAACAGTCGAAGCGTAACCAATAACTGCTGCCCTGGTTTACTTGTGCAGTTGTGATGTTAGTTTGTGTTTGCTATAAATTGGATCAGGCTAGTAGAAAGCTGCCCGATCGATTCGTTAAAAGTTGTTTCCCCTTAATTTTTTGGTGTATTAAGGAGCAGTTGGAAATAGTACAGGATTAAATAGGAAAGAGAGTGAATTTGGTTTTTGTTTGTTTCTCGCGGTAGAGTTCTTTATAGCGGAGTCACGTGGATTGCATAACTGTAGGACCGTTTTACTTAACGTTTGACGTTTAATGTATGAGCCTGAATGTATGCAATCCGCCACACATAACGCACTTGTCTTTAGGGGCGGCCCGGTGGTGTATTTGACAACGGCGCTAGGTCCCTAACACGACCGGACCGGGTTCAAATCCCATTCGGACCGTCCCCCCGTAGCATGGTCTGACTAGCCTGCTACGTGGTAAAATTAGTCTAATACGGCCTGTTCCGTTCTAACAGAAATAAAAAAAAAAAACGCACTTGTCTTTTATGTTAGTACTTACGAAAACAGGATACATTCACTTAAATCCCAGTTCCGAATATATCCTACTCCTCTTACTGTTGCATGTCCATTCTCATATAAATGTTGCATGTCATTTTTCTAAGTGTTAAACTCTCTGTTTGTGTGTGTGTGTATCAGGAAATTTATTATTTCTATTGTTGTCGTTGTGTTTTAACTTCCACACCCGGCCTGCACAATGTCCATTCTTCCTAACATTACTGCATGTCCCTTTGTGTGTTTGTCATTTTACGTTCGATTCGGAGTACATTTTTGCCGAATACGTCACCGATGTACGGTTTAATAATAAAAGCGTTTGCGCTTGTTTTCTTTCCCTCCATTTTCCTCGTTTTTGGCACACAAACCAGAATGCCACCCGATCCGTTGGTTTGAGCGGTGTTGAAAATGGAAACATGCAAACCGAGGTGAGCATCGGTTCACCCACTGGCCAGCAGGCGGCCAACGGTGGGCTGCCGGGTGCACAGGGTACGCGTAACAGTCCGACCAAAGCCAGCACCGAATCGGTGCGGTTGACCAAGCGGTCCCAGGTCGGGTCCAGCCCGGCCCGGTTCGGTCTCGGTAAGAACAGCAACCATCGTTCGTCCAGCTTAGAACTGATACTAACACCTATCATACAAAGCCGACGGTAAGTAGCACCGGGTGACGGGATTTTTTTCTTCTGTGTTGTGTTTTAGAGTGTCCAGGACAGCGATTCGGATGGATCAACGATTGGGAGTTTTTTTATAGTGTAAGACGCTTAGTTAAAATTACAAAAGAATTGCAACACCAATTTCCTGATTATCAATTTCGCCAATTATATGAATAGATCATTACACAAACTAACGATCTTACACTCAGTTAAGCTTTATTGCTGCTCTTAAGTAGGAAAGTATTAGTATAATTGCTGTAGATATTAACTCTGCTTTAATAGTTAGCCAAAAAGAATTTTAATTCACATAAAACTCAAACTCAAACTGGTTGCGTTATCACAAGCGCCATCTTCTCGATCGAAACATTATCCGCAACACAAATTATAAGAAACTTTCACATTTTTCGTGTCACCTTTTTTATTGCATAAAGAAAGACGTTTTCATGCACCATAACGCCAAGAAATATAAATGTCACAGAAAGTAAAAACATCCCAACCCACCCATGGAAAAACAGCATCTTCCCTTCCAACTTCGCAACAGTACATTAAGCTCATGTGATAAAAGCACATCATTAAGAAGCGGAATCGTTTTTCGGTATGTTTTCACAAGTGCTCTTAATTAATCCCTTAACCATTACCGTCACGATCACAAGAAAAACCGTCTTTCCCATCGTGTGTTTTTGTTTTTTTTGCATGATGTACATGAACTCTTTCGAAATTTGTATAGCTCCCCCGGTGGTAGGTCGGAAACGTAGCCCTGTGTGTGTGTTTTTTTTTTGTGTAACCCAAGTTACCGAGCTTATCATAACAGGGTGTAGGTTTTGCTACCATCCCCTTGGCAACAAATTCCTCGGTGGGTCGAGATTGACATCGGGTGGTGGAAAGTTGAAAGAAAATTCCAACCGTCGACTTACACCGGCACAACAATCCCGGCTCGGGACGCTTTGAACTTTCTGGCACACGGTACAGAAAGGCACACGTCGTTGATAAAAGAACGGGTGTTGATTATATCTTGCCGCTCCAGGAGGCGTGGGGTCGGCTGGCAGTTATGATGATAGCCGATGTTCTTGGAAGTCCACAAAAATAGACTGTCAATTCTGTGACTTCAGGACGGCGCTGCAAAGAGATGAGTCTCGATGTACACCTAGGGCAAAACATTGGCAGAAGGTTGCTGTGGTGGGATACGGTTAGTGCAGAACACCATTCTTCTCTTCCAGCACCGTATTGCTCAGTTTTTGTAGACTGTAAGTTGAACGTTCGCTTACACTGCAAGCAAGCGCTCATCATTCTAGCCAGACATTGGCAGAAAGGTTATGCGAATTGCATAACTTTTCAAACCCGTCAACGTTGCGTCCTTGGGAGGAGACTATTATTTAAAAAAAACACACACATTGCTCATCAAACATTCCACTGGCCCAAAATACCGAGGCACAAGGCCGCTACGGTTCGCTGTCCGTGATTCGCTCTATTGAAATTACAGCTCATTAGGCGAAACTGTGAAGGATAATACCAAACGGTACAAGGAACTGATGGAGGGATTGAAAATGGTTGGAGATTGGATTTTTGTTTTTTTTTTTTTTGTTCAGTCCATCCTCCCTCATGCAGGCTTTGAAAAGCAGCAGCAACCTTTTTACCCTTAGGATTGCACTTTCGTGCAAATAAGTCTAGCAACGAGAAAGTGCTTCAGGTTAGCTGTTTTATTGTGCGAGTTTTGTACTGCGCACCCCATCACGTCCCACCTCTCAAAAAAAAAGCCCCCCGACCGGCAGGTGGTTTGGTTTGCCTAATTCAACTTTAGCCCGAAAGTTGATATTTCAAAAATTTCGCCTAACAAAAACATAACGATGCTCGAGGTAATCGTCCCTCATCTCGCCGAAACCGCGCGAATAAGGACCAAAAACGAACTTCTACAACCACATGGCGTGGGCCACTGGTGGTGGACTCACTGTTCTACCGTACACCCAACAGCCAGTAGCATGAACATCATCATCATCATCATCATCATCATCACCATCATCATCGTCATCAGTGAAGAAAGGGGTTTCGTGCGGAGGACGTACACTCTAGCAACCGACGGAAAAGGTAGAATACCGCTTCAAGGGACGGTTGTGTACAGGCACTTGAAAAAATTAACAGTTCTCGTACTGGAATACGCGCGCCGCTCAACAGTGAGCATGACTGCTGATTGGCAGCGTTGCCAACGGACGGATGTTCAGTTCGTGGAAAAAGGATGTACCGCAAACGATTCACACTTTGCTTTCCTCGGCGAGATTGAAGCATACAGCAACAGCATTAACAACAAGCATGCATGCAAAAAAAAAAGCCTCAAGGATGTTTCAAGCCACAAAGGCTAAGGTTTTGCTTTTCACCTTCTCAGCGCTAATGTGAAACGGTTCTACCGGATGGAGAATGGTTTGTTCACACGCATTGCGCATCGAGTGTAGAGCTTTGTAACGAACACGATTAATCAGTCTGTCAGCAGTACCCGGTGGTTGGAAACGTGAAATGGTTCTAATTTCGAGGGTCGAAACATGACCGACAGGAGCTAGAAGTACAATTGTGCTTAAAATGCGAAATAGATGGCGCGAGAGATTGCATCTAACATACAAAAGGAACAGTCATCCTACTTTATGCCGTATGCAAAGTACATAATAATGTACGCTGCTAAAACTTTAGTACATTTAAAATACAAATGATAAATGCGTTGTGAAATTTTGTGTTTATTTTCACTTTGTTGGAGCAAATCAACAAAGTAGCTGTTATTTTAAAAATAAGTCGACTATGTCGACTTTTACCATACAGCGATTATAGCAAGTGACAGCTGCCAGAATTCATTAGTAAACAAAACATGTTTCGAATGTTTCGTTATAATAGTTAACTATCTTGCATATAACATTATTATTAATGAAGAAGCAATAAAACTTTATCTAATTTTGGTTATATTTAAAGTATGACTATGTTCTGCATGGGATATTAAAAGTTTAGTTACTTTTAGCTTCCAATTGACGGTTTATATAAATTTAAGCAATTTATATGAATGGGGCAGTATAGCACATTTTACGCGTTAATCATAAATAGAAATGTTATAAAAGAAATAGTTTATTAAAGTACTAGTCAATTTGGTACCGTTGAATCGTCGTTTGATGTCATTGGGTTTCATCCAATACAAATCGACCATTCTGCGTCATCTGTTATTTAGCATTACATTAGTTACATTATTGCCCTTCACCTTTCGCGTGCCTCACTCCTAGGTAACGCGTTCAACAAAGGAATAAAGCCCAGCACAGCAAACAGCAACAAGCATAGATTATATTTCAAACAAATAAGCTTTACCCGATGCAACTCGATTCTGGTCCCCTGCTTTCAAAGCGCTTATAGCAAGGTTTAGGCTACATGACACTAGCCTTATACCCTGTTTATTTGAGCTCTCGATGGTAATATGATATTGATTCACATTCACCATTTGCGTACCAATCTAACCATCACCTGTATGTACGTGTGTGTATGTGGGATGGCTTTTCGGAAATTTTCCATATCCAACCGGGCTGGGCTGATAGATAAGTCTAAATGTGAAATACCATTCACCGCATCATCACCTCCGGGCCATTTGAAATCGGCTCATCGACGTGGGATTAGGCGGCAGCTACGCAGCACCACCTTGCTTTGTAGAAAATAGCAAACGTAAACAATTATTTCGAAATCAATTCGCCTCCCGCCGCGGCCGTTAAACTCCCGGCGAGAAAGAATGAACGAACATGACAACCAACTAATAGAGCAATCTATTTGCTTTTAAAACTATGATTAATTATTCAAACTACCAGACGACAACCCATCCTCATGTACGCGCATCGGTCGGTGTCGGATGAACAACGTGTGCACAAGTTCCCGCCCATACCTGGCACAATGTTCCGGCATACAAATCCACGGGAAGCAGGATACAACAATGCGAGCATAGTTTATCGATGATGTTTTATACCGCCCCGTCCTTATGACAAAATACAACGAGCCATGCAATCATGCTCAGTGCCGAAAAGCGAACGCTTTACTCACTTATTTATCAAACGCATCCTAACGCTTCAAACTCTAGGTGTATAGGCTGGGCGTGAATGTGAATCATTATTCACTTAGTGTTCACACCACCATCACCATCTACTGCCAACGAGCACAAATTCAGTTCAAATTAGTTGAACAAATTTAATTTAATCCCTGCTCCATCATCACCACCATTCCATTTAAATGCGTCCTTTCTCGCGCACCAATATCCCTGGTAACATCCCAGACATTCACTTTTGTTCTCGCTTCGCAGGGAGGTTGTAAAATAAATTGTTGTAAAATCGACTCCACCACACGTGCGCGCCCAGCCGTGTAGTTCATCATCATTTGCTTTTTTTTTTTATGTCCAATGAATAAATGATAACGCAACCACCTCACAACGTAATCGGCTGACGGCACTGGCAATCGGGAAGACTCTTTGGTAGTGGCGAGTGACGCGCGAACCGAGCTCACATACAACGGATGGTTTGTTTTGTGCATCAAAGGAAAACCGGAACGCCGGAAAATCCGTCATTAGCGAGTGCGAGTTTTGTGTGTGTAGGGATGCGCGATATATTTCCCAAACCCTAGCCAACTTTTATTCCACCCTTTTTGAAGGATTACTAACCCATTCACTGAGCAGTGTTTTACTTTATGCGACACAATTGGTTATTGAAATCAATTTAAAAGGTCGTTCTTGAAAAATAAAATTTGTATTCCAGTCATATTTACACATTATATAAAGTTGTGTAAGTGCTAAGTATAGTGATAGCTAAGGTACAGTGTAAAATATGTTTAATTATTAAGCTTTACAGTAGCAAAAATGAGGCTTTAGTAGCATGGATGATGTTTTGTGGTAAATTCATTATTAATTGTCATACTTGAATCTTCTGATTCAATTGGTAAAAACATTCAAAATTATAGCAAATTAAACTAAACCTTTAATAAATTATTTGTGTACTTAGAATATTAATTATTTATTTATTCATATTTTTTAGTACCGGAGCTTCTTCGCCGTATTGTTATATATTTTTACTTTAAAAATTCAGCTTTTTTTACTTTTCAATTCTGAGTAACAACTTCAAAATGGTTGAATTAGTAATTTCTTCATACATGCTGCTATAAAATCATGCTCCACAAATGTATTACACGCTGGGTGGAACAGAAACTGTACTGTATTTGTAAAGATTGTTGCCGTAGTTATGATAACAATGCTTTGAAACAGGAACCATACACAAACACCCCACAATACACGATACTACACAATGGTCTGCTGATGAGAACACTGATCAACTGTCAAACTTTTGCCGGGATATTGAACCATTCCTTTATTTACGCCAAACAGCTGAATAGCAAAACGACTAATTAGACACCGTTTCTTTCTTTCCATCCTTCCTTCACAGGGCCCAGTAATCATGGGTGAAATGAGCACGGAATTATAGGACTGGCATCGAACGTAGAATCATCATTCATCCGTTTCCATATAGCCTTAGGAAATGCAACGCTGTCAAACTGAACTGTCAACATGAAAAAGGCAGAAAGGACGCCACCTTTCTGCTCTACTTGCTATAAAACCATCGATGTGTGAATACGATCCGATTTACTTATTGTATGTCGTTTTGAAGCGTAAATGTTGTTTTTCTTCCATTTTTTTCTCGTGTAACAGCTTTTGACTGTTTAATATTTAAAACTTAAAAAAGGAAATTTAACATGCAACACGTAATGATTGCCTCGGCATACACTTCGCATTGAAGATAACCCCAAACTGTACCGTATCGATGTGCAATTACCACGAGAATGTAAATGCGGAAAGCTGGAAGTAGATATACATGCCCTTCGCATGTATGTGTGTGAAAAAGGGGAGGAGAATTTTTGTACCAATTCTTTGTACCAGTGCAATCGAACGCTAGATAGAATGATAATTCGGAACGATATTAAATAGAACGGAAGTGGTATGCAGCTTCATGGGAGTATTATTAAGAGGAAGAAGACGCTCGGTGTTCTTTTTTTTATTATAATTATTATAATTATTCACTCTATTACTTATCAATGTATTAACCTCGACTGTGGCTGATGGCTGCCAGGGCAGCTCAGTGCAGTGCAGTCATTAGCACCGATTAGTGTTAGGTATGTTTTAAAGCAAAAAAGTAAAATGCAGTACCACTAAATGCAATCCAGAACCAAAAAATGAGGAACGAAACGTAAACGACACTAAAATCAAAATAAAAAATAAAAGAGGGAAACCGACCCCATACTACAACTAAAGAAGGTAAGCTAGACACTAAACGGTATGAACTAACGAAGAGTGAGACATTCTCGATGTGTATGTGTGCTTAGATGTAAAGTGTGGGTGTGTGTGTTTGTTTGTCCGACATCGGCAACAAAGCCACTGCCACGCACACACACAAACACACCCAGTGCCGTCGCAAAGATGGCTTAGGTTGGAAGTGTATGGAAAAAAAAACCATTTATTATCCAATCGATAGTGGCTAAGTTTTCGGTGTACGTACTTTGTATTTTTCCGGTAGTAGCTTGCGACGCGTATGTTTCGTCTGTTTAGCCACGCTTAATCTTACTGTTAGGTGTTTTCGACGATTCAACTGTTGTGTACTTCCAATCTGTGTTCAAGCTGTTCTGTTTCAAACTCTCTTTTAACGGATGCAGACTTTTGCTGCAATAAACGCGTGTTTCCCTATCCGTTTGCTGTTTGTTGCACACGTTTTATCACACTTTATCACAACAGCGGCGTACGTTCGCAAGACCCATTACAGTTATACAACCAACCGAGGAAGGATCGGCAAACGGCGGACCTTCCACAAGAACGGAAATACGAAGTGCTCTTGATGTTGGAACCTTTTTTTTCTTTTTAATTCATAAAGTAGATGATCCATAGTTCGCAACAACCGAAAGAAACTCATCCCAATGTATGTAAGTTCATTTGTACTGATCCACACGTGGACACATCTTTCATCCCCATGAAACAAAATAAATTGAAAATTGGATTGTATACATAATATTCAATGTTTTGAATTAATGGTTCATGTGTTTCATTTGCATTGCATCCCAAAATGTAGACGGCGTAAGCTTACACATTTGTATGTATCGCTTTTAAACTCGTATTTACCATGCAAAATAACAAATACTATATATTTCTTATCGTATGCATGAGAATAGTCGACGGAGTAAGAATGTCCAGACAAACAGGAAAGAAACGAACCATCTCTTTCCATTCGTTCTAACCGTCCGTTTGAATTCTCTCCAAATTACCTATTGTACTGTCGCTTTAATCGACGCATAAAATCAGAGATTTATAGTAAATCTTCCGTCAATTATTAGGGCTGTCAATGAGTGACAGCATGCGATAGAACTACTATTCTATGATTGGGTATTAGTATCACAAAATCAAATAGAGGAGCACGATCAGTAGAATAAGAGTGAACATTAATTATCTCATCTCACTTTCCTCATACAGTGCATAACAAAACTATTCAAGCACTTATGTCTGCTATATTGCTGGTAGTAATTCTAAATGTGATAAATATTAACAAAATTATAATAATTTTCACCAAAAATGCTGAAATAGACCAAATTTGGATAGAGATAATGTATTTTCATTTTTTACGCTCGCTGTTTTTACATTCGGCCAAAAGCATTTCTAATTATATTTTCTAAGCAATATACTAAGACCACCATCCGAATGTCTACTAGAAAATAACGACAGCTGCAGGAC
>STHB01000004.1:15519955-15581012 GCA_018908115.1 Anopheles rivulorum
CGATAGTGGCTAAGTTTTCGGTGTACGTACTTTGTATTTTTCCGGTAGTAGCTTGCGACGCGTATGTTTCGTCTGTTTAGCCACGCTTAATCTTACTGTTAGGTGTTTTCGACGATTCAACTGTTGTGTACTTCCAATCTGTGTTCAAGCTGTTCTGTTTCAAACTCTCTTTTAACGGATGCAGACTTTTGCTGCAATAAACGCGTGTTTCCCTATCCGTTTGCTGTTTGTTGCACACGTTTTATCACACTTTATCACAACAGCGGCGTACGTTCGCAAGACCCATTACAGTTATACAACCAACCGAGGAAGGATCGGCAAACGGCGGACCTTCCACAAGAACGGAAATACGAAGTGCTCTTGATGTTGGAACCTTTTTTTTCTTTTTAATTCATAAAGTAGATGATCCATAGTTCGCAACAACCGAAAGAAACTCATCCCAATGTATGTAAGTTCATTTGTACTGATCCACACGTGGACACATCTTTCATCCCCATGAAACAAAATAAATTGAAAATTGGATTGTATACATAATATTCAATGTTTTGAATTAATGGTTCATGTGTTTCATTTGCATTGCATCCCAAAATGTAGACGGCGTAAGCTTACACATTTGTATGTATCGCTTTTAAACTCGTATTTACCATGCAAAATAACAAATACTATATATTTCTTATCATATGCATGAGAATAGTTGACGGAGTAAGTATGCCCAGACAAACAGGAAAGAAACGAACCATCTCTTTCCATTCGTTCTAACCGTCCGTTTGAATCCTCTCCAAATTACCTATTGTACTGTCGCTTTAATCGACGCACAAAATCAGAGATTTATAGTAAATCTTCCGTCAATTATTATGGCTGTCAATGATTGACAGCATGCGATAGAACTACTATTCTATGATTGGGTATTAGTATCACAAAATCAAATAGAGGAGAATGATCAATAGAATAAGAGTGAACATTAATTATCTCATCTCACTTTCCTCATACAGTGCATAACAAAACTATTCAAGCACTTATGTCTGCTATATTGCTGGTAGTAATTCTAAATGTGATAAATATTAACAAAATTATAATAATTTTCACCAAAAATGTTGAAATAGACCAAATTCTGATAGAGATAATGTGTTTTCATTTTTTACGCTCGCTGTTTTTACATTCGGCCAAAAGCATTTCTAATTATATTTTCTAAGCAATATACTTAGCCCACCATCCGAATGTCTACTAGAAAATAACGACAGCTGCAGGACGATAATGGTAATTTCCAGAACGTTACAACAGCAGTAAGAAACCATTACCATTCGCTCGATGCCATTCATTAAAGCTAATTACTTTGGTACAACTTTCCCAATAATAACTTTCATTAACAGCGGCAACATGTTCATCTCACCCTCCCGTAAAACGACATTTTCAAACCTCAAACTTTACCTTCCAACAGTGGTAGTTCTACGGTGCTTTATTGAGTGATAAAATATGGAAATAATAATTTCGCCACCGAGCTATATAAACAGCACGAACGACAAAGACAAAAGAAAGCACACAAAACCGTCCGTCCGGGCGAATGGGTATCGATACTGAAATTCAAAATGATGGTGATTTCTTCCCGTCAAGTTCGGTGTATACCGATACTGCGATGGTAATGGTGGAATGAATATTAATGACAGTACTAGAACATAACCGAACGATGAGTGAACATGTCATTACCGGAAACTGCTGTCCTCAGTGCATCCTGAGAGAAACGGTAATCCCTGTACCTCGACGGTTAGGGCGTCGTGTTTGACTTCTTTCCACAGAAATGATTCGTAATGATTTTTTTCTCTGCTTCCCTTCGCGTCTAATCGTGTCCTTTTCTCTCTCTCTCTCTCTCGCTTCTTCCCGTTTGGTTGCAGTTTTATACCACCGGTTCATGTAAAATAAATATTTGATACCCAAAACCAAACAACCGAGTTCCGGAAGCAGTAAACTCCGGGCAGGAAGAAGGGGAGAGTTGCAAAAAACAATCAACCTCACCCATTGGTTGCGCTGTGGTATTGACATTCGTCGATTCGTCACTAAACCGGGGACCCGGAAGCAATCTCCCGCAGTGTGACTTTGATCTCGGTACGGAACGTCTGTCTGTCCGATAGACAACAAGCTGTGCGTCTGGAATAAGAGGCAATGCATTCGTGCACTCGGTACTTGGAAAGAATCACTGATGACTGTGTGTTGTGTTGTTATTAAAAGGATTGCACTCCCACTCCCGTTCCGAACGGTGTACGCCACCCCAACCGAAAAGCGATTTGAGTGTAAAAGGTTGAGTGAAGTGTCTTTTGAAATCGATATTTAAATACAGTACGAAACCCCCCGAAGCCATCATGATAAAAGCGAATGCACAGAAGCGTAGGAAATTATCCACCATTTCCAGCGGGACTGTTGGCACGGCAGTGAGCGAACGAGATGAGCTACCGCCACCGACACGTGGCCACCTGCGGGAAAGGTACCGCCTTACGGAGCAACTGTTCCAGCTGTTCGGCAGCATTACCGCTCACTGCTACCGGCAGCTCGCCCAAAAGGATCGTACCGTGTGGGAGCGTTTGTTTTGGCTGCTAATGCTAATACTCGAGGCGGCCACACTCGTTGCGATCATCATATCGGCCTGGGGGAAATTCACCGCCAATCCACTGATAACGACACTGCACGATACGATCTACCCGATCGTGCTGGTACCGTTTCCGGCGATCTCGCTCTGTAACAACAATCGGATCTCGCGATCGGCCGCCATGCGGTACGCCCGCCAGCTCGCCGAACGGGACACGGTCGACCGACGGAATGTGAGCTACTTTCTCGAGCAGATCGTACTGCTCGGCAAGCTGTACGACTTTGACTATGAGAATTTGCACCAGATGACGAAGTTTCAGGAGTATCTCGATTTGCATGACGTCAGCAATGGAACGGGAATGTACAATGCGCTGGAAACGCTTACCAAGGTAGCAGCACGGTGAGGATTGTGACGTTTGCACACACATTCGTCGTTAACCGGACGCAACATCGTTCCAGCTATCGCCCCGGTGCGAGGATATGCTGTTGCGCTGCTTCTGGAAAAGCATCGAGCTGCCGTGCATGCTGCGGAACGATATGGTTGAGGTGCGCCGCACACAGTACGGATTTTGCTGCACGTTCAACTTTATCGGCCACAACGAAGATAACGAGTAAGGAAAGGACTTTCCACGCCGTAACATAATGCGCCACGGTACTACGGTTNTTTTTTTCCTCCCTCTCCCTCCCTCACCCCCAGCTTCAGATTTTCAACCCGAACGAAGTCCCGGACAGTACTGCCGGCGGGGTAAACGAGCAATTCGTCCACCTCGGTACGGAAACGTTCATACGAATTGATGCCATCACCATCAACAGTGAGCCGGATGTGCTGCGCTACTCGAGACAGAAGGTAAGCATCGCATCGCATCGCTGGACCGATGCACTCACCTGCATGGCACTGGGGTGTGCATCTGCCGCTTGGTGCCATTCGGTGTTTTTCTCCCGAAATAGTACCGAAACGAACTGGAACTCTGGCTAATGTGGCCACTGTGGTTGAACCACACACATACAGTAGTGCACGTGCACGTTGGAAGTGCCACACGAAGCAGATGGAAGGTAATTAATTTATTTCGAAGCAAACCGTTCTGCATTCGGATGCACTTTGGTGCGGAAAACAGGAACCCAGTGTCAGGAGGCACTCCACACCATTCAATGGTTAAATCCACTGTTCCAGTCAGGGGTTTGCTGGGTTTGCAGCGTAGCGGAATTTCTGCAGTCTGCAGTCTGTAGTTCCATTTTCATTCGGATGGAATCTGATCCACGGTGGATCCACAAGCATCAGCCCCGGTGAATGCATCGTCCATCGATCCCCGGGTTGCATATATCGACGAGCGCGCAAAGAGATTGCATCGCAGAATTGCATTCGAGAGTGCTCCAAGCACATTGTGCAGTGGATGGCCGGTGGGGTTAAGGTTTATAAAAACGGGCCAGTTTGCTCATAATCCAATTACGGCGAAGCACTGCGGCCAATGGCAAAAGGTTTTGTTGTAAAGTAGTAAACTACTACAATCCATTGGAATTTCCCAATTTTACGGTCATTTGGGACGAGGAACTGGTTGTGCATTAGAGGGTTGTAAACTAAAATTCTAAAGCGACAGCCACACTACGGAAAGGGCGCTTAGTAGTGAATTTCGTTCCAAGGGTTCTAATTTACAGGTGTGATCATACCAGAAGGTAATTAAAGCCATACAGAGTGTCCAGCAGTGCGAGTCAAAAGTAACCATCAATATATTTTTATTTGAAACATATTGATAAGGATTAGGAACTGTCAAAAAATGTTCCAGTTCAAATGAGCTAAGCGGAGAGCTATGTACCTCGCGAGCCATGAATCACTTAACTCAGGAGTTATTTTTTGGGAGTAAATTTCTATGTTCTTCACTCTGTAGCTATTGCAAAAGAGGAGGGAATAGACCGGAAGATAGTTTTAGAACTAAAAGTATTAACTAGAAAAGCAATGAACGATGCTTTTCCCATCATTCGATCATTCTTTTCGGTTTCTCCTCAAGATCTCTTGATCTCGATCGTCAATACTGTGCGTAAAAGAGACAGCCAGACAGACAGTTACTAAAACGAGTGTATAGAGTGCATGTAAGTTAGTATCATCTCCTTTGATTTATGAGCTGTTTGGGATCAAAAACTCGATCTAGAGTTGTTTCTTTAAGATGCACTATTCTAGAACTCCTACTGATGGAGAATTCAAAGTCGATAATAGTAAAATATATTGGGAAAAAGATTTGTTTGTAATATTATTGTGACACTAGTACTACAATTAAATCCGTTTTAGTAGAAATTTCCTTTAGTCTTTGCAGTACAACTGCACCATTGTCCTGTATCATCCGTTTCCTTAATCATTTACCAAAGGAAGTAGTTGGGTTCCTGGAGTCAAGCAAAAAACAAACCTCCTCACGTACAATCGCATCGGCCTTAACCGACAAGAACAGCATGTTTTGTGGCATCTTTTTACGGGGCCCCAAAGGGGTCATCGAAACAAGCTATCGTTACGCGTGGTGCATCTCCTTTACTTAGGTTGGGCTAGTATAACATGTTTCCTAGCGACCGACAAACCGCAGAAACAATATTTATGCACGCGTGCAACTTTGCAGCAGCGGTATCGCGCCAGCAACCAAGCCGCTTCACGGCAGATGCTGCCAAGTGTTCGACGATTCCCACGCAAGCGGTCACGTGGTGGCTGTGCAAAGCAAAGGACCACCATTATCACCAGCATCACCCACACTCCATCTGTTGGGTAGGTTGGGTCATCCCAACCATTTGCCCCGCATGATAATTTATGCACTGCGGGCTTTGTAGCGAAGGGAGAGTTCTAGTTGTGGGTGTGGGAACACTACTAACTGGCCCCACCACCAATTTTGTTTGGCCCGATTTTCAGCGCCAGTGCGTGTTCCGTAGCGAGCTGCTCAAGTACGGTGCCAACTATGGCCGAAGTAACTGTGTTGCCGCCTGCCGGCTCCGTAGCGTGATGGCGCTGTGCGAGTGCGTACCGTTCTACATGCCGACGGCTGGTGCGACGGCCAGCAGCAAATCCATAACGACCTGCAATCTCCAGCATATCGCTTGCCTGAACAAGTACAAGAGTGAGTATGGCTAAACGGGGATATTCGGGGCACATACACACCGCCGACGAGACCGTTGAAAATTATCCTTAACAGAATTAATCGCTTGGAATCGCTGAGGCGGTCGCTTTTTCTGGTGGGAGGGTCGGGCGATAATAATGTTTTTGAAATCCTCTCTGCCTATCCCTTTTTCCCTCCCATCGGGTCAACGGGATACCAAATCACCCTCCCTGTTTAACTGCGAATTGTAAATGCACGACACCGGCATTCCAACTTCGGCCACAGTCAAGTGGTCAACCGTGATAACGGACATCGTGCGGATACCGGGCCTGGAGAAGGAGATGGAAGAGTCCCTGTACTGTCCGGAGTGTTTGCCCTCCTGCTCGGACAGCAAGTATCAGATCACCGCCTCCGAGCTGCCCCTGATTCGTTCCCGGCGCGATGGCTTCAGCATAACGGCCGGCATCGACAACGTGCAGGACGTCGCGGTGGTGCGCATCTTCTTCGGCCAGCCGGAAACGTGGATGTACAAGCAGAACGTGGCGTACTACTGGTTCGAGATATTCAGCAACTTTGGCGGGATGTTCGGCATCATGGCCGGCATGTCACTGATAACCCTAATGGAGGTTGTTTACTTTGTCGGCCGGCAGCTGGTGCTGGTGTTTGCGACCCGCTCGTGGAGTGCCCGGCTTCGGGCGCGCAAACCGGCGAAACTCGAGCTGCTGCAGTAAAGCTGCACGTCCCGAACGCAAAAACGCTTTGGCCAAACAACCCTAAAACGGGCTCCTCCGTACTGTAACGGGGGTGGGTCATTGTTTTTTACCACTCCAATTAACACCACCACGTACGCTTTAGCGGCACTTAACATCATGCACACTACACACACACACAAACAAACAGACAGACAACACTGTGGAATTGTTCCCTCCAGTTTGTTCTGTACCGAACAAAACGGGTTTCTCGTTAGTGGATGGTAGAGCTTTGCTTTGTTGGAATTGCTTAGATGATGCTGCTTTGGTCGTGACTTAAATTTATTCAACGAGCACTTTTACAGAACACGGCAAACAGTGATCACATCATACGCAGCTTGGCACTTTATTACAGGAGTGATGATAATATGCTACAATTTCGTAACATTAGTTTGAGAAGGATGGAATTGCCATTGAGATACAATTGTTTTAATACCAAAAATGGTGAAATTGTGGGAATCCAATAATCACAACAACCGCTTATATTCAATGACAAATACGGATTCATGTTCAGCGTCAGTACCTCCTTGGGTGATCCAAGTTTCAATAATAGATATTGGTTCACCACTTCCCAGGGTGCCACTACTCAAGACCTTATCAGATATCTTGAATCTTAATAGCTGAGACCAGGATTCAGCGCTCCCGAACAGGAGGACCTATGGCATCTTGCAAATATTAATAGAAAAGTATGTTAGTGACCCTCCAGATCGCTCCAAAACACCTCGTTTTAAGTACTTTCAGTAAAACATTACCAAGTACAAATAAAATTGAATTAAATGACCCCCCCCCCCCCCCCCCCACGTTAATTGTAGGATTTATAAACTACAAAGGAGATCCCAGAAACAGAATAGATGGAGAACAAAATCAAAATCATGTGCATTGCAGTGTTTTGAAGAACTTGAACCGCTTTCCATTAAGTTTGAGTGTTATAAAAAGTTAAAAATTATAGCAAGTACTACGCATTGCACGACAATACGACGGAAAGCCGTCGTAATAAATAAAAAATAAATAAAAAGTACTACACATTGCACAAATCTATAGAAAATATAATAACAATGTGTACCATTCAGCAAAGAAACTTCAATAAAAAGGTTCAGTAGTTACATGGCAGCTCACGCTTAATACGCTGATCTCACTAACGGCCAGTTTATATAACTCTGTTATCCATGTGTTCCAACTTCGGCGGTAATCTCAGGTACTACTCACTGTAAACACGTGTTTCTACTTCCCAATTTGTTCGCACACACACGAACAAATCTCACACACATATTGTTTCAGTTTTCTGTTTTCTTCTTGCGTCTCGTTAGTTTATTATCGTTCGTCGGTTTACTGATGGCAGCCGGTCACGTGGCCGGTTTTGTTGTGACAGCTTCAAGCAAACACTAATTCTTTTGCTTCTGCTTCTGCTTCTGCTTCTGCTCCGGCTCCGGTTCCGGTGCCGATTCTGGCCGGCAGAGATGACGCAGCTCGTTACCACGCGTGTGGATAAGCTTCTTGGCCGTCCACTTTTTGTCCTCCATCAGCGGACAGATGCTGTACTTCATGAGCGGATTTGCAAGGCCAGTTTCCTTCAGATTGTACCAGAACGCGACCGTTCCTTTCTGGGGTGTAATACCGATCCGCAGTTTGGGAAAGATGATTCTTCCCCCTTTGGAGACATCGTTCAGCTGCCATAAAAAAGCAGGAAAAGTGTTAGCTATTATTCAACACAAAAGACAAATGGATACTCACGAAGAACAGCACGCTCGCTAGTCGATCACCGGCATAAGCGAACCGGTGATACTCCTCCTTCGTCTGGATCGCATCAATTGCGCTCGTCTTAAACGCACCAACCTCATTGTAGATCACCTTCAGATCTTCGGCCGTTTCGCAGCTCAGTCCGGTCACTCGTTCGATGCGCTGCGTCAATCGTTCCACCACCGGATGGTCCCGATCGTGCAGCGTGTACGTTTGATGGTTTTCGTAAAACGTCGGCAACCAGCTATCGTTGCTTACGCCGGACTGCTTAATGTGTGAACTACCCAGTGACTGGAGCTGTGCAATCTCCCCGTCGTGCACGATCCCGTGAAACAGCGCCACGAACGGTTCATTATGGATCACTTCCACCTTGCTGGGCGAGATGACGCTGTGCATGTTGCGGACATCGTACCAGCAGAACAGTTGGCTCGTGACGGCCGGCGACTGTGTGTTCGTACCCCGGCAAAGCTCCATGTACGGATCTAGCTTGATCGAAACGACTTTATCGCCATCGACTATGTCCAATTTAGCTTCAACAAACTCTTGTCCCTGCTCGCCACAGCACACAATGGCAAACACTACCAGCGGTAACAATATCACCAGACACTGACCCGATCTACTAGACATGATTTTAGAACTTCGCTGGGTAATGGCTCTAAGAGGAAGCAATTCAAAATCCGACTGATCGTCGAACAGCTCGCTCAAGGGGTAAATCGGTGCCTCAAGCACACGACCAACGTGTCGCACACTGTTTCGGGCCGGGACAGTTGTGCAAACATCACCAACACCGATTGGAGAAATATATTCTCATCACGAATATCTTCACCTTTACCGACTCCACGGGTGGCTTATAAGCGTTCTATCGATGGGGTTCGTCTACAACTCGAAACACCTTGCAATAATCCTTTAATTACAGCGAAACACAAACTCTTCATCTCATCCCTTGTTTTTTGGATCATGGACCTGCTCAATATATCGCACCCTCGTCGAAAGAACACACACCCCAATAATCTTGACGCGACCACGGAATTGTTTTTCCGCAATTCTTTCCGCACGATGATCCCGAAAGGTGATGAAACCAACCATTATTGTCGGTGATGATTTTCCACTCCAAAAAAAAAGCGACCAATGAAAACTGGAACCACCCTTCTCTATATCTCTCTCGCCACCTGGAACACAATTGTTGGATTCCATGCCACGCCAAACGTACGAATCAATATAAATTCCACTCGGTCGGTGCTGTGTGGATGTACTAAAAAAAAAAAACTAGTTCCCTCGGAGTGGAGTTTTTGGGGTTAAGCATCAGTGCTGGATGATACATATGAATGGGTGAGTGCGTTCCTGGGGTATCCCCAAACAAAACAAAAAAAAGAAGAAGGAAAATATCATCTCACTATTTCCAATAGCAGGTTGTGCATACGGTTCATTTCATATGCATCCTGCCTGTTTTTTTCTTGTTTTGTTTCTGTTGTTTTGTTATGCTCCGATCCGATCCAACCCATTTGGAATTGATCGATTTCACGAAGTGCATTTGCATTCATTCGGCGAGCAGAACGCGTTTGTGGCGGTGTGTGCAAATTGTCGACGATGAAACTCGCCTTCCCACTAGCACTGCACAGCACTCAGGTTTTGGCATTGTGCGCGTTTTTGTTTGAACGTCCGCGTAAAGGTTTTTTTTTTAATTTTGTTTGCACTAGCACAAGGGCACGAGACAAAAACCGCCCGATACCCGACCCAGCATTCACAGCCACCAGCCGATGGCGACCAATAATCAAACACAGGCCAATGCAATGAATCTCGCCGTTTCGGTGAAGCGCACCCCTTTTGATTTTTTTTTTGTCAAGGGTGAGCCGGAATGAAATGCATGAAATATTTAGTTGTTATGAAATCCAATCATAACGATAAATGTACCCTTTGGATAAATTGTTTTCCCAGCCCATCGGGCCGGCGGACCACACGGCACACACGCCCCAGTTCAAAGTACGCTCGTCCCGTCCCGATGATCGGAAGGATATTTTATCCACTGGCCCTCCGAAACCTAATATATACTCTGCTTTTTTCTTTCTAGTGCACCAACTCCATCCACCCTTACCCCAGTATACCTGTAAAAAATCCTCCAGCAATGTAACAAACCTATGGCACTCGGTCGGCCTTATGGTGCGTTTTTGTTGCTTGCGTTTATTTCGCTCGTTATGCTTCGGGGCATTTTTTGGGCAAATATTTACCAATGTGTGCGCGTGGCCATACCATACTGTGTGTCCTATACTCTTGCAAAAGGGATGGGAAGGATGAAAAGAGGAAGAAACCCCACTCCAAAGGAAATGGGGTCAGTGCATTGTTTTTCTAATCGAATTTTTGCTTTGGTGATGGTAAACCTTTTATAGTCTACTCACTGCTCGCACGGTTCAGTTAAGGATCAATCCTTGGTGAATGTCCTAAGGGAAAGAGAATTCCACAATTGAGTACGAAAAAAAAAACAAAAAAATTGAATGATTTTCAATTTCCAGAACCGCATAACAAGATGAGATTGGAAATGAATAATCTCGACGGTACGTAAAACTCGGTTACCGATATGCCATATACTTAACACTGCTTAAGTGCATCGTCTAATCACAGGAATAACAAACCGCTCCTGTACAGCAGTCTTCTTGCGGAGTAAGAGCAAACCGAGTAGTGCAAACATTCCCGACATAATGCCACCGTCTTCGGTGCAAAACCCCGAGCACAAGGAATCTTTATTGGTTTTTGTTCAATATCAACAAAAGTGCCTGTTGGAAGGGTTAAAAATGGCCGGCCAACGTACGGGGACTGGAGACGGTCAAGACAGACAAACGCTGTATGCCAAGGGATCTCTTCATTTGCGCTTGACTGCAGTCGATCAACAGTGTGTAGCAATGAAAGGGCCTGGCATCCGATACACCCCGGCATGGCGTCGTCCTGGTGCCTTGTGTTTCAATCTATAATGGATACTCGATAAAGATAATATCACCCGGGCGGTGGGGCGCACTCCAGGATTGATGGATTGTTGGATAATTGAACGTGATGCGATGCCGGACTACTACCGGACAAGCATTCCAACATGCAAAGCAAGCCCCCTTTACGCTAACATGCTGCCCGGTACCCAGGTCACCGAGGACATGACATCCCGTGAAACAGAAGCATGCCGAGATCGGGACGAACGGGTCTCGAAACATCAATACGTTTGCTCGGGTAACGCAACGCATTGCGAAGATTGTGGACTTTGTCGAACCGGACCGGTTGCTGCCAGGTTGCCCTACAAAGAACCGATGACAACACAACAATCGTATTGCTTCCAGTTGGATGATAGCATTGGGCAGACTTTGTTTAAGGTGGGCTGACAACCTGCTATCTGGAATGCAGGTTTGCGTAAATATGTCTCCCAATCGGGCTCATTGCGGGGTCGGTGTCCGGAGCTTGAAGCAAACTTAATATCACATACGCACTAACGTATCCGAATAGTATTCCGACACAAAGTTATCGTTGTAATGTTATCCTTCCTTTGGTACTAGGAGATGCTCCTAGATGGTAAGAATTGCAACATTTATAAAGCCACTTTGCTGCGCCAAAGATATCATCCGGGCTTTCAGATAGAGATGTCCAAAGTGAGTATGAGTATGAGAGTGAGTCACCATGGTGAGTCGAGTGAAGATATGAATGTGTTGTAACGAAAAGGGTTCAAGGTTCATGGTTCATGTATTCCATTTTGTGTCCCTTTTTGTGGACATTCTATACATTTCAACTCGTGTGTATAAAGATATACGGCCTGGCCGTTCTGATGAGAATTAAAAAAAAAAACTCGTGTGTATAAACTAATTCGTTTTCATCGCACTCACTCATTACTCTATTTGCATTCGACTCACAATGGCTACGGTATGTAAAAACTCACGAGTGAGTAAAATAAGGAACCACTACTTATTGTTAACTCACTAAAATGAGTTGTTATTCTCATCTTTACTTCAAAACGATCCATTTCAAACTCTTGAAGTGTCTGGCAGATTGTTACCGTCAATGGAATTCCTCTGTATCTGCTGCAAAATGTGACATGATAAGCAACAGTCAAGCGTGTGAAGGATGTGCTTGTTGTTTTTCTTAACAGTTTTCCCACCACCAAAATCAAAGTGTCCTCGAAAAGCCAACGAGAGATCAGATTTCTTTTCACACCCGTCCCCAACCATAACCAACCAATGTTTCCTTCGTCCCGCGAGAGATTGCCATCCATCCATCCATCTGATTGCCATGGGTACGTTGGCAGGTGGTGAATGTTTTGTGCTTGAAACCCGTACTCCATATTTCTGCACGAAATATTTGTGTTTATCCGGCGGGAGCGATTTTCTAGACCGGCTA
The DNA here is from genome assembly GCA_018908115.1 of Anopheles rivulorum. NCBI lineage: Eukaryota > Metazoa > Arthropoda > Insecta > Diptera > Culicidae > Anopheles > Anopheles rivulorum. Next base: position 15,532,452 of record STHB01000004.1, read on the forward strand.
TTTTTGCAGCTCTATTTAGCACCTTCCCTTGGCGCAGCGCTCGCACATGAAAGGAAGGCATTCAAATTCGATGTTGTGCTTGAGAGATCAAGATACAAACTGGAGTGTGTGAATTGTACGTGTTGAAAGTAGTAGTNCCGCGAGAGATTGCCATCCATCCATCCATCTGATTGCCATGGGTACGTTGGCAGGTGGTGAATGTTTTGTGCTTGAAACCCGTACTCCATATTTCTGCACGAAATATTTGTGTTTATCCGGCGGGAGCGATTTTCTAGACCGGCTATTTTTGCAGCTCTATTTAGCACCTTCCCTTGGCGCAGCGCTCGCACATGAAAGGAAGGCATTCAAATTCGATGTTGTGCTTGAGAGATCAAGATACAAACTGGAGTGTGTGAATTGTACGTGTTGAAAGTAGTAGTATCTCGTGGTTCCGGATTAACCGCACGCAGACACAGCATACAAACGGTTCATAACGCCACCGCTACTCCAATCCCTCGTGTCTGGTTCCAATATATTCCAGTGTTACGAGTGGTTCTACGATGCAGTAGTACTATTCCACCGTCTCCAGTTGCGCGTGTTGCGAGATAGAGGGTGATGAATAAAATATTACCTATGTATCAAAACATTTTTCATCCAACCCAACCCAAAGCAGCAGCAGCAATGGTAAAGGTAGCAACAGTAGTAAGCTGTACATGCTGACGAATGAACTCTCTGTCGGTTGATGTACAAACAGGCGAAATTTCCCCGTCTGTGCCATCCCATCCGGTTATTTGGCGGTGCCGTGCAAGCGTGTAAACTCCTTCAGATTTCAGATGATGAGCGAATTCGCTGGAAAACATCGTATTGCAATGTGTTGCCACCCATCCGGAAGCAACGAAAGGATTACGTTTCCGGTGTGTGATTTCCCTAGCATTCTACGAACACTGCAGACCATTAACCGTAAAGAGTTGGTGAGTTTGGTTGGGTTGTAGTGTTTTGCGTTTCGCTGCGTTAGAAAGGAGTGGAACAAATATTTTAACAGGAAGTAATATTTTCGTATCCTAGTGGCTGACTTGTTGCATAATAAAACATGAACCGTCATATTTGCGTAGTAATTATACTCTATTCGAGAAGCACGTTTTACTGAGTATCAAAGTAAAAATAGTATTATTAGATAGATAACTGTGTAAAAAATGAATATATCAATGTTTGCTTTTATCAGCATCTTTAGTAGCAATTGTTGATTGTATTCTTATGATGTATTTAGGTTTCCCTTTTTGTAAGGAGAAAATGACAAACCACCATTACCATTACATTACAAATTACCATTTTAGTTCCATTGGTGATGAATATCAAAAACTGGAATGAAAAATATAAATAAATATTTTAAAAATTGCTATAAAGTTTAAACAGTAATTTTTCAATTTAAATGCCCATAGTGATTGAAGAAAGACATTCAGAAAACCAACACATTCCTACCCCTTAGTTAAAAAGTATATGACACATTGGGCTAATCGTTGGAAAATTTTGTCCAAACTTTAAAAATTGTTGCATGAAGCATAACATGTAATTTATATTGCCTTTTCTACACCAAAGTGTTTGAGAAACGGTAAAGAAATCCTCTAAATAGCATACTTACTTCTTGTGACATTAGTTTAGCTTGAAATACAAAGTTTGTTGGTTGTTCAAATGTTTGCTTTCTTAAAAGCTAAATCCCTTTCGTTATGATTCTCGTTAAGCAATTATTCGCATAATAACATGTTATCCTTATGTTATTCAGAACATTTTGCAATTGCTCTCGTTTTTTATGTATCAAATGACATATTTTCAAACCTGTAAAAACAGTTTTAAATGAACAGCTACTTTATTTTCGTTTGTTTTATGAAACATTCGCTTACAAACCAATATCAGTACAAATTTTAAATTGTTTTTCATTTGTACCATAGTGCCAAGGTCACTTGAATGACAGAATTGCCAGAGAAAGAAATAGCCCCATTGCTCCATCTCGTTTTTCCCACTGCCCGTGAGCTAGTGCCAAAATCTGCCGAAGTTCTTGCTTTATGCAATTGCGCTGCTACTATTAGTATTGTTTTTCCGTTCGCTGCCCGCTGATAACAGTTACTAGCCGAATTCGGAAATTATTTTGCCATCCGATTCACACGGACACCAGGCGTTGTGTGAACAAATCTAGTGCATTTCTACTACTAAACTACTCACCCCCCACGAAAGCATCACCATGGGTCGTAAGTTCTGCGTTGGAGGCAACTGGAAGATGAATGGCGACAAAGCCACCGTTGCCGAGCTGTGCAAAACGCTGTCCGCTGGCCCGCTCGATCCCAACACGGAAGTTGTGGTCGGCTGTCCCGCACCGTACCTTTCGCTGGCCCGCTCGCTACTGCCGGAAACGATCGGTGTTGCGGCACAGAACTGCTACAAGGTGGCCAAGGGTGCGTTCACCGGTGAAATTTCACCAGCCATGCTGAAGGATCTTGGCCTTGGTTGGGTCATTCTGGGACACTCGGAGCGACGTGCCATCTTCGGTGAAACGGATGAGCTGATTGCAGAGAAGGTTGCTCATGCCCTTGCCGAGGGGTTGAAGGTCATCGCTTGTATCGGCGAGACGCTGCAGGAGCGTGAAGCCGGCCAAACCGAGGCAGTTTGCTTCCGGCAGACGAAAGCCATCGCCGCCCAGGTGAAGGACTGGAGCAACGTGGTGATCGCTTACGAGCCTGTGTGGGCCATCGGTACCGGCAAGACGGCCACCCCGGAACAGGCGCAGGAAGTGCACGCCGCGCTGCGGAAGTGGTTTACCGAAAACGTTTCTGCCGACGTGTCGAATGGCATCCGCATCCAGTACGGTGGTTCGGTAACGGCGGCTAACTGTCGCGAACTCGCGGCCAAGCCCGACATCGATGGATTCCTTGTAGGCGGTGCTTCGCTGAAGCCCGAATTTATCCAGATCGTCAACGCTAGACAGTGAACGCGTTAGTCCAGCTCTCGAACCGTTTTGTAGTGTAGCGCGAAGGTTCACGCAATCGCCATTGTCCGGTGTCGTCATGTTTCGTCTTATTTTAAGTTTCTCATTATGCTCGTTGTACACACGCACTGAACAGGTTGTTACGTTTAAGCATCCAAACAAAGAATAATCTATTCAATAAAAACATGTCTCAGTGAAAAACCGCGTATGAATGCTCTACTCGCTCATTTCCACGTTGTCATAGATGTCCTCTACACCTTCCATTGCTTTTAGCTTTTCTTTCAGCTTTTCGTACGCTTCCATTGCTTCGGGATTGAGTTTGATGGTCGTATTGGGAAAGAACGCGTGCTCGCTGTGTTCCACGGAATAGCTCAACTTTTCTAGCTCTTTTTTCACCCTATCCAAATCTCGCGGATCACACAGAAACTGCAAAAGTGTAAGGACGCACATTGTTATCAGCATTATCGTCACGTTTCATTCCGCAATCATTACCCTTATCAGTCGACTGTTTTCATCCATCACTTCGATATCTTCGGCACCCGTTTCGATAGCGTGATCGGTACACATGGAAAGCAGATCGTCACCTTTCACCTCTCCCGGTGCAATCGCCTCAACAAATCCTCTTTCGTCAAATGCGTGCATAGTATCGAAGAAAAGGGCACTGAAACAAAATTGTGTGTCAAAACATCGAGTCTTCTTTCAAGTCAGCATAATATACTCACAAATTCTTCCTCAATATTGTCGCCATCTCCATCTTCAGCTGAGCGAATCGGTCCGTGTACAGTACGCAGATTACGTTCACCTGATCGAGGGCCTTAATTTCGAGTGTATACTTCTTCAGTTCTACTGACTGTGCTGTACACTTCTTTAGAATGCCCTGAATAGTAGCATTCGGCATGTTTTTCTTCAGCGCCTCATCAATCGATGCGCGCAACACATTGTTAACGGCAGGATTGGGACCTCCAGCTAAAATAAAAATCAAGTTTAGTACGGTGTTTAAAATTTGTACCGATTCCGTACTTACCTTGNCCGTGTACAGTACGCAGATTACGTTCACCTGATCGAGGGCCTTAATTTCGAGTGTATACTTCTTCAGTTCTACTGACTGTGCTGTACACTTCTTTAGAATGCCCTGAATAGTAGCATTCGGCATGTTTTTCTTCAGCGCCTCATCAATCGATGCGCGCAACACATTGTTAACGGCAGGATTGGGACCTCCAGCTAAAATAAAAATCAAGTTTAGTACGGTGTTTAAAATTTGTACCGATTCCGTACTTACCTTGCACAGCAAGCCGAATTTGTCGCGCTAGTTTAATAAATAAAACCGCCTTTCGTCCATCGTTTAGCGCCTTCACGTGCCGTATGTTTTGCCATTTAGAATGACCGGCATAAAGGCCATGCCCTTGATAAATACACCGTAGGTTATGATACGTTTGGAGTGACGGTTTCACTATCCGTGCTAGCCGTCCTACAGTGCAAAGCATCATCCGAAAAAGGCGTAAATGCTTACTTTTGGTACGCAGTTGTGTACTTTTTGTTACATAAATCGCGACTTTTTCCGGCAAACGAACAGAAATGTTATTGTTTACAACGTGATTTTGACGGCAATTTGACATCTCGTGACAGCTTTTTGACGTTGGAGCGTACAGTGCGTTTCAGAAAAAAGAAAATTCACCGGTGTTTGAATGTTTGCAAAATTTGAAAAAGTTTTTAAAAATCATCTTATTTTACCACAAAGCGAAAATATCGTGTAAAATAATTACTTTGAAAGACTATTTTGTTATGAATTATGAAACACGTGTTAACAAACAAGCAATAGATTTGCGATACAAATTACCAGGCCAGGAAGATTCCTTTGTTTTATCAGAACACAAATTGGTAATCAGAGCTTCAACAAACCGTAGACAATGATTGCGCTTATCATTGGTTTCAGGTGGCGAAGCTAGTTAAATTGTGATTTGAAGAGCAGACGAGAAAGTGCCCGACGACCACTCATTGCAATGTTTAGTATTAAAGTGTGTGGCATAATTATTGTAAGTTTCCTTTTAAAAAATGTATCAGCTTCGAATGAACATGGCAACAGAACGACCAGAACTCCGTTAAAAATGAAAATAGAACCTCAAGCACTTACAATCAGCCTTACACAAACGGCCGAGTTTGTGCTTCTCGTGCAGTAAGTGTTTTTATTGTGAGAGATGAAGGTAGATTATTTATTGAAAATGTTATCACCATACTTACAGTGGTTGCTGCAGTGAAGATGACCATAACCTCACAATAACTTGGGATGTGGATGAAGTGATCGAAGTTAGTCCTTCCACCATCACGATAACTGGATGTAACGATAAAAGCTTTCGCGTGGAAGTTTCAGCCTTGCAGCAGGGACGATTTATCATCCGACCTATAATCATCTCGAGCGGTCCATTCACCGACGATGGCCGGCTATTTGTGCAGCTCAAGGTAGCCAAATATCATCCACTGATAATAATATCGATGCTCATTGGATGGACGTACACCGTGTGCTGGACGATAGGCGATTACTTTCAAGCTTGGACCAGCTATAGGCGCAAAAGTGTCGTTGGGTTGAGCTTCGACTTTCTGTACCTAAACATCGTTGGCAACTGCTGCTATGCAACGTTCAATGTGGTTCTGTTCGCAAGTGCATTTATTGAGGTAGGTTAAACGTACGCCGATCATTTGGAATGGATACTCTTCAACGGCTCTTTTTTCCATTAGGCAGAGTATTTTAGACGCCATCCGTTCGGACTCAATCCTGTTGTGCCGAATGATGTGGGATATGCAGTGCATGCCGTTTTTGGCAATCTTGTCCTTATAACCCAGTGTTACATCTATCAAAGTGGAGGAAATGTTGTATCTACCGCTGTGAAGCTGCTTATTTCCGGCTACGTAATGACGGTGGGCGCGTTCTTAACATTGACGATCCAGCAACAGATGCACTGGCTGGACTTCCTGTACATACTAAGCTACGTGAAGCTATCTACAAATTTGATTAAATACATTCCCCAAGTGTTCATGAACTACCAGCGTAAGAGCACGGAAGGTTTCGCTATCTCCAACCGCTTGCTGGACATGGCCGGCGGAGTGCTGAGCTTGATGCAGATGGTACTTAATGGTTGGAATTATGGTAAGATCGCAGCATTATATACACTACACTGCGATACCTTAATTCTTGTCTTTTTTTAAATTCCCTTCCCAGATGACTGGCAATCTATCGTTGGAAGTCCGGTAAAGTTTGGACTGGGATTCGTTTCCATCTTTTTTGATATAGTGTTCATGGTGCAGCATTATATTTGTTACAGCAGTCAAACAGGAGTTCAAAAATAAGCCCTTACAAGGAAGCAACGTTGTGCTTAAAACACCCACAAAACAATTCGCATGTTTTATTCTAACGCTGTGAAAGATTCTCGTAGTGAAGAACGTCCCACGTTCATCCTCTTATCATATTGGTGCGTTTTTATCGCATAATACATATTTGTTCAGACCGCTCGCTGGTTGATGCTCGCGCTCATTAATCTCGTCTGTCGCGATTTATTCTCCGGTTACATCTGGAGTAGTTGACGGAAGCAGCACACGGGTGCATAATTCAGTGGCAGACTGATGCTCCAGCAAGACAGCTGGAGTTCCATAGCTTCATCGATGAACGTGTTGTGTTGGTTGGTGTTGGGTTTTGTGGGTGTGGGAACAAGTGCACACAATGTGTCCTTATCATTCGTACCTCAATCCGTGGTACTAACGTATGGTGAAACGGCAAGCATAAGCATCGAAGCTAGGTAAGTATCGCCGATTAACTGTTACGAAAAGATTGCTAACTTTGTTATCTTCTCTGTTTCAGGGGATATGCAGCAGCCTCCTTTGATTTGCAATTGTACTGGCCGCAAGATGATGTGATACAGTTTGAGTACAAGCAACTGATCCCATTTCAGGTGGGTTGGAACAATCACACTGTTCCACTGTGGTTAAAATCGACAAAACAGGGGCGCTTCGTTGTAGAACCGTACGTAGAACCACCAGGAGCAGTGGACTACACCAGACTGTTCCTATTGGTCAAGGTGGCTTTGTATAAGCCGCTGATCATCATCTCACTGTTGGTTGGATGGGGTTACACTGCCTGCTGGTCAGCCGGATATTATCCTCAGATATGGTTAAACTATCGCCGAAAAAGTGTGGTCGGTTTGAGCTTCGACTTTCTGTACATTAACATTGTGGGCCACATTAGCTACGTGCTGTTCAACGCATTTCTGTATTGGAACAGCTTCGTAGAGGTGAGTCTGTACTGATGTTAAGTTTTAAAACCAATTTAATTTTATTATTTGTTTACACAACCCACGCAGGAGGAATATTATCGAAGGCATCCCTTTGGTTTGAATCCGGTAATCGGGAATGATATTGGATTCGCGGCACACGCCGTATTTGGTACCGGGTTTACCATTTTCCAGTGTCGCATATACGAAACAGGTGGCAACAGTGTCTCGAAACCGGCGAAAGCAATCATTGCCACTTACCTTTTGATCATCTTCACTACAATGAGCTGTGCCATGATGGGTGTGATGCATTGGTTAGATTTTTTGTACGGCTTAAGCTACATCAAGCTGTCCACCACCATGATCAAGTACTTTCCACAAGCTTATATGAACTACCGCCGCAAAAGTACGGAAGGGTTCGAAATAATGAACCGGCTGCTGGATTTGGTCGGCGGACTGTTAAGCATACTTCAGATGGTAATAAATGCTTGGAATTTTGGTAAGTCCGTGGTTGAGCGCTTTGTTAAGGTTGTTAATAAATAATAATTCTTACCATTTCTTGCAGACGATTGGAGATCAATCGGAGGAGATCCTGTGAAGTTCGGGTTGGGAGTTTTTTCAATTCTGTTCGACCTCGTGTTTATGTTTCAACACTACATTCTGTACAGGTGAGCATTACTTTACATCATTCTTTTTGATGACGTGAAAATTCGTTAACGATGAGTTTTGAATAATTTTAGGAAAAGAAATATGACCATACCGGTGGAGTTACCGATGCTACCCAAATAACGTGTTCCTGTGAGTAATTTTTCTGTTAAAAATAAATCCTTTCAAGTAGTTAGCTTTCGGTAATGTATACCACAATCGTTTTGTTTTTGGGTTCAAATCTTAACTTACACATATGTTGAACTCTTGATGATTCAGACATATGGAGTTAGTCAACTAACCAATCAGTTTTTGAACATGTCCCCTGTCCAAGTCTCTCAAACGTTGTACATCCTAGGTGTAAAGTGAAGGAAGTATGGAAGTAAGGAAGAAAGTAACGAAATATATGTTTTGTTTTTTTTTTTCTTTCATGGTATATTTGACAATACTTTACAATACATTGATACATCGCTGGCTATATTCATGCATTTCCTTCCGCTTGGCCACTCTTCTTACTTCCTTACACCGTTCGTACCCGCCTCGTACCCGCTGCTCAGCTTTGATAAATATTTCCAAGGATCTATGATGCGGCGGCACTTTTATGCATTCGCTTACGCTATATACATGTAGAACTATATGACACCTATCGGTATATTCTCTATTCGAGCATGATGATTGATTATGAATAATACATTTATTCGACAGCGGTCGCTGCATCCCCGCGGCATCGTTCGCTGCTTTCGTGCGTCTACTTTTGTTTGTGTTTGTGTCTACTATTATTGTCAACAACATAGCTCCTGGTTTTTTCCCTCCTTTTTTGTTTAGCGCACTTTTCAGAGCCTGTGAGCTACATGTGTATGTTGCTTTTTGTTACTCGCAACATAACGCCCGTCACGTTATTCCTTCCTCTACTAATTATTACTACTGCCTTTCCATCTAGCGATACTGATCAACCAGTCAATAGAAATCAGGCCTATGGAAGCTCCGTTTAAAACAATGTTAATTATTTTTTTTTCCTTTTTTCTTCAAACGACAAAGTCTTTTCACTATAATTTGAATACGTTTCGTGCAAATGTTAGCTTTGCTTTTAATTTTAAATACTTTAGCAATTATATATGATAGCGTATGGTTGCTTTCGCTAAAATTTACCAAGCACACGAATTTTTATTTTGCAACAATTGCTTATGGAATGATGGAGAACGAAGGAATAGAACAGGAAATTTGGCAAGCACAATAAACACTCTTGCTTTTCGACAGAACATATTACGTTTTTAAAATATTGATATGTGGCTTTTCGTTGACCCAAAATGGAAATGATTCAAACTCGTTGTTCATCTTTTAAGTGTTAATCAGAAAGGAAAAAAGGAAGTGAAATTTTTAGTTGTTTGGCTTTTTTTTTTAATTTGAACACTATTTGCGGTGTCTGGACCTGTTTTTTTGTTCAGTAGGTTGACCCATGTACTTATACACCTGTGAGAATGATGATTTATCCACTGTTGAGTTATGTGTTTCTACTCAAAAAACACTATTTCGCACGTCGAATAACAAAACTTATTGATGGGAATGGCATATATAAATCTCACTTATGACACGCGAATTCTTTCGCTAATGAAATCAATTTAAAACTGACGTCAAAGAATTAAATCGTTATACAATACTTAATAAAAAAACAATAAAACACAATTACATTTTAACAGCCTTCAGAAAGGATGGTATAAAAAAAAACACTTTAAAACAACTTCTAGGATCATTCAGATCCTCCCGCGTTGCTGCTACCATTACTCTCGGCACACGGCGCACTTTCCTTGGAATGTAGCGTTTCGTTTTGGTCGGGATCAAAGAAAACGAATGGTTTTTAAACTGTATGATGCGTGTTTGTTTAAACCTGAGCTGGTTTGGTCTTTCCTACGACCATGAGCATTTTCTGCAGGAACCGTGTTAGACCCACTGAAACGGAAGTGTATTTAAAAGCAGACAAACAAGGGTAGATGAATTAGTAAACGTTCCCTTGAGATCGTTGGTAAATTGATATGGTGCTAAATAGTGTTGTAGCGAAGTGCTGATCATGGTGCGAACGTTTTTGATTTTCAGTTTGTGTTTTTACTTATTTAAAATTATGTGCGCATACTAAAATGGTCCGAAATAGGTGAATATATTTGATAGAGACGTTGTTGAGAGAATTGAAGACACATGTGTTAAAAATATGACTAAGTGTTTTAATGAGAAGATCATATATTTAAAGCGATCTTCAATTCCTTCAATGCATGCAAACGGATTAGAAGAAACAATAAAGAAAAAGGTTGAACAAGTAGTAGAAATACACGCTCAAACAAACACACGCACACGTGGTTAAGGGGTAGCAAAATGATGTTACAAACAAACGGAAAAACAAACGGTACTAAAACGATAAAGAAAACAATAACTAAAAATGATAAAAACCTTTTCGCGCTTATTTCTGTTTTGGCCGCACCACCATCATTAACTTTTGTAAACTCTGCGTAAATCCACCTGTGAAGACGTTTCCAAGTAGGAAGAGAAAGAGAGAAAAAAGAATCGATAGAAAGAGAGGTAGGTTTCGTTTGCGGCAAATGAAGGAACAGAATTGATTTTGCTACAAAGTACTCATATATACTAGTGGCCAATGATATTCAAAAAGAGGTGACTGAAGGATGGGATTGGTATCAAAAAAGCTTCTACTAAAAGCTTGTCTTGGGTAAAGGATGGGAGTAATAACCGGGAGCTGGGATGAGATATAGAGGGGAATGGGTGAAATGTTTCCAGTTATCCCCAAAGTTACAGCAGCCGGGAAGCTGCTTGCCCCATCTCACGCTTACCCATCGTACGGTTGAACCATTTCGGTTTGTTTCTCCACGCGATAAATATGCAGTAGACAGGAATGCTGGAAAGAATCATCAAACATCCATAGCCCGTCTCCACCGGACTGGCAATCATTGGGACGACGGTGACGAAAACGGTGGCGATGAGATACAGGATGGGGAAGATGAGATTCACCTTGATCGGACGGTTCAGTTTCGGTTGCTTCCATCGAAGCCACGGAAGACACAGAACGGCGGCACCGATGCTTAGCTGCAGTTGAAAGGACAGAAAAGTATTCAAAATCAGTATGAAATGGGCTTGCTGAAGAAAAATAAAAACCCATTCGGGAAAGAAACCATCACACTCACCCAAGTGGCAAACCCGACGTAGTTAATTAGTGCGAATATGTCCGACACCGTCAGATAGAGCATGGACAGGAGCGCCATTATCAGTACGGCGGGCGTCGGTGTGAGGCGCTGTATTTGGATCATGGTAAGAATTTCTGGCATCTGACCTTCGCAGGCACCGGCATAGAACAGCCGGGATGAGGTAAGCAGAATACCATTCACTGCGCCAAACGTTGACAGGGCGACAAACACTGTGGAATAAATGGCAAACGAAGGTATCAGCCGAAAGCTTCAGGAAATAAAATAATCGCTGGCGATGACTGCTTGGTCTGGTGTCTGCTTCTGGTTCGAAATTCGATCCAGCATGATGCAGCGCAAAACCTTACCCGGTATCGTCCACGCAAACATGCCAAACACCCGGTCGGCAAATGTGACTGCTACCGCTTCCGAACCGAGCACCTCTTCCGGCGACAGGATGGTGTAGAAGGACACGTTGGTAAACACGTACACGACCGTCACGAGCGTGCAGGAAATTGCGATGGCACGGGGCAGATTCTTTACCGGGTCCTTCAGCTCCTCGATGATGAAGTTCAAATAGTTCCTGGTAGGATTTATTCACGATGGCACGAAGCAAAATAACAGGAGGGCACAAGCGCAATAAGAGGATTAGTGTGTTGTCGAGCCCAGCCTGGCCTAAGATGGGACGGGCTGTCGAGCCCGGGGGTACTGAAATCTATTCGTCATTACATCTCTAACATGCAAGTCCCCGGTGGACATCATTAGGACCGGAGCCAGTAATAACAATAACACTCATTTGGAAGGACCAAATCAAGGAAAGACGAGAAATAAACAAGAAAAACAAACTTACCAACCATTGTAGGCAAACAAACCCGAGTAGAAGGACAATGCGAGCGATGTTACCTCCGTTTTGGTGTTATCGAACGTGAAGTATTCCGTGTTGCCTGTAGGCGAAAGAGGAAACGTAATGCAATCATCATACGGCACAAAACAACACGACACATGACATGAAGGAGAAAGACAGATGTTCACAGGGATAGAAATAGGCAAGCTGATTGTGCAAAAAAAAAAAGAAACAATTATTCCGAAAGTGAAACGGACCGCATATGCACATGGGAAAGGCAGAGCATCTTAGACGAATGCTCCGGTAATGCCGGAACGCCGGCCGGTTGCGGTTCCCTTGGCCCCTCGGGGGTCTAGCTTTCTAGACAGCTATTATCAAATTTAACGTACACAATATATATCGGTCAATGAACAATGAACAGACCGGATCATCAAATGTCGCTCCAGAAGCATAAAGTAAATCAGCTTAATTGAATGTGGGCCGACAATCCCGGCCGGCTTACAGAACCGGCCGAGATGATCGGTTAATGCGACTGGCGGCGTGCACAGCTGTTGTCGTTGCGAGTTCTTGGCTGACATAATCGCCAGTAGACGATCACCCTCTGTGGCCAGATTTGTTGGAACAATTTTGGCAATTCGTACTGAATGGAGGCATTAAATTCATTCTACACGCGAGCATGAATGTCCAGCAGTACTGCCTTTTAAATGGTTGGTTAATAGTATCACCAGTATGCTTGAGTTGCGCTCCTAACGCTTGTTGCTAAGCCTCTTGCTACTTCTCGCTAGTGATGCGGTTACATTGTTACGGTTCCACACAAGCAACATTTCCGGTCCTGACAGAAAGCCGATAAAATACGTCAAAATCAACACAACCACCGTAAAGCCCTTCCCCGTCGCAGAAAGGTTTACAACTTTAAAATCCTGCTTGGCTCGGCACCACCTAAGCCCACCTGCTGCTGCCTGCTACCGAGCATCAAAACAAACAAACAAATAAATCTCACATCCCGCCCGACCGGTAGACTGTGGTTTCCACGTGTCGGCAGTGAAAGTTCGCGAAGCGCAAACCAGCACACCTAGTTCCTGATTCACCGTGTGTATTGTCGTCAACGCGCGCTCAAGCATCCCTTCTCCCATCAAGAACACGCCACACCGGGGAGTTGTTTTTGCATCGTAACAGATGCACCTGGCCGCTACTGATTTATGCTAACCATAGTCGTACACGCTCGCTTGCATAACAGGAACCGGGCTGGAACTGGTGCACAATCGATCGCCTGTTCAAACTTACCGCGGAACAGATAGTAAGCACCGGCACCGATGATGATGAACAGAGCGAGCAGCTTGGCGTAGGTGAAGATATCCTGCACGGCCGTGGCCCATTTTACGTCCCAGCAGTTGATGAACGTCAGCACCACTGTGGGGGTGGGAGCGCAATATGAAACGAGAAGAAATGGGAATGAAGATTTAATGTGTGCGTAAACAGGACTTTTTACAGAAAACAACCAGTTGGCGGGATTTAAAATGAAAAAAAAAAAAAACGTTCGCCAATAAACAGCGCTGAAGGACATGGGCTCGATGTCTTCTCGCGCTGGGTGCTGATTTGCATAAGCGATCTAAATTCAATACAGTCCATAAAGCACACACCGTTTGAGCTTTGTGTTTGCGTATAAAAATGGTAGCATGAATCCGTCGTAAAGCAGGCAGGGAAATTGATTCCATTCCGCCATTCCGTAGGCGGATTGACAACCGTTTAAGGATAATAAAGGATACAACTGCCGGGATTACTTACGGATACAGCAGACGGCAAGGAGTCGGGCCGCATCTTCGGGTGGTTGGCATTCGGGGAAGAATGGCTTCAGCACGTACACGCTGAACGTGAGTGCCACGATTGCTTGCGAACAGGGCCGCACTATCATACATTCGATCCACAGTCGTATGAAGGCCAGGAATGGGCCGAACGTTTCCATAATGTACGCATAATCTGCACCGGACTTTTTGATCATTGTGCCCAGCTCGGCATAGCAGTAGGCACCGACCTGCAAAAACAATCAAAAAGATTTGAAAAATGATCTTTATTATCAGTCCCGTGCATTTGCTCCTGATCTCAATTTCGGCTCATTATTCAATCTCGTCTGCTAACGGCGGTTTTACTGTCGCGAATTGGTTTGTTCTTATTTTTCACTAAGAATAAATCCATTTGACCGTTTGCGTTTCTATTCTCGGGACGTTCTTGAACTCTGCCGGTTGGGGAAACCGGTTGGTGGTCATTTGAAAAGTTGTTTTGCATCACGCCACCGAACATGCTCATGACGACAGCGCATCCGTCGGAGCGCGCGATCACGGGCGGGCGGGTGATCTTGTTACTTACCATCGAAAACAGGCCCGAAATGATCCACACGATCAGCGACATGTTGACGCTGCCCGTGTTGATGAGGACACCGGTCGGCGAGACGAAAATGCCGGATCCAATAATCGAACCGACGATCACAGTGATACCGTTGACGAGTGTCATTTTGGGCTTGAGGACGATGTCGCCACCATCACCACCACCACCTTCGGCTCCGCCGTTATTCGCTTCATCCTTTGCACTTTTCAGCGAATCCTTTCGCTGCTTCTCGTCCTTGTTGAGCGCTTCATCCTCCATCGTTGAGCGATGTCCGTACACAATTGAACACGGGCTGGAGATGAAAGAGCAGAAGCGAACGGAAAGATTGTAAGTTGACGGGCTTCACACGGACGTATCGCACAGTATTTCTTCCCGCGCATATCACAATCAGCGTACACAAACACCTATCATTACCACTGGACTAATGCTATTGTACACTGATTATCTCAATCGTATGCATATGAGACTGTAATTTACTGTTCCACAGATCAAATAAACTATGCCACAATGTTGACTAGGGGGCTGGATACGCTCAGGATGCCAATTTGCGGTGGCCGTTCCAGTGCGGATGGGTGTAATTTGTTAAACAATTAAAAGCCGTCTCGAGCCACTGCCGAAATAGCAACAGGAATCGGAATTGTAAACAACGCCGATCCTTGCTGTTTTTCGACAAATGGTAGGCTTGGACTGGCCGGCACTAAGTGCGCTCGTATGCCATGATGGCGTCTTCATTAGTAACAAAAACTGTCATAATGTATGTGTTGCAGGTGGATCGATTAGAATGATCGCCACAGGGTGATCAAGCAGATATGATCTTTGTTTAAAGGAATTTATTTAATAAGATAAAAATTAATTTAAAAAAAGGACTGAAACCGTTCATTGTCATCACCAATAAAACATGTTCTAAATGTCCCATTTCAACACATCACACACACCTGCAGCTACCGCTAGTGCAAACAGTACGTACTTTTATCGCCAAGAAACGTTCAACCAATCAACGTAAAAACGGCGCGTTAGCCGGGCTGTGTCGCGGCCAGTTTCACCGCCACGATCCCAGCTCAATTGAGCTTCCGATGCGAAAACTTCGTCAATTAAAAGACATCGGCTTATCGAAACGTGACGAAACACCTTCTTACCCTTGCCCAACCGGGCCACACAACCGAAACGCAAGGGCAAATTCGACATCTTGCCTACTACACGGCAGCCGGTTCGTTCGTACCTGCTGCACGTGGATGAAGAATTTTTGTTTTGTTGTTTAAACAGCTTTACACCCGCGCGTGTACGTTAAATGAACCCTCTCTTTATTGGCTGACGTGTTTTTCCTCTTTAAAGTGGGTACGGTTGTTTCGAGGATGGCTGGGACTCACAACCGCATTGGAAGAACAGGAAAAGCCCACACACACGCAACGAAACAGATTAACGTCACGGGCGCAGCGGCCGCCGTGCGTAATGCACGATCGCACGAACAGTTTGCTTCACGTATGTAAATTACTCTTGCGTAGCGTTCGATGCTCAACCAATCCCGAACAAAGCGATGATTTCCGCGAAGGGAAGTGTTTTTTTTGTGCTGCTGTTGTTGAATGAATCCTTTCTCGTTCCATGCGATATAACAAGGGAAAGGCTCGAGAGGCACAAAAGAGAATCCTGGTTGCAGGGAACTTTCAAGGTCAGTTTGTTTGCGAAAAGGGTTACGGTAGCTCGTAGCAATAAGGGGATAGACAGACGAAGCGTATAATTTTAAACACATCCTTTCGTGCTGGTCTCACATACCTTCCTTCACTTGTGTGTTTGTTGCTCGGAAACAAACGTTTTAACACTTTTATATCGCAAATTGGTACAAACACTGTTTAATTAAATATCGTATCATGTGATTTTTTCTTCACTAATACCACTGGTTACACCCCGTCACTAGAACGCACTGTTCGAACGCACTGTTCACATGTACGCACTGCTCGGGCAGGACTTCGCGGGCTTTTCCTTCCACTCCGGTCGAGTGTCGACATTCGAATGTTTCCAACGGTTCGACCGACCGCATGTGCCCATTCTTCTAACGCAATTCAAACGTTCCAGCGGTCACTCACCAACGGATCGGCCGTAACGTACGAGGCACTCATCACGGCGCACCGTCGTTCCTTGCTGCCACACACTAAATCATCCACTCCAGGCCGAACCCGGTGATAACAAACCAATCTTCTTCTGGCCACTATAGTTTCGATTCGAAAAAAGCGCGTGATACACAATGCGTTGCCGCTGTGTGCCAAGTGGCGTGTGAGTTCTGTGTCGCGATTCCGTACTGAGGGGATCGTGTGGAAAAGGTTTAGGTATCGGATGTTTGTGTAGTTTTTTTTTTTCCTCTTTTTGTTGCTGCCAGCCGTTGTATCACCTGAGAACAGCTTTGAATACGTTTAGGAGAACAAGTTTTGTTTCGGGTGAACTTTATCGCGGGGTGGACAAAGCTTGACGTAAGGGTGAACCGATGGGTGTGTTTTCGGAAATCAAAGCTTATCCGCGGTGCGAAAACGTGTTGAGTCACGTTTGGGGCTACTTTCCACCCCCTTGCTTGCTGATCATCACAGTATGACCTCTACTGTCCGGTACCCAGACACAATGTTTTGTTTTGCTAGTTTTTAACATAAGCTTATTTATCGCGCAGAAAACGTGCATGTATCGGAATCATATTTCATCCAACTGGAGCTAGAGTTCTGCTTCACAAAAAAGACTAAATAATTAACACTTCTCGTGTCTGCGGATTCTTTTCTATTTGCGAGTGAATTTTTGTCGTTTAACCTTGACGGTTCTTTAGAGACTATGGATGAGGCTGTGCTGTGAGTTGTTTAGAACACCGAGACTGGCTCTTATCTTATTGCAATACTCCGAAAGGGAAAGACCATAATGCATTATCAACATCCATATAAAATGATAAACCAAGGCTTCAACAAAACAGTGCTTAATCAAATAAGCGGGACTAACTGTTGCACAATTATCTTTTCACCATGCACCGTACTGCGTCATTGACGGCATTCGAGCATCGTCCGCACAGCATCTGATTTCGTTCTGGAAGCGATCGATTTTTTGTTTTGCCCGTGTTTGCTCGACACTTTGATTATGTTCCCCCCAACCGATCCCGAAACCCATCACCGCCGCTTGTCACGTGATGACAGATTCGCAATGCGCTCGCAATAAAGTTTTGCTTATATTTCCTGACGCTACCGGGATGTCCTCGTCCCAGTTTTTTTTTCGTATCACGTCACGCTCAAACACCGTCCATAATTGATGAATCTTGAAGCATACTTGACGTGATGGAAAATATAATAATTGATCTGTTTCCTCCATTCTCCGTTTTGCACAATGGAGTGCAGAGTAGAGCACCGACCATTTTCATCTGTTATAAGTTTAATCGTGTACTTGTATATGAAACGAGCTATTAGAAATGAATTTCTTTTGATGAATCTTTCACAATAGCACTTTCTATTGCTACCACAATTTTTAACTTCACGTTGCTGTAAACTATCTGCAAATGAAATCAACGCACAAAGATGCTTACCGTTTGCGTTTTTCCGAGCGAATGAATGACGGGCCAGCGCACGAGGAGCAACTTTCTGACGTGCGAAACGATGACGATCTGTGGAATGGTGCGTCCCTTGGAAGATGCGCGGCCGTAGAGGGGCGTTATCCTTACTGTACGCTGCTCACNCTTTCACAATAGCACTTTCTATTGCTACCACAATTTTTAACTTCACGTTGCTGTAAACTATCTGCAAATGAAATCAACGCACAAAGATGCTTACCGTTTGCGTTTTTCCGAGCGAATGAATGACGGGCCAGCGCACGAGGAGCAACTTTCTGACGTGCGAAACGATGACGATCTGTGGAATGGTGCGTCCCTTGGAAGATGCGCGGCCGTAGAGGGGCGTTATCCTTACTGTACGCTGCTCACAAACGCCCGGAATCGCCGGAGACACCGGGTAGGATGGCAATACCTTTCCCTACGTGTTGGTACAGCATGACGTCTGAAGCAGGAATTCACACATGCACACAATCAAACGCGCAAACGAGGCGCATGCTCCATGGAAGCTGGAAAGCGTTCCTCGTGGGAAAGTGACGGTAGTCACATGTCACCCTACAGGACCACATTTGCAAAGTGCCGGCCGTAGGAAAGGATGTAACCACGCACACCCAGGAATGCGTTACGGTATTATGGCAACCATGCCGGGAAATCCCTTTGCCGAACGGAAACACTTTGGTTTTTGATAACGCCAGAAGAATACGTTGCCCTCACGTGGCTCCGTACGGGGAACTCACCGCTCGACTGAGTTCGTCCGTCACAATCGTACCCGGCGCGTGACCTTGTGACGTTAGAACGGTTCCCTGTTCAGCCAACCCTGGATTAGTTTATTCACATCTTGCGCACTTATTTTCGTCTTCATTATCAAACGGTTTTGTGAAACAAGCACCAATTATCAGTATTATACAGCGACGTAATTGGCGAAGTATGTCCCAGTAAACTGCCGTAATCCGGTCACCGCCAACATTCGTTGGTATGAGCGTGAACTTTAGCTCGTGCGTCATCTTTGGTCTGGCGCCACAGTGTCTTCCAGTGTGTGCGCTGGAGATGAATCCACTTTATCCGTCGTTTCTGATGGAAGTTCGTTTAATTTGATCTAACCATCGTGATGGGGGTTTTTGGATTGAATGCACAACGGAATAGCAAATATATATGTGTGTATGGGATTATGCTAGTCGACACATCATCGATCGATGCACCGTTTCAAATGGCTGATGAAACTCATCCCGTGGCTTGCATCAGTACCGAATGCAAGCCGTAACTATCGCTGCCACCCAGGGCAGCTGAAGAGGGCGCAGTAAGACAACGGCAGACTGTCAATGTCGCCTGCGGTCAACAACTGTACGAATGGGAACGGTTTGTGGTTTCCAATGTTTTTTCCCCAGTGCTGTGTTTACTTACCTACGTGTTTTCCTTGTGTGAACGCAAACAAATAATAGGATCACGAATTTCAAAAAATTGACAACTTCAAATTACCTTTTCGGTACTTGGAAACGGTGTGCATTGCAGATAATAATGTTGAAGTCGTTTAATTCACTTACTTAATGTGCTCACCTTTCCATCTACTAATCGATCGCTGGTTTGGAATGCACGTCATAGGACCGTTAGTACCACAATAACGTATCTCTTATGATTATAAAAATTCATTCATTACCAGTCGGTAAGCATCGATTTATTGCCTTCTCCACATGTTGTTATGACACGATTATCGGTCACGGAAGCTCAGTTTTATTGCATCATCGCCAGCTGCTCGAACCGGAAACTGCAATATGCACTTCTGAATGTGCACGACAATAACGGTAGTTACATTGTTTAGATGCATTCTTGAACCTAGCTAGATAGTAAGCAAAAAAAATTATCATTTTCTAATAAAAAGCATTAAAATAATGATAAAAAAATTGTAAGTTTATTTTCAAACAGCTTATTCGTACACAACATAACAAACTGTTGCTAGAACCGTCATGGGTAACAATTTGTGCACATAATCTTCATATTGAGAACAGTTCTTGCCTCAGGTGTGTCACCCTATTGCGCAAAGCCACGGTAGGCTGATACTTATTAGTGGTTATTAACCCGACATTGACCGTTTCTTGATCGAAAGCTCAAGATCATTGCGGCGTACGGTGCTGTTGTCGCTATGGTGGCTGGCGCTTTTCACTTTCATCCATTGCCTGGGCAACAGTGGCTACGGTTTGCGTACCATTATTAAATCACCGGCCACCTCAGCTGATACTGGATCCAGCCGGTCGGTGCTTATCAGCTTACCGTATACGCATCGCCGCGGTTCTGCTGGGGGTTGCATAGATATAGACAAGGCGCTGTCATGTCAGTGGTCTTCTATGTCAACAGAGAAGAGCGAAAAATAAGCGACAGAACATAATTATCAGCTGTAATTGTGGTGCAAATTACGCATCCAATTAAAGTTGCTACTTTGCAAACATAAACCAGTAGTGTGTTAAATATATGAGCCGTTGATAAACTGCTAACCGCTCGTGGACCGTGGCTGTACTTTGAATAGCCGTTTGCGATAGTAAGAGAATGCTGCCTAGGGATTAAAACTAAATTACTTGAAAAGGTTTATTTTTCCAATAACGAACCAGTTTTGGTTCGAGTAAGTCATTTCTGAGCTATTGTAAATTCGATTCAAAAGATAAACGATTAACATATAAAACGAAAATAACCGAATGGTCATTTATATTACAAAAAGCTTTTTATTTAAATCTTTTACAAATAAATCATTTTCACACATTATTCTTAACTTCCAGTACGCTGAACAAAATTTGAAAACTGAACTAGTGAAAAGTTTCACACAGTTTCGTCGATGAAATATTTCACCATCATGGGTAAAAATTCCCAGGCAGCAAAATCGCATGCAATCGGCCCTTAACAATGTCTTATTAAGATGTTCACTGCAAAGGATATGGTTGTTTTTGAATGATTTGTATTTAATTTTAATTTGGACTATTAATGTATGTTTATTCTTCAGAATTTATGTTCTAGGATCGTATTGTGATACATCATAAAGAACTTTTTGTTAGAATTAGATACATATTGAATGAAGACTGTTCGAAGCTTTTCAAGTTAACTTGCCAAATTTATTTTATCTAAAAAACTTGTCTTCGGATTGCTTAGAACGCAATTATTGGCAAACATTTCATTTTATTATCATTTTGCTCCCACGATGTACAGTAGTTCGATATGTATTAAGTTTGCTTGTTCGATTAATTTACTTATTTGTTTATTTATGCATTTATTTGTTTATTTATTATTTTATTTTTAAAATATCTTTTTGTTCTAATTATTTATTTTTCTATTATTATTGATTATGAGGGGTTTTTTGCCGTATTGTCAGCGGTACATATTTTTTTGTTCTATTTATGGAAATTATTTTAACACTTTGTGTGTAACAATTCACTTGTTAAATTTTAAGTAATCGACCTAATCGAAAATTCTTTTCACACAACATACGTTGGTCTTCAACGTGTTCAAATAGTCTTTTCCCGCCTGCAATAGCTTTAAATTTAATTAAGAAGCGCATTTAAATAACATTTACAGATAAATCACATACCAGCTCGCCTTTGTACACACATTGACCTATCTGCTTGACTCGGCTCTACATTCTTTCTCATAATCTACTCTTCACGCACACTCCCGTCCCTCATACGCGCAGAATCGGTAATAAATGACAATGATCTTCATAAAAACTACCGAACGCACATGTGCACCGCCGGTTGTTACGCTTGCCTGGCAAAGAACGGCTGAACCACCAGATGAGCAGCATCGTTTGCCCTTGCTTGTAACTGATCACTCCTAACAATTGCCAACCAAAGTAGTTGTGATTCCGGGATCGGTGTATGCGGATTGTCCCTGCTAGCAACAGTTCCTTTTGGTAAATGGTACACGGTGGTTGCGCTGGTGAGATGAGTTGCTGCTGTCTGGTCGTTTCTTATCACTTGATCGTAAATTTAGTTGATCGTTTTTCGGAAGTATTGCGCGATATTGTGTACTGGCGCTGCAGGCGTAAAGGTGACGATTTATCGGAACAATCGGCCAGCAACTGCGAAGTATCCACCGCGACAGTTGGTGGATTGACGGAAGAATCGGCCACGCCAAGGTGTGTGTTGACAAACAAGCCACGCTACGTCGTGATCAATGATACAGTGGAACTGGAGCCGTTTTATTACGACGTGGATCGACGGTACAGTGAGCTGCTGCTTAAAGATCGTCCCGTAGGAACCTGCATAGTGAGACCATTTAAGCTAAACGTGAGTGAAACTAAGGTGTATCTGTGCTTTTCCTTTAGATACCGTTTACAATTCGTTATTTACTACAAACAGCACGCGACGATTCGGTACATTTTATCTATTCGTGCGCCTGACACGTACTTCCATCTGTTCATCCGACACGCCGGCCAGAATGGCATGTACGCACTCGGGCTGGAAAAGGAGCAGGAAAAGCGATTCAAATTTCCCACCGACATCGTGCGTTACTACCAGTTACACCTGCTCGAGTGCACACGAGCGAACCAGTCTACCAAGCTGCAGCTGCATCCACTGCCGCTTTCGGACGTGGCAAAGGCAGAATCGAACACCGCGCCGGCAATTTAAAAAGTATACGAATAAAATTTTATTTCCACAGTAAAAATACACCCAGAAAAGGATCGTGTTCTATGTACAGTGTGTCGTGTTGGTGTTGGTGTGCTCGGGCGAGCGATTGTTAAGTGGCAACCACCGCTTTATACACGCAGTGTCCATTCTGCATCAAGGCTGGCCACAGGAACGCACGGATAATGTCGGAACGCTTCTCGGATATCGGGTACCGTTCGTGCTTCTCCGGTTGCAGAAGGCCTGTAATAAATAGTCAGGCGTGAATTATCGATGTGGCCTGCTATCAGCAAACAAGCGCACACACACACACACACACACACACACACACACACACACACTTACCGAGCGTAAAGTCCGTATCGAGGTAGTATGGGTTAGTTTGATTTACCATGCGCCACGCTAATCGTACGCAATCGCTGATGTAGTGGATAAGCGGTATGCAAGCCTCTAGGCAGGGGTACTCGTGCAGCGTAGACAGGACCTGATTGGCAACCTGCCGCTCAACGTCACCCATCGGGAACCGGTCGGCCGTCTCCTTCAGCTGCTGCCGCACGGCCCGATCCAGTGCGGCGGTCGATTCATCGTTTGCATCCAGCACGTACAGTGTGCGGCGCACTTCCAGCACCTTGCGCTCTTTCAGGCCGTGGCAGGCACGGAAGGCAAGCTGAAAAGAAAGTGTCCGTAGAGAGAAGGGTTATCGTTGATCGCGATGTCTAGCGCGGGTGTTTTGCCGCCCTACGTACCACGATGATCGAGAANGGAACCGGTCGGCCGTCTCCTTCAGCTGCTGCCGCACGGCCCGATCCAGTGCGGCGGTCGATTCATCGTTTGCATCCAGCACGTACAGTGTGCGGCGCACTTCCAGCACCTTGCGCTCTTTCAGGCCGTGGCAGGCACGGAAGGCAAGCTGAAAAGAAAGTGTCCGTAGAGAGAAGGGTTATCGTTGATCGCGATGTCTAGCGCGGGTGTTTTGCCGCCCTACGTACCACGATGATCGAGAACAGTATCTTTGCCTTTAGCTGATGGGCGTGTTTGAGCTGTGGCAGCGAGTTGAGCGAGTCCAGCGTGTCTATACGATTTTTGCTGTACGTCACACTGTACTGTCGTACCAGCTCCGAGCTGTGCAGCATGCGCCATAAAACAATGGAAGAAAGAGTATCATTAACACCATTCGGTTCAGTGTTCCGACTGTTAAAGATCATACTTAGTTTCATCAATGTCGGAATCGGAATGGTAACCATCGCTGCCACCGCTGCTGCATCCGTTGCTGGTCGGACTGCTCGGGGGCAGTGTGGCGATCGGTCCCATCAATCCCAGCACCGTGTCGCAGCCACGCGAATAGTTCATCAGCAAACCGGCGGCGGGTCGTTCCTCGGTGTTGGCCGTCGCATCCGTACGCCGGATCTGGCCGACACAGAACAGCACCTCCTTATCGTTTTGCACCCGTTGCGAAAGGTTTTCCACCAGCTGGGCAAGCTGCTTGAGGGCCGGTTTGTCTAGCATCGTCAGTAGCGTCTTGTTGTCGATCAAACGCTGCTGGATGTCACCGTACCCGATCGCTAGCAGACGCTGGTGGGAAGATTGAGCGGGATCTTGATGTGCGGTAACCGGGCTCAGCTCCTCCAGCTTATGAATGGCCGTCTTGTACGTGTCGATATGTCGTTGTAGTTCATTTTTGAGCGCCACGTGCAACGATATGAGACTGCCAGTCTGGTCGGCAGTAAGGCCATGCACACCGAGCCCTTGGATTGCTTGGTCGAGCTGTTTCCGGCGTGCGAGCAGTGCATCCCTTAGCGATGGTTGCCAAATGCCGATTGCCTGGGCAAGCTTCATACATCGCTGCCGGAGTCCCGTCTCGTGTGGATTGCTGAACAACTTCACCAGATGCCACATGATCGCTTCACACGGCACATCCGGACGTGGGGTGGCAACAACCGCATTTAGCCTGTACGATGAAAGCAACCGGAAAGGTAGTTAGTATTGTACGAGATTTGCAGATTAGCTGAAAGGAATGTTCTTTTTGCCGTAATATTTAGTGATGATCTACATATGATTGAGAGCTTTAACAACACCTCCACCATTATTGAAGGCAGGCGATGATTAATGGTTTTGGTCGACTGGAAAAAAGGGTTTCTTACGCAGGTCAATTAACAGTATCTCGGTTGCCGATGAATTGTTTTTACGCTGTTAATGAAAAGGCGAAACAAATGAAAGAAGAAAACAACATCCCAATGTTCTGCCATTGATAACAGATCCCGTTGTATCTTAGTCACGGTGTAACGAGCTGCGTGTAACACTTCCATTATTAAACTTTGGCCTTTTTTTTGGCTTTTCAGCGTGCGATGCGTGTATGCAACAAATAGATGGTAAAAAAGCTTTTCCAATAACAAAAAAAAAAAAAGTTTAAGTTCGATCAGTAATTAAGGCCAGACTATTCGGCTATCCTCACACACTCTGAACTGATTTACTTAAGTAGCAATAAGCCGCCGACGTAATTCAAATTGAGCGTACGTAGCAGAGCAATCTCAAGCATTGTGCATGTATTTTGGTTGTAGCCTACATTTTTTTGTTTTGTTAGATTCCTCCCAAACAAGTGCATCGTAGTTTCTCTCCTATCGGAGGGACCAACGAGACCATTTCCAACGAATACAGGTCATTGGGAAACGTCTGAGCGCGTTTGTTGGTCTAGAAGTAAAAAAAAGGTTGGAGTTTCTCAAAGTAAAACACAATCGGAACGACTGCTACAGCTGGTGATCATTTCAATAAGGCTGATCTTTGCTTAACGATCGATCGATTGTGTTCACCGTCTGCTGTATGGCTTTAAGTCGCTGTGCCGACCCGTCGATCAGACCATTCGGAGCCGTACCGTTAACATTCCGCTTTATGTTTATGTTATTTGATTTTTTTTTCTCTCTTCGCTCCTTTCTTCTGTGTCACTGAATTCTACGCCACTTTCCCGAATGCAAAGCAAAGTCGCCTACTCAGCTCGGAGGAGGGATTTAATGATTCGCTACTCATTTGAATTGTTGTCGCTAGTCATCAACAGCGACGGAGGCTGTCCCCGGGTTTGCCCGGTCGGTGGTTCAATAAAAATCAGGTGCCAAAATTTGCTAAACAATCATCACGCCTTTGCGCCACAGTCCGGCTCGAGCGGATCGTTTAAATGAGTGGCAAGATCGTGACAAGTGAAAGCAGTCGGTCGACATGTAAAAAAGCGTTTTTGAACATAAACCTTGTTTATTTTTTGTTTCTCTCGTCTCAGCCGTTTTGCTGCTATTTCGGGATACCGCCCGGAGGAGAAATTCGCCCAGAGATTCCAATACTCGCGGAGGGTAGATACACGCACCACTAAGCATATGGCCGTCAGCCCATCACAAGCACAACAACGGTGCGGCAAGAAAGCAAAGGCGCACACAAAAAAAAAATCTCGACTGCTCATGTCATTTCGCAAAGTCCTTTCGACTGACGAAAAATCATAAAATCTTCGCGGAATGCGAAGCTGTCCCGGCTACACAGGGAATGGACACTTTCTTTCTTGCTTAATTTATTTCCCATCCCAGGCTCGGTGCGCGCGAGTTCGCCATCTCGAACCCTGCAGCAGAACTGGTTTGACCTTACAGCACGCACACACAAACGCGGGCGCCACACACAAACCGTTCGACTGTCAGTGTACGTGCCGCCGCAGTGCTACAACTTTTCATTTCACCTCCATTAATCAAATGTCCGATCGATAATAAATTGGCGAAATTGGCATTCGGTGGGACTGTGTATCGGGCGGTTGGGAAGCTACACCGTGCGGGGCTAAAGATCAGTAGATCGTTTGCCTATTGTCCGTTTTACACCGGACTGTGATGGCGGGGCGAAGCCGGGTGTGTGTGTGCGAACTTGGCGCGAAGGGAATGCAAACATATCACTGTGAAGTGATGCCAAATCAGGCATCTCAGGTTCCGTTTTTCCAGAACTGGTGAAAGTAGCACTATCTGTCGCGCCGACCAAACAGGTTCATGGACCGCGCACGGTGTGTGTGTGTGTGGTTAGGACTTTCGAAAAGGACTAGTTGGCGCACGTCCACTTACCGATTGAAGAAGGACTCGAGCAGGTAGGTACTGTGGGGCAGTGCCTCGATCAGGATGTCCATCGGTAGTTCGGCCACGACCGACCGCAGCACGGATGGCCCGAGACGACCGACGACGGTGGCAGCTTCACGGTACTGTCGGCCCTCCGATAGCAGCATCAACCGGCGCAGCACCTGCCGTGGGCTGGTGAACCCTTCGCGCCCATCCCGTGGTGGGGCGCGAATTCTTTCACGACTGTCCGCCATTTTTCAGGCTCGATTTTCTCCAAAAACCACCTGTCACTTATGTCTCTCTCTCTCTCTTCCTCTCTTTATCAGCGTTTTTCGAGTCTTCTGCCTATGGTTGTTTGGCTGCTGGTTGTTCAGCTGGAACGGATGATACGTTACATCCGAAGCTTCGGCCGAGCGTCCGACGCGTTGTTTACACTTGCATCGAGGTGAAGGTTAAACCGAATCGTTATTCGTCACGTTACACTCACTTACGCGTGATGCGCGATAAACATCGATCCGCTGCAGTGTTATGATGCTAAGCGCGCGCCAAGCATATGCTCTATCACTAAAACAAATTCACCACAAAAATAAAAACTGTAACTTCCCGTCGAAACTTTCCACCCAATCTTCGCCAAAGGTTCTCACGCGCAGCGAAATTCACGGTTCGCAGAATCGAAAGGAGGTCCGCTCATCCGGACCGGAGTGTTATGCTAGCAACAATTCACCGACAATATTACATCACTCGCTTCACGCTGTCCTCTGCGCGGTGCATCTGCAACCGCACGGTACGCCTTGTATTTTCGTTTTTTGGAGCACTGTTTTCCCCGTAAAAGGCCTTGCACGGGTGGAAATTTTCACAGCTCCACCCATTCACAAACAATCGCGCGGATAAACGCGGCACGTTACGGTAACGGCACCAGCCACGCGGTGACGCTGGTGGTACGCGAACATGTCATCAAGCGGACGTGCTTTCCGTTTCGTCCCACTTCACGACCTTCTCGCGCACCGAACGGCACCAGAACTGGACGGGGGAATAAATCGATTTCGTTTACTCCGTCGTTGGGAAAGGGTGTGGACGGGTTGCACTGTCACACACTCTGCTCGCGAAGTTCGGGTGGTCCAAAGCTCGGCTGGATGGAGAAGCTGCAAAACGAGACGGCCCGTGGAAACAACGGAAAGAAAATCTTTAGTTTTGTTAGATTAGAAAGGGTTGGTGGGGAGTTCGGGTAAGGCGTGGTTGGAAAATTGTTCGCTAACAGACGGGACAGAAAATGCAGAGCAGTTCAATTGTTAATAATAGGCTAGAGCAAGTAAAATTGGGTCATGAGGGATGTTACGTCGGGCTTAGAGCGAACGTCACTGATGGAATACAATCAGATGGCTAGAGATTGCATCTTAGAAGAGACAAACATTGTAACATATTATTCACACAAAATGATATATTGCTATTAAGTTATACAGAGGGAATTTTAGTTATTAGCTTACAAAAGAGACATTTCTGATTGGTTTTCAAAGGTAAGAATGTTAATATCCTGTCACATGGTTGACTAAATTACATAACCTGCAATAATTATACGTTCGGTTCGTGTCAACTGAAACTGCATTGGACTGACTCAATTGGAAACAAAGTGTTCAAAAGACCTTGATAAACAAAGACAGTTTAAGCTCGAGGTTTTAAAGTTTGTTAACGTATATTGGAACAATACAATTGCGAAATATGGTCGTCAGAAGTTACATTTGAGTAACGAAGATCTTTTTTTTTTAAATGATGGAACCTACGGGTGTCTTGCAGATCGGAATAGCAACTCACTTGGGAGAATTTAAACAGAATAAATGAGTTGCAAGATGGAGTTAACTCTTTGAATTACTTTTATAATTTTAGAATGCAAATGATTTGCTCATGAGTGTGTTCCTAAATTTAAGATATACATCACGATTCAACTCACTCAGGAGTGCAATAACTCATGAATGATTTAAATCGCAATGAGTGAGTTACATCAAATTCTAAAGCACATAGTAGAAATAGTTTCACATAGTAGAAACTCTTCGTGGAGATTTGAATGAACTCACTCTTTGGTATGTTTTAATTCACTCCTTCATTCTGAATCAGTATCGACATCATTATTGTCTTTCTGTGGATCACAGCTTTGATGTGCGTTTTGTCGGTTGCATTATAAGTTTGACTCAGAAAATCGCATCGTGTGACGAAGTCCTAAGAGTATTTTGAATAAAATCACAAAATAGAAATAGTTGATTAAATCGATCAGATCATGAGTCTACATTAGGTTCGAACTCCAAAAAATAGAAGCTCCAAGTTCAACAGTGCCACAGATCTTCATCACCCTACTGAAAAGCGTCCGTTTCTTAACCGTACACTAAACGCTCAATAATGTCTG
Source organism: Anopheles rivulorum (assembly GCA_018908115.1). Taxonomy (NCBI): domain Eukaryota; kingdom Metazoa; phylum Arthropoda; class Insecta; order Diptera; family Culicidae; genus Anopheles; species Anopheles rivulorum. Next base: position 15,561,354 of record STHB01000004.1, read on the forward strand.
AATTTCAATTGCGATTCGCACATTCCAGTATCGAGACGATCGGTACACCCGTGCCGTCGGACACGAACATTGGCAACACGCGCCAACCGAACGTTCGATTTGTCCGCTGCACGTCTGACGCCACTAAACATATCCATTATTCACGCCGCGGTCGAACGATTCGTGACCGAAGAGTTAAGTGACTTTATTTTGGTTCGCGAACAAGTCGCAAAGCGAACGCCAATGTACGGAGGTTGGCCGGGTTGAACGATCTTTACGATTGATCGGATTGCGATCGTGGCAGGAATGGAGCGCTGATCGGATCGAATAGTTCCCGACGATCTTGAACTAGTTCCCAAGCGGCCGGACCTGGGTAGGATCGTTTAAGCACGCGCACTTAGTGCTACAATCGCAACCGGCACCGGTAATGCTTTAATTAAACAGCTTACAATTACAGCAAACGCTTGCCACTCACTGGAATGTGTGTGGACCGGTCATTAGATAGAACACATTTCTCAGCTGCAAAGAACGTTCAGTTTGTCCCACTTTTCCCGGAGCAGAACGGGGCGAAGAAAATTCCATGGGAAAGCTGACGCTTGTTTTACGTTGTGTACCGCAAGACCCACAGCAAGGTGTCAAGACAATAAATGAAACAATCATAACTCGCAATCATAAACCTCCCCCCCCCCCCCCCCCTCTCCCAGTTGTGGTTGCTCATAGCGTAACGGATGAAATCGATCGCGCTTCACACAAATGTTTGCTACCAATCGTCGGTAACGGTTGCCTGACGAGCTGTCGGTGGCTTAACGACTGGGCAAATTGGGAACGGCTCTAAGGAGGATAAGGTGCGAAGCGATCGCTTCGACATTGTTTGCAGCGACATCATCATCGAAGACACGGCAATCCGTTAGCCGGAACATGAGTTCATGTCGTTTGTTTAATCGACGATGATGCTGGGATGTTAATATGCATCTTCTATGGGTGTGAGTAAGTGTGTGACATTGGTGCAGCCAGCGTGAGATATCGCCCCGTTTCCTTGGCCGATAGTAATTCACACGTCTACACACCACCCACCGGGCAATGATGGTCGTATGATAAGAAGTCACTTGTTGCTGGTGGTTTGAACCTCAATCCGTGTGTTGCACGATGCTTACTGTCTCGCTTCCCGTCATTTCCGACAAAGGGCTTCTTTCTTAAAAAAGAAAACACAAACAAACACTCAATGAATGTATAGAAAAAAACACATCTTGGGAACTGGGCATAAGCGAAGAGAGCATAGGGAAACGGGCGACGAGTAAAACATGACGATCGGCTTATGTAATGGTGTGTTCTTCATCGTCACCGCATCATCACTTCTCTCTGCAACTTCAACCGCATCACAGCGATGCATTTTCAGGCCCCACCGAAGCATCGTTACATCAATTACAATTACGGCAGACAACAGAAAGCCGCTCTGAGAATAAGCAAGAAAAAAGCAGCTCCATACCGGACGAGATGGGAACGAGGACAAAACTGCTGCAGATTATATCTCGCTAACGGAATCACACGACCTCGTCGTCCGGTTCGGTTTGTTGGTTTAAAGGCGAGAATCTTTTATGAGATGCGCTGGAGAATGACTCACACGCAAGTCCCTTCACTGGCAGTCGCTTTTGGGGTGTACAAAATTGTACAATTAAAGGCGAGAATTTATGTACCAGCTGCGAAGCTTCTTTAAACAGGAAAGATTTCTCCAGACATATCAACATAAATGTACTTTGTTCTGCACGCGAAACATTAATCGCATATGCCATTATCAAACGTGCACAGCAAGCAAGCACGGTTAAGCAACACCACTGCTCCCGTATTGTTCACGCATTGTTGGCTGACATTATCACCCTTAATTAGATTATCGAGGCACGGCAAACGATTGCAAACCGGCCCACTGACCCACAAACAAAACTGCACCCAGAGTCGCCCGCAAACGTTACGGAGCGCATGCTTGTTGGAGAAGAAAGCGCAACAATCCCAAACCCGCTGGCGGATGGAAAGTGTGATGAGCTCTTTCACCTCGTTCAGCAATTGATAGGCTTCATTAGCATCGTTGAGTTGAGCACACGGTGGGTATGAACCTGGTGGGCTGCAACAACAATCGCCCCCCGATTAAATTCTCGGCCACCAACCAATACCTCCTGGGTGGGAATGGGAGCTTTTGAGGGGGTTGTAAACTGCCTCTCTGTCTAGGTATGATAGAGGTGCGTGAAACCCACGGTTATTGATTTACGCATGCAATAAACCTATCACACGCCGCAGCTCAAAAGCTGTAGTGTTGCGCCCGGGTATCTGTTTTGCATTTTTTAAAACGGCGCCGTCTTTTTTTTTTTCTTTCTCAAATTCACCCAATTTGCTTGACTTCCGCGTATCTTCCATCCCCTCCCCTCGAACGAGGCGCGGAATCATTAATCTTCGGAAGCAAAAATTTGACTCATCGTTTATGGCAGCGTAAAATGGTGTGTGATCGATTCGGTTTTAATTTCCGTGCGCACCGATCTAAATGCCGAACCCGGCCGCGGCGCGTGTGAATGAGGTGTGCGAAACTGCTGATGCTGCTTTGCATTTTCCACCACGTTTCGATACACATTACGGGTGGTGAAGCTGCGAAATCGAAGGCAACCACTGTTTGAAGCCGTACCGTACCCCGGCGTAGCGAGTAATTAGTAATAGTGTTACGCCGCGAAGATTCACGAAACGGTCGGTTATGATGCAACTGGCCGAAAACCCGTGCTCAACCGGGCAACAAACCCCTTCGCAAAAGGGTAAATTGGTCAAACAATTTCTTCCATGCAGGCAAATCGATACAAAAGCTTCTAAACGGTGCGGCCACCACACGTGCCCCATCCTCCCATCACCCCCTTTTCTCGTGCGACCCATTCGCTCGAGTGCAAATTGTGCAACATTAATCGGATGGTGCGACCTCCGGTCCAGCGCCGAGGAAGGCCCTTTTGCCCACTGGGGTGGCTGGCAGCAATACCGTGCTGGTCCACATAATATGTGAAGCACGGGGCATATTTTGCATTCGCCACGGCCCGAACCAGTCGACACGAAAAAAAGAAATAGGCGCCTAAATAGGGTTTATTGTGCGTGACCAAGATCACTGAACTGAGCGTAAAGCGTGGGGATGCTAGATCGACAGCTGGGTGGGGAGAATAATTACCACCCCGAGTAGATCGGTAAGGTTATACCCCTTTTTTTTGCTCTGCATTAGGTGGAGATGACGCGAAGATTTACGCGCTAATGGACGGTGCGGACAAACTTTGGCAAGAAGTTACGAAAGAATAAATTGAAGTTTAAAAAAAAAAACTTGGAAGATAGGACCATCCCGTACCATATGGGATGGCCGGAAATAGTAAAACGGTTACTGTACGAACGCGTTCGATTGATTTTCCATCTGTCCTGCAGGCTAACCAAGCGTAACCCAAACGGAGAAGCCATATCCCGAGCGCCGTACAACCGAGAAACCATTTCTTGCTCCGTTATCGAGAACGTTTTGGTGGTGGGAAATTGATTGTAATGAGATTTTTTACACCCCGTACACACATACCTTGATTGACAAGCCATGTTAGGCATGAAGCACCACTAGCGATTTGGTTCCGGTGAGAGCTGTAAGAATGGAGCTTTCCCAAAGAAACGGAAAACATGCTTGAAACTCATCCGATACACGGAGAACAGTTTTGCATGCAGACCCAGGTGGAACCATCCTCATCTCGTTGGAACATCTTCCGGAGGAAATGTAGGTATGTTCTTATATACAAGCGTTTAGAAAAGTAGACTTAGAAAGCTACAAAGGAAAGAAAAACTTTTTCCACAGTTCTGGACATAATAGTAGCACCATTCACATTTCCTGAAGTCCTCCTCAAGGTATTGTACAACGATCTTCATTAAATGTTTTTAAAACTGAAAACATCAAAGGCATTAATTAGAACTTGGCTTAAAATTGTTGGCAATTACTTTAAAAATTATAATTGGATCATCCAATAAACAGCGCTGAATATTATTTGTTGAGTTTTGATGCATTGCAAAAAGAAGAAATACTAACTTAACAGGTATAACAGGATTTATGACTGTATGTTTGCCAAAGAATATGAGATAAAGGAATTATTACCCACGTGATTTGGAAGTTCTGAGAGTTCAAAATACGAAGGATGATGAATTTTACCAAATACCGAAACATCCCCGGAAGAATGATCTTTCCATATGATATGTTGAGAATGATCTTTTAGAGGTAAGAGAGACACTTAATACTCAAACTTTCATTAATTTCAACATCAACTTCATACGTCTACACCAGAACTTTTTCTTGCGCCCTGTAACATTTCTCCTCCAAATCTTGATCTAAGTCAGTGATGCTCCAGTTATGCTACCGACTGTAATGTTCACTACTACTAGAGCGTTATGCATTTTCGCGGCCTGCCTAAATCTATCTGGTGCTAAGCTCATTAGTGTGTAAGCGGTAAATGACCCCGGGGCCCGGGACTAGTGGGATATCACCGAAAGCTAATCGCCTTGGGCTTTTCTTTATACCATTCCAACCTAATTCTTCCACACCTATCAGCACGGAAAGAATCTTTTGCTGAGCGTTTTATTTTTTTGTGGGACAACAGTACATCGCTCGAAACACAAGCAAAACCTCGCAACGTTCTATTGTCTTTTATGCTGTTTTTCGGTTATGGTTGTGGGATTGTGCGAGCAAATAAAACATCTTTCACCCTCCCCCTTCTCCCTCCCCCCTCTGCTCTGTATTCTCCCCCCTTTGTAGTTCTAACGTCCGGTGTCATTGTTCCCGATTGCCTTACGGGAACGTCACACGGGCTTGGCAGCTAAATCGTGGGTTCTAGCGCTGCCCGGAGTCTTCGGGGTGTCACGCGCAAAAGGGTTTGAAGATGGTTCCGCTCATCACGGTCGCCATGAAATTCGTATTTTGCGACCGGCTCCAGCGAGCAAGATGATGGATGTGTGTGCTCGGGATGCCATTGTCCGATAAGTGTGGCCACCGGCGTTATTAGTAGCGTTTGCTTTTGTGATGCAAAAATGGTTGGCATAAAGTGTGCTCCTAACTAGCAATATGACAAACGTTCCACACCGTTAGAATGCCAATTTCTGCGTCGGTTTCTGGTGCTGGGTAATAATTTTTTAAATCACTACATTCAATCAACCATTCGCACACATCCACCTCAACACCNAGCAAGATGATGGATGTGTGTGCTCGGGATGCCATTGTCCGATAAGTGTGGCCACCGGCGTTATTAGTAGCGTTTGCTTTTGTGATGCAAAAATGGTTGGCATAAAGTGTGCTCCTAACTAGCAATATGACAAACGTTCCACACCGTTAGAATGCCAATTTCTGCGTCGGTTTCTGGTGCTGGGTAATAATTTTTTAAATCACTACATTCAATCAACCATTCGCACACATCCACCTCAACACCGATTGGTTTGGCATTTTTCATCACAGTTTCAAGGTGCGGTGTCTACCTTCGTTCGGCCTGCCGCTTATTGTGCAATTTGATTTGAAGAAATCAATCTCGAACGAACACTTGCGCCGAGCCAATTCCGGGCCAGTGTGATTCGATTTTTGCTTTGGGTTTTTCTTCAACTCTATTTTCACGTTTTCAGAAGGATGTGAGAGCGAAACGGTCGACCAGAAACTGCTGCAACAGCGCAGCAAAATCAATTTACTATTGCAGCAATTTTCATGCATCGGTTGATTGAACACATTGTGCTAGATACGCGAGGGTTTTGTCGTCTGCACGGCGTTCAAGTCACCAGCCGTAGGTGACCGGTTTCGGACCGGCAGCGGCACAAGTACATCATGCAAATGGGCCGCAAAAATTACGCAAATCTTTTGGTTAAAAACCCCAAAATGCGAAGGTGTTTAAATAAAAAAAAACACACAAAAAAAAAAACAAGCAAAGCGCTCTCTCCATCTTTCGCCGAATTCAGTGTCGGTCGGAAAAAAGGGCTTTCCAGCACTCCCTCCTGGGATGGAGTTCAGTTTTGTCAACTGCAGTGTGTATAAAAGACACTTGTGGGCGGTAATGTGTCAGTAGCTCAGTGCTAGCGATCGAACGTGTTTGGGGTTTGTGTTTTAGTGCAGGTGCATAAAGTGAGGTGGCACACATAAAACGGGACATAATGGTCCACAAAGCAACATTATGTTTGCTGCTGGTGATAAGCTGTGTGGTGCTGCTGGCCCAAGCGAGACCGCACGGCAAGGAGTGGAAGCACGGTGGTGGCAAGGATCACCACTCGGAGGAACATTCGTCGCACGGTGAAAAGGGTGAAAAGGGGTACAAGAAGAAGGAGGAGCACGACGAGGGCAAGAAGGGCCACCATGATAAGGAGGGCCACAAGAAGGAGTACCACGACGAGGGTGGGCACAAGAAGAAGCACCACGACGAAGGTGGCTACCACCACGAGAGCAAGAAGGGCGAGAAGGGCGAGAAGGGGCACAAGTTCGAGGAGAGCGGCCACTTCAAGAAGGGACACTCGACTAAGGGTCACCACGAGATCCACAAAAAGGACGAGTTCAAAAAGGAGAAAAAGTTCTTCGACGAGGATCACGACGAAGGGTTCGACGAGAAGCATGGCGACTTCCACGAGGAGCACGGCTACAAGAAGGGCGGTTCGGAGAAGGGCGGACACAAGAAGGCGGGCCACCATCATGACCATTACGGCAAGAAGGGCCACAAGAAGAAGGGCTCGCACCATCACGATCACAAGGGCCACAAGGAGGAGCACGGCCATGATAAGCACTGGAGCCACAAGGAAGACTTTGGCAAGAAGGGCGGCAAGGATCACCACAAGAAGTGGGGCCACAAGAAGGGTGGCCACTAGCGGAAACCCACGTACAGGATTCTTGATTGCTGTGGATCTGTGTGCACTAGTGCCAGTGTGTTCGAGAGGCTTTCGTTGTTTGTTGTGCGCAGTGTTACCAAAGCACAAATAAACGTTCAATGTTATGCGTTTACGTTTTAAAACCGTTTGAAATAATGTGTGAAATAGAAGCTGAAAAACAGTATCGTTAACCATTCATGGGTGTTTTTGTGTGTTTCGTTTTTTTATTTATTCACCATCTCTCGCTTTCATTCAAAGGAAATAATAACGATTCCATCATAAGGCATGGATGGTGCGTGGTTGGCATAATTGCTTCATCCTGACTCAACAGAACGCACAGAATTTGCCCACAAATTAAAGAACCGCACCAACAACAGGCGTGGAATAAGATTCGGTTCTGCGTTCCGTTATGGAGGCAAACGTGCAAGATGATGATTCCCAGTACCGGTTCGTTAGCTGTAGCATATTAATTTCACGCATCGATTGGTATCGTATGCTTGATCCGAATCGGTTTGTTAAAACGATCTTGAAGAGCTTTCTGGGCAAACTTTACAGGTCTTTTTTTTAAGTACTGTCCCGTCCACGTTCAAGATATACTCACATGCCTAAGTGCCACTCAAATTACCGGTTGTGTTACGGCCAATATTTGCTTATTTGTTTGCCCCCAAGTTAAACAAGCTTGTTTGCACGTTTGTTTATTTGTTCAAGCACTGCTCAGAAATGCATCCAATCTGTGTTGATGTTCGGGAAGGAAAGATATGCACCACAACAACCGCACACATTTGCGCTTAGATTTTAGACACTTTCGTTGAACTTCACTATTGAATGTTCACTTTCACGGCGGGTGCCCTTTGCTTGCTTGGTTCTTTGCTGGCTCTCGTGTTTTGCGCCCCTTCTCACGTCTTAGTCACGATCGTTTGCTCGCATCACTGCACTTATGTTTGTTGTAACCATCAATGCTGGAGGGTGGTTTGCTTCTTTTTCTACGTCGTAACCTCCCACGTCCCAAGTTACCATTTATCACTCACTATCGTGCTGTTGCTTCTGTCACACCAGCTCACGATTGCGCAGCATCTCCGGACCATTTCCAAATTACTCTTTTGTACCCAAACTGTTATGCACTTTCGTTCCACCTTCGATTTGTTATTTTTTGTTTTGCACCTGACACAATCAAACACTAAAGCCCTGAGACGACCACACTGCACGTCGTTGCTCAGCGCTGCTCAGCGAAGCGTAACGGTGGAGCACGTTGGCTCGCGAGCTTACATCCGCTCGGTACGACGACGAATCACGAACTGCTCCCCACACGTTCAAGCGCCGATATGCTGCCTGATGTGGCCCGACTGCGAAGATGAACGGGTTGCGTTGCGAGATTGCCCGAACGGTGAAGTTTGAGGGTTGGATCGTACGCGCGAAAGAAAGTCTCGCAGAGAAGCTACGCCAAGGCGAGAGAGGTTGAAAGAAATTGGAAAAAAGCATACACACAGCGGACACAATCATCTCTCGCCCGCCTGTAGAAAGGAGAACAGGTTGAATGCCGTAGGTTAGTTTGCGGGAGACGAGAGAACCACCCTTGGGAAGGGAANGCTGCCTGATGTGGCCCGACTGCGAAGATGAACGGGTTGCGTTGCGAGATTGCCCGAACGGTGAAGTTTGAGGGTTGGATCGTACGCGCGAAAGAAAGTCTCGCAGAGAAGCTACGCCAAGGCGAGAGAGGTTGAAAGAAATTGGAAAAAAGCATACACACAGCGGACACAATCATCTCTCGCCCGCCTGTAGAAAGGAGAACAGGTTGAATGCCGTAGGTTAGTTTGCGGGAGACGAGAGAACCACCCTTGGGAAGGGAAGGAAATTCAACCCCTGGTGTCTTGTACACCCCAATGGTACTGTAGCTGGGGTTTTGGAGCTGATACTCCTTCCGGTACACAGCCGCGCACCGTGTGAGATGTGTCACTGTGTGCAGCCATCGGTGACATCTTGACTATCCGTGTTAGGGGGCCTTCAATTTGTGTGTGTGTGCTTTTGATTGTCTACAGGCATCGGAAGCAATAGTACGGTGAAGTGGGAAGCGGATGATAATTTCATGAATTGCTTACACAAATTCATTGTTTTTTGCACCTTCGCCGTATAAGTGGAATGTTGTTTACGCCATTACGTTGTAATGTGGAATTTAGTTGGCATTTTTAATGCTTATATTACATTTGCAAATTATATAATGTCGGGTGGGTCAGTACACCTTCCAATGAGTAATTTGTTAACAATGTTTGATTTTTTATTTACGTGTTTTGTTAATCGTAACTAAATTGCATTAGTTTAATTGCAAAGATCAAATGATCATACACCTAATTGCATATTTCCTTGAGGCGCAATAATTTTCTAGGACTACAATAAAAAATTTAAGTCAAACGTCTTAGATTAGACGTTTGAATTTGAATATGTCAAAATAAGACTTATTGGCGGGAGATGTTTCATACCTTCTATTATGAAACTCAAATTTACTTTTAAATGATTTTGAGATTGTATTACAATGTGTTGAAAAACTTTGGAAATAGAAGAAAAATTTAAAAAAGACTGAAAATAAGGAATTTTTGCTGAAACTTTCATGAATGATTTTTCGTATCTCTCTCTCTCTCTCTCTCTCTCTCTCTCTCTCTCTCTCTCTCTCTCTCTCTCTCTCTCTCTCTCTCTCTCTCTCTCTCCCTCTCAGTGTCTGTACATAAAAAAACTAACCTTCATCCCAGAAATTGATCCCCAAGGGCTTGGCTGTCCGTTAATCATTAAGTAATTGTCGTCACATTAGCGTCATCTTTGCAATGACGATCGTTTTCAGGCTAACCCCACACACCCTATCGGAATCCATGCTTCGTGCTTGCACACCATCGGACCCGTCCATCGATGGTGTTCAATGGCTTTAAACCGAGCACAGCGTTGTTACACGCGATCTTCATCGTTTGATTTTCAGCGCGGTCTGCCTGCGTGTTCGCCAGTGCGGGTCACATCGTCAACGAAACTGCTCACCAAGTGTCTCTGGGTCTCAGCCCCGGGAAAGACACCTATTAATACAAAGTTAGTGGCACAAATTGTGCGTGCCGTGAAATCGCCACGGGATTAATTCAATATCACGCAGCTGGTGCACAGGAAGGAGCCATTCGCCGACTCCGACCACGAAGCCTCCATTGTGTTTCACTTTCTGGACTACACTCGCCGGCACCGGGTGGTCCAGGTTCTTCGCTCGCTTTAGTAAAAGCTGTGATTAAAAACGCATAAATGCTACCTTTGGCATTATTTTTTTGCCGTCTTTCTTTTCATGTTCGTGATGTAGGTGTAGTCTACGTGAGAACTGGATGATGTTACAAAGCGCAAACAAACATGCAACCTGTCGAACTGCCGGTGCACGGTGAAGCGATCTTTCATTGTCCCACTTGCTCTCTCTCTCCTTCTCCCTTGCTATCTTTTAGTAGTCAATGTTACCTCATCGCGGTGCAACATTAATTGCTATGCATTTGAAGCGCTTTGCATTTGGATCACTCCAAACAAACCGGCTCGACCGATTCCATACTGTCCAAAGGGCAACCAGACTCGGTGGGAAACTGAAAGACAGTAGCCTTTTTCGCCCCGAAAATACAGCACTGAGCCGCACTTCGGCTGCTTTGTTGGTCCGGAAGAGGTAACGGCTTAATTTAAATGGGGGCTCTTTGCTTGAAGACGGAGATGAATTAACGAAATTCCGGCCTCAGAAAAGTCACTTCCTTTGGAAATGGAGTGCAAACGTAAACCCATTCCACTTCAAGCCAATGCCAGACGTTGCTTCATTTGACAAAACACATGTCTTGGACGGTATTTTTGTTTTTTTTTTGTTTGCCATCTCGTCAACGTTGGGGAAGAAGGAAGTGGAACCACGGAGGAGATTAATTTGGTTGTTGTTGTCGTTGTACTTTTGGCTTTTTTTCTCTCCAGGTTTATGGTTAGCCCTTTTAATTCTGTTGTCTTTGCTTGTGTGTTGTCGGATGTATGGAGGGTGAGACTATAATTGATCTCCAAAGCATCCAAGCCGGGTTAGCGTACGTCTTTGGTGCCTTTGGTGGCATCAGTTTGCAGTCGCTGAAAGGGTTTTTAGGTTGTCACACACGCGACCATTGGCCGTTATCTAGGTCGGACTCTAATTTCCCTAATTCCTGTGATGATTTCCCTTCTCGTTGACGTGTGGTGCAGCATGCCACAGCACAAAGGCCTCCAACAACCGAATTTATAGCTTCTCCGAACGGGATTTATGAGCTCAGGAGAACCCATTCCCCATTATCACTGTCCATAATCTTGCATAGACAATCGTCTTTTTGGAGTTTTGTTGAAGTTTTTCTCCATCTCATGTACCAGACTGTCTCTTATTGTCGTTTCTGATGCGTTTTGATATTGGCAACGTACCTCGCACCGAGCGCTGTGTGCCGCCTGCTCCGAAAAAAGAGAAACCATTTTCGCCCGATTCTTCACTTTCCATTCCGAACGTTCGATGCCGGCTATCATTAAACCTGGTGCTGATGCATTCTGACCTCCCCGCTGGAAGGGTCGGTTGGCAGCGTAATGAGCAGTGTGAAAAACAAAAAAAAAAACAGTTAAATTGCATCGCAGGATGCAGCTTGATAAATGTGGCTGTTCGGTGCCGGTTCAACGTTTTCGGCACGCAGGAAAGTAAAGTGAAAATTTGCAACACATAAAAGAAGGGTGAACGCCGGTATGCCCGGCGGGCTTAATGCGCCCTTTTTGTGTTTTGTGCAAAGGTGCATGCGAAGGTGCACGGTATCGGTTTCGGTGCATTCCTTTGGGAGAGTTTGGGGCAGTTTTTACGACGCCATTGACCGATTAAAGACTTGGGTGATTTTGTGTTCGATATGGAAAGTTGCGTTGGGAGCAATTCAATTTAAATTTTAAAAGCATCGAAAAGTATCTTGTACTCTTATTACGGAGGTGTTCATACTGGATTGCATATTTGTATGTACCTTTAATCTCCCGACGGTGGTGAAGCAGCACTAGACGCCTGTTTAAAATGATGTGTTTTCAAAAAGCTTCTCATAAATGTTTAATGTCCTCACCGTTGTTTTGAATCGCCGCGCCTCGGCGATGGTTGGCATCATCTGCCTTGATTGTTTATTTGTAAAATCTCTTCTCCACCTTCAACCCCCTCAACCCTTCCCCAAAGCGTGGTCAGCACCATTATTGTCGCTGGCGATGTTTGTCTTTGACGGGATGAGACAAAACTTTCAATTTTTACACATCTGTCCACCTTCACCTGACTTGGTGCCTGACGTCGGAATGGCATTACGGCCGCGATCAAACTGACTGGCACACCTTCACCGATTTGTCCACCGCTTTTAAATGGGCACGCTTTCTTCCAAATCGCATTCCAATTCAAGCGGAAAAAGCATCGCACCTCCGGCGTTTAGCATTTCGACCCTTCACGGACTGCCGGGACTGTTTCGATGTTGGGATGGACCCGATCGTCGACGAGCGTAAGCAGACCCTTTTTTTTTTCAAACCCGCTACTAATTTATGCTTATTTCCGATAGAAAAACGGTTATTTGAGATTGGTTTGGCCATGTGATTATGTGTGCACAGGTTGTTGGTTGTTTGTGCCATCACCATCGAAAGCAGCTTCTATGCAAATAACTCAGTGCCCAGCTATCTTCTTGCTCTACAAAAAAGCAAGGAGAAGGGACGAGTGGAAGGAAAGGGGAGTGGATGAGGGGAAGATAAATACATACACACAGACACACGTGCACACGTGTATGACAAATATCCCGCGTGGCGGACGGATGGGCCTTTTCGTGATGATACCTTCCATGCTAATAATGGGAAACTGATTACGAAAGCACGAGGCTATACTCGTACCTTTCAGGGTGGAAAAGAAAAAACAAAACGACGCCGAAAGGTCTGCAGGCGGAAGACGGAACAGTTTGTTGGCCGGCCGTCTCAACGAACGAGCGAACGCTCCGAACCTGGCCTAGTGCCTAGCTGGCGTTTCGTCACCGTCTCGTCATAGCGGCTGCGCGATCAAACTAGCACGATCGGCTTCCCATTCCATGGCGTTCCTTTGGGTTGCATACAGGCATTTTGTTGGGAGGGATGGGGACTGCATAATGCAGATGATGCATTGGGTAATCGACACCGACACCCCGATAAGCCCGCTGGGAAGATATGTGTTTTCTTCTTCCGCGCAACGGCATGCCCTTTCGACATACGAGCGCCCTTCGACACCACGGCACGGCAGCTTCGCAGTTGTTGGGGAGCGCAGGTCACGCAGTACAAGGGAAAGCATCAGCCAGGGAAGATCATTTCAAAGGTATTTTCCATACCTTCGTTCATGCACGTTTCTTCCAAAGCCTTGTTGATCAATTTCATGGCGTTTACACAGTTTCTGGTCGGTGGGGCATTACACAAAACACAAACAGACGAACATTGACAGGGATGGGAGAAGTTTGGATTGATGAATTCCAACCGGATCGGTCGGACGTTCTTCAAAAGCAGCGATTGAATCTTTCAACCCAGCTCCATAATCCTCGCGAGAAACCTTCCACTAACGATCGCTGCTGCAGAACCTTCCATCAGGTTGTTCCGCTGGCTTCGCAACAGATCAATAAAAAATTTTATCTGTTTTATGCGACCCGCGCCGCCCGTAAGGGTGCCGATATGATGGTGAAAGTTGTTATCCCAGCTGACTCCTTCACCGTATCGCGCGTTCGACGTATTTATAGAGCATCCCCAGCTGCACCAGCTACGGGATCGTTGGATCGCCCTTTCCAGGAGGCTTTCTCTCACCCATCGGAACGTCACATTCTATGGGCACCAGGGGCTGAACCCATCTGTGGGTACGATCGGTTAGCACCCTGGTTAGCGATGAAGCGACGAAGGATCCGAACCGTAGTTGGTAGTTTCACTAGCGACGATGATGCAAAACGGTGCACCCGCGTAATGCATACTGCTCGCCATAACTTAGCGCATTACGAGCAAAGTTCACAAATGATTGGTTTTCCCGGGTGCTGGGACCGAACGCCGGTCGGTGAACTAATGTTTTTTTATGTGTGCCACCATCTGGATCACGGTACGCCAGATGACGATTTGCATGTCAATTTATGGTGCGAGATTTGCGCTTGCACGTCTCTAATAGAGACGTTAGTGTTGCTTAACGATCGTACGATAGACGAGCAGGGAAAGTGCAGCTCGATTGCGATAAATTGTGTGCTTTAGTTCGATCTTAAGGGCATCGGCTTAAAGAGGAGGGATAAAATGTTGTATTTTATAGTGATTTATGTTTACAAAGAATTTTTATTTAATATTTAAAGTTAAAGAAATTACACTAAAAATGTTAATTTTATTTCTTATCACAAACTTTAACTTGCACTAGAAATCCATCTTTCATTCCGCTCCAATAGCTAAATATTCGACAAAAAAATAAAAACAATCCTGTCTCGATCATGCTGCGGAATGTCCCGATATGCTAAAATCGGTCGTCACCAGTTCATTGAACTTTCGTCCACAATGCCCGAAAACTTTCAGTTATCACCGGTGAGCGCCGCACAAAAACCTTCGCAAACTGCCCCAACGACAAAAAAAACCGGCTTCACCACGTCGATCCCGCCTGATACTGTGCCTGATTGCTAAAATAATACTTAAGAAAAAGGCAACGAAACAAAACAGCATAACTTTACAATCGATTCGCCGTGACGAACGTCCTACGAACAACAAGGCGTCGGCCCGAGTCGCCAGGACGGACGCAAAAAAACGCATCCCACCAAAACTCGATGATACGCGCATATGCGATACGATGCCGGGGAAATAGGTCACTCCACCACATGCCCGCAGGGTTAATTTCGAGCCCGAACCGGGCACATGAGCAAGCGCGCGGTGTGTCACGGCACCGGGAACTTGTGCGAAAATACGCTTTCATCCCTCAAAACCACTTTCATCATCACACGGGCTCAACGGTTCAGTCGCCGTACGAACCGGCCGAACCGTTCCGTTTGCAAAGCCTTTTATCGGAATGCTTGGGCAAGGATGAGCATGCCAGACTCAGCGACCGAACTCTGTGTCTCCCGATGGAGCAAAACTTTTCCTTTCTTGTCACTTTCATTCCCGATCGTGCTGAGCCAAGAGGTTACGCTTCTTTCTTGTTGGGCAGTCGCTATGTATGTTTATGCTTTTGTTGGTGATCACCACCCAGTGGTCGCTGGCTCAGAGGGTCGAATCGTTTTGTGCTTGGTGGTCGGGCGGAAGGTTGAAGATGATGGCATCTTTTGCACAGCTTTTCCGCATATGCTCAACCCCGCACTGGGGCACAGTAGATGATTAGCTGCTCACCGTGTGGGGTGACCAACGGATGAGACAGAGACAGCGTCTAGGTCATTGGTCGCTTTTGCGACCAAAAACAGGAACCACCTACCGGTTCGATTGACACGAAATGGAGAAATTAGTGTCAATGGTGTGACTTCAAGAGTTGAAATGAGGTCAAATGGTCGTTTGAGAATGAATGCAAAATAATTTAACGCTTTAATCAACTTTTAATTTGATACTTTTTTTTTGTGTGGAAAAGAATTGCAAATTTAATTCATCTGGAATGTTGTGGAATTTTCGACATAATTTAAGATTAGAACGCTCATTACTCCGGGTGTATCTAAATTCGCACAAACCCATTTAGATGCGATTAGTTCACTCTTCTACTTTGGTCTAATATTTCACGCTCACGTCTTCCGTGTTCCGAACTCCAATTTCCACAAAAAGCATCAACGATATCCGATGCCTCCATTCCCTTGTTTTCCGGTACGAAACCCATCTCCCGACGGATCTCTCGGAGTTTTCGCTCCTAATTAACCACCTAGCATCATCTTCCCTTGCCCGAAGATTCGTGTGTTTATCGTCCACATCAATCAACCAGCCTAAAAATACCACCTTCGGTGATCAGTGATTCAAATTAACTTTATAACCTTTTTCCAGCCATGCTGTAGCAGTACGGATTGTGGATCCACACAACCCTACTAACCCTAATTTAGTCTCCTTACAACACCTTTTAAAGCTCGATTTCGATCCGTCCACCTGGGATCGGGAGTTCAGCTCTCATTCAATATTTGATCCCTTCGGTGTAAAATCGGATTGTTCAGGCAGAGAAATAGTTTCTCTCCACCGGCGCAGGTCACCAGATCCAGTTTTGGGATTGGAGATTTTCGCATCCGGTGACATGTTTGCGGCAACGGTCTGAGATTGATTGAATTTAATTGCCCCGGGCCGATAACATTAGTTCCCTGTCGTCTAATAATCACCTTTTCACCAAGCGAACCGATCGGCAGTGGCTCGTGCATCGTGCATTTGCGAGATGAAATTTGAATGCACCATAGGGGAAAGCCCGGAATGGGCCGGTTTTTTGGATGCTGCACCGTTGCTGCACTGCACTACGAACGAGTCACACCGGCTACTGACCCGGGGGCGTTTTGCGTGTTATCTGTGCTTAGGAAACGCACACGAAAGTAATACAAATGCGTGTGCACCGATGACTGCTTGTAAACATGACGCTTCTAATGAAGATGCTGTCCAGCCGTACTGCTGCAACGCGTGCAGGAATTTGCATGCATGCACGGGCATGCAGCCTGTTCCGTTTCGCCGAACTGTGGGTCCATAACTTCAACTTCACGTTCGACCGACAACCGACGTCGACCATCGAGGTTTGATGCAGTTGGAGGATGGAGTAAATTAAATTTATCGATCGCGGAGGCTGCACTTTATCACCGGCGGTACAAAACGATCGGACGGCAGCGAACGGAAGCCTAACCCCCCTCGGGGAGAGGGGAGGCCAGGGTCCAGAAGGGACAGATCGCTGGGCGACGGTAATTAAATCACTTTCACATGACGACCGTGCCGGAGCGCTAACGCAACCGCTCATCCTGTCTTTGGGGGCGACCTTTCGCACCTCACGGCCACTTGTTTGCACCCGTTCGGTCGTTGGTTCGGCATTGCATTGCAGGGCATTGCAGAATCCGTCGCGAAAGCGAAAGGAGATGCAACGCGGTAGCATCACGTGCGGTGGTACACGAATGCGTGTGCCGGAATGCAGTTAATAACTCGGAAGGGAACTCGGTCCAGGGGTGTTGAACTCGTGCAGAGATGCATATAGTGTTGTTGGGGAATGTGCATAAAGGGGGAAGCGGAATGAAGGAGGGGAGGGAGTTTGCAACGCTAATGAGACGCACTTTGCATAACCTCGCTAATGTCGTCCGTAAACATGGTGTCAGTCAAGCCGTTTATCTTCATAGAAAGATCCTGCGGTGTATGATTATCCCATTAGGTGAGGCACTCCTGGAATCAAAGGTGGTAAAATGCTTGTTTGAAGGTACTCTGCTTGCAAAATATGTGTCTCTTTTAGCCGTAAAGACGGAAGGACATTAGATTAGGATGGGTTTTTGATTTCAACGAAAGCGACTAGACCACATTAATTCAAAATTCTACACTATACTAATGATGCCCATATTCGGAATAAAGTTTTCCCAAGAAAAAACTAGTATAGTTGATAAAAGGTACACAATGCCTTTTGTCCTACATAAATAGATAAGAATTATTAATATATAAACAAATAAATAAATGATGGAGTAACCAAAGCGAGGATATGTTACTCAAATCCGCCGATCATGTCGTGTAAGTAATGATGGACATTTATTTATTTTATGCATATGGCTTTTTCTTTCAACGACTACACCAGCATGGGTTATGATTATCCAATTCGTAGTCAAGTGATTTCGTACCATGCAAATCAAGTGTACCTTCACAAAAAAGGACATCCTGATCGTTATGTGAAGCATCTCTTTATTGCTAAGTAGTTGTTCAAAACCCCTGTCACAACATATCGTCAGTTAATCATTCGATGCGTGTTGTTGAACCCACCAGCACCACCAGTGTGCAATGATAATAACTCTTCCCGCGTGGCGTGTCCGAACGCCACACGATCATCAAGCAAAGCCACCGTTGGATGAAAATCCATATTCATAACCCGATCGGATGCTGCTCGAGCAGCCCTTATGAGACGCTAAACATGACCATCTGCAAAAGGAACCGATTCGACGAAAGGCCGGCTTGTTCGTTCGAAACAACTTGCCATGGGTTTCGCGGGTTCGCATGAAAGGGATCCACTTTAATCTCCATTCGATGCCGACCACCATCGATGCCGGGCCCCGATCATCTTTTATCACCACGCATGTGCGTGCGTGGACGTGTGTGCGGGAAAGCAAAAAGGGTGAGAAGGAAGCCGACCGGGCTGGTCAGCGCCAGCGACTGTGACGTGTGTTTGTGTACCCATGCGCTAGGCTGACAAAATAGACGAGTTTTCACTTTCAGTCCACCCTGAACCCGGTTTCCGATATGGTCGCGTACCGCGGCCGTCTTGTGTGGGATGGTGAATCGAACGATCGGCGATCTGGTAATAGTGTGTGATCGCGAGCAAAACGCCGAGACTGACGTTTTGTGTTTTTTTTCCTTGTAAAACTTATGGCTAGCTTTTCTTGTCGTAAGAAAATCCTGCAAGAGAAAGTGTTTTTGTTTTCTTTCCTTTCGGCAGCTGGCTCGTTCGGGTGCAAATCGTATTAAAACAGCGACGACACCTTGTTTGGAGTGTTGCACGGTGAAGAGAAGATATTTATTGCACTCGCTAAAGCTACCCTGGGCTACTTTACACTTACACATCTTCCGTGTTGCGTGTCCAGTTTTGGGTTGTAAAGATGTAATCTCGGTACGGTCGTTATGTTACTAATATCGCGTTAAAGTCTTAACATCGTATTGTTGGAAACGGATCACCCTGTGTCGCCAAGATGGCGCAGGTGCGCGCTCCTAATATCAATAAGCGGGAAATCATCATAACCTTACAGCACGGCCTAAACGAAACGCACGTGGAACGTGAACTTTTGCTCGCAACGTAGCAGAAACATCGAACGGAAACAGGTAGGATAGAGCCATTTACACTATACATCGCTGGTGTTGTGAGAAGAACTGGCAGCTTAATCTTACGCTACGATTCCCTGCTCGTGACAATGATGATGTTTGCCCCCGATTAGAACCGGCACTGTGCAATACCTGTTTTGTACGTTTCTATTTCGCACTTCACCTAACCTCGGCGGTCAAACTGGATACAGCCATACATACCTAGTGTCCCGGTTCCCAATGAGTCTCATCTCCTCATCACCATCAGCTCGGCCTTATGTTAAAGGTTAACACTTACATACACACAAGAGGGCCAACTACGCGGGAAGAAAGTTGGCGCAAAACGCTTTCATCGCCCCGATAACCCACGGTGTCGTCGCTCGGTGACTTACTCCTGGACCGTGAATGTCAACTGCTTGCCGGTGCGCGATTCGAACCGGTTCGGCGTTTTGATGTCCAGTATTGCGATGATCGCGATGGTCAACCCGATCAGCATGAAGGACGTCACGAAGATGCCGGACAGGATCGGGGCCGTGGTAAACCCGACACAGTCCCAGGCACTGTCAAACTTCGTCTTCCCATCCAGGGCCGGCTGTACCTGTAGCGAAAGAGGGAGACAGAGAGAGAAAGAGAAAGACATGAAGACTTTGGAGCAAAGAAAAAATGGTCCACCAAAACTATTCGTCCAATTTTACTCCGTTCCTGGGCCGGAAAATTGCGCAATGCGGTGGTTTTGTTTGCGATTTTGTTTGTGCTGGTCGGCATAGGGGAACCAACCCAGGGGCGAGGTTGTTTTTATTATGAGCTTTAAATTTGAACATTTTGCGCCGGGCTAATGAAGCACACTGTTTGTCGTTTTTTTTTTTT
>STHB01000004.1:15587732-15647411 GCA_018908115.1 Anopheles rivulorum
GCTGGGTACGTGTGGAATCCTTACTACACGCAGCTTGCCGATCCGTTGAATGTAAGTGCTTTCCTTCTACACGGACACTGATGTATCGCTCATCTGACACTTCTTTTCTGTGGGACTTTTTTTTTTAGCAAGAGCTGTACAAGCAAGAATGCGGTCCGGATAATCCGTTGCGCTGCTACGTAGGTGATGTATCGGCCCGCCTTGGTCCCATCTCGATCGGAAGTCGCCGGCAGGTATTTACCGACAGCAATTTCCCGCTGGAAGGTACGGTCAGTGCGCTGGGCCGTTCGATCGTCATATTTGGTCCGGATTTGTCGGGCTACCGGTTCGCCTGTGCCAACATCGAGCCCGATCACGACATTGTAAAGTACATCAACCTGAAGAAACCGCCCCGGTTTGTGGTGGCACAGTTTCTCGAGGATGTGCGGCTCGTGATGGGGCTGCCCGAATGGATGCTGGCGATCGATTCGCGCAGCACGAAAACGCTACACAACGACGCCTGCATACAGATGATCGTACACTTTAAAGGGCCGAGTGCGCACAAAATAGAGCAAGACTTTTCTCGTCTGCTGGCGGTCGGGCGGCTCGATGCACCGAGCATCTACATCCCTGGGTACGACAACAGCAAGCGCAAGCGAACGCTGTCCTACCGCACGTGTGGTGTGCGCGATCCGAACGAGAAGAGTGCGAAGGTGCTGTTTGGAAGGAGCGACGCGATGCGCAAATTACCTTTGGGGGTTGTTATAGCGATGTTGTTACCATTCATGAGATTATTGCAACAGTTTATACTTTAGTTACTAGATCTCGCCTTCAGCTTTAGAAGTTCCTTTCTGTGTTGAACATTTGAAAGTATTAAAATAAAAGATTTTTCTTAACCGTTAACGCAGTATTAAGCGAGATGTATTTGTGTATGTTCTGAAATTATTTACACAAAAAAAAACAACTTTAACCTACGAACAACTTGAAAATGCTGCATTAAACTTATATTCTCAAGACTTGCAGGAACAGTTCAAATTTCAGCCTAAATGTATACTTCCCGGAAAGCTTTTAAAGAGCTTTATGCGTGCTTAACTTAGGATGGTAGTAACGTGTGCAGCAACCATTTTTTTTTATTGCGAAGATAATGATCGTGGATGATCGTGCATGAGAAAGGATTCTGCTCTGATGCGATGAGATTACTTGTAGCGTTTTGGATATTTAAAAAAACGCCTCTCTGTTTTTTTTCCGAACAGCCGAACAGTTGTCTAACACCATTGTGCAAAGCGCACTAATGCAATGATAGGACAACATGCCAACTACTACCTGTGTATGGGATAACTTTAAAAATAGAATCAGCTAGTCCGATGGAGCTAGTCGAATCTGGTGAAATAAAATAAACTGGCCTTGGTTGGTTTTTGTTTGGTTGAGTTGTTTTTTTTCATCCCCCATATTGTTCTTTAATTAAATTATCTGTTCATCTGTTCTCCCTTTTGCTCCTCATTAACTTCTATTAGGTTTAGACTTTTCTTTTCTGTTGCACGTTCTTGCTTCGCGATCTTCAGTTTGATGTTGCTTTTTTATCATGTTGTTATTGTTGTTGTTGTCGTTGTTGTCAATGTTGTTGTTGTTTTATCATTTTGATCTGACCACACTGGGTACCGTGTACAACTCACTGTCCGTCACCGTACAGGTGACGGTGGTGATGATTGATGTTGACGATGATGATGACGGTGGTCGTATCCGGGCATTTACATCCGGCCAGTGTGTGCGTGTCTGTGCGTGAGTTGGTGTTTTGCTTTTGGTTTGGGCGTGTTACAAATACAAAACAAAACATAACTACAAACACAAGCAGAGAAACATAAGAAAACATAAGCAATAGAAAATCGAATGACAGTGTGTAGAAAATAAGACGAACTTCGAAACGAAGGTAGTTATACAAAATAAACAGAATTCATTTGTTTAGATTTTTTTTGGTTAGTTTTTTTTTTGGTTGGTTTTGTTTTTGGCTTTAATTATAAAATTTATTCTTCCGCCTCCTCCTCGGATCCGGTGAGCATGGCGATCAGAGCAGCAGTGTCGATGTAGCCCTTATCGTCAATGACCATCTGATCGAATGCATCGTCACACTCGTCCTCGGTGAACTTGTCCTGGCCCCAGTGGGTCAGAGCGTAGCGGAACTTCTCGCCATCGATCTTGCCGTTGGTGTCGAACGCCTTGAACGCGTTGATGACGACATCGTCATCATCGGTACCACCGCCGGACATGCGGTTGGCGAACAGCGTCAGCAGCTGGGTGAAGTTGAGCGGTCCCGTAGCCTCACCGAGCATCTCGTCCAGCTCCTTGTCCGACACCAGCTTGCCCAGTGCGTCGAAGGTGGAGCGGAGATCGTTCTTGCCAATGACACCATCCTTGTCGTTGTCCATTAGCGCGAAAGCCTGGGCAGGAGAAAGGAAACGCAAGTAGGTAGTGACGTTAGTACGTATTTTGGGTCACTCATGCTGCCAGCCCACGAACGTTCCGGTCGGATCCGATACACACCTCTTTGAATTCGGCGATCTGCTTCTGGGAGAACAGCACGAAGACGGAAGATGGGGCCTTCTTTGCCTTGCGGGACGACGAGCCGCGGGTCGATCCGCGCTGGGAGTCCGAGGGGGTCGGTGCCGCTGGGGTATCTGCAGGGGTGTCTGCCGGAGTTTCATCCTTGGACGACGCCTTCTTCTTCTTGACCTTCTTCTCCTTCTCAGACTGTAGGGTAGAGAGAGAGATCGAGAGAAGTTTGGTTGGAAAATGTTACGACTCAAGAACGCAGTACAGGTACACCATGGTTCAGATCTGTACGATGGATGGACGGGAACGGGATGTTTTTTTTTTTGCTTATTTTTCCATCTCCACACATCTGTTCATCCTTGAAACACGTAACCAACCGAACCGAGCTCGGCTGCAAATGCAAAGCAACTCCGATCGCTGGTAACGAACTATTTTTAGTAACGAATGTTGGAAAATTCACGGCTCCGTTCACGATGCGTGAGTAGGCGATCGATGATCACAACACGGTTGCGCAACGAGCAAGATTTCATCACACTGCAGTATCCGATCGTTCTGCTGCTTCACGTGGGATACGGTTGAGTTAGGCTTAACCAGGCCATGGAAAATCACTTGGGGGAAAATCGGGCTGTTTCGCGATCGGCCAGCTAGGCCGGCCAGGCCACCCAGCCAGTGTACAAGACGTTTATCGATTTAAAAAACTTTACAAACAGTTCTCCGCTTCCTCACTTATCAAGCACTTGTGTACGAAACAGTTCGCCGATGCTGTCTTCTTGAGCAGATATTGCGAAAATGTTTGGAAACTCTTTTGTTTCTTTGTTGTTGTTACACTATTCTCTAACTCCGGTTAACTCCGATTGCCGGTGATTACGCTTTCCACTTTGGATGAACAGAGTTGGGTTGGGTTGGGTTGGGTTCGCCCCGATTAAATGAGGGGTTTTTCGCCAAGTGTCGCAACGGTACAGATCTTAGCCGGCTGGTTCGTTTTGAACTGGTCCTTACCATGGTGCTTAGCTGGTTAGATTAGAACGACTCTACTCGATTACAGCTCGTGAGCGACTGATTTTAAAGAAGCACCGTCGCTGATAACTACGGTTGCTTCCTTCCTTCAGGCGGGTCTTATTCGCCTTATTCGGCGACCGACAAAACCAGTCTTTTATAATTCGTACTGCGCGCCACGGTAATGCGCAGGCCTATTATTAGTCGAACGCGGCCAGTGTGCACGGGCTCACAATACGGCCTGGCTAAAAGGTGCGGATGCGTTTGCGCACACCGAACCAAAAACCACCCACCCTCCCCACCGGTGGTCACTCCCGGCATGTTCCCGGTTCGGTGAGCTAGTGGTTGCACAATACACACACCGGCACGCATCGAACGCACCACAGGCAGTCACTGTGTCCAAGCGATTCTAGGTTCGCTCATCGTATAGAGATGTTTAGGGTCTTTGTGTCCGTTTTGGTATGTGTGTGTGTGGTTGTGTTTTTTTGCCAGCCATTTCTTCCTAGTGGCTTAGTGGCAATATCGCCAGCACCACCTAGTGGCTAGTGGTTGTACGCGTGAGCTGGATCCTAGACCCCCGACACACTTTGCACAGACGGACGGGGTTGGTTCACGTCTTCGGAGGATTTATTTTTAAACCCACTTTTTCCCACCGTGTTTGCGTGGATATGTGGTCGGCCGTTCTATGTCCACACGAACTTTCCTTCCATTCCCCAGGCCCAGACTTTCCCACCTACAGTGCCTACGGTGGACACGTAACCAGCACGTATGTGCGTAAGCGATGGCAAATTCTGCGATTGGAATTGGACGAACCTGCGAAGAATTTTCACGGCTTTGCACCGCAAGGAAGCGAGGAGGTAACCCGCAATGGGGTTGACCGGGCTGGGCAAAACAGGGCGGGTAGTAATCCCACACCTAGCAGGATTGGGTGAACGGTATGAACTAGATTCACTGTCGGCCGCAATCCGTCCCGGTCGTAAGGCTTGTAGAAAATCGAAATAAAAACACACTGCAATGTTTAAAACTGTGGCCGGTCCCTTCACTGGGACGAAGAAAACTCCTCCATTACGGACGAATAAACTTCATTAGTTGCTGTGAAACATATGCTTACCATTTTGTGTCGTTTTTTTTTTTTTGTTTTTGTAGTTTAAATTTCTGTTTTGATTTATTCCCATGTTTTGGCATTACCACAAAATATGAATCATTTAGCCGCTTCATTCTATCTTCATCCTTGTTGGCATGTCGTTTTGTTTCATGGTTCTTTTTCTCTTTAACATTTGTGTCATTTGTTTTCTATTTCTTTCATTCGATTCTGTTTTCTTAACGTTTTCCTTTATTTTTACTTCATTATATTTTCAGTTGTCCTACATTACGCTAAAATATTCCTCAGCTTTTTAGGATATTTTTTAAACTTGCTAATAACTATTTGCATTTCAATAAAATTAACATAACAGCATATAATACAGAGCATCTTCAATTTAATTGTATAGTATATTACCACTTCATCATAACCGAGCATGCCCGGGATAAGGCAAAATACAAGGAGGAAATGTCTTGGGAAAATGTGTATGTTAATCAGCCTAAGTACGGCTGACAAGACGGCAAAGAAGCCGTCATAATCAAATATTAATAAAATAAATAAGTATAGTATATTACGCATTTTATTCACTTTTTCAGCAAAAGTTCTTCATACAGCCCGTATTGATCAATATGTGAAAAGAGAATAAATAACAATAAATAACAACGAAAAAATAAACGTACACAATAAAAATTATAACAAGCGCGGAAAAAGGCACCAAGTATCCAAGAAATCGATAAAATCAAGCCAGGATGAGTAAAGGAACTAGTTACAATGTGTTGAATGCCAATTGCTAGCATGGCAAGTTGTTATTATATATGGACTTTTTCAAATTTTAATCTCGTTTTCATATTCCCTTTTCATCTCGAACGATGAAAGCAACTTATGAAAAACATACTTGTTTTGGGTTATATATATATATTGTTTCAATTTACTTTTCTTAACTTAGTCACACATTCACTGATCTCGAAAGTTTATTGCTATTTATGGTTGGCTTCGCATGGTGTATGCAGGACTTGACTATCCAGCACCGGAGTAAACAAAGTCGTAGCCGGCCAAAAAGGACCGGCCATGACCTCACAAGGTCTGTTCGTTCACTAATCAGAGTGGAATCAGTCACTAGAATCAGAATCATAACTATTTAATACTAAATCACAAAGAAATAATGTTTGCTGGAAGTGTTTTACACTACTTTTAGTAATAAACTGACTTTTGGGCACCATACAAAATGATCATGAAATGTAAAACATGAAGATAACGGTTTGAACATTTAACATCTAAAACGGAATATTTGACACAATATTTTTAGTTATTGTTCTAAATAAGAATAATTTATCTTCAAAACATCTTTTATAAATAACATTCTTCATCAAATCTTTGCAACTTTTTGAAAATCGTTTTATTTGTTTTAATTTTGCTGTCTGCAAATTCACTGCTTGGATGTTTCGTTTCGTGTTTGGTTGTTTTTAAGTAAAACGCCTCCGTTACGTATTCCATTTTTAGGCGTGGTGTATATTTTTGCCTTCGACCTTGGCATGACGCTTGGTACAATTGTCCAACACGTAAATATGAGCTGGGAAGCGAATCAGGTCATTGAAGAAATTTTCGGACGTCTCATAATCGACTCAAGAAGAAAGATAACAGTTGACATCTTCCAAAGAACAAAGATTCTTTCGGACGATTTTTTGGCATTAGCAGCCGAGTGAACAATCGCGAGAAGGACATCTAGAAATGGTTGAAATTCAGCTGCCCGTAAACAACATAACCTCGGTGGGCAATAAAACTTAGAGCATTTCAAGACATCACATTTGCCAGAAGGAAACGAGCGAAGGTAAAAGCGAGATAGAATCCGGTGGTGGGATAATTTTAGCAAACGTCCAATCATTGCAGCTGTATGTATGGACCGAGCGGGCGAACATATTTATGGCACGAGTATACCAAGACTAAAGACCAGAGGTAGAACTTTGGCCGCGACGGACGTTTATCTAAAATTATTATTTTGAATCACACCATCTATCGTGTCGGTGAGGCTTGATCGATCCTCACGACGGTGGAGTATACCGGTGAACATACAAACCAACCATTACTATCGGTATCGGCTCGTATCCAACGAGACGTGCAATGGTACGGAACTATCGCATCTGGAGAGCATCCAACGAAGCACCTCCGCGGTACGGATTGGAATTAATTGGTGAAAATTCGACAGCAAACAGGTTGAAATAGCGTGCGATACATCGCCACTTGCCTATCCTACAGCAGTACGCAACGATGGAAGCATGTAGCATGTTTGCGTTAAAGCATCCGCGATTCACGATTCACGGCGCACGGCAAATCCCTTTCGTACGCGGACGGAACACTGCCAACTAGAGTTGATCTCTAGCACGGCGAAAAGATACCGGTGCACACATACGGGGGCAGACATTCCTGCGCTAAAAATACTGCCAATAATATTTTTACCCTGCGACCGGTCCGCTCCCTCGTGCGTGCATACTCTCTTGGCTTCTAATTTCACCCGACCGTTGGTACGCGGCCGTGTTGGTGGTGCAGCAAAGCAGCGAGAGTTTGTTCGCCGATGAATCATCTACCTTTTTGGGCGGAGGGGTGAATAATTTAACCATTTTCGCTACTGCTGCATATATGCACCAGCTGTGATATACCGCTCGGAAGGATTTCGTCGAACATTTGTATGCACTATTACAGTTCATTCAACGCGTTTTGAACGCACAAAAACGATGTTACTTAACAGCAGCGTCAATCCTCGCCGATCGTATCCATGTCGTATGTAATGTTTATTCGTGGTATGGTCTGTTTTGTGCTGTTACAAATTCAACCACCTTCCGATTTTTTACAAAAATTGCCCCCCATGGTATTTGGTGCTACGAAGAAAGTAAAAAGGGGAAAAAAAAACAAGGGAAAACCTCGTTGGTTTTCACAAACACACCCGCCGTGCGTGTCGGTGTGAATGGTGTGTGTGTTCTGTTGGATCGAGAGATATTCACGCTGCAGTCGTCAACAGGCCGCTCCCAGCCATAGCTGTGGTTTGCCGTGCGTTTCGCTCACGCATCCGTTGGTTTTTTGGCCCTAGCCCCGAAAATAGAACTGCCCACGCGCACAATGGTGCTGCCCGCTTCGATCTGCAAGAGAAATCGGAAGAAAAGCACCGAAATAAGCCGACGGATCGTGTTACACTAACACACAGACATATTTGTGCTAGATTTTAGTACGCCATCGAGTACATAATAATTACGTACCGCTTGCACGAAATCATCCGACATGCCCATTGACACCTGCAGGTCGGCTGGATCACGCTCGAATGTGCTGCAGATATCTTGATGGCATTTCATCAGCGTACCAAAGTCCGGATTCGGCCCCGCCGTGTAGTCGTGTCCAAAGCGACCGATCGTCATCACACCCTCGCAGTTCAGGTTTGGACACTTGTCCAGTACATAACGAAACAGACCCACGGCATCTTCTGGCTGGACACCATTTTTTTCTACAGAATGCAGGAAAGGGGAAAACAGCGTTATTCGCTCATTCTTGTTCAATTAGTCATGCTTTACGTACCATCTTCACCGCTGGTGTTTATTTGTACCAGTACATTAAGCTTCTGTTGTTTTTCAGCATTTTCCGCCTTTAACTTTTCCCACGCCTTGTTCAATCCTTCCGCTAGCTTGATGTTGTGTACCGTTTGAATCATGTGCAGGTTTGGGAGATTCAGCACCTGTTTTAGATCGCATGTAAAACAAGGTAGATGGGCATGAAGTAGCTCACAGCAGTACCTAATTCATTAACATACCTTATTGATCTTGTTGCTCTGCAAATGGCCAATGAAATGCCACCGAATGTCCTGACAGTGTTCCAGGATTCTAGCGTCGTTCGCTTTCTCTACCAGCTCTTGCACATAGTTTTCACCGAAATCACGTTGACCAACGGAATATGCGTCCAGAATCAGATCGATCGGTTTGGTTTTACTTACTGCCACAAGCAAAGGTTTGGGGCCATTGCTTAACTGTTGAAAATAATTGGAGAATGTGAAGGGAAATTAAACCAAACTGTTTGTTTTTATGTTTAAGAGGTTTAGAAATTTAAAAGATCATCTTGCATGCTACCTTGGCCAGCTTGCATGCTATCCTTGATCATAATAGCATGCAAGTATTTCACATTGGTTGCGGCACACGTGAGTGATTGTTTTTATTTATGGAGGAGTTACAAACAGCTTATAGTTGTGTTGATAGGTATTGCTTGTAACACAATTAGGCTTATCAATTTAGATTATATTGACGGACTAATATAGACTAATACATACTTCCAGCCGTTTACAGCAACTCATAGTTACTGAGTTGCGATAAACACTCATATCGGTTGTGAAGTCAGAGATTTATCTTAATTCATGTTTGTTTGGTGGAGTAAAAATGCTCAGTATCATTTCTGTTTGCTCTGCCTTAATCGACAGCGGGCAATCACTTTACTCACGCGTTATCCACTTCCATTACAATCCCAGAGGCAAGAATTTCTACTATCGTTCCAACTTCCGGATTTATACCGGATCAAACAGTACAAATACACACCGCAGGTTACTTACCGATGATCTTTTGCTGTAGGTTTCCTCGATCTTCTGCAACGTTTGCCGGATACCCAATTTCACGTCTATCTCAGCCATCACTTTGCGTATCATTGGACGTTGCGTGAATAACGCATGCACTTTTCTAGATTCTCTGAAATGAAGGACAATCGTAATACAATGTTGCGCTTGCTATCTCGCGGAATTATTGTGCTATATTTACCCTTGCTACAGTGTAGATGGAGATTGTTGTTGTGTTATCAGCTGAGCGGAAAAAATGTAAACAACAAAATTAAACAAAAGCAGGGAAACGGTATGACATTTGCAACGGATCTATAACACCAGGTTGAAATGTTCACAAAACGTTCGTGAAACCTTTCACCCTATGCAATAATTCAATTGCTTTAAAAAAACCGTTAAATAATGGAACTGTATTTGCGTTGCAGTATTTAACAGCTTTCTTCTTCAAACTTAGTTTCAATTAAAAATGAAAATTAAATTTAAAATCAGCTTGAACCAATGCAGCTATGACATATTGGGATTGTATTAGTTACATCACCTAATCAAAGTAACCATTGCTCACCACATTTCTCGCAAGGTTCAATTTTCTCACCAGTATCCTTTTTGATTTGAAGCTGTCAGGTTGTAAAATTACAAGTTTCGAAATTTAAATCAAATAAAATCCCCCCAAAAAAATGAGTCAAAAGAACAAAGGTCCGGGTCCTGCGGCGTACGGTTTACCAACGGAAGTCGGTTACAATCAACATGATCCACGAAAGGATCGTAAACCGATGTACTCGATGCGCCCGTCGTTCAAAACAAACTACAGTACAATCGGTCCCGGTCCGGCTACCTACGATCTCAAGAAGCAAACGCGCGTCGGTGGACCTCGGGAAGCAAAGTATTCGCTTGCCGCTAGACTGCAGCCACTGAAGGGAGATCTTATTCCCGGACCGGGGGCTCACAATAATCATCTCGTGCCGACTATGAAGTGCAAACGACCACCACTGCACAGTTTCGGGCAGCGTATAGATGTACCGAACAGGGAGATTATACCGGCACCGAATCGATACGACGGCCTGATACACATGACCCGTCTGAAAGCGCCGTCCTATTCGATGTGCGTATGGTTTCATTTTGTTGTTTAGTTTGTAAGCGCATTCATAACCCATTTGTTCTCTTCACAGGGGAATAAAAACGAAGGAGATCCACGGTACGGAAGGACCGGGTCCGGCCAGGTACGGTGCTACGTCCCGTGATGTCACCCATAGGCGTGCTCCCAGCTATGCGCTGCGGCAAGGACACAAGGACCTCGCAAATCGACTGCCTCATCCAGCGCCCAACCATTACCCTCTGATGAATCTACGCGTCGGTTCATCGGCTCCAAACTACAGCTTTGGTGTGAAATATCCCGAATGGAAGGATCCAATGATAATTCCTGGCGATAACTGCTAGTGTCCGCGGGTGGATCATGTGAATGAGTGGATGCAGGATGGCCGAATAAAAATTTAATGTTATCAGGACATATCAGTACCTATATTGATCAAGAAATTGGCTGACGAAACTACTTCAATATTAACATAAAATTTTATCGAGAAAGTTTAAGGTGCCATTTTACAGTTCTTACAGCATACGAGGGCAAAGCACTCGTCCAAGCGGATGCAAAAATGTCATCGGCTCGAATTACAGGTTTGCAAGCAAATAAAGAAAAGACGGTGAAATAAAACTACATTCCGTAGTGTAATGATGCCCAGATTAACATGCGCCCGGTACGTAAACTCGAAGCTTAAATGGCACTGGTTCGCGTTTCATGTCCCTTCGTCTTACAAATCGTCTCGTTCCTTTCAGCGTTTCGTTTCTTTCAAACTCATCACACACAGGCATACATTGGGCACATGTGTGCCCCGGTGTTCACGATTAGATCACTCCCGATTCCGTCCCACGGCATACGAGCAACGAGTCATCGCCAGTGGGTAAAATGGCTTCGCCCGGGCGGAAACGACCGTGAAGCCACCGTGAACCGTCCCAAAAACTTAAGCCCCCACCAGTACACCAACGTCTGTCTGCCGAAAAGCACACACTCGAAAAGAGGCAAACGAACGAACGAAAGAGAAGACACCTCTACACCAATTAACCGGCATAACGAGGATCAAATTACTCTCTCCAAAGCCACACTCATTTGTTATTCACTGAATCGATCTTGTCGCACCGGATGAAAAATGTCATGAGCATATCAATAAAGCAATAAAATCTTGCCTGTTCTCACTCGCACGCCCGGACAGGAGGGGTGGGGGGGGGGGGGGGGAGGGGGGGGAAAGGGAGGCTGGGGCGTGTCGAAAGGGGGAAGAAGGAAGGAGAATAAAAACCGGGACAGGAAAGACAGGTTAGGATGAAAGGAAACACCCCATTTACACTCAATCCTCCCCGATATCCTTTCCCGAGGCCGCGTTGGTACGCGTTTGTAAGGTTGATGATGATGGTGATCATTTCCGTCACCGCCACGCAAAAAAAAACGCCCAAAAACGTAAGTGGCCACTATAAAATGATGCGACGGGTCGGCCAACGTCTAGGATGGGGCCTACACACGGGATTCATGATGGAGCGCGGATGGGAGAACCGCATCTTTATGGCTTTTTCTGGCTTGCGCGTCCATTCTTCATGGGATTCGTGTCCGCACGGGGTAGCGCATAAGGCGCAGTCGATTAGATGCAATAAAAAGTTAATTTGATTAGATATTTATATAAGCCGATCTTACCTCGAATGCGCACGTTCTTCGTCCAACCAGCCAGCCAGGTAAGTTGCGTAGGTTGGGCAAGCGTTTTGGGGGGTGGAAGGGATGGTTGTGCCACTTCGGCGGACACGACCCGTTGTGGTGGGGTTTAGGTTGGAAGATTTGCCGTTCGCGCCGGGTAATGTCTCAATTAATGACACTCCACTCGGGTGAGATATCTGTTTCGTCTGGCAAATGTCTTTTGCGATCGGAGCAGATAACATGTCATGGCATGCTGGAAGATGCTGGGAATTTGACCAATTTGTTTGCTAACGTTTGATACACGAGCCGCGATCAATAATGGATCAAGAAAGTAGTGGTGGGAACTCCGGAGTGGATTAATGAATCCACTCCGACTCCGAACTATAAAATCCGGAGTATACTCCGAAGCAATTACTCCGGATTAATCCGGAGTAATTACTCCGGAGTAACTCCGGAGTAACTCCGGAGTAACTCCGGAGTAATAACTCCGGATTTACTCCAGAGTAACTCCGGAGTAATTAGTAAATCCTTAAATATTTTGTTTGGGAGAATGCGAAAATTATCCCCAATCGACAGCGACTTTGATTTCGGGTTTGAATCCGAAGTAAAATCAATATTGACTCCGGAGTAATCCGGAGTAACCTACAATTGAGTTACGCCGGATTAATCCGGAGTCATTACTCCGGAGTAATTCCTCCGGAGTTACTCCGGAGTTGAATATGGATTAATCCGGAGTAATTACTCCGGAGTTACTCCGGAGTTACTCCGGAGTTAAATCCGGATTAATCCGGATTAATCCGGAGTTACTCCGGAGTTACTCCGGAGTTAAATCCGGAGTAATTACTCCGGAGTTACTCCGGAATGTTCCGGAGTCGGATTAATCCGACTCCGGGAAAAATGAGGATTTACCCATCACTACAAGAAAGTTGAAACTCTGATAGCTCCATTCTGGCTGCTTCTTGGTGAGTGTGTGTGTGTGTGTATGTGTGTGGGAGTGTAAAAGGTGTGTTGCTTTAATGGGTTATCTTTAGAGAATTGAAACTAGAAAGATCTGTAGCTACGAAAAATAAAACGCCTGAAGGTATGCAATTTTTTACTTAAAATGATTTTTAATAATTTCAACGATAAACGAATACGACCATTTTGGATGGATCGACTGTATTTACCGAAGTATAATCTCTACCATTAAATGTAAATCAATCGTTTAACTTATACCAAAACCCTTGCCCATATCATTATTGTTAAACGACTCATAAATGCGCTCGGCACAATGAATGCCGCTTAGCTTAGTGGTTAGCGAATACACCACCTTCGTACACGATCGGTTCTGCAATCGCTTCGCAAGCCGAATAGCTAAGATAATGGAGGTTTACTCCCTTTTTACTACACTTTTTTTTCTTTTGTTTTTCTTCCGTCTTCTCGTACAACATGTTTACCATCGACAAGTGAGTTTTGTTTCGCTGTTACAAGTCTTAATGAGCGTACATGCTGCGCATCGATACGCTCGCTTCCAGTTCCCCAAAGCGAGTCCCGGTGTTTCGGCTTGTGTGCCCGGTGCTGTACTTACATCATTCCATTAAAAAAAAAAACAAACCCGGCAGTACCTGTTGTTGTAGGACCACATTTCCGTCACGGCTAATTTAGCACGAATGAGACTGGCTCTGGCCAGAAAAGCGAACCCGGCACGAAACGTGTGTGTTTGTGTTGGTTTTTGCCTTAAATTTAATTATACGCATTTTTGTGCATGTTGTGTACATTTTTTTCTTCTTAATGGCCATATAATTAATTCATATTTTATTGTTCTCGCATCTGAGCGTTTGGCTTGGCCCTCCCCATTCTGTTTCAGCAGCTTTTGTTCACCTTCGTTGGTTTGTGGTGGGGGTTATTATTATTATTATTATTTTTTTTGGTTTGTTTGCTCACCTACCGTCGTATCATTATTGGCGTTGATAAGCAAGAAGGTGGAGAAAAGTAGACAAAGGAGAAACCCGGGAATGCTGGGGAGCTCAGTTTTGCATAACAATTACATGTCAGCGCGGAAAGATGTCTTTCCGGTTTTGGTGTTTTTTTTTGTTGGCGCTTTGTGCACTTGGTGTCCCCTGTGTGGCAGGTGTGTGATGCACGAACGCATCGGTGAAAGATGTCACCTTGGGTGAAGAGTTTTTGGCTGATAGGAATCTTGATCGAATGCTAAAAGTGGTTCTTACGAACGCTAGCTCTGTTTTCCTGTGGTAAATTTAATTAAGCCGCAAATTTAAAACATTTGTCAAAGGGCTTTTCTTGAGGGCAAAATCAATCAAAGAACAAATTTCAAGGGAATTTACTAAGAAAAATTCTTACCGACCTAACCAACTGTAGTGGCCCATAGTGTAAACGCATCGTTAGCCGGAATCAATCATCACTCGAATTTGCTGCGGATCTCAGGTAAGGTCGGCTAGTCCAAAAATACAGTAAAAAATGCAATTAATTTACCTTCAAATGTTCTGCCCTTCTCCCTCTCACCCCCCCCCCCCCCCCCCCCCCCCCCTACCCCAACATAATGTACGAGGAAACTGCAAAAGCAGAGCAGATAAACGAAATTATGATTAATTACACGATCGATAGGGAAGTACGCCGGGACCGTGTTCTTGGGCCGTAACATCGATCTGACAACTTACTCGCTTCGGCAGGAATGTATTGTCGTGCCGCTGCCTCGTAACTGTGCCTGGTCGGTTCCCTTCCCTTCCCTCCCTCCGCCGCCCCCTTTTGTCATCACCTTTTCAACCTCCTCACACAGTTGCTTATGGAACACTAATATTTATCTTAATTATTTCCTCCTTACATGACTCCTTATCCTGTATTCTGCTCGCAACATATGCACCAAGATACGACTGTCTACCCACAAGATTACACACGGTCTCGGGCAGCTGATATATCCTTTTTTTCTCTCCCTGTGCAGGATGATGACGGCACCAAAACGGATGCGCATTGTACTGTACCGATCATTAGATCATTCGACCCGATCGATGGCAAAGTGGTTCTGTTGCGAGTTTCGAAGTTCGGCTACCCGGCTGCCAAACAATCGCAGACACTCCGAACAATGGAACGCTCACGGACTAAGCGCCAACAAATTACCACCAGCGCCATTCAGTACCGCGGTGGTTCATTTGCATAATGGATTTTTCTTATTGCAGTGGCACGGTTTGCACATTTTTTTTTTTGTTTTTTTGCTGCCACTTCTGCTCGTTGTGCGCTTTTGTCCACCCGGTCCATTTTCACCAGCACGCAAGCACACGGAATGGTATGCGGGAATGCGAATGTTACTGGCGCTGGGCCGGTGGGTTTGTGGTTTGCACCGTTCTCCGTTTGCCGTATTCTTCAGCTGCATTTTCACTGCTTTTACACCCTTATTCAGCGATTCAACGAGCCACTTATCGGTTAGGGTGGCGTTGCACGATCACGAGCCAGTACGTTCATTACACTGGGGCAGCTTGGTGGTACTGGCCGCGGCAAACAATGCAACCGCTCTCAGCGATGATGGATGCACGCGAGAAAGCTTACATTTTCCGAAACCCCAAAACTGCAGCCACCACACAACCAGCGTGCTGCGTTCGTTGATTGTGGCGTCAGGTTGTTAATTAACGATCATTTCGGTGTTCGGAGAGCATTAAGAAGGCAGGACTTGAGCGGTGAAGTGTTGCATTGATAACAGGACGATGCTGTGAACAAATCGGGCATGTAGCGAGGCATTGATGAACGTGCAAGGGATAATTATGAGCTTCGGGTGATTTTGCATGATTATCAAATGATTAAAGGGGTTTGCGATCTAGATCAG
Source organism: Anopheles rivulorum (assembly GCA_018908115.1). Lineage (NCBI taxonomy): Eukaryota > Metazoa > Arthropoda > Insecta > Diptera > Culicidae > Anopheles > Anopheles rivulorum. Next base: position 15,603,460 of record STHB01000004.1, read on the forward strand.
TGTACTAGTTGATGTACAATTATCATACTATCATTATTCTGTGTATAAAAACACCTACAAATTGATATGCAAATGTTTTCGAAAAATTTATTCCATTTTCACATTTCTAGTTCACAAGCTGATAGCTATAAGTTACCCAAACCCTAACAGAGAAGTGCTTGGGGAGAACTAATTGCATGAAATTGAAAGAATTACCCACAAATTTTCATTCATTTAATTTCCCATAAGCTTGATCAATAGCGTCCAAAATTGATTCATTTTATAATTTCAATCCCTTGGAAATATAGGAACGAATTAATTTTTTTTAGTCCTATCTATTTACTCTCTTGACCGCTTTTCCGAATTTGATAACTCCGTGATACTACTAAACGCCGTGATGGTAGCATTTCTCTACTAATTCTTCTTTTATATCGTAGTGAGGATCAATAGTACTTCTCCAGTGAAATTTTATTAATTTTATTTCAATTATTTTGAAGCTTGTTTTATGAAGCCGTGATCTATTATGACCTTTTTTGTCGAAGGTGATCGTATAGGAATGCTTCTCGCACCATTCAAAGGCTACACATCCCAAACACTAACGAACGAGTGAATGATTTGCTGACAGCCTTTCCCAATGACGAATAATTCAACCATTTTATTTCGAATGGGTCGTTCCGTCAATCATAGCATCTAATTAGTCGTGAGCTTTAGCTAACTAGCTATCTCGAACCTGCCATCTATTGCTCATAATAAAACAAAAAAAAAGTAACGCTGCGTGCGTCTAACATTCCACTGTCCAGGCCTGTATCAATGACATATAAGCGATCGTATTACAAACCTATAGCTTTTCCAAGTTACGGCCACGAGTCTACGATCATTTATGTTTTTTTTTTCTTTTCCGTTTTTGTGTTTCTGTGCGTTCACATCCCAAATCAATCCACCCCAAAATACGAGCTGCGCGACGCGTTCGATAACAGACCATCGTGTTAAATGACCACTCCATTAAGATATCTTTGCGCTCGCCAATAGCCAATCGTCTGTGTGCATCGTGAGATAAGCAGATGAATGTCTAAATGCTGGACCGTGGAGCTGACATACAGCGCCTAGCCGGGCGTGATGAGTGATGAATGTTTACGCCAGCAGCGGAGACATGCCGACCGGTGGGCGCGATGGGAGGTGCGACATCTTTTTCACCCTCCTTCGGTAAGCTAATCAACGGCTGTGCTATTCTCCACATCAGTCGGGAAGAAACGGAACCATCACCACGTCATTTGCCACAAATCAGTCACTCACTGCTTTATGGCGCTCGAGTGCCTTCACTCCACGTCGGTGCTAGACTCCGAGTGATCAATGCGCGCAGATAAAAAATTACACTCCCAATCAGTTTTTGGGGGAAATTAATCCCAATTTCGGACGCGATTCGTTCCGCTGATATGTTTTGAAGCTTGTTTGTGAAGAGAGAGACGAACGAAGGAAAAAGGAGTTGCTAACATTGTTGGAAGATATTATTGGACGTTTGTGCTTGAAATGCATCCAACAAATTCTTCAGGTTTTGTTTCAAATAAATCCAAAACAATATTTATGCTCAAATCATCCATTCACTCAGTTGCCAGCTGGCAAACGATCGCTGAACGAAGAGCTGTGAAGTGTTTTCACACCTTTTGCCAATTCTGGACAGGAGTCCAGGCAGAAGTCTAAATACAACCCCGAGCGACCCCGGATTAAGCAGTCAAGAGGCAGCTTTGGCAGTGCATTTCCATAACAAAAGTCACACTCGATCAACAGCAGTCGGAGCTGGTTTGTCCTCGTTTGTGGTCGTTAATTTTTTTGGCAAACTCGAGACATCGATACCCTTCTTAAGCGTGTTGATTTAACACCTTTTGGACCGTGGTGTGTCATACGATCCCTACCTTCAGCTGTTTGACTTTTGTGATTTTGCTTCCTTTTTTTATTTTTTTTTTTTGGTTACTATTTCGCATCACACCTGAAGTGGGCCAGTGCGGTTGTGCAGGTTTAATTGAGTGTGAAATTGAATTTATTCTAAGTCCATTGATTTGCTGTTTTAAATTAATTGCTTGCTGCAAAACAGGGTAAATCGCAAGGCCCTTCCGATTCCGAACCTGGTGGACGATGACGATAATGGGCGAATGTGGATGGGATCATATTTCAAACCGTCCGTTTTTTTGAATGTTTGTGCTGAGCAAAGGTGGCAATGAGTTGCAAGTGCGAACGGCTAAAAACAACAGCCTCCGGTTAATGGCAACGAAAAAGGGGACGCAGAAATACAGAAGCGCAAAACCATCGCACCACAACACGGGCTCGTTTTCCGCAAAATCCGCTCCGTGTGTCTGTATGCGCGCGGCCAAACATGCGAAACGTGGCCGGTGCAGTGCACCGAAAGGATGCAAAAAAGCAACCAGCCGAACGAATCAAGCGAAAAGCGTACTAAGCCGGGCAGTAAACTAAATTAGCATAAATTAAAATATAAATTGCTTGTCGATGCACGGTGAGTCGGTGCGAAAATCGGTTTGGTCATTATTTCTTCTTTTTTTTCTCTCAAAACAGACCGATTTGAAGGCGAAATCTTTCGACCCGCTAAAACTCGCGATAAATACGTGGCCAACTTTGGTGCGCATGTACTTTTGCATCCCTTTTTGGTTTCGGAAGCCCTCCCGGGCATGGGATTGTTAGCAACCGATGAAATGTCGAACATACACACAGTGAGAGCAGGAGGAAGTGGGACCCAGAGTGGGGTGGAACGGAGGCAAAATTGGTCCCCGGGCCAGCAAGACAGCAAACCGAGAACAGACCACTGGAGTGTCAGTTAACGAGGTGCAGAAGTACGCTGACAGGGACACACCGTGGCGTGCCCATCGGGCAACGGATTCCCGAATCGTCACCGCTTCACTACTTAAAGTCAACAAAACGACGCTCTTTAGCCTAATTCCAGCACTTCGAACTACTGCTGCTACTTATCGTTCTCAAGCAATGCGACCGTGTAACCGTGTGCGGAAGATGATTGACGTTTCGGGTTTTGGTCACAAACACCCTGCTAAAAATGGTGTCCCTTACGGCGGGATGCATAATTTCTGGCGCGGAATGTGCTACCCATTGGCGCCCGCTATCAGTGCGCCCATGCGCACACGGACACAGTAGCATCCGAGTTCGGACAACTTGGACACACTCGTACTGGTGATGCCGCGTTTACCGCATGATTTATGCCAAAGCCTTCGCTCTAAGCCTGCTGGCGGAAGTGTCGAACTTTTATGGCCGTGCCCGGACAAGGTGCAGAGGAACCCGTGTACAGGAAGCGGGTTTTTGTGTGCTTGAGCGTTTGATTTATAGACGAGCATGAAACATAGGACAGAAATCAGTTCGATGTGTAAAGTATTTGCATAGATAAATATTTACAGTGCAGTTCAAACAATGTGCGATGCAGCATTCTTAACACCTTTCGTGTTTGAACGGTTGTATGTTAGAAGCGTTGGCAACTTGTATGAAAGATTCGGATATTACGCACTTTGAATATGAATAGTTGAAGATTTAAAACATTCTATAGGGATTTCTATAGGAAACTATGAATAAAGCAGCTTGATACTGAAATTGTTTAATAAGCTCAAGCTAATGATCGATTCTTAAATTAAGGTGTACAACCATTCGATTTCTACAAACTGCTTAAAACTAAAGATGATCAAATTGAGGATCGACTTTTCCCTGCAACCGACTACTGGGCGACACAATTTTTGGGTGACTCACACTATCACTAATCTCCGGAGACTCTCCAGGAACCCAGTAACGAGGACCTTCTCATACTCTGGTAGTCCTACATCCACAATCCCTAATCGTCGTATCATTCCAGGATATCTGTTACAAAAAAACAGCTACGTAGCATGCGTGGCTCAAAAATGACGTAGCGTTGGAGTCAATGTCCATTACTCAATGACTCCGCAAGCAATATCCATAACTTGTGACTGGAAACTTCAGTGTCCGGTGCATACTGCAATTCGCTTCTAGATTAATTCTTCTAGACAGTAGAAGTTTGTGGAGTACATAGTAGGCACAATTCCTCAAACGAGATTCCTAAGGTCACAGAACTCCTCAACTCGAATCTCATGCTTTTACCAAGCAGTATTTTTGACATTTGAAAGAGGCCAAAAACTGGCTTGATAATATAATCGCTTCATAAGACAGTTTTAAAGTCCAAAATCGTTTGAACTGACAGAAATCTGATAGAATGATTTCCACTGTGTTGATCGATACTTATAAATATTATAAATATTACAGTATACCTACTACCTTTTAAGTGATTTTCCCTTTCCATTTAAAATCTTGTGCTAAATCAACGTATATGATCTCTGAATTGAGAAAAATGAACAAAATTAATGAAATCATCTTAATCGTGAAAGATTGAGCAATAAACTATTAATCCCACCCCTCGAAAGGAATATCTCAAATATCCGTAATTAAGAGAAGCTTACGATAGCAGTAACATGATCGTGTGGTACAGGCACCGTGACAAGCGAAATGAGCGATAAAGAAAACCCGTTCGACCCTGTTGGAAAGATTAACCAGCTATCCCATCCCAAACCGTCCAAGTCCGTACGAGCAAACTAATTGAATCGTCCTGCTAACACCGAGTTACAATGTATCGCCTCCACACCCTGGTATCGACTGCGATCGCAAATGCCGCAGTGCAAATTGTCCCGTAAAAGCCCAACAAGATCGCGTAGTTGGGGCGGTAGGCCGCCCCATTAGCACTCGCCCGGGATTGAATTTCAGCGACATTACACTCGCTGTACGCACTGCGGCACTGGTTATTGTGGTAGTTTTAAATTGAGGTGTGGTACTTTACCCGCGCATTGGACCTTAAACCTGGTTGCTGGATGCTCATGTTCATCGTTAATTAATTTGTTTTGTTATTTTGCAGCCACAGCTGAAAGTGTGCACCAGAAGAAAGTGCGCCATTCCACATGCTGTGCCATCTTCGCCACATTCGGTACCAACTGGCTGCGGGACTCGTGATGTGGCTGTGGCTTGGCCGCAACACGTTACACCGCGTTTGCGTTGCGTGTTTGGCGGTCGTTCCCGGCAGAAACGGACGCGAAAGCAAAGTGATTACTTTACACTCAAATCATAATAAGAAAGTTTATTGCCGAAATGATTGCCCACAAACGCTAAAAACAGTGGGACCGGTTTTTGCGTGACTGAAGCAAATCACCTGTGGGTTCTTCACCTTGAGTGTGATTATCTATGGGCAGGTAGCACAACACTTGAGTGCGCGTGTGTGTGTGTGTGTGTATATGAATGGTAATTGATGCACTTTTCTTATAATGGATATTTGCAAAAATGTTCGTAAAGTCATTCAACACACTCGTTTAGCTAAACGGAGCGATTCTGTTCGGATGATTGCATACTTTTAGGGGTAATTGTTAATGGGATTTAAAATAAAAATTTTCAATTTGTATTGACAATTTTCACCATTTTCCGGTTTTCTTTATTACAGAGTATTCATTTTCCGATAGTTAAGACCATAAATGAATTAAAATTGTACAACTTTTGTTATTTGTTAAAAATGTACTACCTTTAATTCAGTCCATAAATTTACTGCTGATAGGTTTTAACATGTATTTTTTTATCTTTACCATTATTACACCCAAAAATCCTTTCAAAAACATCAAGGGGGATAAGATGCTGCATGCAAACCGAACGGAATGAAGCATCCATCCAACGCCGAGATGACGTTGCTGCGCATTCGGTGACCTCCGGGTAATTTTTAGCGAGGGTAATTTATTTCGTATATTATTTTAACATTTCGATATCAGAAACATTTAAATCCTCACCTTCCCCTCCTCCCTCCCAACCCAGCTTTCGACTTCCCCTATCGCTCCCCCTGTTAAATGCATCGTTAATCGGTTCGCTCGTTTACACGTTTGCTCCATTCCAACCGAGCTCGTCGTCTGTCGTCGTCGACGAGTTTTTTCACTCTCTCTCTCTCTCTCTCTNTGTGTGTGTATGAATGGTAATTGATGCACTTTTCTTATAATGGATATTTGCAAAAATGTTCGTAAAGTCATTCAACACACTCGTTTAGCTAAACGGAGCGATTCTGTTCGGATGATTGCATACTTTTAGGGGTAATTGTTAATGGGATTTAAAATAAAAATTTTCAATTTGTATTGACAATTTTCACCATTTTCCGGTTTTCTTTATTACAGAGTATTCATTTTTCGATAGTTAAAACCTTAAATGAATAAAAATTGTAAAACTTTTGTTATATGTTAAAAATGTGCTACCATCCATTCGGTCCATAAATTTACTGCTGATAGGTTTTAACATGTATTTTTTTATCTTTACCATTATTACACCCAAAAATCCTTTCAAAAACATCAAGGGGGATAAGATGCTGCATGCAAACCGAACGGAATGAAACATCCATCCAACGCCGAGATGACGTTGCTGCGCATTCGGTGACCTCCGGGTAATTTTTAGCGAGGGTAATTTATTTCGTATATTATTTTAACATTTCGATATCAGAAACATTTAAATCCTCACCTTCCCCTCCTCCCTCCCAACCCAGCTTTCGACCCCTATCGCTCCCCCTGTTAAATGCATCGTTAATCGGTTCGCTCGTTTACACGTTTGCTCCATTCCAACCGAGCTCGTCGTCTGTCGTCGTCGACGAGTTTTTTCACTCTCTCTCTCTCTCTCTCTTCCTCCCTCTCTCTCTCTCCTTTACAAAACAGGCATCAGCAACACGTAGCGTTTATCATCGCACAATTTATCATCATGTGCAAAAATTATAATTAAGTAAATATATTGATTTTAGGCTCCATCTTTACCTCGCGTTTGTGCGCGAGTGGCGCACAGTTGGATCGTTCGGCCCGACGAACGATGTTTGTGTGGGGCTTTGGTGTTTCGGTCCTGCTGCGTAGGTGGAACATCATCCTGATGGAAAGGCGATTTCGTTCCGTGCTGGGGATCGTTTCGGAAATGAATAATTCGCCCAAATTACTAAGGGACAGTGCCGGATCGATCGATCCGGATCCGGGTAATTTCCGGGCTTCCAAACTGCCATGTTTTGCATGCTGTAAACTAACCAAAGAACCGAGTAAAAATGAAAAAAATAAAACTCTTTACACATACACAGCACATTTTCAAAACATTTTCATAAATTGTGCTCCACCCATCGTAAACCTCCGTCCCCCCCCCCCTCCCCCTAGAATCACCCTTCAAAACGCCAACAGTTTCAAATAGCAAGGCGAGAGCGAACTTATTATAATATGACTCCTTTTGCCACGTATCAATTATTTAATATTTATAACTTCAAACAAATTTACCAGCGTAATTTATTACGTACAAAATATAGATTGTGCAATAAGCGAAAAATAAATAACCTTCCAAATTGATCCCCTCTGCTCGCTGCCGCGCCACACACAACCATCCAACCCTCGCTCCAACAACAACAGGGTTTTATCCACACAAGAGGGTGTTTTTTGGGGGTTTTATTTTTATTATTTTTGATATTATTTCTTCCCTTGCAAAAGTGCCCTTAAGGGCCGTCCGGACGCGTATCCCCAACTGGTAACCGTTGCAGAACAGGTTCCAGACGGACGGGGTGCGAACTGGCCGCAAAAAAAAAGCTCATTTTTGCCGCCCATCCGTGGTGAGTCCATTTATGCCAAAGTAGGTTTTTAAACTGCGAGTTGCAAACTTTTGTGTTTTTTTGGGGTTAAGGGAGCCATATTAAACACACACACTTGCGGAGTGGAATGAACGAAATTGGTAATCGCAAAAACAAGGTGCCACGGGGGTACCAGGGGGGGAGGCAGTGAAAAATAATTTATTACCCTAACAACAGCTTGAAATTATCGAACTTTAGTTTTCGGCTCGATACGCCTCCTTTCCGCAGGAAATGTGATAAACTGTGTGTTTTCCCTTGTTTTTCGCGGATCGGAAGCAATTCCACCTACCACCCTCCTCCCTATCGCTTCGAAACTACCACCCGGGTAGGGGTGGTAGGAGGGCGAATGGCCGTACGAAGAGAACTTTAAAACACCTCAGATCCAAGCGGAAGATTATTGGATTGGAAAGGCTTCGGCTGGGAGGTTTTGCTTGGTCCGGTCCAAAGCACAAAGCTTCGCTGGTCCGTCATGTGGTCATCGTGTGTATAGATTTTTAATTTCTAACGTAATCGAATGGAATCGAAAAGAACATGAGAATAAAGTGATTAAATTGTGCTGCGTTTCTTTTGTTGCACCCATTCATTTATTCACACGTTTTAAGTAAAAATACTTAAACATAGGTTTTTGGGCTTGACAATATGGCGTTGAGTCGTCATAATTAATAATAAAATAAAAGTAATCCAAACTTTTGAGTACTTGCTGTGTAATAAGTTTCGAAGGATCATTTTCATTTCTTCCACCGATGACACGATTTCTATTCCGCAGAAAAACAAATGTGTGTGTTATAGAAATTTATTGATCGGCTTTGGTCAACGAAATCTTCCTGTTACGAAAGCAACGTAGGCGAACCCTGCAACCGGGCGAAACGGTTGTCGGAAGCGCCCGTTCCGACAGCGCGCAAGCTGGCCACACTGCTACTAAGCCGAATTAGTAGCGTGTGTGGGTGTGTGTTCGGTTCGGAATCGATCGGACAGTTGGATTGTAGCGGTCAAAGGCAGCGGTGCAAAGGCGAACCTTTTTTGAAGTCCTTCCTTTTTTTCTATCTTACTTGCTATCTTTGTTTCCGGTAAAATAAACGAAAGTTAAGTGACAAAGGGTAGAATTTAATTTACTATCAAACGCCGAAACGCGCCTTATTATTTCTACAGTCATTTGCCTTCAAAAAAGGGCTTTCTGTGCGTGGTTAACGTGTATTTGTGTGCGTAAAAGGTAGAACAATGGGCCCGAAAGCAGCACGTGGTTGCAAAGCATGTGGTGATAAAAAAGAAGACGATACTTATGTGCAATGTGACGAGTGCGACGAGTGGTGGCACTTTTCGTGCGCCGGAGTAACTAAGCCGATCGAATCCATGCAGGACTATCCATGGTTGTGTAAAAAGTGCGTTACTAAGACGCGCAAGGAACAGTTGTCGCTACCAAAAGCCAACGAGGAGCCCCATCCTTCGAAACTCTTGGATCCTAACCTCAAACTGGCTACTGCGGGGGAAGGCGTGGCAGGCAGGAACCCAGCCACGAAGAGCGTACGATCGACCGCTGGGNCCAATCACCCTTCAAAACGCCAACAGTTTCAAATAGCAAGGCGAGAGCGAACTTATTATAATATGACTCCTTTTGCCACGTATCAATTATTTAATATTTATAACTTCAAACAAATTTACCAGCGTAATTTATTACGTACAAAATATAGATTGTGCAATAAGCGAAAAATAAATAACCTTCCAAATTGATCCCCTCTGCTCGCTGCCGCGCCACACACAACCACCCAACCCTCGATCCAACAACAACAGGGTTTTATCCACACAAAAGGGTGTTTTTTTTGGGGGGTTTTATTTTTATTATTTTTGATATTCTTTCTTCTCCTGCAAAAGTGCCCTTAAGGGCCGTCCGGACGCGTATTCCCAACTGGTAACCGTTGCAGAACAGGTTCCAGACGGACGGGGTGCGAACTGGCCGCAAAAAAAAGCTCATTTTTGCCGCCCATCCGTGGTGAGTCCATTTATGCCAAAGTAGGTTTTTAAACTGCGAGTTGCAAACTCTTGTGTTTTTTTTTTTGGGTTAAGGGAGCTATATTAAACACACACACACACACACACGTGCGGAGTGGAATGAACGAAATTGGTAATCGCAAAAACAAGGTGCCACGGGGGTACCAGGGGGGGAGGCAGTGAAAAATAATTTATTACCCTAACAACAGCTTGAAATTATCGAACTTTAGTTTTCGGCTCGATACGCCTCCTTTCCGCAGGAAATGTGATAAACTGTGTGTTTTCCCTTGTTTTTCGCGGATCGGAAGCAATTCCACCTACCACCCTCCTCCCTATCGCTTCGAAACTACCACCCGGGTAGGGGTGGTAGGAGGGCGAATGGCCGTACGAAGAGAACTTTAAAACGCCTCAGATCCAAGCGGAAGATTATTGGATTGGAAAGGCTTCGGCTGGGAGGTTTTGCTTGGTCCGGTCCAAAGCACAAAGCTTCGCTGGTCCGTCATGTGGTCATCGTGTGTTTAGATTTTTAATTTCTAACGTAATCGAATGGAATCGAAAAGAACATGAGAATAAAGTGATTAAATTGTGTTCCGTTTCTTTTGTTGCACCCATTCATTTATTCACACGTTTTAAGTAAAAATACTTAAACATAGGTTTTTGGGCTTGACAATATGGCGTTGAGTCGTCATAATTAATAATAAAATAAAAGTAAACCTAACTTTTGGGTACTTGCTGTGTAATAAGTTTCGAAGGCTCATTTTCATTTCTTCCAACGATGACACGATTTCTATTCCGCAGAAAAACAAATTTGTGTGCTATAGAAATTTATTGATTGGCTTTGGTCAACGAAATCTTCCCAAAAAAAAAAATCTCAAGCAAAAACATAACCCCCCCCCCTCCCCACCTTTTCCAACCGATTGTCGTTAAAATAATTCATTCGCTTCGCTGGGGCGGTATCGCGGGGCTGTCCGAAATTCCGTGCCGATCGCCCGGGTGTACCGTTCCGGGGCCTTTCCGTTTCTAATGTGTGATCGCTTAACAGGGACATTTCGAAATAAATTCATGATCAAATAAATTATACCATGATTTATGACGTCATTTGCAAGATCGGGAATGCGCTTTCTTGTCCTCGTGTGTGTGTGTGTATGTATGTGGGTCTGCGAACACAATGCGAAGAAGCGTTTTGTGCAAAACAAAAAACAGCATTTAAAGCGAAAAAAAAACATCATATTGATTCCTGCCTCTTTCGGGGGCTATTTTGGGGAGGATCCGTTCCTTTTTTTTGCTCGGCTCTTGCTCTCTCGGTCGTGATGTTGCCTTGTTAACCTTCACGTTCTTCAAATACAAATGAGATGCCGAAGGGGAATTTTTGTCTTTTTTGTTTTGTCTTTTTTTGGGCTTTGGCCGACCGTTTGCCCGATCAGGCCAGCCGGCTGGCAAACATCCTCCGGAGGCAATTTAGAATTTTCACAATCAAATTTGTACTCCCATTCATTTCAAATTGGATTTTGTTTATCTCTCGTTTTTTTTTTTTTGCTTTCTTAAAACGATGACGGAACGGTCGGTCCCCATGGTAGGGAGGGGGGATCAGTAGGACGGGCCAGGCGGACTTACAAACAAATATCAATAAATGAGGCTGCCGCCTCATTGAATGGGAAACAAAAGGAAATCGAAGCCGGTGGCGCAAAAGCGTCGCTGGACATGCGCGAAATGGAATCATAAATTTGGAACAATCGATCGACGAAGGGAGCGAAAACGTTCAAGGATTTATAGGCGGCATCGAAGGTATTGGTGCGGTGAGGGTTTTGTTTTTATTTTGTTTTTGGAGGTAGCTGCTCAGATTGTATAGCGAACCGACCATTAGAATGAATGGATTAGGAGGTTTTTTTAGGAGAAAAAGAAGATTTTGCATTGCTTTGGGTTTTAAAGTTTATTTATTGAAGAATAAGTTTTATCGAACTGTATGAAATATTTTATAATATGTCATCTTCAATGCAATTTTTCATTTGAACAATTGTCAAGTATCATTTTAATTAATTCACTGTACATTGAAATTGAAATTATCATTTTAAAGGAAAATATATTTTATATTTATTTGTATGCAATTTTTGTACTTTCATCTCATCCAACAACCAGAAATAAGGAAGAAAAACGTACACCAAAATACACAAGAATTGTGATCGTCCGATCGCGACAAGCAAGCGTTGCTTCCTTTCTAAATTTTCGGCTTCCTGCTAACTGGTTCAACCGGGCACCAAAAGAACACAAGAGAAAAAACAGCCAGCGCCTCCCTTATTTACAAAAGCAGACCCAGCCAGTAGTGGGCAAGATCCAACCGCAGCGATTACATTTATGCAACAAATTATGCATTGTATTATGACTTAAATTGGAAGCGGTGCTACTCGGGCGCAGTCCGGTTTGCAGTCCGATTGGCCGCGTGGTGTCCGTGTGGTGCGGTACACCGTGAAAACAATTCCACCGGGCAAAAGCCCCATCCCGAGCGAGTGTTTGAGTCTGTGTGTGGTTGCTCCGGAGTTCGGTTCCGGATTTATGACCTCCGACGCGGCGGCAACCGAGCGACATCGCCAAATTGGGCCACATTGAAGGCGCTGGCGCGTTCGCGATTATTGTTCGCCATAAATAACCGTCCAAATGTGTGTAATTTCATGTCTTTTAACAAGTTAACAGTCAGAACAAATGGCACCGGGGATTGTTCTGGTCCGGTTGCAATGCCTTCATGCGATGCCGACCCCGTCACACCGTGGTGTCTCTTTCGTCCCGTTTTTGGCGTTTCCGTACGGCGATCGCGGGTGCTAGTTCGTCTGTCATTTCGGTCGGCTACACGCATGCAAAAGTGTCAGAAGTAGTTGTTGGCGCTATCTGTGCGCGTCTTGCCGGCACAGATGAAAGCATTACGCGCGCGCACACAGGGACGCGTTCGGTTGGGGCTCTGACGTATCTGAAGAAGCGGCGGCTGAAATCGTATGGAGATGCCTTTTTGCTGCTATTTAATGGATGCTGTTACTTATCCTTTATTTGCTGGTGCACAAATGTTGGGTGTGTTTGGATCATGGTGGATTTATGTGGAATTGTAACATGAAACCTTTTACTGATTCTTTTAATTCGCCTCCGGAAAGAGAAAGGGCGAATAAGGATATTTTGCAGACATTTGGACCCAATTCACTAAAGAGAAAATAATTTATAGCAATTATTCTTGTAACTAACTCTCTTATACGATCATCTAGGGATCATATACCTACCTGTCAGAGTTTAAAACACGCTAACGAAAATTATTAATCACTTCTTATTTGATGCTTCCGAAATTCCGTTTCCCGACGAGATTCGATCCACGGTTTTCGGTGTAGTAAACCGAGCATCAAACCACAGGACCATAACGTCACCTCGAAGCTTCAACCTTTAATTCGCCATAAGATCGACCCTTGTATACACAAAACGCTTTCCTCTATCTACAGTTTATCGTAAAATAATTTGCAAGCATTTAAAAAGCAATCTTGCAATAAAAAACTGAGTTAATTACTTTACGTACAATTCACTTCAATACACAGCACAGCAATTATCATAAACTGTCGCTGGTAACATTTACCATTATTGATGCCCATTACAACGCATCATATCGTGTACCGATTCACTGCCATCTTCCGATGAGTTTTCTGATTGTATGGCTTGCAAGCGGCTGCACCCCAAATCCTACACACAGCACAATTAATCAACAAATTGGATGTCACTACGGTTGATGATTGAATAACTGGCCATAAACTGCGGCAGCCAGTTGGCTAGCGGCCGGGCAATCGTGTGTCATACTGCCCATCTACGCATTCGCTACGTACAATCATAATAATCTACCTCGTTACACCGATGGTACGGTAGCGATCCCGGACCGGTCGCTCACAACGCTCCACACACGCATCATTAACTTCATCTCTTGCTTCGTTTTTTTCTCTTTATTTGCACCCCTTTTGGTTGCTTGTTAACCAACGGCACCACCGTTGATGTGGCGTTTGGTGCAAAATAGCACTCTTCGCAGGCGAAACTCTTCCTTAATGTGTTTCGTTTTGTTTCGGTCCCTGGAACCGGGCACCTCATTTGGTGCGAACCGACTAAACGGGACCGATGAATATCAACTACTGCCCACTCAGTGACAGTGTGGCGAGTGTGTGTGTGTGTGTATGTGTACCATCAAAACAGGAGATTCACAGCTTCACAACTTAACCTCCTTCCTTTTGCCGATGATTAGCTCCGCACGATGCAGTCACGGTTGATCGTTGTGGTAGCGTCATAATTAAATGTAAAATGTTCCTTACCATCCGCTGCATTCGCTTCGAGCGCATTCGGGTCGCTTACGCTTCTCGCTTTTACATTTCGCTAATGTAAGAGTGGCCATCGCGCACTCTGGACATCGAAACTCTGGAAGGCAATCGGGCGACGACTCGTTCNTTCACAGCTTCACAACTTAACCTCCTTCCTTTTGCCGATGATTAGCTCCGCACGATGCAGTCACGGTTGATCGTTGTGGTAGCGTCATAATTAAATGTAAAATGTTCCTTACCATCCGCTGCATTCGCTTCGAGCGCATTCGGGTCGCTTACGCTTCTCGCTTTTACATTTCGCTAATGTAAGAGTGGCCATCGCGCACTCTGGACATCGAAACTCTGGAAGGCAATCGGGCGACGACTCGTTCGCGGCTATGCGCCAACCGCGCGCAGTGGATGGATTGCTAATTCAAATTTAATATTTATACTTCATAAGTACAATAATTAAGCTGTATGTATTAGCGGACGTAAGCGATCATTAGCGATCGCACGCAGTGTGATGCTTTTCCCGTCTGCTTCGTGCTTCCTGCGGTTCGCCCGACCCGACCAACCGGGCTGACACTAAATACACTAAGCGAATTAGTTGCCAGTTGCGCCACCGTCTACGATCGTTGCCGATCCGGCTGACCGCTGCACTAGAGCTGTAAGAGAGAGAGAACGAGAGAAAAGAAAACAGCGAAACGGATACAATCAGCAAAAGGAAGATTAATGAGTGTGATTATAATCGCATTTGAAAATCTATACTCTAGCGAGGCCACAGCAAGCAAGCAAGCAAGTTTTGCCAACCGTGCTAACCAATCTGGCTACTTCTATGCGCTCCACGTGTGTCTAACATTCGTGGAAAGAGAAGCCACAGGAAGAGAAGAGGAAGGAAGAGGAAGAGCGGAGGTATTTCCCCAATTTAAGTGCGAAACCGTGGAAAAAAGCTTCGAACCTTACCACGAGCGGAAGCAAAGGTGGCTCGCTAGCTTGGCTGAGTGAATGTGTCATAAAAACACAAACAGCGTTTCTGCGCAACTTTAATGCGCTGAAGCAGATTGCACCGAAAACGGCCGGTGGTGGTGGTGATTCGAAACAGGAAACACCACCTTTAGGACCAAATAGGACCGGTTGCATTGCGGCTGTGTTTGTTTTTTTCGCATAGCCGAGCGCCCATGAGCGAGTGGTGATTATGGATCGGATATGACTATGAATGTTTGTTCCAAGTGCATCAAATCAAGGGAGGGGATCAAAGTTACGGTGAACAGGGGGTGGGAAAGGCTTATGAATATTCTGGTCACGCGAGCTGCATGGCAAATTTGTCAAATCCTTGTATTCCTAATTGGAGCCGCGAATGAGCCGTCTCGATCGGTGATCTTTACCGTTTGCTGGTCGAACAATGTGCAGGATGTTGGACTGTTTTGCGGTTTATTGTTTGAATTATGCTAAAACAATGAGGGTGTATGGCAATACATGAAGAGCAATGAAAGGGGAATAGAATAGGGAAAATATTGTAGTTATTTTGCTTTGTAATTGACATAAAATCACATCTTTTGATTTCATTTTGCTAAGAGTTTTATGTTTTTGTATTTTAGCCAAATTCAGATGCAAATTTGAATCCCATCGTTAGTATTTATTTAACTTATTTATTTCATTTAAAATTCTGTTACTAGTTATTCGTTCGAATAATACAAGCTCTAATGAGAAAAACATGAATGTAAAATTTTGATTTTGTTGCTTGTTTACTTAAAGGTAATTTAGGCATCTCTATAAACTATAATAGTTTAAGCAATCTCCCAGCTATCCATGGCTAATTTAACAGCTCCAATTAAATAGTTAAATTCATTTGATCCCAGAAATAACAGGCCCAAGAAAAAAAAGGCAGCATATCGAAAGACAACTAACGATCGAACGCCATCTTGTGTCTATCATTTTTTAATATTGTTTAAGTCAACGTCCGTTTTAAAACTGCATTAAAAAGACTAGCTAAGACAGATTTTCTAACCAGAGCTAAAATAGTATGCTGTTAAAAGTAAAATGTCAAAGAAAAAAAACTGATACCTGGTCAAGCTTGTTTGTCGTTGATTTGTTGGTGCCGTGACCAGGATACTAGGACTTACTCGTTAAATCGACTTTAATTTCTATATTAAGAAATGATCGATCAGTCAATAGTGTTTGCCATTTTGATTAAAATATAGACACGGCTTGTTTAACGCGTTCTGAAGGTGTAATATACAATTCATTTCATAAATATTCTTCTCAGCAACGGAAACAACATTTTTTATTTAATAGTTAGCTCTAATGCCAAATTTAAGCGATAACGTCTCATTCAAAACCCAAACCCTTTTCGAATAAAACTATACTAAAAGGGCCAACTATCGACGCCCTATCATAATTGGACTGTTTAATGATTGTTACAGCACACAAAAGGGCTGTTAATAATTTTCATGCTCATCACCCATCATCCGCACCCCCGAAACGAGCAGCACCGTGTTCCGGAATCTTTGTAAAACATTTCCGCTCATTCCACTCATTGTGTGGAAGCTTTTGTTCAAGGAATGTTTAATCCCCGACGTACTTCTTTTCCTGCGACTCCCGACTTACACGCCCACACGTCGGATGATTGTTCGGTGGTTTAATATTGTTAACAATTCGGTGCTGCCCATTTAATGCCGGCACGAGCCACCAATTATTCGTCCTTAAGTCCCTACAAAAACAAAAAACAAACAAGCTTAGCCGTTTTAACTGAAAATTTCATCCATTTTATGACTCATTGTTCGATACATTGAACGTTCGCGCTGATCTCTGGGCGAGCCGAGCGCACTTGTAAATGCACAGCGGCACGCAGCGCATTCGGTAGCCAAATTTACGATCGTGTCCATTTTATGTTATGTTGACACCCCACGAAAAATTACCGAACAGTGCATCCAGCCGACGCAATGGGCACGGTTCGTTCATTGTTTGGGCATTGTTTATGGGGCTAGGCTTGGTTTACTAGTGGCACCTCTTAATTGGTGAAACGATACTGCAGCAAGACAACAACAAAAAACAAGTGTTTGGTGGCACGTGCAAGAACAAACAAGTGACTGCGCATGTTGGTTTTGGGGGACGTTTTTTTCTTTTGGAAGGAGGAACTCCACACAGCAAACTGTGTTGTATTAAACCATTAAACAAACAAACAAACAAAAAAACCCTCCCAAATAAAAGCCAGCGAGCGAAACGAAAGGCAACGAAAGCAATGGAATAATCGTGGCCAATCGTTTAAAAATCATTTTCCACAATTCAATTTATTGCTTTGACACCGTAAGGTTACGCGGTGTTCGTTTCGCTTGGTTCGGGGGACCACTCCAACTTCAAGGCACAGCCACAGCCATAAACTCCGACCAGCCTCCATCCAGCCCGCAATGATCGTGATGCATTGATCATTAATCAAAGAAGAAAGAAAGCAACAACAAAAAAGCGATAGTTATTGATCTTCACCCACGAGCCACGAGCTCGCCAGATTTCTCGGTTGTTCGGATTCGTTTCTTCTGTTTTTTTTTTTTGCCTTCCCGTGCCCGTATCGTGTAAGCATAATAACCCTGCTGCTCGCAATCTATCCAATGGAGAGAGAAAAAAATGGTAAATCGAATCGAAAATCAAACAAAACCGAAAGAAAATATCATTTACCTCCCCAAAAAAAGAACAGAAACAGATCTCGCCCCGAAATTTGTGTTTTCGTTTAGCGCACAGGCGCAATCTGGACGTGCGCACACGCGGTCATTCGCTCTTGTTATTCGCTTGACCGCGGTCTGGTTCGGGCGTCGCGCAAAGTGTGAAATGGTTGCTGCACACCAAGGGGTAAACCACTCTGCGATACGAAACACACCACCGGACAGCCCCATGGCAAAGAGTTTAATGCTTGGAGGATGGGAGGGATAGAGAGAGAGGAGAAAGGGTGATGGGAGGTGAAACCAGCCCCATTATGAAGACGCCTATTTGGACATTATCTTAATATCTATCTTATTGAAATATTAAAAGGATAAAGACGTCTTAAAAGCAGCGTGTGGCCCCCCCGGTGTATAGATCGCCTGGCGCGAGGACGAGAATCGTGGAGCTGTGGCAGGAGCGGGAAGGGTTCAAACGAACAAAAAAAAACTAAAAAACCAACCCAAAACACCAACACCGTTGATCTCCCGCAGGTTCTGGAATGTGTTCTAATCGTTTGGCCAGCATCGGTTTGCCCCAAAACGGAACGGTGCGAGTTCCTTTCGGTACCGTTCGATTGCGTCGACGTGGTAAAACATACATTTTCCTCGCCTCGCCCGTAGCTTCTCATTTGTTGGAGGGGAGGTGGGGAAGAGGTGGTTGGGGGCGGTGGAACAGGTAACACCCGAAAAACTTCGATCCATGTAAAACATCGAACCGCCGAATGGGTGTTGAACATGCAGCCCCGGTGAAGGTGCTCGTGAATCATACCGCGGCGAATTAATGGTTTATTATCTTTTTTAGTTTGCAGTTGCTGAATGTGTGAGCACAGTTAAATGTTTCGTAAAAGCATTTAAAGCGCAAAGTAAAGTTGCAAATATTATGTGAAAATTTGTGAATCAATTTAAAGAAATCTTAAAATTTCAAAAAAATATCGCCATTCTAATAGTTCTTCCAATGTTCGAGTCGAACCTGTTCGGACCGGTGTGCATCTCGACCGTGGTGGATGCTTTGCCGTATGTACCAATGATACCACATCGCACCACGGGATACCAAAGCACAGCAGCAGACACAGACAGACAAGCAGACAGGCAGGGAGGGCCGTGTCCAAGTCGCAAGGGGGAATCCAAAGCTCGCTCAGCTAGGTGTGCTGGGAACATCATCTGCACCCTCTGATCGCATGATGTTGATTTTCGTTTTGTAACATGCTTATGACATTGTAGTCATATCATGACATCATATTTTACACCTCCGGTTCGCCCCGTCGCCTTAATAGGTGCCAAACGAATGGCACATGGCACACAAAAGCCCTAAATGGGGAAGTATTTCTTATATATCCATACATCCACCTTACGCTTTTCGCTTCCAATTTCGATAGGCGCTGGTGCGTACGGAGGATCGAGCGAGGAATGGCAAGGTGTGATGGGTAGGTAGAAAGTTATAGCAAACACACGCACATAAGAGAGAGAGAGAGAGAGAGAGAGAGCGAAAGCAAAAGAACACAGTCAAACATAGACTCCATTTAACACGAAGCTTAATAATGATGTGGAAATTAATATGTTGGATAGTAATCTCTTAATAACATCTTCCGAGAAGGAGTCACTCCTGGTGCGATCTCCTCACCAGCCGGTTCGCAGACAAAATCGTGATCGTCGGCTTTGTGCATGGGGGGAGTGGGGGTGGGTTTTTGATTTGGGTGGGGTTCCAATGGAGAGGGACAACACCGTGCTGGGACATAGTTTAGTTATGATGGGTATTCACGCGATATCGAGCGTCAAAACCACAAGCTGTGGCAGTCAGCCACTAATCAGCCCGGCAGTATGTGTGTGTGTGTGTGCCGGTGGGACAATTGTCCTGTTCGCTCCGTGCTGATGTACACGGCAAACGATCGGAACGGTTTCCATTCTTTGCATATCTCTCCGCCCCGATCATCCCGTTTGTGCATTTTTGTTGTACGATGGACAACAGCAAAAGTGGGAAAGATGAGAATTGTGCTTTTGTGGCAAGTTTGTGCAGACCACGCCGTGGAGCACACTCGTAATATGATCAAATTAGTTTTGATACGGTGATAAGCGTACCGTTTTCATAATTTTCCACCTTTTTCACTGCCCATTGCTGTTCGCTTGCCTAACCAGTAGGAGTGCTCACAATTGCCTTTTTCCAACGTTGTGCCGAAAGTCGACGGCACTGTCCCCAAGGTGGTGTCTTCGCTGTCAGTTCGGTTTGCTGCCAGTTCGATCCGGTTGCAGCAATTTAGCGTCGCAATGATGCGAATGTGACAGGGACATGATGTACGAACCGTGTCGTTCGTGCTTGACGGAAAACGTGCCAGTGTCCACGCTGTCCTCCGTGTGCCGAACGCGTCACTGGTGATGCTGTCAGTATGGTAACTGCCGTTGCGTGCACTGCTGGCGGATGGTTGTTTGTTTTGCGCAAGGATCGACGCAAGAGCTGACGCATGTTTCACCCCGATTGTCAATTGTGATTATTGTTGAGTCAATGCTCGGTGACACGATGTATGGCAGGCTCGTTTTCGATGCCGGTGCGCATGATGGTGCCTTGCGCACCATATTCCTCAAAGGGGGAAAACGCTACCAGTGAGTTAACCCAGTGGGCATAGTTTGCATTGTTTGGTGATCGATACAGTTTGTAAGCCCGATAAGTCCTTTTATCCTTTGTGGCCTAATGGGTGCTTGAAGTTTTACAATTATTTTCGACTACTCATTTAAGTTAGATTTAGTTCGAACTAGATTCAGTTTAAAGCTCGCAACGGTAGATGCGATTCTCGATTCATTTCAAGTAAAACTCGAATCTGGACAAGCTTGCTCACTGTAGGTGTGGATTTAAAAGCTTTATTTTTGTTTTACTTTTGAATGATTGCAACAGTTAATGCTGCGTTCATTGGTAATTAATGCAGTTAATTGGTTTCTATTTTTGTTATAATTTAATTTAATTTAATGGTTATGTGTAGAATATTTTTTATACAGCGTTGTTGCGATAAATTGGTAAAATTAAAACTTATTTAACATTATTTTCAATTTCAACTATGTAGAGGTAGAAGCGGAATCATACTCAGATATTGGAGTCTTTACAATGAGAAACTGATTTTGTTTAAAACTTTCACAATTTCTTAATCTTTCTGCATATCATTTCGGAAAGCTAAGAACTGAACTGAATTCATCTTGATTCTAGAAAATGGAATAGATTTTAAACTATCTTGCTTCATTCTACTTCAACTTGCAAAAAATCTAGAAATTGCCCAACCGATGAAATTCAAAGAAAACTTTAAAACAATTATTTTATATTTTATTACCAAATCCAAACCAATTATCAAAAAAAAACCTTGTATCTTTTAACACGTGCCATTTTGTCAGAATTTTTGTTTCAAAATGTGGCTATTGATTGTACTAGAAATAGCGTGTTCTTTAGAATGTATCATACATTTTATGTGTTTTTCGGTTACCTTTTGTCTTAATTTTGGACTTAAATCGATCGTTTTTGTTTACAGAAAAGATGACAAAATATGATCCTTGTGCTTCTCTTTCATCCACGTACACAAGGGTTAAATATACTTTTCCCCATCTATATGTGTGCCCTCAACAAGTGATATGTCCTCGGCTGTTAACCACCCCTGTTTACCAATGCAAATGATGCACTTATTAGTGCAAGCGTATCTAATAAAACACAATCAGTAATTATTGAGGCTTTTGCAAACCCTGCCCGGCTCGATCGTTCGCGTGCTGATCGACCGATCGACGGTGTCATCGGCACCATGAGCTACAGGTGCTTGTGACGTTGTGGTTGCTTTACTTTCGTGTATAAATCTTTCGACCCTCCACCAGACCTGGACTGACACCGAAGCGTCCGATGACGTTGATAACAGCGCAATGAAAAGTGTGCTTAAACGTGTGCAAGAGCGCATGCTTATAATTAGAGGTGTAGATGCGTACGTACGTGTAGAATTATGTGACACTGTTCAGCTGCCCCTGTACGGTGTCATGGCAGTGTTGGTTAGCCCAATAAACACGTTGATTGACACTCGGTGGTGCGCTTGAGTGGCGTTATGTGAACTTCACGCAAGCCAATTATGAGCTGTTTCTGTTGCTTTTTTTTTTGCGGTGTAGTTGTTTGCTAATGCTATTTAAATTTTACTCCAAACAAAATTAACCAAACACATGTATTTAGCGTGCTGCTGTTCCACCGTTCCCGCGTGCGTGAAGGCTTTCCGCCACGATCAGGTGACGTGTTTACGACACAAAATACAATGTTTGGTAGCTCATCAAGGAAAGCAAAAATGGATGAAGCGTACGTAAAAATACGAAAATGCCACTCAAATGACTTACATTATTGAAGAAAAAAGATACGCTGTGCCGCAAGTTTGTTGCAAAACTGCACTGCTCGTTTGTTTGTTTGTTCTGGTGTGCTTCTATTGTTGTGTTTGGTTTTGTTTTCTCCCCGATGCACCGTCAATCATACTGCACACTTGCACATGTGCCCGTGCGCTGCAAACGGAATCTGCAAACGTTTTCACACGGCCACATTTCATTTGCCCATAACTCTTGCCCAATTACAGCTGACAGTTTTAGGAGGCCAGATAAAGTGTATCTTTACTCCACATCTGCAAACCGAAATGGCTGCGCCACCGCGCCACATTACCCAAATGTGCCCCTAACCGAAAGGCTCAACCATCTCACTCGCTCGAGCTCGAGACCGACCGGCCGATCGGGAAGGCTTAAAGTAAACAGATATGCATTTATGATGAAATTTACACACCAAATTTTATCGCCTTTCAAAAGAGGTCTGCCACGTTTTGCTGCTTAGCACCCAACTGGATGGACCCAAGTGGAAGTGCAAGCCACAGCCCATCATCATCATCATCATCATCCGCTTGGGGGACTGCAGTTTTGACTTTAATCTCTCAATCATTAACTCACTCGCCGAGCCGAAGACGTCGAACGCAAACCGACGTCCGGCCATCCGCGTCTTTAGGTCACAGCAGCTTGCAACCGTTTTCTGCAATTATGACGTTCCCGGTGAGGCTTGCTTTTATGGGAGGCTTCTTAATTAACCGATACAGATTGCTCCTAAGCAATTTCAGATAAGTCACTACAAGTTGCAGGCCGATCGCGCAGGAAAGGGCAACTTCCTGTCCCAATGGTTTGCTGATTACGGCCGGTGATGCTGATCCGCCGGGCGAGGCGGTCCGGAATGGTCGGCAAACGATCGATTTGGCTTTTAAAAGGTAGGAGCATTTGGTTTTCGTTTTTTGTTTTGTGTTGTTAGGAAGCCACAACGCTTTTTTGTTTTTGTTTTCCTTGTTTGGTTGGAGCAGCAACCCGCGGTTCGCTGTTTTGATTTTTATCGTTTTGCTGGAAATCGTAAAGCGAACTTCTGCATTTAGCACGGTACGGTGCGGTTCTGGCAGCCGTTAAACCGATCCCTGGCCAGTGCCGAGCTAGTGCGACCTGCGGAAGCTTTCCTGCCAAAGAAAAAAAAAACACACACAAAAAGGTACCGAGGCTGGTTTATGGATGGCAGAGGGACATAAAATTTCACCCAGTGGCTTACGGCTTCAACAGCGGGCTTCGGCTTTGCGTTTTAATTGTGGGATTTGATTCTTGAAATTGATTTTTGGAATCTAGCCGTCTTTTGGGTAGGTTAGAAATGTGTTTGTTTAGAACAGAAACAAACGGTTCTAGTTAAGGCAAGAACAAGCATGTATTTCACTACTGTTTCGGTTGTTGCAAAATACAAAATTTCGAAAATTTGCATTGCATTTCAATGTGTTTTTGAGATCTTACTAAAGTAACTGACTAGTCTTACTTACTCAAAATGCATACAATAACTGGGGTATAATTTGTTTCATTCTCCAAAATAGTACAAATGGAAAGAATCAAGGTTTTCTATAAATTCTATATAAAAAACTCCGAAGCAATTTATGTGACGAACAAAAATATGAATTTTATTGTATTTAATGCTTTAAAAACAACGTTTCTAAAGATTCCCTTTTTTTGCATGTGTTTATGTTATCTTGTTTTAAAGTTAGAATAATTATTGGACCTGTACCATTAAGACATCATACAGGAACAAAGCATTAATTCCAATTATAACCAGAAAACCACATACGGCCATTTCCTACATTTTAATTAGATACTTTACCAAAAAAAAAAAACAACAACACATCTGCAAACCATCTGCTTGTTACCATTTGCTTGTGATACTAACACCATCACAAATTTAATTCCAATTGCAAACTATACATCAAACTCATTACCGCTGTCTGTCTGTCTGTTGGGATAATTTCCGTTTCGGTACTGAATTGAATTGTGGTTACTTCTGCTGTCGAATATCAGACGTACGAACACAAGATTATACATTTGCTTTTGCGTAATAATAACCGAATGCTTGTTTTTTTCTCTTTCTCCCCCCATTTACGTATCCTTTGCACCGCAAATTCGTAACTCCATCCTGTGTGTTTACAAACACTAAAGAAATAAATTACATCCCATCGATCGAGATCGAGGTGTTTGTACCATCTTGCAAACGCTTGTTAACGTGCGTCACCGTGTGTATCTTCGGCCGACATTACACTTTCCATGGCTTTATCACCTCGGGAGGCTTTCTCCATTTGCCCGCAGTAACGAGATCGAATAATAACGATAAATGATATCAATAAAATGCGACAATTTTCACATTAAATGAAGCGTACACAATCGCCGAACGAGGTGGTAGCATGTCTCGCATTAATCGAATCATTGTGCAAAGATAAAGAGAGAAAGAGAGAGAGAGAGAGAGAGAGAGAGAGAGAGAGAGAGCAAACAAAGCGTGTAAAGGACGCATCATAAACAAATAATGGATGGAGATCCTTCAGGCACTGGTGTTGATGCCGATGGTGGTGATGATGGTGGTGGTGCTTCCTCAGTGATTGCTTCCTCATTGAATCCTTTTCAATTAAACTTTAATACCATGGTAATAAAAAGCGAACAAAGCTTTACTGGCCGCCTGTTTTTGCCAACGCCTTTTGTCGTCCCTTATTATCATTTTTGTCGTACGCTTCGTGTTTGTTTGCTTTTTATTTTCTTGGCCTTATGCGACAGCTTTCTTTTGCCGTTTAAAGAACTTCATAAGGGTTTCCTGTTTTTTTTTTCTTTTTCATCTTTCCTTTTTACATAAAATTGTACATATTCGGCGTGGTTTTCGAATTCGAAAACGTGTGGAAAGTTTCGGCCATAGTATCAGGTATGGGCCATGGTGTACCTTCTGTGTGCTATACAGTTTTTTTTTTTACTTGCTCTGCTTAACCACGCCACGCAATTAATTCGAAGCGGCCAGATAAATGGTGTTTGCCAAAGTGGATCTGATACCCGTTTAGCAGCTAGTGATGCGTGCATTTACTAAACCAACCCCGTTCCCCAATCTTCGCAGCCCTCTTCTCACCTTCCCCAAACCATCCCCAGCATCCGGGCGAGGCGTGGCCTGTTGAAACCGAAGCACATCAATTTACACACCGCATTTTACACACCCTGTGCGAGACATAATTCGCACCTTCAGCACCCTTTATTTACCGTGGCACCGGCTTATTTACTTACCAGCACTGTATGGAAGGGGAACGCACGCAGTCATCGTGAGTCGAACGAGAGTGTGTGCGTGAGCTTTGGAAGATGTACACGGTAACGCCTACTTTTTTGGGAGAGAGCGAGCTAAAGAAAATTCACCAACACAACGAAGCAAACGCGCTCTTCTGCACATAAGGCGATGTGAAAATTGAAACATAAACTCCATGTACGGAAGGTGTACGAAACGCGGTATACCGAGATGAAGAAAGAAAGGTGTGAAGAAAATATTGCCTCAGCAGCAGCAGCAGCAGCACTATTCCTAAAACGTGACGTCTTTCGTTTATCTGTCATTACTTAATGCTTGGCTTTATTGTCGCGGTAAGATGTGCTTGCGACACCGGGAACAAAAGAGCCACTAAGCAATCGACACCCTCAAAAACGTGATGAGATCTGATTAAGAACATAGTTTTTCTGTTTTCGTAGATGATTAGTTTTTGCTGAAGAATGTCTTTTTGTGGGATAATAGTTAGGGAAATTTTTGGATTAAAATATGCTCTCGTAGGTAAAGGAATTCCATCTTGGTTTTTTGTACAAAGTTAAATTAAGCTAATATTTCGTATACTAACATTGCAGTCACGGCATGATAAATGAGATTAAAGACTCAATTTTCTTTCCAGCATAATCGACAATCGGTCTACAATGTAATACCATAACAATTTGAAACCATTTTACAAGAACACGTTTTGGCCTTACGGCCGGAATATCCTTTTCTGTCCATATTTCTACTGTTCCGTCGCAAAAGGTGAACCGTTTCGCATCGTTACACACACACACACACATACACAGAGAGGAGCATTATTTCGTGTGATCAGATTCATGCTGTGCTCGTGCTGTCTCTTCTATGCATGCTTTTTCCTTCACTAGTGGGTTGCTGGTTTCGTAGGAAAGATAGTATATAGATTTCCCACACACACACACATACCAGCACCGTATTACATACATTTGCACATAAACCGTTTTTTTTCTCAGCTCCACTAAACTGCAATCCGGGGAGGGAAAATAAATGGGAAAATTCGGGCCCGGGAAAGAGTCAGATTTTCCACCCCAGTTTGCCGGGTGACCCGTCACGTCGGCGCATTGCTCATCTCCCCGGCCACGGGCGCCTTCTCATAGCATAATCCCTACCCTGTGTACCCTTCCCTTCCCCCCTTCTTTCCCCCTTCTCCACCTCATTGCCAACGAACGATTGCCAGATTATGGGAAGCAATTTTCGTTTCACAAAATAATTAGGGTTATTTATGTTCTTTTTCATTTTTCCGAATAAATTAACATCTTGTTAGGGCACTTAGCAATTAGCCTACAGAATTTTCGAGCAGGGGCAAACGGGCAAACAGAACGCCTGTAACGTACGCTCGCATATCGAAAAGGAAAGGTCCAGGCCCAGGCCGGGGGTTTCCCGGGGTACCGGGCGCAAATGCACAACCGTTTAGAAGTTTGGTCGGTAATAGTGGGAAATTGTTGCACTTCGTCCCTACACGAAAACCAGCACCCAAATGGGCCTAGATAACAGACGTTGATTGTCGACTAATTCTTTCCGACCAGTTGCCACCGAACAACTGGAGCACCGAATGTAGCGGTCTGCTGATAAGCGGATCGGAAAAGTTTGAGACGCTGGGTACGTTTCGGATGATGGGACTTAACAGTGAGTTAAAGTTATTTTTAGAGTTAAAGCAGGAAAACAATGTTACAATTTTCAAGTAAAAGTATTGGAAAAATTAAACAGAAACAAATTTCAAAAAAGAAAGAAAAGAAATGGAAAAATTGATGCTCATTAAGAGTAAAACATTCTCGTTCTTTTTCGACTTTCTCACAAAAAACAAAAGATTACGAAATTCGATAAAAACTCCCATCAAACTTCAGCTTCCAACAATTATTTTATTACCCATTTCGAAACCTTTTGACTACCGTCTTTACCTGCTTTGTCATCCTTAAGACAAAAAGATTCCGGCAAGGTGTTTAATTTTATTATCAAACCAGCTCCTGGTAAATAGCAAAGGAAGTTATAGCGCTGCGTATTTTTCGAGAAAAGAGTTTATCTTGGTTCGGAACACAACAGACAAAGAGATTAGAACCTTTGATAGACACTTTTCCCTGTGAGTAGAGTGTTTCGCTGTACTTTGTTATGTTACCAGAGACTTAAGGACGCTAATAAAATCTATCCGCTTCTGTGGACAGTACTGAAACAAGTTTTTAATAGGTGAAATGAAGGTATAAAGAAAGTTTCCTTCACCGCAATAGAAATTAAAAAGCGAAATAAGGTAATGTAGTTCAGCTTTAAATTTTTCTTTGAAACAGAGCAAACCAAATCCTACTCGAAAAGGCTAAAGTACAACATTTTGAATAGAAATAAAATAGCCAAATTTGTATAAAACTGTTCCTAGCAGTATCAGAAGCTGGGAAAATGAGCATTGGAAGAAGTAAAAAGGGAAATTTTAGATTTGATTTATGGAGTCGTGTGGAAAGCGATTTAATAACTTTAATTTTAATAATATCATGATTGCAAATTGTGCTACAGCTATAATTTATGGATGGGGCAGAGAGATTTTGAGGTTTTTTTTTTAAGTTTGCCTGAAAGTGAAATAGAAAATTAATGCTATAGTTAAGTTTCTTTGGCTAATATCTTAAAAATAATTTCATATGAACTTTGTGAAATTAGGTTTACCTCAAGTTTATTTTTATGTTACCCTTAATAATAAGAATAAGAATCTCTTAATATTTCAAACTTAATTTCATCTTTTAAATTTCCGTGTAGCCTAAGAGGGATTTGAATTGTTTCTATTTGTGCTATATTTACTAATCCTATAGTGTACAATAAAGGATAAACTATACCATTTGACGAGAAAGAGATCAAGATATATCATGTTATTTCATGTTATTACAGGTTTGGGTTAAAGTTTTGCAGTGAAAATTGCATCCCATCCTGTGACATTTTCTCGTTTCGGTACCAACTTTACAAATAAAATCAATCAGAAATAAAAGTTCAAAAACTCGCGTAGAAAACTGAACCACAAACAATTTCACAAATAGTATCAAAATACGTAACAAAACATTAGCTACATCATGAAAAAAAATAAATAGACATTCCATTCCCAGCTCCATTTCGCTCGTCTAAAGCAGCTTTAAATAACTATAAGTAATTATAATAAATCCATCCATCCTCACCACAACTCATTCCCGCCTGGAGAGCATTTTTGATCCAGAGTACGCTCAACACGGTGATGAGTAAACACATTCCACTGCACCGTTTTCATGTACGCATTTCCCAGGCCCAACCGGATCGCACACCTTCCCCATATGATCTGTACCGGAATGGGGAGTTGTGTCTGTGTGTGTATGTGTGTGTGTGTGTGTGTGTGTGTGTATCCGTGAGTTCCAATTTGTGCCCTACGCTCGGCACAAATAATTTATAAACCATTTACCATTTTCCCACCGCTCCCATCGCTACTGGTGGCGAAAGCATTCCAATTCAATTATTGTCTCTCGTATCCCCGGTGTGGTGTGTCGCCCACTGGTTCTGGTCGCCATACCTAACCACCGTCCCACAGCTAAACACAGCTGCTGGCCACCGTTGCACAAACCACACTCGTGCGCGTTGTGTGAGTAAATATTTTCCCAGTGATTAAGATTTTAATTGGGTTTATCGTTTGCCCGATTGGTCCGATTGGTCTCACCCGCCACACGAACCACCGGACCCGCTCCACGCCAGGCTTATCGTTATTGTCGAGCCGTGTCCGAAAATGGGAAGTGCAAATATTGAATCGTCCCAATTGGCCTACGATTAGTTGATGCGTCCACCCGTGCCCCTTGCGAATGAGGGGACACATTGTTGTCTTCCTGTAATGGTGCCACCATGTACACCTTGTCGCGAACGGGTACCAAACACCACCAACAACATTGTTGGTTTGTATTTTTTATGCATGACAAAATACAATTTCCGAAATTGTGTTTCGCTTTCGGACAGCTGCCAAATTGTTTGCAATTATCCATTAGCAAACACAGCACAGTGAGTGCTTACCCCCTCCCGCGTTACCCTTTACCAACCAGCCACCCCTTGTCCCATTACCGATAATCGAACCATCCTTCAATCGTCATCATCATCATCATCACCATCACCAGCAGCAGCAGCATTATTGGCCATCAGTGGCCGAAAGCGAGTCCATCAGCAAAGCGACTCATTAGGTCGTTATCGCGAAACGTAACGCGCCATTTTGCGTGCGACCGCTTATGGAAGATGGTGGCTATTTGCATTTACCTTTGATTATGCTCGAATGTGTAGTAAAATGCTTTTTGGCCAGCCCGAAAATTCGTGTACGTATCCTCGTTTGCCTCGTGACAGCCTTAAACCGTTAGGGGAAACTTTTTTTTCGTTTCTTCTATTTACCTTGTGTTTTTTTTTTGTTTTGCTTTTCGTTTGCTCCCAGCAGAGTGCTTAATTTAATTAAATCAATTAGAAAATTTTAATTGCATCACGCTTTCCAGCGATGGTCATCATACGATTTCCAAAGGGAATGGATCGACGTTTGGATTGGATGGATGCTATAATTTATCACTTTCGGCAAACAATTTCGCCCAAAACCGATCGGTTCGCGTTTCTGCGCTAAGCTTTAATTTATCAACCGCACACACTTACCTTGCCCAAGGTGTGCCACAGATGATTTATCGTGTTTTGCCATATTTGTAGCACCGTTTCGTGATAGTGTCATAAGCGTCAGTGACACTGGCTGGAATGCGTCAGCAATCCGCAAGCAAATCGATGCGATCGCGAAAGTGTTTCGGTGTTAATCTGATTAAAGCCTTAAAGGAAAGGCACAACACGTGTAACCATTTGTTCCTCATTCGCTTCGAAACCGGCTGAACATCTTAATTGGGCGAGCAGTGAGTGCGCTTTAACAAACCGTGGAGAGAAATGCGACCGATCCGAAGGACATTCCAGCTGGGTCGGACCAATTGTTGCCTGCCGCTTCGGAACTTGCGGGACAGCTGAGCGGTCGCTTCGGACTGAAATCAAATTAAACATAATAATAAAAGCTAAACAAAACAACACCAACAAAAAAACGCACACACCTTCCGAAGCAGAAGGCNTTCACTGCCCATTGCTGTTCGCTTGCCTAACCAGTAGGAGTGCTCACAATTGCCTTTTTCCAACGTTGTGCCGAAAGTCGACGGCACTGTCCCCAAGGTGATGTCTTCGCTGTCAGTTCGGTTTGCTGCCAGTTCGATCCGGTTGCAGCAATTTAGCGTCGCAATGATGCGAATGTGACAGGGACATGATGTACGAACCGTGTCGTTCGTGCTTGACGGAAAACGTGCCAGTGTCCACGCTGTCCTCCGTCTGCCGGGCGTTTCGGTTTTACATGGATGCCGAACGCGTCACTGCTGATGCTGTCAGTATGGTAACTGCCGTTGCGTGCACTGCTGGCGGATGGTTGTTTGTTTTGCGCAAGGATCGACGCAAGAGCTGACGCATGTTTCACCCCGATTGTCAATTGTGATTATTGTTGAGTCAATGCTCGGTGACACGATGCATGGCAGGCTCGTTTTCGATGCCGGTGCGCATGATGGTGCCTTCAAAGGAGGAAAACGCTACCAGTGAGTTAACCCAGTGGGCATAGTTTGCATTGTTTGGTGATCGATACAGTTCGTAAGCCCGATAAGTCCTTTTTATCCTTTGTGGTCTAATAGGTGCTTGGAATTTTACAATTATTTTCGACTACTACAGTTTCACAGACAGTACAGACGACTACAGTTTAAAGCTCGCAACGGTAGATGCGATTCTCGATTCTTTTCAAGTTAAACTCGAATCTCTACAAGCTTGCTCACTGTAGGTGTGGATTTAACAGCTTTATTTTTGTTTTACTTTTGAATGATTGCAACAGTTAATGCTGCGTTCATTGGTAATTAATGCAGTTAATTGGTTTCTATTTTTGTTATACCTAATTTAATGGTTATGTGTAGAATATTTTTTATACAGGGTTGTTGAGATAAATTGGTAAAATTAAAACTTTTTTAACATTATTTTCAATTTCAACTATGTAGAGGTAGAAGCGGAATCATACTCAGATATTAGTCTTTACAACGAGAAACTGATTTTGTTTAAAACTTTCACAATTTCCAAATCTTTCTATATATCATTTCGGAAAGCTATGAACTGAACTGAATTCATCTTGCTTCTAGAAAATGGAATAGATTTTAAACTATCTTGCTTCATTATACTTCAACTTGTAAAGAATCTAGAAATGGATCCAACAAGGAAATCAAAACAAAACTTTAAAACAACTATTTTATATTTTATTACCAAATCCTAACAAATTATCAAAAAAAATCCTTGTATCTTTTAACATGTGCCATTTAGTCATAATGTTTGTTTCAAAATGTGGCTATTGATTGTACTTGAAATAGCGTGTTTTCTCAAATGTATTATACATTTTATTTATACTTTTACCTTAATTTTGGACTTAAAAAATCGTTTTTATTTACAGGAAAGATCACCAAATATGATCCTTGTGCTTCTCTTTCATCCACGTACACAAGGGTTAAAAATACTTTTCCCCACCTATATGTGTGCCCTCAACAAGTGATATGTCCACGGCTGTTAACCACCCCTGTTTGCCAATGCAAATGATGCACTTATTAGTGCAAGCGTATCTAATAAAACACAATCAGTAATTATTGAGGCTTTTGCAAACCCTGCCCGGCTCGATCGTTCGCGTGCTGATCGACCGATCGACGGTGTCATCGGCACCATGAGCTACAGGTGCTTGTGACGTTGTGGTTGCTTTACTTTCGTGTATAAATCTTTCGACCCTCCACCAGACCTGGACTGACACCGAAGCGTCCGATGACGTTGATAAAAGCGCAATGAAAAGTGCGCTTAAATGTGTGCAAGAGCGCATGCTTATAATTAGAGGTGTAGATGCGTACGTACGTGTAGAATTATGTGACACTGTTCAGCTGCCCCTGTACGGTGTCATGACAGTGTTGGTTAGCCCAATAGACACGTTGATTGACACTCGGTGGTGCGCTTGAGTGGCGTTATGTGAACTTCACGCAAGCCAATTATGAGCTGTTTCTGTTGCTTTTTTTTTGCGGTGTAGTTGTTTGCTAATGCTATTTAAATTTTACTCCAAACAAAATTAACCAAACACATGTATTTAGCGTGCTGCTGTTCCACCGTTCCCGTGTGCGTGAAGGCTTTCCGCCACGATCAGGTGACGTGTTTACGACACAAAATACAATGTGTGGTAGCTCATCAAGGAAAGCAAAAATGGATGAAGCGTACGTAAAAATACGAAAATGCCACTCAAATGACTCACATTATTGAAGAAAAAAGATACGCTGTGCCGCAAGTTTGTTGCAAAGCTGCACTGCTGAGTGTGTTTTTTTGTTCGTTTGTTTGTTTGTTCTGGTGTGCTTCTATTGTTGTGTTTGGTTTTGTTTTCTCCCCGATGCACCGTCAATCATACTGCACACTTGCACATGTGCCCTTGCACTGCAAACGGAATCTGCAAACGTTTTCACACGGCCACATTTCATTTGCCCATAACTCTTGCCCAATTACAGCTGACAGTTTTAGGAGGCCAGATAAAGTGTATCTTTACTCCACATCTGCAAACCGAAATGGCTGCGCCACCGCGCCACATTACCCAAATGTGCCCCTAACCGAAAGGCTCAACCATCTCACTCGCTCGAGCTCGAGACCGACCGGCCGATCGGGAAGGCTTAAAGTAAACAGATATGCATTTATGATGAAATTTACACACCAAATTTTATCGCCTTTCAAAAGAGGTCTGCCACGTTTTGCTGCTTAGCACCCAACTGGATGGACCCAAGTGGAAGTGCAAGCCACAGCCCATCATCATCATCATCCGCTTGGGGGACTGCAGTTTTGACTTTAATCTCTCAATCATTAACTCACTCGCCGAGCGAAGACGTCGAACGCAAACCGACGTTCGGCCATCCGCGTCTTTAGGTCACAGCAGCTTGCAACCGTTTTCTGCAATTATGACGTTCCCGGTGAGGCTTGCTTTTATGGGAGGCTTCTTAATTAACCGATACAGATTGCTCCTAAGCAATTTCAGATAAGTCACTACAAGTTGCAGGCCGATCGCGCAGGAAAGGGCAACTTCCTGTCCCAATGGTTTGCTGATTACGGCCGGTGATGCTGATCCGCCGGGCGAGGCGGTCCGGAATGGTCGGCAAACGATCGATTTGGCTTTTAAAAGGTAGGAGCATTTGGTTTTCGTTTTTTGTTTTGTGTTGTTAGGAAGCCACAACGCTTTTTTGTTTTTGTTTTCCTTGTTTGGTTGGGGCAGCAACCCGCGGTTCGCTGTTTTGATTTTTATCGTTTTGCTGGAAATCGTAAAGCGAACTTCTGCATTTAGCACGGTACGGTGCGGTTCTGGCAGCCGTTAAACCGATCGCTGGCCAGTCCCGAGCTAGTGCTACCTGCGGAAGCTTTCCTGCCAAAGAAAAAAAAAACACACACACAAAAAGGTACCGAGGCTGGTTTATGGATGGTAGAGGGACATAAAATTTCACCCAGTGGCTTACGGCTTCAACAGCGGGCTTCGGCTTTGCGTTTTAATTGTGGGATTTGATTCTTGAAATTGATTTTTGGAATCTAGCCGTCTTTTGGGTAGGTTAGAAATGTGTTTGTTTAGAACAGAAACAAACGGTTCTAGTTAAGGCAAGAACAAGCATGTATTTCACTACTGTTTCGGTTGTTACAAAATACAAAATTTCGAAAATTTGCATTGCATTTCAATATGTTTTTGAGATCTTACTAAAGTAACTGACTAGTCTTACTTACTCAAAATGCATACAATAACTGGGGTATAATTTGTTTAACTCTCCAAAATAGTACAAATGGAAAGAATCAAGGTTTTCTATAAATTTTTATATAAAAAACTCCGAAGCAATTTATGTGACGAACAAAAATATGAATTTTAATGTATTTAATGCTTTAAAAACAACGTTTCTAAAGATTCCCTTTTTTTGCATGTGTTTATGTTATCTTGTTCTAAAGTTAGAATAATTATTGGACCTGTACCATTAAGACATCATACAGGAACAAGGCATTAATTCCAATTATAACCAGAAAACCACATACGGCCATTTCCTACATTTTAATTAGATACTTTACCAAAAAAAACAATAACACATCTGCAAACCATCTGCTTGTTACCATTTGCTTGTAATACTAACACCATCACAAATTTAATTCCAATTGCAAACTATACATCAAACTCATTACCGCTGTCTGTCTGTCTGTTGGGATAATTTCCGTTTCGGTACTGAATTGAATTGTGGTTACTTCTGCTGTCGAATATCAGACGTACGAACACAAGATTATACATTTGCTTTTGCGTAATAATAACCGAATGCTTGTTTTTTTCTTTCTACCCCCATTTGCGTATCCTTTGCACCGCAAATTCGTAACTCCATCCTGTGTGTTTACAAACACTAAAGAAATAAATTACATCCCATCGATCGAGATCGAGGTGTTTGTACCATCTTGCAAACGCTTGTTAACGTGCGTCACCGTGTGTATCTTCGGCCGACATTACACTTTCCATGGCTTTATCACCTCGGGAGGCTTTCTCCATTTGCCCGCAGTAACGAAATCGAATAATAACGATAAATGATATCAATAAAATGGGACAATTTTCCCATTAAATGAAGCGTACACAATCGCCGAACGAGGTGGTAGCATGTCTCGCATTAATCGAATCATTGTGCAAAGATAAAGAGAGAAAGAGAGAGAGAGAGCAAACAAAGCGTGTAAAGGACGCTTCATAAACAAATAATGGATGGAGATCCTTCAGACACTGGTGTTGTTGCCGGTGGTGGTGATGATGGTGGTGGTGCTTCCTCAGTGATTGCTTCCTCATTGAATCCTTTTCAATTAAACTTTAATACCATGGTAATAAAAAGCGAACAAAGCTTTACTGGCCGCCTGTTTTTGCCAACGCCTTTTGTCGTCCCTTATTATCATTTTTGTCGTACGCTTCGTGTTTGTTTGCTTTTTATTTTCTTGGCCTTATGCGACAGCTTTCTTTTGCCGTTTAAAGAACTTCATAAGGGTTTCCTGTTTTTTTTTTCTTTTTCATCTTTCCTTTTTACATAAAATTGTACATATTCGGCGTGGTTTTCGAATTCGAAAACGTGTGGAAAGTTTCGGCCATAGTATCAGGTATGGGCCATGGTGTACCTTCTGTGTGCTATACAGTTTTTTTTTTTACTTGCTCTGCTTAACCACGCCACGCAATTAATTCGAAGCGGCCAGATAAATGGTGTTTGCCAAAGTGGATCTGATACCCGTTTAGCAGCTAGTGATGCGTGCATTTACTAAACCAACCCCGTTCCCCAATCTTCGCAGCCCTCTTCTCACCTTCCCCAAATCATCCCCAGCATCCGGGCGAGGCGTGGCCTGTTGAAACCGAAGCACATCAATTTACACACCGCATTTTACACACCCTGTGCGAGACATAATTCGCACCTTCAGCACCCTTTATTTACCGTGGCACCGGCTTATTTACTTACCAGCACTGTACGGAAGGGGAACGCACGCAGTCATCGTGAGTCGAACGAGAGAGTGTGCGTGAGCTTTGGAAGATGTACACGGTAACGCCTACTTTTTTGGGAGAGAGCGCGAGCTAAAGAAAATTCACCAACACAACGAAGCAAACGCGCTCTTCTGCACATAAAGCGATGTGAAAATTGAAACATAAACTCTATGTACGGAAGGTGTACGAAACGCGGTATACCGAGATGAAGAAAGAAAGGTGTGAAGAAAATATTGCCTCAGCAGCAGCAGCACTATTCCTAAAACGTGACGTCTTTCGTTTATCTGTCATTACTTAATGCTTGGCTTTATTGTCGCGGTAAGATGTGCTTGCGACACCGGGAACAAAAGAGCCACTAAACAATCGACATCCTCAAAAACGTGATGAGATCTGATTAAGAACATAGTTTTTCTGTTTTCGTAGATGATTAGTTTTTGCTGAAGAATGTCTTTTTGTGGGATAATAGTTAGGGGAATTTTTGGATTAAAATAAGCTCTCGTAGGTAAAGGAATTCCATCTTGGTTTTTTGTACAAAGCAAAATTAAGCTATTATTTCGTATACAACAGTCACGGCATGATAAATGAGATTAAAGACTCAATTTTCTTTCCAGCATAATCGACAATCGGTCTACAATGTAATACCATAACAATTTGAAACCATTTTACAAGAACACGTTTTGGCCTTACGGCCGGAATATCCTTTTCTGTCCATATTTCTACTGTTCCGTCGCAAAAGGTGAACCGTTTCGCATCGTTACACACACACACACA
Organism: Anopheles rivulorum; assembly: GCA_018908115.1. Classification (NCBI taxonomy): domain Eukaryota; kingdom Metazoa; phylum Arthropoda; class Insecta; order Diptera; family Culicidae; genus Anopheles; species Anopheles rivulorum. The sequence goes on from STHB01000004.1 coordinate 15,640,055, forward strand.
TACACACAAAAGCAGGAGCATTATTTCGTGTGATCAGATTCATGCTGTGCTCGTGCTGTCTCTTCTATGCATGCTTTTTCCTTCACTAGTGGGTTGCTGGTTTTGTAGGAAAGATAGTATATAGATTTCCCACACACACACATACCAGCACCGTATTACATACATTTGCACATAAACCGTTTGTTTTTTCTCAGCTCCACTAAACTGCAATCCGGGGAGGGAAAATAAATGGGAAAATTCGGGCCCGGGAAAGAGTCAGATTTTCCACCCCATTTTGCCGGGTGACCCGTCACGTCGGCGCATTGCTCATCTTCCCGGCCACGGGCGCCTTCTCATAGCATAATCCCTACCCTGTGTACCCTTCCCCTCCCTCTTTTCCCCCCTTCTCCACCCCATTGCCAACGAACCATTGCCAGATTATGGGAAGCAATTTTCGTTTCACAAAATAATTAGGGTTATTTATGTTCTTTTTCATTTTTCCGAATAAATTAACATCTTGTTAGGGCACTTAGCAATTACCCTACAGAATTTTCGAGCAGGGGCAAACGGGCAAACAGAACGCCTGTAACGTACGCTCGCATATCGAAAAGGAAAGGTCCAGGCCCATACCGGGGGTTTCCCGGGGTACCGGGCGCAAATGCACAACCGTTTAGAAGTTTGGTCGGTAATAGTGGGAAATTGTTGCACTTCGTCCTTTCACGAAAACCAGCACCCAAATGGGGCTAGATAACAGACGTTGATTGTCGACTAATTCTTTCCGACCAGTTGCCACCGAACAACTGGAGCACCGAATGTAGCGGTCTGCTGATAAGCGGATCGGCAAAGTTTGAGACGCTGGGTACGTTTCGGATGATGGGACTTAACAGGAAGTTAAAGTTATTTTTAGAGTTAAAGCAGGAAAACAATGTTACAATTTTCAAGTAAAAGTATTGGAAAAATTAAACGGAAACGAATTCCAAAAAAGAAAAAAAGAAAATGAAAAAATCGATGCCCATTAAGAGAAAAACAATCTCTTTCTTTTTCGACTTTCTCACAAAAACAAAAGATTACGAAATTCGATAAAAACGCCCATCAAACTTCAGCTTCCAACAATTATTTTATTACCCATTTCGAAACCTTTTGACTACCGTCTTTACCTGCTTTGCCATCCTTAAGACAAAAAGATTCCGGCAAGGTGTTTAATTTTATTATCAAACCAGCTTCTGGTATATAGCAAAGGAAGTTATAGCGCTGCGTATTTTTCGAGAAAAGAGTTTATCTCGGTTCGGAACACAACAGACAAAGAGATTAGAACCTTTGATAGACACTTTTCCCTGTGAGTAGAGTGTTTCGCTGTACTTTGTTATGTTACCAGAGACTTAAGGACGCTAATAAAATCTATGCGCTTCTTTGGACAGTACTGAAACAAGTTTTTAATAGGTGAAATGAAGGTATAAAGAAAGTTTTCATCGCCGCAATAGAAATTAAAAAGTTAATGTAGTTCAGCTTTAAATTTTTCTTTGAAACAGAGCAAACCAAATCCTACCCGTAAAGGCTAAAGTACAACATTTTGAATAGAAATAAAATAACCAAATTTGTATAAAACTGTTCCTAGCAGTATCAGAAGCTGGGAAAATGAGCATTGGAAGAAGTAAAAAGGGAAATTTTAGATTTGATTTATGGAGTCGTGTGGAAAGCGATATAATAACTTTAATATTAATAATTTCATGATTGCAAATTGTGCTACAGCTATAATTTATGGATGGGGCAGAGAGATTTTGAGGTTTTTTTTTAAGTTTGCCAGAAAGTAAAATAGAAAATTAATGCTTTTGTTAAGTTTCTTTGGCTAATATCTTCAAAACAATTTCAAATGAGCTTTGTGAAATTGGGTTTACCTCTAGTTTATTTTTATGTTACCCTAAATAATTAAATGAATAAGCATCTCTTAATGTTTCAAACTTAATTTCATCTTTTACATTTCCGGGTAGCCTAATAGGGATTTGAATTGTTTCTATTCGTGCTATATTTACTAATCCTTTAGTGTACAATATAGGATATAACTTCGAAACTATACCATTGGACGAGAAAGAGATCAAGATATATCATGTTATTTCATGTTATTACAGGTTTGGGTTAAAGTTTTGCAGTGAAAATTGCATCCCATCCTGTGACATTTTCTCGTTTCGGTACCAACTTTACAAATAAAATCAATCAGAAATAAAAGTTCAAAAACTCGCGTAGAAAACTAAACCACAAACAATTTCACAAATAGTATCAAAATACGTAACAAAAACATTAGCTACATCATGAAAAAAAATAAATAGACATTCCATTCCCAGCTCCATTTCGCTCGTCTAAAACAGCTTTAAATAACTATAAGTAATTATAATAAATCCATCCATCCTCACCACAACTCATCCCCGCCTGGAGAGCATTTTTGATCCAGAGTACGCTCAACACGGTGATGAGTAAACACATTCCACTGCACCGTTTTCATGTACGCATTTCCCAGGCCCAACCGGATCGCACACCTTCCCCATATGATCTGTACCGGAATGGGGAGTTGTGTCTGTGTGTGTATGTGTGTGTGTGTACCCGTGAGTTCCAATTTGTGCCCTACGCTCGGCACAAATAATTTATAAACCATTTACCATTTTCCCACCGCTCCCATCGCTACTGGTGGCGAAAGCATTCCAATTCAATTATTGTCTCTCGCATCCCCGGTGTGGTGTGTCGCCCACTGGTTCTGGTCGCCATACCTAACCACCGTCCCACAGCTAAACACAGTTGCTGGCCACCGTTGCACAAACCACACTCGTGCGCGTTGTGTGAGTAAATATTTTCCCAGTGATTAAGATTTTAATTGGGTTTATCGTTTGCCCGATTGGTCCGATTGGTCTCTCCCGCCACACGAACCACCGGACCCGCTCCACGCCCGGCTTATTGGTTATTGTCGAGCCGTGTCCAAAAACGGGAAGTGCAAATATTGAATCGTCCCAATTGGCCTACGATTAGTTGATGCGTCCACCCGTGCCCCTTGCGAATGAGGGGACACATTGTTGTCTTCCTGTAATGGTGCCTTGTCGCGAACGGGTACCAAACACCACCAACAACATTGTTGGTTTGTATTTTTTATGCATGACAAAATATAATTTCCGAAATTGTGTTTCGCTTTCGGACAGCTGCCAAATTGTTTGCAATTATCCATTAGCAAACACAGCACAGTGAGTGCTTACCCCCTACCGCGTTACCCTTTACCAACCAGCCACCCCTTGTCCCATTACCGATAATCGAACCATCCTTCAATCGTCATCATCATCATCATCACCATCACCAGCAGCAGCATTATTGGCCATCAGTGGCCGAAAGCGAGTCCATCAGCAAAGCGACTCATTAGGTCGTTATCGCGAAACGTAACGCGCCATTTTGCATGCGACCGCTTATGGAAGATGGTGGCTATTTGCATTTACCTTTGATTATGCTCGAATGTGTAGTAAAATGCTTTTTGGCCAGCCCGAAACGTGTCCTCGTTTGCCTCGTGACAGCCTTAAAACCGTTAGGGGAAACTTTTTTTTGTTTCTTCTATTTACCTTGTGTTTTTTTTTTGTTTTGCTTTTCGTTTGCTCCCAGCAGAGTGCTTAATTTAATTAAATCAATTAGAAAATTTTAATTGCATCACGCTTTCCAGCGATGGTCATCATACGATTTCCAAACGGAATGGATCGACGTTTGGATTGAATGAATGCTATAATTTATCACTTTCGGCAAATAATTTCGCCCAAAACCGATCGGTTCGCGTTTCTGCGCTAAGCTTTAATTTATTTATTTTTTTTTATTCTCACCATGACGGCCAGGCCGTATATCTACGCTTTAATTTATCAACCGCACACACTTACCTTGCCCAGGGTGTGCCACAGATGATTTATCGTGTTTTGCCATATTTGTAGCACCGTTTCGTGATAGTGTCATAAGCGTCAGTGACACTGGCTGGAATGCGTCAGCAATCCGCAAGCAAATCGATGCGATCGCGAAAGTGTTTCGGTGTTAATCTGATTAAAGCCTTAAAGGAAAGGCACAACACGTGTAACCATTTGTTCCTCATTCGCTTCGAAACCGGCTGAACATCTTAATTGGGCGAGCAGTGAGTGCGCTTTAACAAACCGTGGAGAGAAATGCGACCGATCCGAAGGACATTCCAGCTGGGTCGGACCAATTGTTGCCTGCCGCTTCGGAACTTGCGGGACAGCTGAGCGGTCGCTTCGGACTGAAATCAAATTAAACATAATAATAAAAGCTAAACAAAACAACACCAACAAAAAAACGCACACACCTTCCGAAGCAGAAGGCCAACGGTTGGGCTGATCGCTCCCGAAGCGGAGCATACTTTTGGGTTGTTGTTTTATGCTTCTTCCCCCCCCCCTCCCCCCCAAATGGTCAGCAGCACACACATTCTTCGCGTTTTGGGACGCATCAAACTTGCACCATGCTGCGAGCGAAGCAGGAAGATAATTTATTTGTTTCAGCTTTTTTTTCCCTCCTTCGGTCGGTCGGCCTGCTTTTCACGCGTTGTCGCCCCGTCGTCCAGGCCATTTGCTGTCAAAGCGTTTGCCAGAACTGTTGGAATGTTGAAATCATTTCGGTTTTTTTTTGTTTGAGTAACAAATTTTTATTTTGTTTGTCCAAATGTTGAGTTCCCCAACATACGGCAAACTGTGATGGTGGAGATGTTATGGCTTAGCTAAAGTGATTTCTTGTGCGTAGCGCGATTATCATCGTAAAATCATGCTTTCATACTGGTGAGCTTCAAATCAACATCCGTCTGATGAAGAGCTTTAGAAATAGGTAACTAAAAATAGTTCTTGCGGTTTGCTAAAGTAATCATTGCAATCGTGTGAATATTTGTATTAACTTCTCTCATCATCGTCTCTGGTGAAAGAGCCATAAAACGACAATTTCTAGGTTATTTTATCATTGTGGGTGTAAGCCTTTGGCTGGCATCAGGATATAATCATGCTTAAATGGTTCCAGGATTCTTTGAGCCAAAGAAATCATTCTGAGTCTCTTCCCAAACTAAATCTTTCCTTATGACTCACTAGAGGTTCGTGTTTGTTTTAAGATTAAAGAGGATTTAAGAAGAATATTTTTTTAAAATTTAGCAATAGCAATGTTTTCAAACTCTCAAGCACAAGAAATCATTAAATAAATAAATGTATTTTTAAACACAGATCCTGTTTACATTACTTCAATGCCTGAATGCCTAACCAAGCTGCCTTAATTCTTGTGAAGAAATTTCAAATCTATTATTTTCAATAATTTTAAGGAAATTGTCATTACCGTAACGACAGTCGAATCAAATAATGATAACATTTCAAAAATATACTAAAGACTCTAAAGTACCCTTCGTGGTGTAACGAATCGGGACGGCAATTTCTGGTTCAATAGACTTCTTTTTCTACGTAGTCAGACAGTTTGGATAGGATTTTCCCTCGTGTGAAACACTGGCGCCATTACCAGTCCACACCAAGTTAGAAATATAACATATAAAGAGTGGCAAAATGATTCCACAAATCAAAACTAAACTCCCCCTTGAACTTTCGTACTTAAGAAATCATGCAAAAACCTGCTCAACACATTGCACAACACAGAAGGCAGTGAGGACAAAAAAACCGCACAAACACACACAATCGCACCAGAATCATTTAATTTCCATTTAATGTAATTGCTAGACGACGAATGTCTGTTTACAGTTCGCCGGGTTGTTTTTTTTTTGCGCAATCTTCCAAATCATTCCAAAGCTATTCAATCCGGAGCACTTTAATGCGCCACTTCCAAATGGAGCGCGGCCACATAACGAACCGGACCGCTGCCATGTGAAGCTTATTTTCACAGCCACTTATTCAATGGCCCAGAGAAGGGCAAGAAGTGAGAAGCAGAGGGTTAAACATAAAGGGGTGGAAGCAAGCAAACAGGCAAGAAAGAAAAAAAACACAGTGCCCACCATGACACCCGGGAGTCGATCAATCTGCTCAGTACATTTGTTTTTCGGCACCATCCTTTGGTGGTGGCAGTGTCGCTCGCTTTGCCGCTGCTTAATCGATCGTGAATGCAAAATCGACCGGGGTTTGTGTCGCACTTAAAAAAAGAAAGAAAGAAGAGAAGATTGCATGGCGAGAGCGCGACAGAACAGAAAAGGAAATCAGAAATCAATAACTTCCAGCTTTATGCACGATTTAATTTAATCAATAGGCTTCCGCGCTCGCTCGCCGACTGGTCTACTCCCCGCCAGTTGATCACATTGCCCCACCGTTGTCACTGAAGGCGTTGAGTTGTAAAATGTGCCTGTGTTTGTGTGTGTGTTTTTTTTTTCAACCTTTCCCCATCCCCCCACCGGTGCGTTTGTCATGGCTGCCAATAATGGTAAGGGTGAGCGAAAAAATCCGCTCACTGATTGGTCACTTTACCACCATTGGTACATAGACACGCACTTAAACGGCTTTGGGGTTGGGAAGCGCGATCGGTGAGCATACTGCCACGGCAAGCATAAATACGGCACTGTAGTAATTCCAATACAATTACGCCAATACACGGACAAGCGAGTGGCGGTGGTGGATTTTCGGAATGGTGGGCCCAACAACAGTCCACCAACGTTCGCCTTTTACGTCGTCGTGGCACTCGGACCCGGGAGAGATATATGTTTGTTATTATTGTCATCCATTATGGTGCTCGATTGAAAATTATTGGCCACGCTGACCATGGCTTGCCAGCGCTTGCACACCCCCCCCCCCCCCCCCCCCCCCCCCCCCCCCCCCCCCCCCCCCCTGGTTTGGCCTGACCACGGTATGGTAGCTTTCCACGCCATTAGCCATTCGCGATCGCGCGATTGAAAAATGATACACGCTGGTGAAAATCACCTTTCACAGTGCACTGGCCTGGTGGAAGATAGTGCGAAGAAAATGAAACGAACGGGTAAATTAGTGTTTGGCTGTACGGTCATGCACGGTAGTGTAAATTATTCCAACCAAGCACCAATGCTTTCCCCAAGCAACCTTTGCAGGGGCAACCGTAACGCGTAACGTGTTGTCCTCACGGACATGGGTAAATAGAGATGTTTCCAGCAAGAAGAAACCAAAGAATCTGATGGGGCGGGGGGGGGAGGGATGGGAGGGGAGATGGTTGGCATGGAAGAGCACGAAAGGAGGTTCTCCCGAAGCGTGAGCTCGCCGTCCTGTGGACGCCACGCTAGAACGCCACTCGTGCGCCGTGATCGAGCGCTATAGATTACGGCGTGATAATGGACCGATAAATATGCCCCAGCGCCGTATCGTCCCATCGTTTGGGGTGGGACGGAATCCCACCCCGATACCGACCGACCGACCGA
>STHB01000004.1:15652582-15712207 GCA_018908115.1 Anopheles rivulorum
CACCCATTTGCCAATGATGTGGGAATTTGTATTTCGCTGCTTATTTCGCTTGATTTATTTCATTCTTCTGCGTCTGCCCGTAACCGTCTGCGAGTTTGCCGTTTGGGAAGCACACGTTCGGCTTAATCGCGCATCAGCACCGGCGTGCCTCGTCAAATGTTTACTTTTTTTTTTATCGGAATTTATCTTAATTTAACAAGTTTTAAATGTGAGAAAATGAGAATAGTTTGAATAAATCAGTGAATCCCAAGGTTCCCAGGTGGCGATCGGACGAAGGAGAAGCATTTGTTTGCAGCGCGGTTGTTTGCTGCGTCCCGAAAACGCGCTCGATCGCTAATTGATTGGAGTTTTATAGGAGTTCATTTATTAATTAAATCCCCGCTCGTATAGATGATTTGGTAAGAGACAGAGAGAGAGAGAGAGACAAGAACGAACCTTAAGGAAATACAATGGGAACGAATGAGTTGTGTACGACGGTCCGGCGAACGATCCATCGCCGACTCGCCATGCCTGCAACAGACGCGCTGTCTACGACGGTCGGGCAAGCATTAGTTTGCTTGCCGCGTTCGTAACGATCATACACGTACAGGCTCAATTCCGGTTTGCAATTATATTTCCCACTGGGATGCAGGCACGTATCCTGGGATACGAGGAAGGAAGTTTAAAACAAATAGCCCATGTTGACCACCCGTCCACAGCAGCGTGGGGATGCGCTCCAATCACGGTCCCGTGTCCCACTGTAGCCTATTAAAAACACTCCGCGAACGGTTCGCAGACGGTTTAAAGCATTCCCGGGGCGTAAGTGCAGTGCGATCGAGGTCGCTTACATGTTTGTCCGCCCGTTTTCGGTGCATCCGCACGGTCGTACTTGTCCAAGAGATTGCGCAAGAGAGATATCATAATCGATATATGCGCGGATTGTGTTTTATTTCGCTCCTCTGCCTTCATTTTTTTTTGTTTGTTTCGCTGGTCTTTCTTCAACTGGGCCAGAGTGTCTTCTGGGCCGTGCACACCGTGTTGCCTGTGTCGTTTTGTTTTTTGTTTTTCGTTGTTGTCCGTTTTCAACGATAGCTTTGGGGAAGCTTACAGTCCAGTTCGCATCCCCCGGACGGATGTTGCATCGACCCCGAGTTCGTGAATGAATCGAATGAATGGATGCACCGGGCTGTTTGGCCGTCGATCGTTCGATCGAACCGAAGCACACCGCTCGCTTACCTCGGAAAACGCTCGGAACGCGCAGATCGGGCCAGATCAGCGCACAACAGCCGCGGTGAACGCGGTGTTTCCCAATAACAGAAATTAATTGCATAAATTTTATTTACCTTTTTTCGATCCCCGTACACCTTACCTTACCCCCTCCCCCTTTGCCTCCTTTACCCATACCTGCTTCTGTGCGCCTGGTAGCAGGCAGTGGGCACATGGGTATAACCGGGGGAGGGTTTTTGTGCCATTTTCTTCGTACAAATAATGGCATGTTTATCCTTATTTTCGATTTGAATTGAATGAAGATAGTTGCATTTGTGGCGAGGAGGAAGAGCAGGAAGAGGAGGAAGAGATGGAGAGGGAACGTACACGCTGCAGCATAGCCAGCCAGTTGCACGGCGAAATTAGTGCAGAAAAACTGCGCGACTAATAATTTAAGAAGTGCGGAAAAGATAATCACTAACCGCCTCGGGTACGTGTGTTTGTGTGCGTATCGAGGGAGGGGGGGTTTTCATTCGGGGTTTTTTTTTTGGAGCAGGATTTTTCCAGCAAAACAAAGAGGGCTTGCCAGACGATGCAAGCCGGGTGTTTTGTGGAACACATGCTACAAGGGAGTATCGGGCGGTACCGTGTATGGTTGTTGGATTCGCCTCACCGGAAGTATATAATTGATCACGTGTGCAGCAGGAGAGCAGCAGTGCTTCTTTGATTCATGTAGTATTATTAAGGATGCGATGCGGAAGATGCGAGCGAACGTGAGGTACGAAGTTGTTGGATAATTGTTTTACTTCTTTTTGTCGAAATTGGGCCACATTTATTGCTGTTTGCATTTTCAGACATTGGACGAAAAAGTTTGCAAATCCCTTTTTAATTTTTAAAGTAACAACTAACAACAAATTAAATTATGAGCAATATTTTGTAAAAGTTCAACTCATTGCCTTTACGTTTTTATGAAAGTTATTTTAATTACTTTTTCCATATGGATCAAGTAAATGGCATAAATGAAATCAAGCCAGTGTAAAACGTAAGAATATCCTGGTCACGGCACCAAGCCTTTAAGCGATTTGCAAAACGATATTTTGGGGCATTTTTGTTTTTAAACAGAATTAATTTGCCAAAAGCTGCAAAACTGGTATATTAGAGAGAATTTCATCACGTGATGTTAATTGTAGATCACCTCATTGGAACTAAAAATTTAAAATCTAGTTTCAATAAATATCATTAAAGTGATATGGGTAAAAAATTGAAATTTTATCTAAAGTTTAATTTAAGAGTAGAGATCATTTTGTTCTGCATTGTTTTAAATAAACGTCCATGCCATGCGTTGTAATTGCCCTTATTAACCGAAAGTTCCAATCAATCCGAAAAGCATTTTTATTTCAAATTGTGTGTGTTAGTTGAAATTGATAATATTATCTCGGTTTCTAATTAAATTAAGCATAATGTTGTGATTGAAATTCACCAATTATTATATCGTAAATCGTGTGTACATGACGTGCCGAACTTTCGTTCAGTTTAGTTATTTATTTCCACGTTCATGACTCACCAGCCAACCCGAGCCGATTCCAGTCAACCGAATTTAATCCTTTACGACGCTTATCAGCCTAAAATCCTTGTTTTATGAATCAAAAAAAAAACAAAAAAAAACAGATACACACTGTCGGTAGATCGTGCCTTGATATACAGACAAGCAGGCACAAAACAAAAGCGCTTGTTTATAAATCTGATTTTAAGGTGAAAAGGGATGTTGCCTCCGTGTCGACAGCATGGTTGATTTTGAAACGATACAGCAACAAGAAGAAGAGAAAAAGCACCGCGGAATTTACGGATCGTTTCGCGGTCCGTACCGTGCACGAACCGCGTCTTTTTTCGGTCTCGGTCCTCATTTATTACTCACTCAGGTATCATAATTAAAACGCGGGCCCAACATCGGTTCCACGCAGCCGGCGAAACCGTTTTTGTGTCCAGAAGCTGCAGCCTATACCCGATGAGGACATATAAAAAGATGAAAAATTATTTTAATGATGTAGCACATATCTCATTACGTTCGGAGCCTTCTGGTGGAAGCCGTCGTTAGTTATCGTGTCGATCATCTAGTCCGTGGCATGATTATGAGCGGTTTCGGGAAAAACTATAAAATGCTAAAACAGTCCATAAAACTTGGACTTATATTACAGAAACAGTTTAAATCTCATTTTTCGAAGACAGGTTCAGGAATATTATAATCTTCCCTTTATTTGTGTTCTTCTAAGTATCCACAACCACACAATATTAGCAGAATTCCACCAAAACGTGTCAATTCTTTGTTACCGAAATCATATCCATTTTTTAACTCTTCTTTGGAAGAAATCTCACGTTGACGCCTAATAGAGCACACCGACCAACAATAATTTAAATCTGTTTTCTTTTCTTTCCAACCAAAAATCTACCAACTATCCATTCCATTTAGCTTCGTCTTATTTACGTTCGCTCGCATCAACCGCACAGTTCCCAGATTAACTGCCCCCGATAACCTTTTTGCCTTCCAAAGGGTAGGCATTTTTTTCCTTAGTTGTTGTCCTCTGTTCGAACGCGGTAAGCTCACAACTGTGGCGCAACAGCGGCGACTCAATTTGCACGAAATTGACCGGCTATCTAATTAGGTAGTTTTGTTTATTTTTTTTGCCGTTTCGGTTTGTTTGACATTTGATTAAAACACCGACCGCAGGCACGGCCGTCACCGTTTATCGCTGTTTCGCGATAAAAAGCGCGGCACCTTTTACAGCCCCGGCTACGGACAGGACAACGACGCCACGCCGTGGGAGAATCTGCGGCGAATGTGTCAAAAGCATGGCCACGCCGGTATTACGGATTATTTTTCTTCGGGCGCGAATCTTCGTCCCGTCATCACGCCAGGGACATTTACATTCTTGCGCAAATGATTCACCCTTGGGCGGGAAAGGCGCTTTCGGACACGGCCGCAGGTTATGAATTCTTCCTCCGCATGTCCGGGAAAGCTTTCACCGTGGTGTGCGGATGGACGGTTGCATTGGCGCGACCGTACACGTTCCCAGACTGCCTGTCTGTTTCTAGGGGTAATTATTTTCTCGTCGGCTGCGTTTGGATAAACGACTTCGACCTGGGTCACAGTTGCAGTTGCAGCTCGTTTTTCATCGCGCTCATTTGGTTGTATGGGCGCTTTTAAAGCCCCATCAAATACGGGCTGTACATGGCGCTGCTGGTCTTTTCACACTGTGCAGCTTGATTCGGTCAAGGGACATAATGAAGGATATAAAAAATGTTAATGCAAAAATTCAAGTTTTTTACCATTTTTGATAAGCATCTAGATGCTCTTATTTAATAGTTACTTTTGAAATTCATACACATTTAGCAAATATATTTGCTGTATTAATTTACTTCATGTTTCTGAAACATCTCTTACCCAGTGTGCAATTACTTCAACGCGCTTAACAGCCGTTGCAGATCGTTTCTACATTTCCGAGGACGTTCGTCACAACACTGCACCAGCAACAGCCGTGCATTAGTTTCATGTAATAAAGTGTTTTGCAAAAAAAAGGCTAATTAAAAGTGCGGCATTCTGCACCACAAAACATCTCTCACCATCATCGGATCCTGGCATCTGCATCAGGATTAACAGTCACTTTAACCGCAGTAAACGGAACGGCTGCATTCGACTCCAGCCACAGGAATTCCAGCCACCAGACCGGTCCGAACGCGCGAGAATCAATTCAAACGATCGTTTAAACCTTCATTAATTATCATTACGATACTTTGGATCGATGGCGGGTTGTAAATCGGCCGAAAAGGCTTTCAGAGTCTCGTCGGCGTAAGAATGATCGTATGGAAAGAAAAACGGGCCCCGAAAAGAATATAAATTGAAAGGTAAATATTTGTGTCCTTCGCATTCAGCCACAGAGCACTTGAGAATGGCTACCCCCCCCCACACACACACACACCTTAAGAAATCCGAAAGCTCCCAGGAGAGGGCCAGCTGAGGTTGAAGATTTTAATTCCTCAGAAAACAACCCGCCCGCCATGCTGGGCCGATATTGATGATCGTGCAACGGACTTTTTTCCGTTTTCCGCGCGCTAAGGGAGTGATTGAAGCATTCGGTTCGGCCTTCATTTATCTCTCCAAAATAAAAGCCCTGTCCCTGTACGGTGCGAGTGAGTTCGGTGTTGTTCATAAACTCCCAGGAGGTAACCTTTTGAACCAGGCGTGTTTCTAAGCATTTCTTTTAAGCAACTCTCGGTCGGTCGGTGTAATCCACATTGGACAAAGAGGCGAAAGAGAAGAGGCTCTTCAAGTGTGTGTGCCTTCCTTTAAAAAGGTGGGAAGATAATGCTTGTTTGACAGCATTTCGTCAATTATGCTCTTTTTTTTTGTTGTTGGAGTTGAAATCCTTTCAGACGAAATACTGAGGAGCAACAATTCCTGGATCTACTAGGGTGGGTTTTTTTCTTTCTCTCTTTTTTGATTTTTATTTTTCTTCGTACATCTTCACCATTATGCAAAAAGGTTATTGATACAATTTTGCTTTTATCTATTAATCTCATGAATGTTTTCCTTCCATCATCAAAAACATCGATAAAATTTCACCTCACCGCTTTACTTGAGCTTGGAGATGATATTTTTAGCGTCACATTACAGTAATCAACCCTTTCGCCGGCGGGCTTAGTTTCCCGGTTCGGCGTCATCTCTCGTCTTTGGGTGGATCCCGTTCTGCCCGCCACAAACGATCGACTTAATTGATTTTTTACAACAAACCCTACTTTGGCACTGCTTCAAATACCTTAATGCGACGAACACTTAACACGATACTAAAAAATTGATTTCGCCCCGACTTTCCCCGAGACTCATCCGAGTTGTCATCACCTGTGTTAATTTGTATATTTATCGCTTCACTTTGGCAATGTCCGTGTGTGTGTGTGCGAGATGCAGGGTGCATCGACTTTTACCAAACCAGCTAATGCAGCTGCAATTTCTTCGTCTAGCGCGGTAGAATAAATGAAAGATGCACGTGCATCTGCATCCATTTCACCTAACGATCAACTCAAATTATGACGCACTGCTGGGGCAATTATAAATTCCTCTATTACCCTGCAACGGTCGGTCGACTTCTGACGAATCCGCACAACCGCAGCACGAAATATCCATTTGCAGTCAGTGCATGTCATCGTCACCTCGCGATAAAAGCGCTCACACCATCCGTCAAACCCGCCACGATCGCGGTTAAGGAAAGTTAAATTGCCCGGAGAAAGAACCATGTAACGACAATCCGGCTTGCCTCAAGTGGCTTGCCACCGACCGTTTGTGAGACACACCACACAAATCGGTGCACAAAGATGCTCCGGAACAACAGCACAAAAATCACACTCATCAAGTCGCATCATCTGCTGCTGTTGCTGCTGCAAGGGAGAAGCCAGTTACGCCGTCAGCTATTTGATGACGATCCGTCCACACTGCGCTGCGTACTTGCTTTCTTTCCATTTGGTTTGTTCATTTCTCTAACAAGATGCACTTTTCACCACATCTCGCGCGGTTGTTGTTGTGTTTAGTTCTCTCTCTTTTTCGTCCCCGTGTATTTTTTTATGTACATGTAACGCTTCTTTCTAGCCATCATGAATAATAATTGCTTACTTAATTTGAAAACACATTTCAATTTGTACCAAACAGGCCCACTCAAATGCATTTCTTACGCGGTTTCCCCGTCCTGCACGCCATCCGCAACCCACTCCGGGGGTTGGAGGGTACTTTTGGAAAATATTAAGCACCATTTCTATTGGCACCAAACAGGCGGCCCTGTTAATGTCTCCTCACTCGCCACTCTCCCCACCCATTCCTCCACCCTTGGTTACCATGATGCCGACCGACAACCACCATGCTGGTGCGTTCGGTTTGTAACCGTCCCGCGAACGGGCCTCGGAGCATGTGGACCGAAAGGAGTGTAAAATTATTGATAAAATGTGTTTGAAATTTTAATGCACTTCGCCCGCCGAACCGTCCGGTCCCGTGCTTCCCGGCTCGGGGTGTTAAATGTACGGGTGTTAATAAATTTTTCGGCAGTAAATTGTTTTGCCTTGTGTGCTGTTCGGATGCGCGACCGTTGTCTGTGGCTGTTTGTGCGTCTTATTGCTTTTTAGTATAATGGGTGTTTCGCTGTGTCGATTTTTCTGTTTTCTTTTTTTTCTCTCTCTCTCTGTTGCTTTCTATCGCCCACTTATGAATGCATATGTCGTGGATGTGCTGCCGTGCACACTGAGTATGATGAGTTTTGACGATTATTATCCGCGCGAACGATGCGCGCGCTTTTTTTTTTCGAAGAAGACCACCGTGAAAGTGAGCGCCTCGATTGTCTTTTCGATAAGCGCTGCTAAGCGTTATGCGGATCCGGTTTCGGTGGGTGCAACTGGTGTAAAACACGCATGTTGACTACGTAGCCCCTTTATTTGTTGAAATATTTAATAATAACCAAATTATTTACCAAATTATTTACCAAATAATAATCAAAAAATTATTTTAAAAAATTGCTCTAAAATGCTTGAAATTCCGATTAGTTTATAGCTTTGCTTAGTAATTAACAGATTTTATTAATCACATTATTTCCAGCATTTCTTTTATTCCTCTTGCTGTTTAGCGTAGCAATTATATTTGTTAAAACAAACATATTTTTAACATAACATTTTAACATACTGTTAAACACGCACCTTTAGAATTTAATTATAGAAATGGTTTGGTTCTATTCACATTGAAATGATTAGATCAATTCGCAAAAACTTATTTTAAGAAGTTTTATTTCAACGCCCTATGAGTTCTTCGGAGTTATTTAGTGTTATAATTAATTTAATTTAATAAAACTTTAACTTCCAATAAAAAGCCAAGTTACACAAAGAATAAAGCAAAGAGACACAAACCAACACACACAAAATAAATAAAAATTTCAAATTTGGTAATAAATCAACTTATTCAAATGAATATATGAAATGTATTTCGATAAAAGAAATTCATTTTTAGATATAGATTTTTATAGAATATAGAATATATAGAAATAGAATATATATAGAAATAGATTTTTTTTCACATAATTGCGCTTAATTTTTTAAATTATAATTCAATTCATGTTTATGTAATTTTTAAAAACAGTAACGTACTGAATATTCCGAACAACAGTTTATTTCTACCTTTTATGAAAAAAGAAGTACTGCTTTCATTACATGTGAGCATATTATAAAGTAAATAAATATATTGAGAACTTAAAAAAAATATATTAAAAAAAACGATTTTAAATTTTAATGCATGCTGATTGCATACCTTCCAGGAGCAGGATCAAAATTTTCAAAAGCAAGCTCAGGATTGTTTGCTCAAAACTTGTTTCATAAATGAAATGGAACATTTTTCCAAACTTATATCATTAACACGATCCTTTTTTGTTCCTTAGTGATAAAGCAAAACAAATTCTATTGAATTAAAACATTTGCGCATCATAAAAGCAACAACCAACCTAAACGTCCCCGCGCTATCTTTATCCCTTAACACAAGTACAAGCACAGCAAACGGTCTTAAACGCGCCATCAATGAACAAGTCATCATTTATCCTCGTTAAAATGGTTGTTTCCTTTTCCCACATGTAACCCATGGAAAATCATCGAGTGCAGCCGCCCGTGCCCGTGAACAGATGAGCGAAACCGCCAGTGTATCGCATCCGAGACAACAATAAAATCTTAAAAGGCAGCAATTATTTTACTGTCCTCCCGGATGTCGTGACTGCGACAATCAAAACCGTCCCGGTTTTTATGCAGCACAATCACCGTTGACAGTTGGGGTTTTATTTCGGTATCGATTTTCGGTACCAGCTAGCGTCGTCGTCACTTTCACAGGGCGATAGATGTTCTACTCATTTTCCCTCAGACAGACAGACAGTTTGTGTGTGTGTGTAATGCATTTATCTAATCGGATACATTTCCGACCACTTTTCCAAGTACGGTACGGAGAGCCGAAGCAAAATGATTTTCCATATCTCGGCATGGTAAGGAGTGGTTCCCTGTTCATTACTCTGACTTTAACGAAGAATAGCGTCGCTAATTTTCGAAACCCATGTCGCACAACCAGCCAGAGGGAAAAGTGGCCAGATCGTTCGACATACTGCTGACCCCTCTTGGTTGGAGTGCTCCTGAACTGTGTGCCAGCGTTATGTGCCATGCGCTTCCGCGAACAATAAGCACTAACAGTCTTATATATTGTTTAATTGCTTGGTTGGGATTTGAAGTCCCTTCGCTGCCAATGCCACCCTAACGCACTGCCTCAGCTCACTCTGGGCGCAGGGTTTTGTACCATCGTAGCTAATAATAATTTCACGATTAAGACTCAATAATTCTCTGCCCTATTATCCCGTCATCCTCGGTTACCCGTGTTACCCCCGTTTATATTATGTCCCGGGAACTCGCCCGAGAACATGAGGATGAGTTGTTTTTGCAACGACCCTTCCGCGTTCAATTGCAACTCCATAATCTCTGTGTTCTGGCCAATAGGATTCGATTGCGTTTCGGTTAGCCGACGGCAAACCATATACACATAAACAACGTCGGTATGGTATTTTTCACACCTTTGCCTGACTTTCATTATGTTGGAGGTTTTGTTTCTATATCCCTAGGCATTTGATGCTGTTTTGCTTCTACTCTCCATCCTTCTCCATCCTTCTTTACAACCTTGCACCTTTGTCCATTTGTTTGCCACGCTGTTAACTGGCCATTCCGCAACAAAACAATGCAACCTATAGTGCGAGCAATCAAAGCACTCACGAAACCCCGAAAAAAAACATTCCGAGCCCCTGGTTTTTACTGCTGAAAATAGCGCTACAAGGCTGTTCTATGCTGCAGATCAGCCAACAATGGTTCAACAATAAACCAATTTTCCAACCCTCTGCCGACGCTGATGATCCTTCTTTTCTTCGGGGTTAGCTACTTTCAATAAACTGTGTGTCCAAAGTGTCCTTTTTCCCGAAATTCCCGTATCGATTGGAAATCGTTTATGCGCTACGAGCGGCACAAAAGAGCACCAAATGACCGACCCGTGGTCCACGGAAGGGCCTCCTAACAAGCGCCCAGCCCAGTTCGGATAAGAATGCTGCTTGATCTGCGTGAAAGCTTGACTCTAGCGCTAAAAATAGAACCGACACTAACGAGAATTGTAAGATCAAAAAATCATTTATTAATTTATTGTTGCCGAATTTGGCCAATTTCAAGCATACCAGCAAACAGAAAAAGGGAAGGAACAACAGAAAGGAAGAAAAAAAAATCTGCACTGATCACTGACCATCGAGAACATCACTTTTCGAGTGGGGTTAAGTGCTTTGTTGTCCGTATTGTATTGTACTTTAACGTTAACAATCGCAACTCGCATGTCCCTTGCGCAGCGGAGAATAGAACGTGACAAATAATGTTAGAAAAACAACAACGCCACGAACGATCGTTAATCATTCGAGTTTATGCTTCTTTCTAGCTACTCGACTCGACCGGCCAGGTAAAGGTGATGGGGTAAATGAGCGATCCTTTTCCCTGCACAATGGTTCAGCATCATCTGGTCTATTGTCACAACTCCCGGAACAACGGTCGTACCATGACATCCCCTTAAGAAATCGCAAACAACCAACAATCGGGTGGCTGGTGAGAGGAAGGTGAGGTGGAGGGATGGTGTGGCCCACAAGGGAAGATCTCAAATTAATTTGTATTTACTTTTATTCGAACCCTGGCCTGGCTTTTTATTGCCATTATTTGTTCACCGCTGCATCTCATCGTTTGGCATCAAGCGCATCGACGGACCGAATGCTTGTTCGCAAACGGATCGGTATACAGCTGGATCATGTTGTTTTGTGGTTTCTTTTCTGACCTCCGGTACGCTGCAACCCGCTGTGTTTTATGGATCTATCTGGAAGCCAGCAACACCCGGATGACCCACCGGGCCGATGTATTTGACTTTATGGGCATCCGAAAGATTGCTGCGCGACCTTCTCCGAAATCGAAACTGCTCGCTGGCATACGCAATGCAGTCCGGGTGTCTGATGATTTGCTGATAAATTGTGGAGGGCGTCAGGATGTCTTCGTTCTTTTGTTGATCAATTACCAGAAGTGATGGCGTCTGGCGTTCTGGGGTTCGATCATTGTAATGCACTTCGAGCTTCGTGGAAACGCTTTATACGATTCTCTTATATTGTAGGTTGGTCTTTACGGTGGCTGGGTTAGTCTTTAGAATTCGTTTAATTATTCACATAATTGTGCATTTATTTCACAATCCATGTATGATCTTTATTCCTAATATTATCGTAGGGTAATTCTATACAAGATTAAAGAAACTGAAGATATCTTTGGACTGAACTGATGACTCCTTGATGAGTCTTTATATGAATGATTCTTAAACCTTTGTATATCCATAAATTTACGATTTTAAACATTTTAATATGTCTACAAAATAAGATTCAATGTATTTTTTTATTTTTAATTATGACTGCATCTTTGCCGTATTGTCAGCCGTGCATAAGCTGATTAACATACAAATTGTTTCAAGGCATTTCCTCCTTGTATTTTGCCTTATCCCGGGCATGCTCGGTTAAGATTCAATGTACTCCAAATAATTATTTTAAAACACAATTATGAAATTAATATTTCAGAAGCTAAAGAATACAATTTATTTAAAAAAACGAAAAATTAAGATGATTCATATATTTTTGTAGAAATAACCGAAAATATAAAGTTTCTTGCATCTTTCGGAAAAGTCAAAGATTATGATGACTCTTCCAAAAAATCCTGGATCAATATATTCAAACTTCCAAAGTTCCTAAAGTCACCAAAATGTTGCTTTGCTCCTGATGCAAAAAAACGTTATGCTTTGTACATTATTCTCCACAATCCCCACAAGCAAAATAACTGTAAACCAAAAAAAAATGGAAAAAGTCTACAAAAAAAAGTCTTACTTTTTTGTCGGTAAAATTGCACCTTCATTCGCTACAGTGTGTAATCGACAGCACAGTAGGGTAATAACAAAGCGAATGACTCCTTCTCCTTGGCTGCACCATTCCCTAAAGCTGTTCTACCATCTTGCACATACCGAACCATTCAACCATTTTATTACATTACTCAATTCATTACAATTCATTTAGATTCAAATCGTGTACAATCTCGGCCAGCATCGCCTGCCCGCCGTCTACAATTGTAACCGCGGGGAAACATGATACGTTTACTCCCTTTTTTTCATTTGTTTCCCGAAGCAACGATGCCTCGGCAGCGGTCTCGTAAACCGTCAAGCGCAATTTGAACGATTATCTCCCATAAGGACACGAATGTCGCCGTTACGCGTCACCAGCCCCGTGTGCGTATCGAACACGGCTCATAATTTTCATTTCATTTTCCCCCATGATGAACTTGGCAGAATGACTGCGACTGTGGTGTGACAAACGCAATGGTTACAAGAAAAACGGCAAAAACACACACACACACACGATTACAGGAAAAAAGATGGCCAACCAGCGACCGGCGGCCGTTATCCTGATTGACGAATCACCATTTTCATTTCTCCGGGGGTCGATTTGGCATGTCGACGTGTACGCACGCGTATAATGAAGTCGGCAGCACAGTTTCGTCCTTCAGCGGCCAATGTGTTGGTAAACGCGTACGCATACGCACCCTACCAGACACGAGCGTGCGTATACCTATTTACGTACTGCTGATAAATACAACACAGGTCGGTACAGGGCCGACAAATTCACCCCAAGGCCAATTTATCTACGCGTGGTCTTTATGGCACACACAGTCACATCGAAAAACGAACGCAAATATCATCCAGTCGGGATGATGCTCACCGCATTACGCTTAAGTAGAAAATAAATTACTTTTTTCATAATCGTAAAATCGGCCATCCTGTGCCATTCGCTGACAGATACGACACAGAGGAAGAGAGAGAGAGAGAGAGAAAGAGAGATCCCTGTTGGTTCTTGCTGCACGGTGAAACTGTCATCCATCATGCAAAAACAAATAGGTAGCTAAAAATGTAATTTATATTTTTATTTGCACACCATCTTGAACAATTTGGGATGCAGAAGCTTTAGGATAGGGTAGACGAGTTGGCAATATTGGTGCCCTCGACCGGTGGTTGATAGCTTGATACGTTTGTGCTTCAGAGTAAAGGGCACACACACAAAGCGATGAAACGTGTGAAATGTGTTGTGATTTAAGGATTTTGTTCACGTGGCCAAGGTTTTTCAGTTTATGATGTATATTTGAGTGTGCATTACTCGGGCATTGATGTTGTAGGCAGTAGCTTAAGACCAGTTATGAAACAGTGGGCAGAGTAGATTAGGGTTCCTTCGTCTAACGCCCGCTGGAATTGCCTTTTTCGAGTTATTTAGTTGAAGATACCATCGGTACTATTCTGAGCTGTACTCCGACGGGATTGCTTGATCCAGTCATTCGTCCAGTACATACAGGACGGACTGAGCAAAAAGATTTGGAAGTCGGTCTATTTCAGGAGAGCCGTCAGAAAACTTTGGCAGAGATTCGCCAAGATAGTGGAAAAAAGTTCGTCAGGGATTCGTCAGTTAGGCTACAAAAGCTGGAGTTGGAAGCGAATTTATCCAGAATGGATCCAAGCTCTCTGCTGTGTGGTGGATGGCTCCACGGACTTAGGTCAAATGAAAATCTACTTTAATAAGCTGAACATGAGTATTTCAGTATTACTTGAAAATCTTAAAGAATCTTGTATTACGTTCAATAACCATAAATTCGCAGCATGGAGCAGATCAAATTTTTTGGAAGGCTATTAGGTAAGATGCTATATAGTGCAAATTGAGAGTCTCTAACATGCTGTCGAAACAGTGAATCTCACCGAATACTAAGACGATGGACTCTACTGTCCTAGCTTTGGGAGGTGCCTTGAGTTGAGTGAAGGTTGTAACAATGTCTCTTTAATTCTTCAAGCGCAAGCTATTCTGTGTCATATGTCTTGCCATTAATGCTATTTTTGAAAAAGAAAATCAGATAATATCCATAGTTTCTGTTAGATTACTAAATCTTACAAAACTTACAATGTTCAAAATATTAAACCACATTTAGCAATGTGATACTCAAAATTCTCCAACAACCAGGGGATCAATAAATTTGAAATATCCATCTGACAGTCTTTACAAAATGCACTGGTAATTGAAGAGAGTTTTTATGTGTTCTGTCCGCTTTACACGCGGATTACTGACAAAATTCTATTTACCAACCTACTCATCGTAACGGCCCCTTTTTAAAAGATATATATTTTCCACGAAAAGGTTCCAATACAGTTGCAAAGAAGAAAGAAAAAAAAACATATCATTTTCGTACTTCGTAGTAAAGCAACGTTCATCCACTTTACCGGTGCCATTTAATCGACCCGCCGGTTCGAACCGGAATGACGACTATTTATACGGGTGAGCGGGTTGCTCGGGCGTAATCATTTCCATTTGCATTCGGGCCTCATAAAACCGATGGGTGTTTATTTTATTACACTTTCTGACCCCAATTTCCAACTCGTTCAATCGATAAAGCCGGGTGATGATGATGTACCGATCGCGCGGTCGATTTAATCTCACCAAGAGTGATTAAATGTGCTCT
Source organism: Anopheles rivulorum (assembly GCA_018908115.1). Classification (NCBI taxonomy): domain Eukaryota; kingdom Metazoa; phylum Arthropoda; class Insecta; order Diptera; family Culicidae; genus Anopheles; species Anopheles rivulorum. The sequence continues at coordinate 15,667,415 of STHB01000004.1, forward strand.
CGCGCAGTTTGCAGCGCATCACTGCCAGCGGATTCATCCTGCCGATTGATCGATATTTTCCGTCTTAATAAAAGCAACAGCACATAAAGAGAGGCAAAAAAAAGCACACACAAAAAGAAAACTTCCGCCAGTCGCCAGTGAGGCCCGACACCACCCGGCACCCGGGGGAACCTGGGCGATAGCACCGGAACACGTAGTGCAGTAAAATTCAAATTTCCTGGCTGCCATCTTCGTTTATCCGGTTCGGCGAAACGGGGGTTGGCTTTTTTTTACAATTCTCCGCTTTCCTTTCCTTTTGCGTGCCACAGTTTCCACCGATTTTCCCTCCGCGTGCCATTTAACGAGGATGTTCTTTTATAACTTCCCCCGAAGCACTTTGGCACCAGCATCCGAACCGTCGCTTCTGCCGCCTCGAGCAGTGATTGCGTCGGCAAGCGGAGGGGAAAAAAACGAAGGAAAATGGTTGCCAGCATAGCATAGAGGCCAGCGAAAAACTCACTTTCCGACAGGGTGGTGTCACCCTAGCCTAGTTTCCGTACGACCGGCACAAAACGAACCCAAGGGAGTACGCGTTTTGGTGTGGCACGGGCAATCAACTAAATTTCTGCTGCGACACAAACCCGGTGCTAATGTTTGGCACCTCAACCCACGGACTTGCGATAACTCGTACAATTCGGTTTGAAACATGGTGTGTGTGATTTGCATTATGCATGCCATTTGAGCTAAACGACATCAAAACCAGTCCCGGGAGAGGAAAAGCGATCCTAATCGGTACGTGGACAAACATGGCCCTTCCTTGCTTGTGATTGGACCGCGCAAGGGGATCAACAATTCACTGTCGATAGTGTGGTTTAATATCTGCCAGATGGTTTGCTAATCACAGTTCCGAATGTGCTGTTTGATTGGTGTAATCGATCATCAGAGTTTTACCCCCGTTCCAAAGTGGGGTGCTAACTATTTGCGCTTATTAGAAATTAAAGCAGCACACGGTCGATATTATGATCAAGTTTCTAAACCCATTTTTTATAATCGGTCGCTTTGTATTTTAGCTTTCGATAAGGAACTTGAGATTTACTCTATGAAAATGATGTTTTGTAACGAATGAAATTTGATATGGGGAGGAAAGAGATCTTGATGCAACATATTTCAAATATATATCACCTACGCAACCTAATAGAGTTAAATCACTATTTTTACGTAGGGTTCATGGGCTTACAGAGTGTTTTCTTATATAGGCGGAGCTTTTTTTATGAAGAAAGCAATGCGTTAACAACACAAAACCAAACCGACAAATCGGTTACATTTATCTCAAAATACCGGGTTTAAAAATACCAATATTAGGTATATTTATTAACTAAAAATAACTTTAGTCCACAGCGGGTATTTCTTTTTGCATACATTTTATTTGCTTTATTTGGATATTAAAAAGTATATTGTAAAATTATTTTATCGTCAGCATTATAACTTAAAAAAATCAAAATTATTTTATTTTAATCGTGTAAAAAAATCAAATATCACGAAATTTTCCAACATAATTTTTGTCTCAGAATATTTGAAACAGAGGATCATAAATTGATTTTATATTTGGTGCCTAGATATTTTAACTCTGTAAATATGATATAAAACTTAGCTAAAACCATTAAAAAAATCATGAAAATTTAGTTCTTCCCTGTTACTTGTTATTTTCGAGCAAAATGTATGTTCGTTTTCAACTTTTACACGCTAATTTCTTTAGTTTTCCATTTCCACGTTAATATCATTTCATTCCCTCCAACAACTTTGACACAGCTTAATTTAAATTTCAATTAACCGACGCACACTAATCGACGTGTAAACGAGGAAATTAAATCACCTCTAATGTGTAGTAAAGCTTCCATCAAACAAACACGCGATCATGTGCATTTATTCCAAAGCATTCCAAATCCAAACGCACCGCGTGCATCCGATCCATATGCGACTACAAACGCGCCAACACAACAGCAACATAAAAAGGTAAAAGACAATCTTAATTTGCCTTTCAAAGGAAGCGACAAATCTGTGCATTTCGGNAAAAAAACAAAATCTCCCCCCGAACCGTCGGGACATGTGTTCTTTCGCACTAATGTTCCCTGCCAAATAGACTTTCAAATTCGCTCATCAAACCGTGTCTGTTTTGCGCGGTTTCACAGCGACCTGACCGGTGGCATGAAGGATTACACACCTCGCGACGTACACCCTTCCCTGTGTCTGGACGCCCCTTTGTTGCCGCTGGAGGAACCGATCGCGCCCCCATGATTCTCGTGGGCAATCAGTGAATGGAATGGATGCATGGAAAAGCGTAATTGAATAAAGGAAGCTACAACAACAAAAAAACACACTTTTTATTGTTCTCCACGCAAAAAGGCAGCTCCCAGCTCCCGGCCACAGGCCAGTAACTGTAAACTGCATATTATCGTCCACCTTTCCCGGGGTCCCTGTAACCCAGGGGGCCGAACTTCCGATCGCATTTTCCGATGCGCATTGCTGCCGCAAAGGATGCAAGGAATGCTTTTGTTCGGGTGGAATCCGTAAAATCATTTAAATGGCCGCACCGTCCACCGATTCGCCCGGTCGGTTTCGGGGTGTATCTGTTGTTGTTTTTTTCTACAAGAAAGCAAGTTTTTCTCCAGTTTGCTTCGCACCTTTGGAGATTGTTTGCGACGGGAGGGCGACGAAACATTAAAAAAAAAAAAACCGGTACGTAAGAACATCTTTGCTCACCGGCTTGTCATGTTGACAGCAAGACACGTTCGTCATGTTTGCTTCCGATCGGTTGATTGGTTTGTAGTTGATGGTCGCTTGCCATTGTTTGGCACTGCTGATGGGAAAGGTACGCAAACTGCTAGTAAGAAGCTTGGGAGATGAATGCTTGAAATTTGTTTATTTATTCTTATTAAATAATAAATAAATAATTCGCCATTTAATTGGGCGCGTGTTTGCTGAGCATGAAGTATTAAAATAATAGTTATTAAAATTAGATTAAAATATGTGAAGAACCATCTTTATTTACTATTTTTTTAAAGAACTATAATGCCCAGGCCATTTGGCTTAAATTTACAACAGTTTAAATATAATTTTAAAAAATATCACACTATGATCATCATTATTTTACTGATCATCCCTTTACAGACAGTAACATACAATGATGTCGAAAGGATTGTCATTTTAAATAAAATTCCTCCAATTTGCCTCCAATCCCAAACCAAAATTCGAATTATTCAAATCACAAGCACACACACACGCTTTGGCAGTCAATTTATTAACCGCTTACGTTGTAAACACGGTTCACGATTAATTTATTTCGCGCTCGCAAAACAACATCACGCCGCTGAGCATTATGCCTAATGATACCACCATAACGACACGCAACACCATGGCATTTGGCAAGCACCTAAATTGTGTGGCTCTGTTCGCCGTTCCCACGGAGTCATCTGGCGCACATAGACGTGTAGGACATCCTGTCAACGATCACACACACACACGCCCACCTAGTTTGAGCCCTGGGCAGACGTTAGCGAACATGCGACCAGAAATCGATAAATTACCCGCCGTCCGTGTCCGTTGAGTAGAGTGGAGTGCCGTAAACCAAAAACGCTCTTCAAGACATTCGAAGGATACGGATCGTTTGCAGCCAGTACAAGGATCTTCGATCTGGGCCTTTCTCCTTCGATCGGGAACACATTTGTTAGAGGCTCGTTCGCTCGGTAGAAATTGAATCCTCAGACCTCCCAGAACCGCTGGAACCTTCTCCCTTCCCGGCGTGCCTGCTTTCTGCCAAACACGAACGTCGTTGTTCGGCCCGTGCTGTGCCTCTTTGTTTCGCTGTTCCTGTTGTACCAACAGCCGTGTGTTTTTCGTTTTCCGAAACAAAGTATCAACGAGCTCAGTTTTTTCTTTTATCTCTATTTTCTCACATCATTTGCAAGGATTGGAAAACGTTACCTGTGCTTATGTAATGATTCGTACAAGGGTTTGTTTTCTTCTTGAGCTGGTGATCTGCTGTCCTGCTGCGGTTTTTTATGCCGCGAATGGCCACGCTATTGCTTTATGATGCTGCCCGTTGCTCTTGCCCTTTATCCTTTTATGTTCCTTTGTCCCGACACACCATCGCTCATGGTTTTGTGGTTGGAAAACGGGCCAAAACCCTCCACATTATCGCTGCCCGAACAAAAACCCGAAGCGAGAAACGAAATTAACTTTTCAGCTTCCGTCCAGCACTGGGACAATGCAACCTTGTTAACGCACGTTCGCACGAACGGTGGCTGTGATTTGGTGGCTGCACAGTGTTTTGGTGGGCTTGGGAAGGTTCCAAAATGAAGATGTATCATCCGACGACATGATGGATCGGTTTCGGAACACGGGAACACAAAACCACATTACTTCCGATATTTTAACACACACACACATGCGAACATCCCGGTAGCCCCCCGAATTTGTGTGGTGAACAATTGTTGCCTGCACGGCATCTGCAACCATCTCGGTCGGGGTGCGAAACGGGCCTACCTATTGAGTGGCAGCATCGTTCAAACGAAACTTTAAATTGATCTAATTAGAACGCATTAGCACCAGATGTTCCCTGGTGTGTTGCATTACCATCCAACCAACCAGCACAAGCCGCATGAGTGTCTGTGGGTTTCGATGGCTGTTAGAATGCAGTTTGCATTGGCACAGCAACACCATGGCGACCTCCTTCACACTGTGATTGAGTGGTTGAAATGGAGAATTCTGTAGAATTGGTAACAGGCGGGAAGTTGTGTCTTCATTACCACTTCCGCATGTCAAAATTAAACTTTGGTCTTTTTATTTGTATTTTCCTTTGTGGTTTACAACTCTGCAAAAAAAAAGTACATGCAAGCAGCAATAAAATCTTTTGTGGTGCGAGTTGCAGCCATTCCTGGATTTTTTTCAAGATTAACTGGATCTCTCTATCTCTCCCAATATGGTGAATGATGTGATATTTATTAATGGATTGATTGAGTTAACTATACACAGCTCGAAAAAGGGCGAATACTGCACATCTGTCAAAATAATCTAGTTCTACTTGAAAAGATTCAAGAAAAAGGTAAACATTGTTTTATTTCCTCTCGAAAACCTTGTCTTTGTGTTATAGAAAATGTGAATTGGATTACTTTTATTGTTCTAATCACATCCTACTGTTTTACCTTTCACCAAACGAAAGCTCAAATTTCTGCCCAAAAACGGTAATTGATTGCTTGTACATTTTATGCATCGGCCAAAGCAAAGGTTCCTCAATTTCGTTACAACACTACATCCACACCCACCAAAGCAGCCACCAGACACGGGGGCCATAAATTCAAACGCTTCTTCTTGCGATCGCGGCAAACCGCGACAGATCGCGATATATCGATCAGTCGAGCGTCCCTTTCGCATATCTCCACCATTCGGACAATACTTTCTCGCCCGTCTCCCGAGTGTCTGGGCGAGTGTGGGCCAAACAAAGGGCCCGCGCTGTCTACATCATCAGCAGAACATCAGTCACTATCACGCATCACGTCCGAGCCGTGATTTGCAATCCCGCTCCTTTTGTTTTGACCCCTTTATTCACTTTACGCAAAAAAAAAACATCCTCCCCATCCAGGAAACCACTCCAAACCTCCCCACCTTTGCAACGGGACGAACAACGACAAAGGACAAAAACAAATGTTTAACAAATTCTTAACATTAATTCTATTGTTCTCGTACTAATGGATTCAAAATTATTGATTTTTTCATTACCCTTTCGGTTGGCTGCTGCTTTGCTGCTTCCCTCGGCACACATCACGCTTAACGCTTCACCGCGACAGCGCGTACATGGGTGTGATGGGGATGATATCTGTTCCGACTCGCATTTTTTGTCTGTTTGCGTGAAGAAGTTTTTATTGTTCGGCAGCGAAAATTTATGCTACCGTTCAGCGGAATCAACGATCAACGAAGCCGCCGCGGTACGCTTCATCACCGTCAGCGATGGCAGCCCGTCACCGGCTTGAAGGATTGCAACCGGATGTGGCAAAGCATTTGGCCAACGGATTGCATGCGCTCAGCGCTTGTTAGCGGCTGTGGCGAAGTGCGTGAAGACAATTTGGCTGTGGAAACCGATTGCGATTTGCTGTTATCTTCTTGCCGTGATACATTTTAGCTGGAAACGAATGTAGCAACAACAAATTTTGATGTTGCTCTGTTTATATTGTAGCATATAAGAGTTGAAGTGATATTAATCTATTACTGGATTAGTTTTAATTTGAACTTGAGTATGTAAACTTTGAAGTGGAATCTTTCCATCTTTTTACAGGAAATATTTTCAAACCACACTCTTGCAATGTTTTTATACTTTGTGGTCAGGCATGCAGTTAATATAGAGCGAAATAGTATTCCATCTACTGTTAATAAAAAGTCAGTTCAATTTGGAAAATATCCAGAAATAAGTAAAATCTTGTCATTTAAGCTAGAAGACGGTGTATTTAGATTAATTTATGTTTCTCATGGTTTATATTTCTCCTTTCTTTTTTATATAATCGAATTTAGTATTCTTTTCCAGTTATGATTTGTCAAGGACAGCGTTAAACCCTTTTTGAATGCAACAATCAATCATACCGGCAAATATGTACCTACTAATGCCATTCATTCCGCATCGCGCTGTATCGTTTAAAAGCTCCATTACACACACAAACCCGGTTGTTATAATAAAACTTTACTATAATGTCCACCATGATGTGCGAGTAAACGTCACGTTAAATGGCCCATTCAGGCAAAACTTTATGAAGCACCAGTTTGCCCCACCAGATGTCCCATTGTCTCAGCGAAAACGCGCATCCACTCTTGCAAGGAGCAATTTTAACTATCTACATCAGCTGCAGCAACCGGCCTATTGCATGATGCCACAGCTCACTATAATGTGCAACAGAAGGCTGCTGCAGTTCGCCTCTCGCTAAACGCTCACTAGAAGTCGCGCCTGAGACAATTGCGCGACTAGGCGAACACAGCCCGCCACAGGAACCTCCGGAGATGTTAATCGTCCTAATGGAACGAATTATGCTAAACTAGCAGAGCAGACCGGGGCACAATTTTTTTTTCTTGCACCATGGACCCGGTTTGCCCATCTTCAGCCATCCGGGACGGGGCCGTCATCATCAACACCATTAATAGTGCAACTTGATCAGCGACCCGGCGGTTGCCCACGGTTTACCCATAAACGGATCGGCAACGCCACAGCGGAACTGCATCGCGCGATCGCGAGGTTGCGTGCTGCCGGTGCCAGCACCATTGGGGTGACGATCAGGCCGACAGTAACTGCCGATAGATTTATCCTTCGCTGTTGTGTCGTGTGTTTTAAAGGCTAGCGCGAAAGGTGCGATGATCACGTCAACTAGCGATCAGACCGCAACATGATACTGCGCATCGGAAGGTGAATTATTCAATGTGAAAACGTCTGCATCAGATTTACCGTCCGCTGTTGCTGCTGCTAAGGGAAAATATAGCAAAAAAACAGCGGGCAACACGTCAAGATGCGCTTCGGATTGGTGTATCAGTTCACGCGGGACATGATAGTGTCAAATGTATGCTGCTCTCGACCGTTCGAACGATCTGTTACCACTGCCTGATCGCTGTTCGATCAGTTTAATCAGCTTGATAGCTAAAGCCTTCCAGCCGCCCAGACGTTTGGAGAAACACAAATCAATAATGAAATGATGAAAAGGAGGAAAAAAACACCCCAGCCAGTTATAGAAGAATGCCTCTTCTAATATATCTTGCCATACATTCTGCCACGATCTGTTCCTAATCATCGTTTTATTCACACATTACGCGTCGATGCTCAAGTCCACTGCGGGGACGACGATTGCGTCAACACAAAACAGGCGGCCACACCGGTCATTCTCGCTGGATGAGTCAAACAATTTTAATGAACTATATCCATCATCCGGCAGTTAAGCTAGAGCCGGGTTATAGCTCTTTATTGTGGACTTGAAAATATGACTTGAGCAGAGACCCCGAATCCACATACCAGATGAAACCGATTGGAACCGAGCGTTTTTTTTTCTTCTTCGGATCATTCGTCGGGTTGATTCTCTCGCCCAAAAACCGCTCATTTATATTCCTTAATTTTGAGCCACAACCATATAGGAAGGATTATATAATGGTCCGGAGGCATCGCGGTTAGCAGTGCTCGGTTGAAAGATTTCCAAATATTTTCCAACAGACGAAAGAAAATAAAAAAACAGCTTCAGCTTGCAGTCCATTATCATTGTTCCTGCCATTAACGACACCTCTCGCTCGCCACGGATACCCGGGACACCGGTGTGCCTGATTGCCTTCATTTATCACGACGCTTAATCATCGCCATTTTCTAATTATATCCAATCCATTTGGGGGTGATTTTGTGTCCCTCTGCTTTGCTCCACCCAGCATAATTTCCTTGCACAACCGCAATGCCGAATGGTCAGCCGAGCTCGATTATTCGGCCGGTATTTGGCCTTCGCCGATCGAGCCTACCTGCCGTGGTATTTGCTTTAATCGCCACAGATTAGGCGCAGAAATATATGTTGATGTTGACACGAATAGACACAACTTAATAATCGACGCATGAATGTTCCGATAATCGTGGCATTCCAATAGGTGGTGACGCTTTTTGTGTTGTAAGAATGGGTGGGGAAACAAACAATTCTCTCTTCTTTTCCATTTATTTCAGGCGAAGCAATTTTCTTCACCCGATCGATTCCATCAATCCACCGAGGACCGATTACTGCGAATCAATTTGGTATCAAATTACACGAACCTTTGGTTCGAGTGTATCCTTTTCTGCTCCCCTTTACACCAGCAAGTCTTGTGTTGGAACACACAAAATGGAAATAGATTCGTTCGATTAGACACGACACTCTGCAATCCCATTGTACGCACGAAGCTCATGAATCCAAAATGTTTCCATTATCCTTCAAATGGTAACGCAAACCGAACCCGTTCGTATGGATTTCAATATTCAACTACGGTTTTTCCTTTTTTTCGCTCCTCTCTGCAGCATACTTCCCAAACAAATGGTTTGGTAACCCACGGGGAACAGAACGGAAGCACCGAAAACCGAATTGGATTTGTTCCAATTTATAGTGTAACCGTTCGGAACCGGGCCGTATTCCGATGAGACCCATACGAAACAACAGGGCCTACAACATTTTGGAACGTTCGGCTCAAATTTCTGTCGCCATTTCGAACCTAAGACGGTTAGAACCTTCGTTAGTGATTACATGCGGTTTATCAATTGCCTACGGTATGGCACGAATCGTTCGTTTCTAAGCTGTATTTTTTTCCCCGTGTCATCCACACTACGGGGGTTGCTTTTCCCAACTGACTAGGATATTGGTGTTCTGCTGTTATTATGAACTCGTTACCCGGGTACAGGATTATTGGATTTTTATTGCGGGTTTTAGATTGAATTTTGGCTACCAATGTCCACAGGCCACGTACCAACGGCCATTTTAAACTATCAGATGGTTTTGGAATGGATCTCCGGAGATCGATTTGTGTGGGCAGTTGGTGGAATCTTGTTTTTCTAAACCAGCGCAGTAATTTATTGATGGGCTTTGCTGTATTAATCGTTGTTTTGTTCGGGCGATGGTTGGAATCAAATTTAGGCTACATTTTTTTTACTCCATATAAGGTCTATCTGATGTTAAGTAATTTATGTTTCCCACTCACAGAGGAAAGATTATATTTGACCGAAAAAAAACAATAGTGCAGATGATTATTGTCAAGGCTATACGGTTTCCACCTTAATAAGTAAGCAAATGTGATATTTTCTTATCAAAAACTTTACCTTAAGATACGATTTATTTAATTTCTAGAATCCTGCAAACATTTCGGATGTTATGAACCATTTACCTGCAAAAAATGAATCTCTTTAGTGATTTTATTTTCATATTTAACATTCCTTTACCACATCTGTTAAAACATTGAGCACAATTAAATTGATCTTATGGACTAAAAATTAAACTAATCTAATTCATAATTTATGTTTAACATGTTTATTGTTATGTTTTGTACTTGAAAACTTTACAAACATGTTTTGCAGTATTAAGTAAAGTTTTAAAATATAAAACATCAACTAACTAAAGGTATTACATAGGCATGGTACATACATTTCGAGTAGCAAGTCATTCTCTAATTCCTCCAGTAGTTATACGATAGATTTCTAACACTTTAACCCCGTTTTTTTAATCTCGACTCAACATTTAATTGAACAAACCCAAAATAGAACCGAAACAAACAAGAAACAAGAAACAAGCAAAAAAACACCATCTCATTCGCTCGCTCTTTATAATATCTTAATATCGAAACCTCCGGACCATCGTGACCCGAAGCGAACGCCATCCTCCGGAACCGGGGATCATAAAGTTTACTGTAACATTTATTTCACTTCCTCTGCCCTTTTTTTAATGCTAACGGCAGCAGGCAGCCGAACCCGAAACGGAATGAATGAACGTGTCGTGCTCACAATCAATCTGTCCGATCGCATCGCGTTCATTAGCATATTCCATCCATCCTGCATCCATCGGCAGCGTCACACGGTCACTTCCCAATCATCTGAATTGCTGCTCTTTCTCACCTCGTATACGATCGCTTTGCGTCCGCTCGGAGCGTTCGCATCTCGAAACGAAACGTGAAAAAAAAGCCACACGAACCACGGAACAGATGTAATCGAGCGTGTAATTTCCGGTGTACCATTTCGGGCACCTCATAACTTCGGGGTTGTTTTACTTTTTCGTTTTGCTTCGTCCACCCCCGGGTCCAACCTAGACCGCAGGAGGACCATTGTGCGCTTCGTTTGTTTTGCTGTTTTGATGCTGCCCGTCGATAGTGTCGAAACGGCCGCGACACCGATCGACCGAAGGGCTCCCGCGTACCCCCATTTACGGACTTCACTTCACCTCTCTCTCCCTTAGGATGGGAGGCTTAGTATAGCTGTGCTGTTTGTTCATCAATTTCGTTTAACGTCTTATCGATCGCTTTCGATCTTTATTATACACAAACACCCTGGTACACGGCGAAACGTTTCCTGCAACGCCGCTGCTAGTTAATCAAAATATTTTCGGAATCGAAATATCAAAACCACGCTCGTCGCTTGTGAACCGTGACAAACCGTGTCGAACGTCGAATCGTCCCCTCGAGCACGTTATCTGTGCTCGTGTCTTTATCCTTCCAGAACTCACAGCTTCATTTGCGCGCGTACGGCATGCAAGAACGATCGATGGATGCGTTAATGGTAAGGACCAGCCAACAAAACTCTCACACACAGAAATCAAACAAACAAAACAGCAATCGATCATCGGTGCCGTGAATCGATTCTGATCAGTGACTGAGCGCTCGACCGGGGTCAACTGCACGTGTGTTACGGGGCCACAAGTCTCTCGCTGCAGACGCCTGCAGCCCTTCAAAACAAACTCGGGCCCACTGCGCTTACGTTGATTACGCAATTAGGACCGCTGGCCCGTACCCGGTGAAAGAGGAGATGAAAGTGCAAATTAAGCATTGGAAATGTATAAAGAGAGAGAGAAAGAGAAAAATCTACAACCCCACCGTGGGCCACATTCTTCACCGAAAACAGCTCAATTGCTTCGTGTTTGCTCGCGGTGCTCCATCGGTGCTGCCTTACGGTCATAATCGAGACCGTAGCTAATTTGACCCGAGCATAATTAATTACCGGTAGACGAGCCTGAAAGGCCAGCTGAAAGGCTGTGGGGAAGAAAAAGAAGAAGAAGAGGAAAAAGAAGACGAAACAAAAAAAANAGGCATCGAAATCTAGACAGAATGCCCGCGCAAATGATCAACTCGTTCGGGGAGCGGGTGTGTGCCCGGGAGGTGCATGGGGAGCTGATTGAACGGAGAAACAAACACACGAACCACGGTGCCTGCCCGTCCGAGATGCCCTTACCTTTTTCTTTCTTTTTCTGGTTCGACCATTTAGCGGGTGCGTCAGCACCATCAAGCGACGTTGGCGCACGTTTGGATGAAGGCATAAAAATTAGCTTAAATACCGTGCCGCATCAACGCGAACCGCTGGGGTTCCGACCGCCAGGGTCCTAACCGGCCGGTGTCAGCCTACGGTGCGGGAGAAAAATTGAACAATCATTAATATTGAACGTGAGACTTAGGTAAAGCCTCTTGGCCGGAGCATTATGATCGGGACACGACCGCACGTACAGGACGGCCAACCGTGGCCAGCGTGCAACATTTAACAACATAATTTCCTTTCCCTGTGTATGTGGATGGTGGGGAGGGGGGGAGATGAAAGGAGAGGAAGCAAGAGGGAGGTGAAGAATTGGTAATGAAGATACTCTCCCCGAAACCAAGAAGGAAGAGGCCAAAACCACCCAAATCCACTCGCACACTGTTCAGACCCGCAGACCACGGCACGGACTGAAACGGAATGGGTTAAAACAAAGCTGATGCAGGACAAGCAAACAGCAACCCTCAACACATTGAGCAAACTAGCACCACCACCAGGGGCTGGTCGGAAAACTAGGCAAGAGATTAATGATCGCTCGCGCACCGGGTTCGTTGTCTGTTCGATCGCCCAAATCACTGCTCCCAAAATGGTGCTTTCTAGCCGTTTATTTTATTTCATTTTATGTTGTTTTTTTTTTATTCCTTCGCCCAAACCCTTCGATCGCCCGGAGGTTTAAATCGTCTTATTCTCGTTGGTCAGTTTTTCTTCCTCCCGCCTCCCCCCCCCCCCTTCTCCATGCATCTCCACATTCCCCTCCCTGTTGCCAGTGCCATACTACACTCATTTTGCTCAATGTTTTCTCACCCTAATGATCGTTTGATTGATGATCGTTTATTTATTTATTGTTATTAATTTCCTATCGATTTTACGCCCGCTGATCGCGTTAAACTCGATTTAATTGAGCGCAAAAGGAAACGTACGGTATAGCCGTTTGGTTGTGCCCGGGGTAAGGCTCATAGACAAAAGGCGGGAGGAATTTTGGTGTGTACTTTTCTTTTCTTTTCTTTTCTGTTTTTGTGTTGGTTTTCATCCCCATTTCCTTCAACCGGAATTCCTTCAGCCGCCGCGCGAATGCCCAATTCTCAGCTCGAGCCCGACTTTTTTTTTGCACAGCTTCGATCGATCCACCACGATCATTAATTTTTATTAATTCCTGAATGGCGCTGAACTAATCTTCCAACATTTTTATTAATTTTCCCCCCTTTCAAGCTGTATTTGGTACGATTGCGCATTCGTTACAGACGCAAACCGGGCAGGTTTGTGGTGCGTGGTGTTGAATTTGTTTCACCGGCTCAGCACGTTTTAAAACCCTGCGGGAAAGATTTGCACGGCCCAGCCCGACGGGCTGCCGACGAGATATAACACGGCCGAAAAGCGTGTTTTGAGACGAAGACTGGCAAAAAAAAACAAATAAAAAACAAGAACAACTCTCGGACGCGTACGCCCGCGAGGTGGTATAATTCGGAGTGAAAATGAAGTTGTTACATGCTTGAGGGCCAACAGCGGGAGGCCCCAAACACAAGGAGTGGGAAGGGGGGCAGAGAAACGCAAACGCTAATAAAAAGAAACAATCGAAACGATTGTGGTTGCGATTTTAACGTTGGAGATGGAATTTCCCAGTCATGGTTAAAATCAGGCTAATGATCCATTTGAATTCATTATGCTGAAACCGTTTACTGGGGCTGCTGCGGGCGGTGAGGCAAACACACTACAAACACACCACAAATGAGCTGAAATTCCGCGCAAAATCAGCCACACCAAATCGCGCAGTGAATGCAGCAATCAGCCGCGTTTAGCTAATTACGAGATGGTGAAAATGTTCCACGCACTACCGTTTACTGTACTGCAAATCATGAAATTTCTCCGAATTATGGTCCGAAAAAATTATCTCTCCCCCTTCGAAAACATTTAATCGCAATACAAACAAGTGATTGTACGCCCGTTTGTACAGCGGATTAAGTTGTGCTTTCATAAGCTCATTCAAGCTCCCATATCACGCACCACCAATGGTGCTTTATTTTTCCGCGATCAATCAAACGTCTCACCCGTACGGCGTTGCCATTCAACGGCAATAATCGCTACAACAATACGAAAAAATCAGCAAAGCTTCTTTTTGCCGTCGTACCACGACGCGAACCATAAGCTACCAAAACCAAATAAACAAACCACACATTCCGGTGCTAATCCTCGGAGCTCGATCTGCTACAGGCTTTGCCAAAAAAATAAAACGAGCTCAGCAGAAGCCTTCACCGCACCGGCAAGACCGGCGTTAAGCTGACCCAGCATCCAAACAAAAAAAAACCCACCCTTTTTGGCCGCTGCAATCGAGGGCACGTATCAAATTAATAACGAGAAGATCGTTAGCTCCGCATCTAAAGAAGGATTGCCTCTGCGCGCTCCGGGTTCGTCGCTTGGCCACGTCGCTTAAGTCTTTCGTATAGTTTCGCCAAGGAAGGGTTCGGTTTCGGGCCAATTCTGGCTGTCGGCCGTTTGTTTTCTTTCCCCTTCCCCCCCCCCCCTTCCCTTTTCCACGCTGTTACGGACGTTGTTTTCTTATTTTGTGAAATGTACACCATCATAATTTTCTCTTTTGAAGGCTGTTATTAATTTTGACAGATCGCTTTTCGAGTGCTCCGATTCCGAATCACCCCGTGTGCCGCAGCCAATTTCTTCCATTTCGGTGTTAGCTGACCCCCTCCCACGTTCTTTGCCGTGCTCTTGTTGCTTCCCCCCTCCCCCTCTCCCCTCCCTCCACCCTCTGCTTGGGACGCTGTGTTGATGGTTTTGACTGGTGAGACCCTGGTGCGCTCCTGCTGTTGCGCCTTGTTGCTGCCGTTGCCGCTGATGATGATGATCGCGAGAATGATGAGTCGTGAGTCGGTGAGTCCAGTGCACAGTCCAGCAGTGGCGGAAAAAAAACCCAGGGTGCCCTGGGGAACGGGAGTGGGACGCCCGCACGCCCCAAAGGTACTAAATCGTTTCAACGGAATGTTCACAAAAGTGAAGGAAAGCACGCCTTTCTCGACGGGTCTTGTGCGCGATCGATTTGGCGGTTTCGTAAAGGTGAGCTTATTATGGGGTGCGCGTGTTGTTGTGCCTGCCCGTTGGTTGGAGGGCGAAGGTCTGGAAGCTATCCATTTCAACGGCAGGCTGGTATTACTGGCGCTGTAGGTTTTACCAAAAAGGTACTGCGTGCATTCCGCCGAATGGTTTTTATTACATTCCGCAACGCTCCTTTGCTTGATGATGTGATGGAAAATCACCTCTCATGTTCAAACACTTCAACCATCATCACACACTATATCCTTTCTTTGCAAAACAATACATCGAGTTCGATCTACTGGATCTTTTTTTCTTATCAAAACTGTCAACACACTCCTGCTCGCCATGGGAGGTTTGCTGCATCGGACGGCTCAGACCTTGTTCCCTAATTTCAATCCAAATCGATTTAATGATGAACCCGAACGTGCAGCGGAAAGCATCACCATCACCGTGATGAGAAATATTGTGACAGCTGATGGCACCAGCGCGTCCAAGCCATGCTCCGGGTGCTGTCCTGTCGCGCAATTCTTCCCTAAAAAAAGCTGAAAGGAAAATGTCATCACGACTAATCCAATTTCATAACAAAGGATTAGAAATGGATACGCTTACGGTTGACGCTTGCGTTGACAGCGGTTAGTGCAGGCAGTGTGGTAGCTCTTCGTGTTTCGTCGCAACAAACAAGCAACAGAGGAAAATAAAGGAAAACTTAAGACTAAGGAGAAGAAGAAGTAAAAAACAATACCTACGCACCCCACTCGACCCGGGGCCTGGTCGAGTAGTGATACGATCGATGAGATGATCGGCCATCCCGAAACATTAAACACAAAATCCTTCTGCTGACTGACGTTTGGAAGGGTCGTAACATCGGCTCCGAACCAGGCAGGAACAACACGGAGCCAACGAAAAAAAGGAAGAAAATAAAAACAGAAGTGCAATCGTTCGAGAAGCTTAAGCGTGGAACTCCGTCCATACCTGAACGATGGCTTCCCAGAAGGGAGCCAGCGAAATGATCCTCTAATAATCCTGTGATCCTTCTTTTGCACTGATGAAGCTCATAATTGGGTTCTGCGCAGGCGAACGCACATTTCGCTAAGAATGATTCTCTCTCGCCTCTTCTCTCTCTTCTCTTCGTCTCTCGTTTTCTCTTTTTGTTTCCTTGTTTCATTTTTCAGGATGGAATTTCGGGATGCTGCAGTGTTATTCACCGTCTTGATTTATGACATCAATCACCAGACTAGCCCATGTTAGACATGTTATTTTCATTCTCCTCCCAATCGTTTGTTCCAACCTCGGTTGGTTCATCTAGTTCTAGCACAGTAAAACTTCCGTACGGCCATCGAACACAGCGAGGTGCAATCGAGCAGCCCAAAACGCAACTCGAGCTTAATTCGTTAACGTTACGATCACCCCCGCGTCACCACCATTCCACCTGTTTCTGACCCCCAAACTCCCCGAATGACCAAGACATCATCGCAACGGGCGCAAGAAACAGAAATATGATCAGCTAGCTAGATATCACATTAATTTCACTCACTAAACCAGCCACGAAATGCACGGCGCAACGAAACGTGTGAAAGAGAAAAATCTGTACCAAATTTGTAGCCATAAATTTGTAACCGACTCATCCGGTTACACATCTTCTTCCACCCGGGGTTCAGCTCCAGTTCCAGTACAATAAGCCCGAAAAGCTGGGATCTTCTCTACGCTTCTTTTTCTTAAACGACATCCACAATCGGTTCGCCTCGAACCGTTTAACCGCTCGGCGAGCTGCACGGGCATAAATTAATTTCCAAAAGCCCCAATTAAAACACATTGTGTCATTCGCCTCATTATCGTTTGGATCAACATCGCAGCGAAGAAACTGGAGGAACTGGATTTGGACTACCTACTTCCAATACATCACACAATAGGTCTGCAACGAAGCAAGAGAAGGCACGCACACAATATCCGAATGGATATCGATTCGATTTAACCCCGATCTAGTTTGTGGACTTTATCGAACGTGCAGGCCAACAGTTACGACGCGAGGCGTCATAGTCATCCGAAAGTTGGAGTCCCCATCTAGATTCCCAGCGTACACCATAATTAAGTCATCTTCGCCTAATTCCAATCAATTATTGAAACTAAATAACACACACAAAACAAATGTCTTTTTCTCTTCCACGGGACCCCGTTTGGATCACCGTTGTTGTCGTGATCGTGATCGTCGCCGTCGCCATAAGTATCACTTTTCCCTTGTTTGAGCGTGTCGTTTTCCGCTCTACCACCGGCACCCTCATCCAGGCCTCCTAGTGCCTGTTGCGCCCATATATAGGGGTGGGAAAAGTAAAAACATGCCACGCACAAGATAACCATACCGATCGTTTGTCCCTTTTTTATGTCAAACACTCAGCAGAAATGACCCATAAAAAACACTCACCACACACCAAAACAAACGCAAGGTGTTGCCCGGGGGAGTGAGGAAGCTTCGGGAAGGCAGCCCCCGAGATTCAAAGTTTCCCCCCCAAAATCGTAACGCTCACGGGGCACGGGCGCACTGATCTCGCCTAATCAGTGACAACACATAAATGTCGAATTATAATAATGCACATAAATTAGATGAGTCGCGCGCAGGACTTCGCCAGCCAGTGCTGATCCCCCAAAATGAAGCATAATAAAGAAATAACACACACACACAAACACATGCAGGTATGAAAATATCCAACGACACGATCTTTAACTCATCGAGGTGCTTCGATCGAAGGCTTTTCGGATGATTATTGTCGCCGTTTTCTTCCAAAAACCGTACACCGTACCTATGCGCACATGGTTCATCTTCTTCCGTGTTCGTGATTCGGTCCCATTTTCGGTTGGTTCGGTGGCTACCACCAACAGAGAAAGAGCTAGGGAGGGAGGGAGAGAGGGAGAACGGGGAGGGGGAGAAGTCGCTGGCAAATTACCTCCCAACCAAGCACACGGCACACGGAGGCCAACGAACGGATGGGATGGAAGCGCCCGGGTAACGAAGGAAACATCATAACTAATGTCGATGAGAAAATTAATAGGTTTATAATTGAATAAATTATTTCCACTATTTTATAGTCACACGAGATGCGAATGTGCCGGGATCGGACAGAAAAACGAAATCTGCCACACTCCCGCGTACACACAGCGATGTTGCCCGGCACGCATGAACGGCAAAAATCAAATTAATTGAATGATGAGCTGATTCGAGTTATGGAAACGTTTACGGCCAATATTCCAAGCCTTCGTCGTTCAGTTATGTGTGTCGAACAGATGATTCGATTTCTGTCTTTTTTTTTTTTTTGATTCAAATGAGAATTTTCGATGAGAAGTCTTGTATCGATCGTTGGTATGTTGATGGATGTTGTGGAATTGGCTCTTAAAATAATATATTTAAATCAAGAAGCAGCATTGAAAAAAGCAGTCCACAGATCAGCTCATGCATGGAAAGTATGTGAGCTCCTATCCATCTTATCTTAATGCAAAAATTGTCCTCAATCGTCGATTTGCGACAAATTGCGACTGTTTGTCGCATGTGATGTGTGTCGCTTTGTTTTTCTTGTACTTTCTTTTACCCGTTTTTCTGTGGTCCGGCTGTAGCAGAAGCCTTTCGTGAATGCTCCCGGCATCCCGGCCCAATGTGGAATAATTACGGTGCATTAAATTATAAACGATCGAGCCCGCCTGGAATGACAACGTAGCTAAACGCAGGCGAACTTTAAAACGTCCAGCCTACCGAAGAAAGCGGTAAAGTGCGTGCAAAGATGTATAAAACATCGCACAAACACCGCATTCGGTACGCGCGGCTGGTCTGGCGGATAGGGTTTTTGAAAAATTTTAATATTCATCACCACTTTTAAATCGCTCAAACGGTTCGAAACCTCCTCCCCCATGAAGCATGGATGGATCTATCGAACGCACATCATACGCTATTTTAATGTCGTTATTTAAGAATGCACGGTACGAGACGCTTCGGCCGTACCAAGCCCGATGGTTAAGCCCCCCAAAAGCGTAGCCCGGAACAGCCGTGTTTCACATTAGCGTACGTGCATGGAAAACACTTTCTGGTCGGCATATACGCATCCGCAGCAGGGAAGAATATGGGGGATTTTTTTTACGGAGAAGTGTGTTTACGGAGAAAAGTGTCATATTTTAAATGCCATCTAATGTCCACATTTAAATCAGTATCGACACCGTCCACTAACCACGGATGCCGTGAGAATTAAAAGTGAGCCTACTGCACCGTACTGTCGCCTAATGCAGCCGCACTTTCCTGATCGAATACGCACACTTCCACGTGGAAAGCGGGCAACAATTGTGTTTTGTAGCGTTAAGGGTATATCGTGCTCGTAAAACCAAACCGAAAACCGCGTCACCGGCAATCAAGCGCGTCCATTAAAACGCGAACCATAAATCTTGTGCTCAAAACTGTTGTTAACAATCGCTTAATTGTTTGTTTATGTTTATTTCGCGCGCTTGTGTCCGCGCTTTGACCGGGCGCGCGAGACGAAACATGGCGTGTTTCGTGACCCGTCCCGGGCCTCCCCCTACTTCCCCCTTGTTTATGGTACGCACCCGCACCTGGGTAATTGTGGCACAAATTCCGAACGCGAACAGAATTTTATGTGTGATGTATGAGGGATTTTTTTTTTTTGTTTTGTTGCGAAGAGTTCCAAACCGCCACAATCTACTAAGAAAAGGCATACCGATGCAGCCTGTCACTACCGTTGTCAGAAATAAAAGCGCTTTCATCATACACGAACGTCAATGCAGTGTCATAAACTGTTGTTTTTTTGCTTTTGTGTGTGCGTGTGATACAGCCGTGTATCAGTTACACGGCCATACCGTGCTGTTTCGTCCTGGACGATGCCTGAATAGATAATTGCTTACGCTATTTACCTTCGGCAAGAGAGCGAGCGAGAGTGAGAAAGAAAAGGTGTAACTGTTGCGCTGCTGTCGCACAAAATTCCACAGCCGGTTGGTTGGTTCGTGCGAAACATTTTTCGACCAGTAATTAAATGGAATTAAGTTTTGCTCTCGCTTCGCCATTAGCGAGCTGCACTGTGTCAACATGCCATAATTGTGCAGCCATTAAAGTATACGCCGAACATTGCATTTCACACCATTAACCCTACGGTGGCTGTGTGCGTGGAGTGATCGTGTGTCCATGGATTGGATTTGCTGTTTTGTTTTGCAAAATTTCAAACCACCTTTTGGCACCTCGTGCAAACAACAAAACGTTTCTGCAAAAAAAGGTGGCTAATTTTCGGTTAAACTCGTACAGATGAACACTTTTTCTTGGTTTGTTTGCTGCTTCTTTGCCAGCCGCTGGAACACAAGATACAAATCCACATTTATCTTAAACCCGTACCTTCGCGTTTGTGCGGTAGAGACACAAAAGCCACGGATATAAATTATGCCAAATTCTTCTGCGCGACGGTTCTCATGACGAAATTCCTGCTAATCTAGCATCAGATAAGGCGAAGGCACGCAAGAACACGGGGTAGGCGAAGCGAAACAAATTCATCTCCGCTTGAACTGTGAGACATTTGCTGGTCAGTGAGTGATTTGAATGATTATGCATGGCGGGCGTAAATAAATTTGAAACTTTATACGGCGAGGAATTAATTGCTGTTAATTAATATTGCTTATTGCTCGTTGCGAAAATGGGAGCTTTTTGTTAAGCACATTAAAACAGCAAAGCGTACAACAAATTAAGGGAAAGTTAATTTTATTTCAATAGAAATTAGAATGTTTTCTCGTCCTCGTCCTATTCAATAACAACTTTTCTTTTCATATTTTATTTTTTCCATTTAGTTACAGAAAATTAATTAATTTTAGCGAATAAAACATTAAAAATTTAATTATTTTAAGAATATTATTATTGAAGGATATTATTGGTAAACCATATTACGGATACTTGTCAAATGCATACAATAAATTGACTCTTCCATCGCGGTTGCGTCCTACTTTATTTATTTTTTTTTTATTATTGTTAAAACGACCCAGTTTTATTGCAAAGCATTCTTATAGTTCAAATATCATTAAAACTTCAAAAAACTTCCGTTCTTTAATATACAAAAAAAACATCAAATTAAAATAAATAAAATGCATAAGAATTACAGTTTACACAAAAGTAAAAGAGTCGGATATAACTAAAAAGATTTGAAAAGGCATAATATATCATCTATCACACAGTTTCAATCCCTTCGTACCGCTGCAACATTTCTAATAAGCAACGTCAACCATAATGCCCACTAATGACACATCACCAACCCATAGTGGCCCATAACTCAGCGGCTAAATGAAGACGTTGCCAACGCGCAACGTGCCCGTGCGGAACCGAATGTGCAACATCGTGCCGGCAACTGCAACACATCCGTGACCATAATGCACACAACCGGCTAAACACCACCCGGCAGCCCTGTCTTTCCGTCTTCCATCTTTCACCACACCACGTCCAACCGCTCAGCGTAAAAATGAAGTTGTCCACAAAATTTGTCAACCGATCCGCCGATCTTCCCCGACATTCCAACTGCGCCGTCGCACGTTTTCCGCACGCAGCACCGTATGTTTCGTTAGCTTAATTGTTATGTTTTTCTTATCGTAATGGCTTAATCGCATTAAAATGATCACCATTTTGCCGGTGCTCGGTTCGGGTTTCTCGTGGCCGATTGTACGATACCCGGCCACGGTGACAAACCCCGGTTTGTGCCGTTGTCGTGGCCGTAGCAACGGTGCGCTGTGATAAATTTGCACTCTGGCGTGCCTTCGGCCGTGGACTCATAAAAATACTTCTCACGAAGCTGGCGAAGCTCCAGCTGGAAGAAGCGGCAACCTGGTACGCTGGTTCGTCAATGCTGCTCACCTCATGCGAACCGGCCACGTCCATAAACGACAGCGCGCACGGTGCAACGCAATCCTTCAATGCGCACCGAGGCGAACCTTCGTAATTCACTTGCCTTCGACCGTGTTGTGCACGGGGCGGACACGGCACGAAGCACACAAGTGGCGCGGCGACAAGGGGGAAAACAATTTAATCATCTCTAATTTTCAATGTAATAAATTTTATACCCATTATCACGTCCATTCATTTAAAGCGAATTTCATCAATATGTACACAGCGTTGCTCACATTTGTGCTCGCCCGCGGTGACTGCGGGCCAACTGCAAAACGGTACGACGGGTTCAACATGCACATGCAGTGCCCGTGTTGCATCCCAAACACAACCCACGGGTAGGTAGCCGGTTGTGAAAAGGGGAAGGAAGGGGGGGAGGATTTTTCCCCACCACCGGCACCCCGCCCCATCGACATCGCTGTACGCAACGTTTGCGCAAATAATCTGCACCTAATATTATAAACAAAACCAAGCATCGATCGATGGCTTTCGCGCTCGTATTGTGCATCGCGCCCGGAGTGCAATGGCGCACAGCGCAACAGCGCTTGGCTTCGCTGCACAGGGAACACATTGTGCGCGCGCGTTTTTCGAAATAAAACAGATATTACACGTGTAATAAATTATCGCCTTTCGTTCAAGCTGCCAGTTCGGTTTGTGAGTGCATTTATTTTAAAAGCAAAACCACCACCACCACCCTCCAGCATGCGCCAACTGCGCCCCGGCAGCGTTCGTTACCCACAGGAAGAGGAGGAGTAAGGTGAAAAAAGAGAAACCGAGGGAAGGGACGCAATCGTAACCGGAACGGGCTGTCTTGTCGGACGGTTGAGGGCCGGTTTTTACGAGCCACCAATGCGCGGCACCAAACCAAAGTTTGCAACTCCGCTGTATCTCTGTTGCCCTTCGCATTACATCCTTTCCTCGTTTTTTTCTTCTTCTCCAAGCACCCGTGAGTGTTGAAATGTTTGCACACTTCACGGCTTTGGCCCGATCCGATTGCTCCCGGTTCGAATGGGAGGTAATTTATAATTCGCTCCATCCCTTCAGCTAGGCGAGACCCTTGGGAAATGGAATTCTTCGTACAGCGCATATGATAACGCACCCGTCGGGTGGTCGGGGGCAAGTATGGCAATCGATGGCTCTTGTTGGCCATTCTTCGGTTTTTTGTGTGTTTTTCTGTTTTTTTTTCTTGTTGTTACATGTGGCTGTGTGTGCGTTTTTTTTATATTGCATCTAATGGTGGCTATTTGATAGCTGTGGTTCGTTAACCAAATACACCACCAATAAATTGTGCGTTCTTTCCCACCCACCCCCGGGTGTAGGAACATTTACATGAACTTGACCTCAGCTTGGCTTGATGTGTCGAATGCATGGTTCCATACCAATTGATGATTCAATATAATGCTGACTGTTACAGCACAAGAAAACCATAAAACAATTCTTCTTCACATAGGTGTATCTCGTGGTGTTGTTCTCACAAAATCGAACAAAACTCCACAAAACATGCTTCAATACGGAAGATCTTTAAACCTTCCTATAAAGGTGTCAAAGGTAAACAGTTATAAAGGTAGCTTATCTACTGAGATGTCTTAGACACCTGCTCAGTTTTTTAACAAATTTACTTCTTGCTTTGAAATGTATTCTATTAAATATTTTATAAAGTGACGTCCTTGTAGTTTTGAAATTAAAGTTTAAGATTAATTTGATTTAAAAATAAAATTGGTGATTTGTTCCATTAGTTAATGATTAAACATTTCATAAAGATTTGCTGAGACATCTTAAGCATCTGTCCAGTTTTTCGAACATCTGGCGCTTTATCTACAAACATTTTCTTCTATAATTTTTTTTAAAAAATTAAAGACTGGTGATGTAAAACAGGATGTACAAATACGATATGCTTATCATCTGAGACGGCTTAGACATTAGCTTAATTATTGGATCAATATGCGATTTTCTCTCAAGTTGATTATTGGATCTCTCTCTCTCTCTCTCTAGCTTATTTTTCTCTCGCTCTCTCTCTCTCTCTTTCCCTCTCTCTTCCTATCTCTCTCTGTCTGTATATATCTCTTATTGGAAACTTATTCCAAACTGCCTCCATCCTAAAGCCATTACCGGTACCAATGCTGGATTAGTAACGATCATTCCCATTTGCTAGTAAAAACAAACCATCACTTAACGACCCAATCAGCACGTTGGTCAATTGGCCATGATGCACTACATGCATCATTCCCCCGTTTCTGTACGTACACAATTGCGTATTATTCCAGCATCCTTTCACAGCCTCATTTGTGTGTTGTGCACTCGCGTTGTACGGTGTCGTTTCCTCTTCGACGTTTCTTTTCACACCGGGAAAGTGTGTGTATGTGTGTGTGTGTGATTGTGTCCCTCTCCGGGGGCGCTCGTTTAAAGCACACACGGAATGCATTCATAATAAGATATAAAATATCTATCCTAAATAGGTACGAAATGGAAATAAAATCCCCTATAAACCAGACGCACCCGAGTCGCGTCAGGTCTGAACCCGGTTGCCGGTTCCAATTTCCAGTTTTTTTTGGAATCGTCCCTCGAGCATGGTGAGAGAGACCTGGCGCAGAAGCGAGGTATAATACAAAATTAATATGATGATTATTGTTGAGGTTAAGGCGCAAAGGAGCGGAGGCATGTTTGCTTACACCCCGGAGCGAGTTAATATAAATAAATGAATATATTTTGTCGATTCTCACCTCGGGACACCTTCGGGCCATCGGATTTCGGTGTGTGTATGTGTGTTTTTCCTTTTCTCCTCCCGGGGGATAGCACCCCGGATACCATTTCGCGATTCCGTGATGCATTTATACAAATACAGGCCCGAGCATTAATGCTCGCCTGCACTCGGTTCGCTTCGTTCGTTTTCGCTTGAATTTATCACGATATCGGGGGCCACAGAGTGCAAAGGTATGGGGCAGGGTTTTGGGCAGAAAAAGCGCCGTGTAATAGTGAGAAAGTTTTGATGATCAGCTTTTGATGAGAAGCATGAGCTTGTTTGCATATCATAAAACTATCGACGGGTTTTCCTTTTCGCAGCACGTTCGCCGTCCCGGGTGGACCGACCAGGTGGACCGAAACCGGTGGAAGAGAGTAGGGGGGAGGGGGTTGGTTAGGGAGACGAAAAACGCACCTTTTTGGACGCCCCGTCTACAACAATATCTCCACGCACAAAAGAAAAAAACAACAACGTATGATGACTCAATTTAATCGCTTCATCCAAGGAACCGTGTTGCTGCTCGGAACAGATTCGGTAAATTGTGTGAGTGAATAAAAAACAAACAAAAATCCAAACCAATCAAAACCAAAAAGTATCACAAGAAATAAAAAGGCACCTCCGACTTCTGTGCCCCATTTTTTTCCCACGCGAAATCTGCCGCGAAACAAAACAACAACAAAAAAGTGGAGCGGTTATTGAACCGTTTCACAAAACGCGCTTTCCCTACATCCAGCTCCGGCCCATTGGTTCATTTTAATTACTTTCGAATCGAATATTGCATATTCTTGGCGCACCGTCAACGGGTACGCTACCGCCAGCGGCCGGTACTGCCATTCTGTCCGACCTGATGTTTATGAATTCTGAGCACAAATCGAGCTAAACGGTCCCCATCATGTCAGGTTGCGGTATCGATGGGTTGCCTGCAACTGGCCCGAGACACGAACTCCTCCCGAGACTGGAGGTTTTACCGGTCGGTTCCCAGTAGAAGGGAACCGTGTGAACTAAGAGGACGATTTGCTGAAGAATGTTCGGATGGAGTGCGATCAAATAGCGAAGTTGGTTTGGGAAATGTTGGAGCGATTATATCAATTATTACACTTTATGTATCTATTTAATTGTACATTTTTCGGTGGGAAACCGCGTGAAACCGTTACAACTAGTTGTTTGCTTACTGTGGTGAAATATTACTCCCTTTTGTTAGTTTACCAAATCGTAACTCAATCTGAAGCCCGTATAATAGCAAATAAATACCTTTAATAAACTCCAAAACCAATCCAATCCACCCGTCACGTATTCGCCTCATCCAACAACATTTTGAGCAGATGAACAATAAATCCAACCAACGCTACTAGCACCACGCAACCATCTACTATGGATCCACAAAATCATCCCCAAAGCTCGTCAACTCAACTGCCGTAAACCGGGCACCTGGGCCAGGGCCGCTTTCACGCCGAAATGTCTTAATTTCTACGGACCCGCCAACCAACTGGCATCGTCCAAACCAAACCCTGTCCGTCCATCCACTTAAGCGCACATCATTTGTCTTTTTCAACTCCCAGAACGCGGCCCAGCCGGTACCGGTAAATTGTCCGGCACAGGGTCCGACAGGGTCCGCGGTGCGCGCACACACTTTTTAATGTCTTAATCAACCGGTGAAATCCATCAAGCGCCGTCATCGCATCAGGCCGTCGCGCATAGGACGAAAATGCGCGGAATGTGGAAAACCCGTGCAATGATAGCCTGGCCCAGAGAACGGAGCCTGGAATGAGCCTTTCGTGGACGGGCGTCCAGGCTGGCAGGCGTCTTGGAGACCTCCCCCACTGGGCGGATCGTGCGAGGTTCGTGAAGTAATTAAGCTCATGTTTCATGTGCGCTCAAGGTGCGCACCGAACTGTTCGCGCTTTATACAACGCTTTGGTTGCATGGAAGCGGAAAGAAGCAAACCAAGATGGATTCAGATTTCATTCGTCCATTTTAACTTGCAAAGGCACTAAATGGCTATTCCAAAAGTCCTACGAGATGGACGAGATTTGTTTTGTTTGGAGTTAACGAAAAACAATGAGATCACGGACAAGGACAGGAAGTCGTTACAATATCACTTACCAGAAATCACCAGAAATGCTCAATCATACAACCCAAATTCTACGAAACAACTGGTCCACTGTGTAGCATCCTACGCATGCTGGGACAGTCTCGCTCAGTCGTAATCTCCTACATGCTCCTGCCAGAATCAATTATTCCATTCACCCAGGAAGCATCAATCTCGGCGATGATCTCTATCTCGCGGACACAACTTCATTCATGGCTCTGTACCCGAGAGGGTGCAAAGTATCGTACTGGCCAACAGGATACGGAAAGAATAATAAATTAATTTTCATTCAATTGCTAACGATTACGATCAGGACCGAACCGGTGCGCGGAGTGGGAGTCTTTCGTTTCCAAGCAACTGTGCAACGCCGCCTGTTAAACATGATCCGTTTGGCCATTAAAATGGTGCAGTAGCAGCTCAAACACCCCAAAACAAATGATGCTCATGTTTCGGTGTGTGCGATCGTACGATCGTAAGCACTAGCGATGATAATAACAATAATAGAACAGCGAGGAACACGCTTTGAATAAACGAGAGGCCCACTTAGACTAGGTAATGGTGACGCTTTTGTGACGGTTCGGGGTTTCGGTTCCCGAACTTCATTCACATTCAGCAGCGACCGAGGTGTGGCAGTGAACCCTTTCTTTTTCTTTCTGCTTTCGACGATAATGCTTGGCCCTTTCTCTAATGTGCAACTCCTCCCCCACGGGCTGGCCCGGGTAAGCATCTTTGCTCGAAATTTGAAATTATTATCATCTCACCTATCGGCTATCGGTGTCCCATGATCTTACACCCGGATGATTTCCACTGATGATATGCTACCCGAAACGCCCGCAAGGAAGGATTTTATGTTATCCCTTCGCCCGTGCTAGCGTTTCGAAGAAATGATTTGAATTTCAAACGAAGTTAATAGTTCGTTTTTTAGACACACAAACGAAAAAAAAAAAACACGATGACAATAAGTTCGCAGAACCAAGCAGTGATCCCAACCCAGGGGTAAAGTCATAAAAACACAACCTACACCGGCTAGGTAGGGAAGGTCCAAACCAGAGAAGAAAAAAAAACAGACAGTTAAACTGATACCTTCATACGTTTTACCGTTTTTGCCTCTTCCAAGAAAGCTCCAAGTGTGACAAACAATAAAATTATGCACCTCTAGCACCATCGGCCGCCACCATCACCGATGGGGGTGCAACATGACCAAAGGGGACAAACATACACACACGGAGGCGCGCCCGCAAACCGTTTAGCAAAGCACGGGACAAAAAGGTGGCATATAACACCGGTGACAATTAAGATCACTGCTGGAAGATAATCGTTTCTGCTTGTATTGTGTGCTGTGCCGAGGGCTCTTTGTCGACTCCGAAATGTCTAACGACTCGACTGAAATGCTGTATAAAAGGCGAAAAGGTTAAAGGCAAGCGTGATGATGAATTTCTTATCTGCTTGTTTTATTTTATTTATTTTAAGAAGGGATAAAAAAAAATATAAATAATAAAAGAATCTTTAAAATATTAAAATACGTATGAAAATTTCAATTAAATCTACTACCTTTCATTTCAGTTTATGCCAGATGGTTATGTAAAAGTTCAGCACTTATGTCCAAATTTTGATAATTGATTCACTTATTTCTATAAATTTGATGCATCAAGTGTTAAGAATTACAGAACATCATTCAAGAGTTCAATATTTAAGGTGATACACACGTTTATCTTTTTAAGGAAAATCACGTCAAAGTATTATATTTTGCAAGTAAAAGAAACAATTAGTATAATCAAACAATTAATTAGGGATTAGCTTATAGTTATGTTGTAGATTATTTATTAATTATAATAGTTTACAATTTACTTTGACTGCTTCTTGCCCATTGTGAGCTCATTAGGACTAAAGTTCATAAATTTCACAAGAAACTGTGTTTAATATTTTACATGATAGTACTTTCCCAATAATTTAAGTTACTTAAGACCAACATATTCAAAACCTCAGCCATAAAACGAATGTCTCCACTTTCTCCTACTGTTCAACTGTTTTCTTTAGATCCCTAAATTCCTTTAGCTTTCTTTTTTTAACCATTTTAATAATGATTCATCTTGATCATAATAACTCTTGTGCGTGTGTGGGTTAAAAAAAATCTTCCCTTAACTTGTTGACTCTTGGCGACCACAGGTAGCCGTCATCGCAAGGGTCTCGAACAAAAAAAACACCAAATCCTCCCTGTGTGTTCCCACTCGTCGATGCATGACCACGGATGGTAAAGCCCATCCAGAATGCTGCAGCTTCCAATATCCTCCGGTAGCCAAACAAGATGCTGGCCTAATGTTGTTTTATTTCTTATCTCCCGTTTTGCCCGCCGGAGCAAATTGTGCAATTTTCTAATTACCACCGTCATCGCAAACGCCTCCCTGGTTTCTCGAAAGCGAACAGTCTTTCCCAGGGGGAAACACGCCAAGCGCAAAAGCGAAAAATCATCGAGGTGGTCTCAACGGGAGCTAAACGAATAAAGAAAAAATAAAACACAGTAACAGGCCCTTGCTCGTAAAAATAACGAACGTACAAAAAAACCACCACAGCTCAAGTGATGCGATTAGCTTCTTGAATTTGGCCCTTTTGTCTCGGTCGTACAGGGATATGCGACGCTGCGGAGTGGTGCGCGTTCGAGTGGCATTTAATGAGCAAACGCAACAGGCCACTCGAGCGAGTTTGAAGAAATTGAAAGTAAACACTTGACTTGCACCGGACAATGTGTGCCGTGTGCAGTGGTAAAGAAAGGAACAATGGTGGTGAAATGTAAGAATAGTGCTTTTTAGAAGAGATTGGGGGAAGAAAAAAAACCCCTAACCTAGGAGCATAAAACATAACATGCATTCCCGAGCCTTTCGGTCCGGTTGCGCTTTTCGGAAAGTGTTTAAGCCGACCCTTCGGCGTATCCCGAGCAATACGGTACCAACTGATGCGTACGATCGGTGCTTTCTTCAGCTCGAGTTCGGTCACATGACCAGCCTGGACCTGGGATTGACTTTTTTGTGCGCACACACACCGTGGTCGGGCCCGGCGTTTGGCCCGGGGATCTTCCGAGATGCAATGCGTTTTTCGGGTTTTTGCCGTACACCAGGGCTTAAAGTATATCATTATCTTCGCTTGCGATAATCCTCCCGGCTCGGCAGAAGCCCAAAAGTCAAGGAATCGGTATCCTATTTCGTGCCTTTTCGTCCATCCATCCAGTAGCAAGTAGCGACAGCATTGCCTTCCAATCGGGACCTTTTGGAAGAAATGCAGTTTGGGTAAGGAAAAATTTTCTTTATTTTTTTCCCCTCCCGACGGTAGCAAACACCGATGGGAAGTAAAGCTTTCTTACAAATGTTGCCTTTCTCAACGCATCGCTGGAGTAATGTTTTCTTGCGAGAACATCTTACCCAACACACTGACGCGATGTGCCGAACGAAACATATCGCTATAACACCGGCGCAGCGTGATTTGTTTTAGCTGCCTTTTGCAAGCTTACAGCCCTAAGAAATTGGCTCTTGTGATTAGGAAAGGATTTCAGAAAGGATGTAAACCAAAAAAAAAAGGGAAAACATGGAAGACCCAAGAGAAACGAGATGGGCACTCGGGCGGTGAATTTGTGTTACTTGCCTTTGACCAGATTAATCTACACAGTGGGCGTCATTCGTCAGTTTTCTTGATTAGATTACCACCGTAAGCTCGGCAAAAGTCCTAAGATTAGCATTGCTCACCCCGTTTGCTCCGTTGCTCACCGTTGCGCTTAAATACACCTTATTTGCAGCGGATTGTCTTGTACGTGATAATTGTAAAACAAAAGGATCACGGAACAGCTCGGGAACTCGGCGGTAATGCCATTACGAGGGTGGATTCGTTCAGTACGGATGATTGATCGTAAATTATGGGATATGGTTCGTGTTCGTGTACTTATTGTTATACAATTCATTACATACCTTTCATACAATGCCTGTAGTTTTAAACCTTCTCCCGCTGTGTAAGGATATTGTTAGATTTTTTCCGTCATTTTGTTAAATTTTTCATAATTTATTCTCTTTTACGAATATTTATTTATTCTCTTCAAACCTTAATTTAAGGTTTATTCTCTTAAACCTTAATTTAAGGTTTGACCGTTCTTAACAAAACAAAATAAATTGTTCTCTGGTGAACTTCACATTTAGTAACGTTCACAATAGATCATTTAATAATGATCGGACGAATTTCAAATAAAACAGGACAAAAATATTGCAATACTTTTTTAAACATTTCGAATTTTTATTTTCCCAATAAAGGGCATTAAAAAAGTCTAAAATATATTGGACAAAATTAGTGAAACGTAAACTTCCCTACGGTATTACTTATTGCTCAGTCATTCAAAATTTAAAGCACATTGCAGCAATCCGAAAAATGGTATCTTTTATTGTTTAGCATCAAAGCATTATTTATAGATTAAAATAATAATTTAGATAAATTAACAACGTGTTATACAAATTACAATACACATTCCTGCATTACTGCACTTGTAGTGAAACTTATTGTTCAGTTGAAAATGTAATTTAATCGCATACAAAGTACGTAATGATATTCCTGGTAATTAGTAAGCAAATGCCACAGCTAAACTATTTCAACCCTACATCCTATTATTACTAATTCATTATTAATGTCCATGAACCACTCAAAGTACCACCATCCGTTCCGTGTACGGACGCCATGCTCGCTCTCGTTCTCTCTTTCTGCCGTTTATAAGGCACCGAGCTTATTGACCTGGTTGCAAAAACAAAACACAAAACACAAAACATACCAACAACGACTGCTACAGGCAGGGGCCGCTAAACTTCACCGTAATTCCGGAAAGGATCCCGGACAACAAAATGAGATTAATTTTACTTTAATCGTAAACGGTTGTTGTTTTCTCCGGCACACCACCGATCACGGCCTAGCGTGCGATCACGCGATCATCAATTTGCGTTCAGCTTTCAAATCAACAATCTTTTGTCCTCCCGTGCCCCGTCCCGACCAATCGCCCGTTCGCCCGTTTCGATGTTCGATGGATGGAAAATCCTTGAACCACATATGATGAGCCTCCGTGTACTGCTTGCTGCCGTCGGAACGGTGTACGAGCGCTGGTCCCGGGAAACCGACTGCTCGGACTTCTGGAAGCTACGCTTCAGGGTTGGTGGCATAATTCTACACCCCAGCCTTGGCTGCAGCTGATCTTGGCCATTCCATTTGCCATTCACAACGCTCCAACCCTTGCTCGTTCGCTCTTTTTCTCCCCTTTCCCTGCCGAATCGTGATACTTAGCGCGTTGGCTATAATTTCCATCAATCTTGCCATGTTGCCAACGATCCAGCGGTCCGATTTAATGTTAATTGTACACATTTCCCAGCACTCGCGCAATTGCCGCGTTGCCTGGTGTTGGCCGTGATGTGCTGCAAAACTCCCGATCGTTCGTGTGTCATGTCAGGCGAACGCTTTATCCGAAAGTCAGTCCGACCACAGCAGCTTCCTGTCCTGCGTATTCGAAGCAAACGAAGCAAAGGGAAGAATGCTACCGAATATGCTAAGACAAATGTACAAACTGAAACCAAAAAAAACACACACACACGAGGCCAACGCTCCCATCTCCCATGGCTGCATCTTCATTTCATCTGCATCCCGAAACAATCCAAGTGCGCTACAATGTTGCGGACGGATGGCTCATCAGGATGGCTCGAGGCAGCACGACAAGCGTTTACAAATGGAACTGCTTTAATGTCATGAGTGAAGCAAATCATCTCACAAATTGCTGCGCACTTGCAAAGAACGCCCTGCGAGGATTATGCAGAGTACATCTCGTATGTTGTTTTTTCCTGCATTGCCTGCGAATTCTTGCCTTGTGTATAATAATTACGATTACAGTAGACAGATTATTAAACTTATGTCTCTTCGAACCATCGCAATGCTCCATAATGTAAACAAGTTTTTTACTCCCTGAAATATTAAACACAATCGTTTTAATGTACTGAAAATCTTCTGATCATTCTTGTAACCCAACCCGTGTCATCCGTGCACAAAACCACAACCGCATGCTTGTAAATGATTGTGTGAAATGTTAACACAATTTTCACCTCATTACTATCGTAACCCGTTGCACCGCCTGGTTCACCTTCGTCCGTAGCGTTCGGTGTGCGTCAAAACCCCCATCGTTTACGCTGCCGACGGCTGCAAGACATTTACAGCACCTCAATCACTGCGCGACGGTTAAATAGCAACACGGGCTCAATTTAGCCTACCGAATCACGATGCATCCGCGGTGATCGATCGGTGCAGCGCGGGGTTGCAATTTTGTAGCGCTGCTTTATGTACTAATTTAAATTTTTATTACACTTCCCAGTTTCCCGCATCGACGGTACCTTTTCGTAAGCAGTGAAGCGGAGGGAGAAATCAAACAGCACAACTCCTCGCAGACTGGAGAGAATCGGTTTTGGGGTTTGAAAATTACGACCAACTAGCTAAGTACAGGATATGAAGCAATGCGCTATGCGTTTTGCGCTTGCTTGAAGCCCACTGGATCCGATCGTGCACTGCACTATGGTTCGCGAACCTTTCATAGTGGTCATTTTTTTATATTACCATTTTTTATGCACTTTAATCGCAAAATAGACAAAATTAACGGCAAAAAGTATACAATTTATAAATTTGAGTTATATAACACAACTATTCAGCTCTATATACTTAAGCTACTAAGCCTTGGCATATCTCAACTGGTATTTTGAAACTAAATTTATCCGTTTTTTCACAAACACAACTTCCTGCAGCATCCATTCTCACTATCCTCGAACATCACGCTTAACACCAACCACCGATCCGTTAGTTAGTTAGGAAGCAGCACCAACAGTAACATGCCACAAATGGTGCAGAAAACAATCATGTTTGCTAAAATCAATTTGTAAATAACAAGCTCCATCCATTCCATCACACTGGTCTGCAGTATTCGACGGTATTCCGTCTTCGTCAATCGGTTGCTGCGCAACGCCCAGCAGCAGCAAAGTTGTCCGCAGTGACTGGTAACACTCTGCCCGGGAAAAGCGTACCCAACACCGCGCTTCCCAAGGCGGCCACAGTGTACCGCAGCAAATCACGATCAATAAATTACAGTGCACTCTGGTTGCCCGAGCCACAATCAATCCCGGGTGAGACCGTGTGTCGGAGGCTGGTGCTTTGCCGCACATGTTTGCAGGCAGCTAAACCTTGCACCAGATAGCGAATGAATCACTTCACCGTTGGATAGAGCTGTGATATCTCGTCCCCACTGCACGGTATCGAAATGATCAAACCATAATTAGATGCAATTTAGAGTTGGTTTGCGTTTGAACTTGCCCTGTTCTGCATTACTTCGAGTTTAGTACAATTAAGAGTTTTTGTATAACATTTTAAATTATTCTTTAAAATTCTTGCATGCAACTCACAACAAAGCAACCTTTTCCACACTTATGGAAATTATTATGCCCTCTTCAAATTAAACATGCCTCCTGCCATTATACAGCTCTGAGCTGAACATCTTTTACAACACTTCCAACAGTTGTTCCCCACATTGTGTATTCTAACGAGACCCTTTTTGGGGACAGCAGAAGCTGATCCGCCAACCCGCACATGTCTCATAAATAGTTCGACCCTGTTGTCACCGGTCGTGTTCTCTTTTATCACACGCTGCGAGAAAGGCTTGCGCCTTACGGCGTACGGCATCCGCTTCCTAATCATTTACAAAGCCCGAAATTATTATGCACCGAGCGCAATGCAACCGCCCAGCCGGACAGATGCAATGCGGTCGTAAAGTTTTCAATAGCTGCACCAACCAGCAACCAACGGCTAGGGTCCCGGTTTCTGGCGGCTTTATTTTTATGACCGGTAGAATGGACTCGGGAACATTTGCAAAGCCCACATGTCCACCAAACAGCTCCAATGTGTTGCGATCGCCACACAAAAGTTCCTGGATGGATGGTGTACACTTTTTGAGGATCCCATCGTAAATCGATCGATTTCGGCCCGATCGTGACTGAAAATGATCTGATGTATGAGCAGCGCACATAATTTGCAACATTTTAGTAGCAAATCCCCGTTGGAACCATGCCTCCTGTTTATATTTGAAAAAAAGATTTAATTCAAGCCGAAATCAGTCCGCTTGCGCATGATCCGGCGTCCTGGTGGGTTTTCTTGAAGCTTTTAATGAAATAATTCATATTCTACTAAAGTCGCTGACCTACTCACCATAAAACTGACCATCTCTTCCCCTAAAAAAATATTCCCCCGATAAATGTGTGTGTGTGTGTGTGTGTGTGTATGCGTGTAATAAAATCAAATAACGTATTAAATTATGTGGAAAATTGTAAAACAAAAACAAAACCATCGAACATGAATGAACATAAATTCGTGCGGACGTTTGGCTACAAAAACCCCGAACGCTGTCCGTTCGCGGCAGGAAATTTTACGAGCTCGTTTTGACCAAACCACGCAACCCTTCTATCGGGCCCCCTCCCCCCACCTTTGGCTCCATTGCCGTCTCTTTTTTCTTTCTTTTGGAGCCGATGGGGCGATCTGGTGCTATTCAAATCACATCGCTTTTTTGAATTGATTATGCAGCAGTGAACTGTCAACACGGCGTCTGGCCCGCTGGCGCAAAAAGGGGGGGGGGGGGGGTGTTTGGTGGTGGGATGGACAAAAGTGGCCACGGTGCTTGCCCAGCCTGCCGCAACGGGTATGGTTTATTTCATGTGACTTTAAAGGCGAACATGGCTATCGATTACACCTGCTGCTCGGCGCTGATCATTGGAATTGTTTGCGATCGTGAGAAAAGATCTTGTAATGGGCGAATTCACAAACTGGGAAACGCATAATGTGATAAGGTGGAACATCGTTCTAAAGCGATGATTGAATGGTGCTCCATTGGGTAAGTAGAACTTAATCGTACAAATTATAGCAAAATATTAATGAAATATTAAAATATTAATTAATAAAAAGTACATCAATTTTCATAATATAACGTGTTTTCATTATTATTGTTATTATTAATGTGTTTTTAATGTACATAAATCAACCATTTAATTGCATATTTGTTCACTCCTTTCCTAGTCTGCTTAATTCTTTTTCATATTGCTTTATAAACATTTTATATATTCTTTTAATTTCGTCTTCGTCGAAACATTGTCGAAATATTTCCCTCTTATTTAGTAGCTCTCAGCAATCAGCAACCAAAACTCCCATTCATGCGAAGCTTTCAAAACGCTAATTAAGCTGTTACAGCTATCTTCCATCACACCCGAAATTCGTGACAAACCGTGCGTACCGCTGTGACAAATTCCATACACGATCGAATCGAATAAGCAAGCCAATTATTAGCTTCCAACCTCCCCGTTCGCGAACGCAGCGCAACATTTCTCAGAAAATATCCCGTGAACGCTCGGACACACCAAGATCTCGGACTCGCGTGCGTGAGCTCGGGCCAGCTTCTCGCCATCGCAAGCAGCAGAATATGCACTTGCGGCGACTGAGACAGCCCCGAGACAAAGCTGTTCGAGATATCACACTGTTTTATGGTCGAATTTGTACAAATTTATTGTTCATGCTTTTGGTGTTTTGTTGGGTCGATTCGGTTTATTATTTGCCTTTTTGTTTCAACCTTACCAGGCTGAGAGGCCCCCTTGTTGGGGGAGAGGCTGTACCTGGGAGTTCAACTTTTACTGCCTTAGGAGCAGCTCCCGCTGCTCAGGTCTCTGCAATCGGGAACTTTTAGTTTTTTGCTGCTTCCGTGAGAAAACCTTCAACCTGAGCGACCGTCCAGCGCTGTGCGAGCGTAAAAGTAGATAGAAGGAAGGCAACACCGTCAAACAAATTGTTGAAGCTGCTATTCATTCTCGTGCTTTCGGATCCAGGTCTCACCCAGAGGAGAACGGGGGAGTAGAGGATATGGAGGAGAAGGAGGAAGGGATCCAAAACAAACTAGAAGTGTTGTTTTTACCTCTTCTGAGCATGTTTTAATATGAGAACAGCATGTCTTAACGAGCCTACGGATCCAGCTCCGGATCGGAACGGCGGGATTCGATCTCCAAAACTTCGATGTTTTTATTACAACCTCATCTCCCTTTTGCATACACACACCGCAACGGGGGTTGACGGCAGTAGTGGTAGTAGTAGTAGTAGGCGCAACCCATATACTTACCCAAATTTCCGACCCCAACCTGCGACATCAACGATCCAAAACCTACCCACAACGATGTTGGTCGGGATGTTGGCGATTGGGAACAGTTTTATATGAGCTGATTTTAATTTGCTCAAAATGAATCGCTCATTAAAGAGCGGCCGATAAATGCTTTGGGGAGAACGTACGCTGTTAAAAGACCATTCCACACAAAACGACACCCTTTCGGTAAGGTAATAATGGCGGGGAGAGAAATGATTCAAATTAGCTCGGGCAACTGCGGCTGAGAAGGATGCCTGGTGATGATGATGATGATGATGAAGATGATGATGATGATGATGGAAGGGACATAATCAACATGCGTTTCCCACAGTTTTTTTGGATGGAGCAGGATTGGAAGCGTTTCGACAAGCCGTTCCGTTGTGCGAAATATGGTCAACGACATGTAACGGCCAAACTTTACCGGCACTAGATTAAAGCAATTACCCGAAACATTATGTGCGATCGATTAAGAGGAGATAATTTTGCATATTGGAAAGGAGACATGAACGCATTATAAAAATTCCATTACACGTTTCTAAATATGTTTTAATAGCTTTTTTTTTAAGTTTATTTTATTTCTGAAAAATCTGTTTAAAAATATGTTCCTATTAAAAAAATATTTAAACACCTATTAACGAACTAAACGTTCGTCAAGGTGTAGATATACAAATCATGAGGATTTTCGTTAAACTGATTTTATTTTATGGTTTAATAAGCTTCATATGAAAACAATTTTGTTAGAATCTAAAAGTTTCTTAAATCTGTCTTTTCAAGTGATTAACACGAGGTTGGGTTTTCAGAAAAAGTTCGAAATTAAAGATATTTCAATCTGATTTTTTATTTACATAATTGCTGTATTTTTTAACTTTCCTTTAATGAGTTTAATGTGTAATATAAATCATTTAATTAAAGCAATTGACAAACATGAAAATTACCCCTTTCCGAAATTCCGAATATCTGTCTGCTGTTAAAATTATTATTATAAAAACCTTTTGTTTGATAAATTTTTATTAATTTCTTTATTTACATCTGAGTATGACCACTTATTTGCCGTATGGTCAGCCTTAACTTATTCATTTTTAATTTCTTTTAAATTTATTCCCATCTAAACCACCATATAATGCAGCACCGAAACAAATTATTTTATTTATCATTCATAGAATATCATCCCCGAATAAAGTAATGCTTCTCCGAACCGTTTTCCTGCACACCTACCGCACATGGTAATGCGATGCGATGCCATCTCACTCGTCTAGCTTCTATGCTCCTTCCTAGAACGATTCCGATGGATCAATCGAACCAATCCGTAACGCATGCAAATTAATCAGACAACCGGCTCAGGTACGCACCATAAAGCGCCCAACGTGCGTTTCCTTTCGATGGAATTTAATAAACCATTGCTGACCTAGAACTGTGATTCCGCGAACACTAACTTTACTATCTCACGAACGAGTGAACCACCAATTACTGATGACGGACCGTATGGGCCAAGGTACGGTCCGGGTAAGATTGTGTCTGTCGTGTCTCTGTCTACTTTTAACGCCATCTCCACACACGCCGCCCGAAAAGGTGACCGATTTTCGCTCGCTCGCTCGCACGAAGCACTGGGCAAAACGCCCGTAATGGAGAATGATGATGGTCGTAAAGCGTTATTAATTGTTTTTTTTTTTTCGTCGGTTGGTCCGTGCGATTGATCGCGCGTCAGCACGGTGGCGCGGGCAAAATAACCCGACACCGCAGGCGCATGGTCGTTACGAAG
Source organism: Anopheles rivulorum (assembly GCA_018908115.1). Taxonomy (NCBI): domain Eukaryota; kingdom Metazoa; phylum Arthropoda; class Insecta; order Diptera; family Culicidae; genus Anopheles; species Anopheles rivulorum. The sequence goes on from STHB01000004.1 coordinate 15,706,172, forward strand.
CGTCCAAAACGGTCCTGATTATGGGGACATTTTCCAACACACAAATTGTCACCAGCTCGGTTTGGATGTGTGTCCACGGAAAGCACTTTGCCAGCTCTTTCTTTCCGTGGTTCAACTCGGGTGTGTAAAATGTGTCATGTAAAGGTTGGAAATTATATGCTTCCCGTGCTGTGGCGTCAATGTACGTAACTAGCATGATTCACCTGCTTGCGTGTGTTGCTACTCAACTGGAAGCATCCATTTTTTATTACTGTTTTGTACTGCTTGTACGCTGGGATGCTTTGCTTCGTGGACGATCGATGATGCGATGAACAGCCAGACGAAAGACCAAACAAATCCAAATCTCATCCTAAGCGCGACCCACGGCACGATCGTACACACACCGGGGAACCGATCCTTGCACCACTATAATTTGCGATGCTTTGATAAATCTAATTATAATAAAAGATTAGAAAAATTCTAATAACAGCCCACTCAATTAGCCGAGTCGATTAACGTTAAACATTTCAAATTAGCCATCATTAAGTGTAATTTGCTGGTTTTCGTTTGGTTTGGGGAGCGTTGCTGCATTTCTGGTCCGTTTCCGTCGTGCTGTCCGAGCACTGGAGTCTTTTGGGCACAACCCAAAACCCGTGGGTAAAGATTGGGCTCGATGAGCAGAATTCTAGCCAACGCTCGGTAATGTGGTGGCGCCGGATAGTTTTCTTCCATAACCCATTACCACCCCATCGTCGATGATGTATGTGATCGTGAGAAGGGGGGAGGGGAGGCAGCGAATGAAGACAGGCGGGGAGGGAATCCAGAATTGAACGCACTGCGGATCTTTGGAGAATTTGGTGCTAGGTTGTTTACTTGGTTGACCACCTTCGGTAATGGTTAGGGAAAAAAAACAACCCAAAATATACCCTTTTCGGGGTAGGTCCGGGAGTAAGATAATTATTGGGCCTTTTCCTGCCTTGATTTATATCGATATACACAGTGGTTGTAGCTAGCCGTTCTCCTTAATTCTAACACGCAGTTAAGGGCGCTTCCTCAGCAGCAGCAGCAGCAGCAGCAGGTTTGGGAAGTGATGGCAGAAATCCCACACAAACTCGCTGATGTTTGGAATAGGAATATCGTGGAGACGAAGAAGAAGAAGAAGAAGGCACTGGCAACTTGGCGAAAGAACTGGCACGGAGCAACGCGTGTGCAAAGAGCGAAAAAAAAACGCCAAACCATTACACACCACCGTCGATTATAGATGTTTATCTGCGATTAGGTGAATTACAGAAATTAGGCACCCAAAAGGCTGTGAACGGATTTGTTCGGCTGGTTCGGATGCTGCTTTGGGGGTTTTTTTTTCTTATTTCTTCTACTGAATGAAATCTCCCATAGCCATTGAGGGAGGAAATATAGGGCAGCAATAACGCCCGCTTGGCAGGTTTCTAGTTTCATTCATGTGTGTGAATTTTAGTTGATTTGTTTTGCTTAAATTTAAATCACCCCATCCAAGATGCCAAACGTTTCTTCCCGTTACAGCGAACATTATCGCCTAATCACTTTCATTTCCTACTCACACACAGGCAAGCAAACACAAACAAAACATGCATTTCTACATCACTTTAGAGACACGCTGATTAACTCATGATCGCGATTGTTTCACCTTGATTGATTCCGTGGCTGAAGTTGTAAATAATGTCAAACACAAATCTCATTAAATACAGGGCCTGGCTGGCTGGCTGACTGGCAAGCCTTCCCGGCTAGCCCGGTTTCCAAACGCCCAGCTCTTCGGTATGAAACCGCACCACGCACCACGATGAAGGCAAAACATGGAGCCCCATGCACACGCTAGCTAGATTAATGTGTCAAATTTATAATACACCTTGCGATCCCGTAAAGGGCCGTTTATGCTCCGATTTTGTTATTTCATCCCTTTTTCGCCCCCCGGGAACGAGCGTATCGGGCTCACCTTCTCTTCCGCGACGACTTGGCCACTTGTGCGCTCGCGATTGATTTATTATCCCACTGATTGGGATGACATGTGACTTTACGCTTCGAAACTTCGATTGATGGAAATGGCTCGGTTATTCAAATTTACCTCTTGTGTTCGGTGTTTGCCAGGAAGGTGTGGCCGACCGGTCGACGCATGTGTCCCGTTCTTTCTTCGCTCCGGAATAGCGAGAGCAGAAGAACGGGAACAGCGCGTGTATTATGTGCGTGACAAATCATTCAATTAATTTTATTATTTAAAACTTTTTTGGAAATCATTTTATCTCTTTCGCTTTCGTTTGACTGGTGTGTGTGTGTGTGTGTGTGTGTGTGTGTGTGTGTGAGTGTGTGTGTGTGTGTGTGTGCGTTTGTGGGTTTTATTCATTCCAAACCACCATCGGCCGGGCTTAATATCGACAGCGAACGTAAGCTTTCTGCGTGATATGATCACGCATGCGTTAATCATGATTGATCATCGTTCCTTATTGAGAAAACGAACTGTGTACGCTGTTTTGTTATTTAAAAAGCTATAATTGCTTTCGAACCGCATTCAATCTTACCACGCCACGCAGTGCACACAAGTTTATGCACTTGTGCTCAATCGTTTGGGCAGCTAATATTTTGTTAAATGATTTTCTGGAAGTTAGTGTTGTTAAGCTATTTAGTAGAGGAAACTTTAATTGGTGTTGAAAAATATAGAAGCTACATTCTTCCAAGCAAGCAAAATACCATAGCAAGAAACATTGCAAATCGTGCTATAAACACATCGCAAAAACAAAGACGCATGAATGAACATCATAAATAGTGAACACACGCGAAAACAGGCGTAGTCGTTTACAGATGAAACGATTTGCTGCAGACAATTCATGTTGTGTGGATGTTTGGATCGGTCGGTTTTATACTGTTCGCTCGCACGGTCGTATATTCGCGATGGCTATACTTACCACCCATAAATCATAAATAATTACACGCCACACCGAATGCGATTAAATGGTATTTAGCTAAACGAATAAATATTTGGCAACCGATGAGAACACGCCTTGGTTGTTTTTTTTTATCTCTTTGGTTTTTTTTTTTTTTGAGAAAGTAAATTTTAATAACTGACTGTTTCTGTATTCGGTGCAGATTTATAGATGTTTCTTACTGTTGGAGTTAGAGACAGTTAGTATAAACAGTTTTTTTCGTAGTTTGTTATTTAAAAAAAAGTAAATTATTACTTTCTAGCAATATAAGGAAATACAATTCGTAACTCCTTAAGCAGATAACATAAACGAAACTATTTTACACAGTTCATATTTTTTTATGGATTATAGCAAACGAACTATGATTAAATGTCAAGGACATTCGAGTGAAACAGTAACAAACCTAGAAACCCTGACCAGTGCAGTTACACCAGCATTATCGAACAACATTACCATATTTTCTGTACCTTTCACTGCCATCGAATGATCAAAAATTACATAAATTATATTAAAAAAATAACTCCTTCCCAAGACCAAGGTAATGTTCTGACCCGCCATCAAGGAAGTCACCAGCCCGGAAAGCAAAAAGAAGCAGAAGGAGAAAAAAACAGAACAAAACTGTCATGGAAATCCCATTAGCAACGGGTGGCAAACTGGTGATGCCCACAAAAGGATTTGTGCCCGTTTGCTGTACGGCGGGCACTCGGCTAAGCCGATTAGCATAATTGTATTAATATTTGTTCATGCTGTAGAGCCAGAAGAGAGAGATAGAGAGAGAGGGAAAGAAGAAAACATCATACAGCTACACCATTGATCTTTGAAAGAACAAACAAATGACCAATAGTACCGGAAAGTTAGTGGTGTCGGTGCATACGGAAGGCAATAACCGAGACCGAGCAACGGCGAAAAGAAAAAACACAACATGAAGACGATTGTCGCTAAGTCCGTGGCCGACCATGGTGCCCGGTACAATCGAGCTGACAATAAGAGTAGATAATCTACTGACTCCGCCCTCCTGTGCGAACCGATACCGGATGATCCCCGGATACCGAACCGATCCCTACTCGAACGAAACCTGTGCAACGGAACGGCTGTGCAGCGAACCCGGTACCTGTACCAAAGGATCACGCATCACGCTGCGACTGCGATGTAACGCTAATATGCCCGTGTTAGAAGCATCTCGCTCGCTCCCTGATGGAAAGCCCGTTCGCACTCCCTTGTGCCATAAACAGATAATGAATCCTCGACCGCAAATTTACATTTCACGGCCACATATGCGTATCCTTTTGCAGCCGGTCCAGTAGCGAATGGCATGGAAAGGATTCCGAACCACCGGATACAGGGCTGCACACAGTAACATTGATTTACAACTTTGACGAACACTCTTACACTGGAGGATTCTTACATACCGGAGCTCCAGAACCAAAGGAAATAACACGCATTCGTATGGATGGAAAGCCCGGGGATGCTGAACTCCAGGAATCACACCATGAAATTGATCGTGGTCCACCAGGACCACAACAAAACATTAACAAATACCCACACGCACGGGGGGTGTCAAACCTGGTGGTGATCGTGGTTGGTAGAGGCACGCGGTACCGGGCCACAACAACAAGATAGAGATGAAGTTGTTCTCAGTCGAGCTTATTTCTTAATAATGACAGTCTGCTTTGTAATATGATAAATGAGCTGAAGATCGTACCGGGTCCGATAGGTTAGTTAACCCGTTCTTTACGACCGCTGTCGCAGTCGTATGTTTTAACCTGCTAAGCGATCGAAGTGGACCACGGGCGTTGGAAATCAGGGTTTGGGGTGGTTTTGGTATTAATTTATTTGTTCGAGTTTTCGAGGCAGCACTCCATTACCCAAACTTCGGATCGGACCCCCCCCCCTCCCCTCTCTTTCCCATAAGAGCGATTTCGATGACTCCGGTAAAATAGGGGTTCGTTTCGAGCTGCTGAACCGTCACTCGCATTATGTCCCGTTTTGGGGTTTGGGATCTCCTCCTGGAATGGGTTGGAATGGGTTTTGGAAAGCACGACGGGTAAAAAAAGAGGCAAACTTTGAGATGCTAATCGATTAGTTATTATTTGGATCCTCTCATTTTCTGTGCGTTCCACCCGATGACCATCTGGAGCAGCCGGAAAGCGGCGAGTAAATGAGCTCCTTAATGCATTGTTGCGTTGTTTTGGCGAAAGGTTGCTTTTTTTTTCAGGGTCGTTCATAAATCAAACTAACAAAACATATACACAAAGAAGATTCTGGTGAATTTTGAATAGTTTTAGCAGTACGTAAATTTAAATGATAGAAAAGACAAGAACCCGTTGAAATCCTCAAAGCTACGTTGCACCGTACAGGCACCAACTCTTTAGCGAACCGCTTTCGAAAATGATACAAATTAAAGCAAATTAGATATTTCTTTTCTGCTCTTCTGGGAATCTGATCCTTCCACGCTGCTAGTCGCTTGTTAGATCCCCCGAAACAAACCAGATCCAGTCGAACCGGAGCAAAACCCACATTAGGCGGAGGCAAACGCCTCCCAGGCACATCAGGATGGTTTCGGAAAAATAACCTTCAATTTTGTGCACACACAACCGAACACGAACCGATCAACATGCGTCGATTGCCACTCCCGTGTGGACACGGTACACAAATTCCACAAGCGCAGTTTCCCAACAATCGAAACAAGAAAAATGCTAGAAATGGGCCTCATCGTTTATGATTAAATCAATATAATTTTTGTATTCCACCGTAATTGATTGCCTTGCTGCTTATAAGCATGCGTGTGTGTGAAAGTGGAAAATTGTACGATTGCGCACCGTACGCAGAAACAAAAATGCCAAACGTCATCGGCCGTCTAGATGAGTCACCTACGTGTCTGGACGAGGATAAACCAGACAAACCGTTTTGGATAAACAGTCCCAAGCGAACAAGTTTGGCACCAGAAGTAATGGAATTTAAATTGCTTCATTCTGTCATTCTTAACCGTGGCTGCACGGGACCATTCATGTATCGAGTATGGGAACTTGTTTAAATATAATTATTGTTCCTGGAAACTCCGGTCCGTAAGGCTTGGGCAATAAAACTATAATCTTGCCTACTCGCT